>OY987243.1:11537698-12137698 GCA_963920765.1 Ulota crispa
TGGTGGTTTTGAGAATGTGCTAAAGTTGTGGAATGTGAGAGGAGAGGTGGAGGGTTCAAACCCCGCTACCGGTAGCTGCTCAAAAGTTTGAGCAGCTGCCCATCCCGTAAAAAGTTCACATTTTTGTAAAATAAAATAAATTCTATGAAAAAAAAAAATTTAAATGAAAAGAAATAGAATTGAACAACATAAAATACGTAATAGAAATCAACAACAAATTAACAGAAAATTGTAAATAATCAACAAAAAATCAACAAAAAAGTACCCAAATCAACTTGACTAAATTCACAGAAAAAATCAACAGTTTTTGGTTGAAATTTTGTGGATTTTGTGCTAAATTTTCTACTAGTGATAGGGTCCTAAAATTGTGCATTTTCAACTATCATCTTTTGAAAAACTTGCTATTTTTTTAAATTATTTTATTGGTTTTGAGTTGAGAATCATTTCCTGCTCACATAATCTTGAATCACCACTCATGGCTCACTGTTTTACGCTCATCAAATAGTGTTGTCTCTAATGTAAAGGGAAAAGAGGTCACAAATTTGAATGTTGTATTTTTTAAATACACTAAAATAATGTTAAAATAATGAAATCAATTGCTTGGGAGGATTTTGGCCTAATGGTCCTTCAAAATTTTAGTCAAACCCACCCCTTTTGCTAAGCTTGATACAAATTTAGAGGACCCAAAAATTGTGCACTTGCATTGCTATAATGGACAAAACTGTAGATCACTTCATTTATTTATTTTTCTTCTCTTTTGAAAGATTTTTTTTAATATAAAGTGGCATTGCTTAGTCTTCTCAATTTCCATAATAAGCATTGGGTAAAATATTCCTCTACATGGCTTCTTGCCTCTACTGTACAAGGGCCTTAGTTGCACCTAACAATATACATTCACACTAATGATTCTACACTGGGTTTGGCTTGAACTTATTTTTGAAGATGCCATTGTATGTTTGGTGATGCAAATCCATTTTTCAAGTTCCTTTGATGATGCTCTTAGGGCATCATCAATCTAGCATTGGAAACGACCCAGCAAAAAGATTACTATTTTTGTATTGGTGTATAATTAGAATGTGAAATTACTAACATTGGAAGCGTATACAAAAACTTGTCAAATAAATAAAATTACAAATGGTATTAGATATTGGACAATCAAAATAACGCCCATTGAAAAATAGATAAAGGACAAACAACATGGCAAACCATGCCTACTAAAGAAAATCCAAGGTAATGGAACACCAAATAGTTATTTTTACTGTCCGATTTCCAATACCATATGTAATTTTATTTATTTGACAAGTTTTTGTATATGCTTCCAAAGATAGTAATTTCACATTCTAATCACACACAAATCAAAAAATAGTAGTCTTTTTGCGGGGTCGCTCCCAAAGCTAGATTGGTGATGCCCTTAGGCCCAAAGGTTCACACTATGTCTTGCAACTCAAATCCTAGCTTCATTGGAATATTGAGGATAATAAAGAAGAGCTCAAAAATTTATGAGTATTTCAATTAAAAATATTGGTGAGAGTTGGGCTAAAAGTTGGATCGAGCAAAATAGTTGACTTGTATCACCTTCATGATATCAAAACTTTGAAAAGAAGTTGCTATTTATGCACATTGCAATGAATGAAGATGTGGAACTTAACCCTTAAAGGACACATCATGCCGATGCAACTAGTAGAATACGAGGTATTTTTCTTGTATTTGGAATAGATTCACACCTTTACTGCATTTGAGATCAACAAAGAAGTTGGAGAATAGCTAAAAGCGATTCTAGTGAGCTACTTGAGATCCCAAACTAAAACTTCTTATTGGTAGCAAATATTGATTATATGGCAGCGTATATACTGTGCCTATAGTCATTTGAGGATTAAGGCATAGTGTGAATTGCCAAAGTCCCAACTTCTTGCTCTGAACCAACTGGATTATGAATTGGGAGCTAAATTTGTGGTCATTAAATAGTGCATAGCCTTCTTAACCCTTGGAGGATTGTTGTCCCCTTGGTGGATAAATGAGATTTTGGGCATGTACCTATGGCAAAACTACTTTGTGTGATTTTTTGAAACTTTTATTGAAGATGGGAATTTAAAGATTGATGAGGGCATCTAATTTTTCTTCATTCCAACATTCAACAAATAAGTTATGTAAGAACTTACACTAGTAGAAAATTTAGCACAAAATCAATAGAATTTCAACCAAAAACTGTTGATTTTTTTTATGAATTTGGTCAAGTTGATTTGGGTACTTTTTTGTTGATTTTCTGTTGATTATTTACAATTTTCTGTTAATTTGTTGTTGAATTCTATTACGTATTTTATGTTGTTCAATTCTATATTTTATTATTAATTAATTTTTTTTTCACAGAATTTGCTTTTATTTTACAAAAATGTGAACTTTTTACGGGACGGGCAGTTGCCCGAACTTCCAAGCAGCTGCCCAAACTCTGGGGCAGCTGCCCAAGCCCTCAAGCAGCTGCCCGAGCCCGTGGGGGGCTGCTCGAACTTCCAAGCAGCTACCCTAGCCCTTGGGGAGCTCTTCGAACTTCCGAGCAGCTGCTTGAACCCCCGGGCAGTTGTTCGTAGCGGGGTTTGAACCCTCCACCTCTCCTCTCACATTCCACAACTTTAGCACATTCTCAAAACCACCAGAGAATGTGCAAATGCACATGCACACATTGGTATTTTGATTCTATTTGTACATTAAATGTTCATGTCTTTAGTAATCCAGTAGACTTTGGAGGCTATTTCTGCCCATTAAAAGACTTTTTTTCAAAAAACTTAGAACTAAGAAAAGTTGATAAATGTATTTTACTTTCACCTCCATCAATTTTTTTTGGATTTCAATCTTTTTATCAAAACTTATGAGCTAAAATCACAGAAGGTGTTTAGAAATTTTAAATAAATTGTTTATTTCCATCCTTTTGATTTTGTTTATAAATTTTTTTTGGAATTCACAAATCTCATAAGGATTGTTGCAGGCAAAGGTTGGATTCATTAACAAACATTATTTAGTGCTAGTTTCTTTGTAAAAAGAACCTTATTTTGTTAAAATAGCCTCCATAGTTTGATAGCTTCAAATAACATGAAGTCGTGAAAAGTTACGGAATTAAAACCTTGTAATTATAAAATCAAAATTCTATTGACTTTTGAATAGTTTTGGATATTTTGTAAGGGCATTAATATGTGAACCACACCTTTTGAACTACTGTACCACACCCCCGAGGAAATTTTAGATTTCTACCATCAAAAATTTGAGTTTGAGAATTTTGAAATCAAATTTGGACTTAGAGACCATGATATTGTCTAGGACCATGAAAAAGGTTGCAATTCAACAACACCCAATGAAAAAGCTTATCTTTTTTTACAAACAAAAGTAAAATTAACAATTTTCTCCCTAACTAAACTTTTTCATTGGGTGTTGTTGAATTGCAACTTTTTTTATGGTTCTAGACAATACCATGGTCTTTAAATCCAAATCTGAATTCAAAATTTTCAAATTCAGCTTTTTGATGGTAGAAATCTAAAATTTACCCCGTGGTATGGTGTAGTAATTGGAAGGGTGTGGTACACATATCAATTTCCATCTTTTAAAACTTATAAAAATATTTTATAAGATTGTTTTTTTTTAATTCATTTGGTTAGTAATAGAAGGAAAAATACTAAAAATACCCTTTAAGTCTTTCAAAATATCAAGTTTACGCCGAAAATATGTGAAACATAAAAAATAGTCCTTATTTTTTGTAGGAATATCAAATATACTCCTATTATTTTGGAAAATTAATAAAAAACTCTTCTATTTTGAAATGTTAAATATATCCTTGTGTTATTTGAAATGTAAAAATCACCTTTGGTTTCTTGTAAGAATTTGCATTAAACTATACACTTGGTTATCATGTAACACAAAGATATTTTTGGTACTTTTAATCCTTAAGGGACATTTATGATTTCTTCAAAGAATTGAGGAGCATCTTTTATATTTGTTTGTAAAGAAATTTTGGTATTTAAAACAACAAAATGTTGTACTTTTTATATAAAATTTTGTTGAATTAGTGAAGTTGTGTCCAAAAGTATCTAGATCAACAAAAAACTGTTGAGTTTTTTGTTATTATGGTCATGTTTTTACTTGACTTTAAAGGCTGCTAATTTTAAATCCTACCAAATTGTGAAAAGTAAAGAAAATAAAACCAGTCAATGTACACTCAAACTTCTAAAAGATTCTTTTTTTTTGAAAACTTCTTTTATTTTTTAAAACTTCAAAAAAATTTAATGAGGTCCAAAAAGATTTTAGAAAGATTTCAAAAACAAACCTAAACTATTGTGATAGTTTTTTTGAAAGTATTTTGATGATTTACAAAAAGATTCCTGAAGGACTCTAATTTAGTCTAAGAGATTCTATTTCTATAAGTATTTTGAAGTACTTTAACAAATTTCATAAAGATTTTAAAAAGATTCTCAAAGATTCCAAAAAGGTTGTTGAAAATTCTTAGAGATTTTCAAAGATTTTTTGAATTTCAAAAAAGATTTTCAAAAGATTCCCAAAGATTCTCAAAGATTCTCAATTGTTCTCAAACATTCTCAAAGATTCCAAAATACTTGAAAAGATTCCCTAAGATTCCAAATGATTTTCAAAGATTCTCAAAGATTCTCAAAGATTTCTAAAAGATTCTCAAACATTCTCAAACATTCTCAAACATTCTCAAACATTCTCAAACATTCCAAAAAAACTTGAAAAGATTCCCAAAGATTCCAAAAGATTCTCAAAGATTCCTAAAAGATTCTCAAACATTCTCAAACATTCTCAAACATTCTCAAACATTCTCAAACATTCTCAAACATTCTCAAACATTCTCAAACATTCTCAATTGTTCTCAAACATTCTCAAAGATTCTCAAACATTCTCAAACATTCTCAATTGTTCTCAAACATTCTCTAAGATTCCAAAAAAACTTGAAAAGATTCTCAAAGATTCCAAAAGATTCTCAAAGATTCTCAAACATTCTCAAACATTTTCAAACATTCTCAAACATTTTCAAACATTCTCAAACATTCTCAAACATTCTCAATTGTTCTCAAACATTCTCTAAGATTCCAAAAAAACTTGAAAAGATTCTCAAAGATTCCAAAAGATTCTCAAAGATTCCTAAAAGATTCTCAAAGATTCTCAAACATTCTCAAACATTTTCAAACATTCTCAAACATTCTCAAACATTCTCAATTGTTCTCAAACATTCTCTAAGATTCCAAAAAACTTGAAAAGATTTCCAAAGATTTGCAAAGATTCATGAAGATTCCTAAAAGATTCTCAAAGATTCTAAAATCTCAAAAAGATTCTTAAATATTCTTAAAAATCTTGAAAAGATTCTCAATGATTCCCAAAAGATTCTTGAAGATTCTTAAAGATTCACAAAAAATTCCCGAAAGATCTTCAAAAGACTCCAAAATTTCAGTTGATTTAGATAATGGTGTCCAAATCAATAGAACGTGTTTAGTTTTTTACAGAATTTTGTTAAATTAGTCAATTAGCGTGGGCAAGTGCTCAAATCAACAAGAAACTGTTGGTTTTCTGTTGTTTTGGAAGGAGTTTTCTACTAGTGTTATCAAAACTAGGGGAGGAGGGCTGATTTGGGCGGTGTGGTCTCTCCTTTGTAAGTTGGTATTGATTTCAAGGAGGGTAAGTCCTTACGGGCACAAGGTGTGGACACTTGGGGAAGGGGAGTGGTGTAGAAGGTCTCCGTCTTGGGGGACTCCCAAACATCCATCCCTTTTGCCCATTGTATAATAGTGGTGCTTTAATTTTTTAAGCGATTTGTGTATTTGTTTTTTTTTACTTAAAAAAAAAAGTTGAACTAAACTAAGATTTCTTGGTTTTCACCATTTGGATCAAAGTGATTTAGATTTTTGAATTTTGCCTAAGTCCTCCAATTTTGCCTAGTGTATATGCAAATTTCATTACTTTACGGCATTGCAAGATTTTACAAAGTATGATTCACACCTCTAATTCATTTGAAAATTCTACCACACATACCTAACTTGGTCTTCTACATGGCAGTAATAAACCTCAACTTTGCATAGAGCAATTTTTTTGATATAAGAGCGGTTAAAGGCTTCTGAAGTTTTTGGGCAGCACTGAAAAAAACTTTTGTTTTTGCTTTAGATGTCAACATCTCACTCCTCTAAGCTTACATCTAGAATGAGCTGCTTTTTTTCCACAAGTACCTTCCATAGTCCAGGGCAAGATCCTACGGGTGGATTTCCAAAAAAAAAAGCTACTTTTCTACTCATTCTTCCACAGTGGCAATTTTTTTGTAACTTTCACACAAAAAAGGACTTGGGCCTTTAGGGGTTAAAAGAATGTGAAATATGGTGGTGAAAACTCCTTTTAAATGGAAATCTATTGTAACTGAATCCATTGCATTGATTACATTGAACATCACAATTTTCATCACAATTTTCTTTACCAATGTCTTTGTTACATGTGCAATAATGTCATCTATGCAAATGCCACATGCAGACTTTTGCACTAAAGAGGCACAAGTAAACTAGGGATATCTTTAGTATTCTCAGAGATAACCAAGGATATAACTGATATTCTTACACAAAACCATGCGTGTTTTCTACATTTTAAACAAAACAAGAATATATTTGATATTTGAAGTACTTGAGAGGCATTTTTGACATTTTCCCTAATCTAGAGTTCCAAAATTAACAAACTTTTATTCATGCATCCACTCCACAAGATTCCCTCTATGTTATACTTTACAATGGATCTCTACAAAATCTTGTGAGACCTAGGGATTAGCACTACAAGATATGGGTGGAAACCCCCAGTTTATATGAACGTGCGCACGTGGATGGATACGTCCTCTTTTTTCTTTTCTTTTTCCGCTAACCTATATGCATTAATAGGGTACGTGTCGCGCGATATATGGACAACCCAGAAATAAATATAAAAAAACTCAGTTGAGGATCAGAAATGCATTATTTAACGAGCTAGAAAACAAAAGAAAGGAGCTGAAGAGCCTGTCAAATCTCTCGCAATCTTGGGCGCTTCTTTTCGAGTGGTCAAAGGAAGTTGGAAAGACTAGGAACGTTATTGGCAGTTGTGATCATTTCATTGGTGAACTCTGTTCTCAATGAGACGAGAGCGCTGTTCCCGATGAGAAAAGAATTTAGGCCTGAGCAATAATTCCTAGATGCTTGGGGTAGATTTTTATATTTTAATGTTTTGTACGAAGCCCCTCCAAGTGTAGCATCTATTGTCAACTAGGATCCTAAATGGGGCAATGAGTTCCCAAAATCAGTGGTGTGGGGCTGAGGGCCTCTCACACATGTGGGTAAGGTAGCAGCATCCATAAAAGCTGTGTCCCCATGGCTGTGACCTGACAGTGGCAGGGTTAATTAATAAAAAAACAAATGATTATGAGTGACTAAGTGTTGGTTAAGGGTGATGAAGTGATGGTTGTGGGTGACTAGCATGAGGTTTTGAGTACCCATCTCACTATTTAAGGATCAACAAGTGTTGTCTTTAGCATCTCTTACACATGGTTCTTATAATTTCAGTCATTTTGGACTTTGAAAAACATTTATGAACAGATGTTTGTAGTTGGAACCTTAAAATTGATGCCAATATTTTTGGTTTCCACTTCCTAACTTACAATATTTTTTTCAAAGTTAGTTAGTTGTTTTACCTACTCCAAAACCCTTATTTCCAAGCTTATGGGTGTGCATACCTTAAGCCTAAAGGACCAAGTAAAGTTTTCACCAAAAACTCTCCAAACTTGTTATTTTTAAAGCATCAACCAAACTTGAAAAAAAAAAAGCATTTTCATGCATATGTGACTGTAGGATCTTATAGAAGGATATTTCAAGGAAATTTGGACAAAATTTCAGAGTTTTCCATTGCATGGATTGGAAATTAGAATGGTTTGAATATTCAAAAACGTCTTGTGAAAAGTCAGGTAGCTACTAGAGCATTTTTTTTGGGTAAAAGAAAGCTAGTTTGGTGACAGACCTTGTACCATGTAGCAAATCTGAGCAAGTCCCTCCATTTATTGTCCAATCACGCATGGACATTTGTGATTTGGCAAAAATTGCCAAGCTGAAAAAAAATGCCTTGGCAGCTATCCTTCAAAAGGTGAAATTCCTAAGGAAAAATGGGCGTGTGGGTGGTGCTTCTCTAGATCCCTTGTTCCACTTAAGTAAAGTACATGTCAAAAAAGTTTCAAATCATTCAAAATTGTATAATATATGGGAAAAAATTTGTAAGTAAAAAGAAATAGAGAATGATTCAAACCACAAAATTGTTAAGAATTTGATTATGGAAATGAAAAATGCCAATTCCAATGGTTGTAACGTTGTAATAAACAATCTACATCCTTTGGTATTGTTTTTTTCCAAAATAATGAAAATTGAGTAAGATAAAGGACTTCAAAGTTTATTTTAGAGTAGAAGATCCATAACTCCCCGCAAACTAAAAAACCTCATAACTTTCATCTTGTTGATCAAAACAAAATGATTCAAAGCTTCCTACATTCATGTAAATCTCTTAAACAAATTTTAAAATTTTATTTTTGAAAAAAGAGATTTTTAAAAATCTACCCAGGCTGCCTACCAAGTGAAAAAAACAACATATTGGGTCATAACTTTTTACTCATAATTCCAAATATTATGAAATTTAGTGCATATGAAAGATAAACCTTGTTCCCACATTCTATTAAAAACTCAGTCTAAAATATGAACAATATTCCAATTACACGTACTTGCCCAAAATCGCTATGTTGCTTTAAAAAAAGGGTTGGTCGTTTAGGGGTTAATATAACTTTTACCAATTTATTTAATTTTAAAGCCACATGGTAAATGTATATAGTTCATACTTAAGTTTTGATTCTTAGCCCATACAGTATTGTTTTTAGCCACTTGGGGTACTTATGAGTTATGAAGATCGTATTTGGCTAACCTCCCCACAATTATGGCTAAAGCTAGGATACGTTATACTCGTGTTTGTGAAAAACGTGAAAATTTTAGTGTTATGTTTGGATTTGAAGCACATTGGCTTTATTTTTGGTCACTTTAGCTAACTATGAAAATCAAAAATGGGAAATTTAATTGGGTGTTTCACATTATGTCTGTTTTTCAGAATCTATAATCTCTCATGTTCAACACCACACAACCCAATTTTGTGGGATTGTAAATTGTAAAGGGGCAAATGATATATATCATGATTTTTTTGAATAACTTATGTATAAAAAAGGAGTTTGGATTTTCTTTAAGTTGGATTCAAATTATTTGGAGGACTCATGGTATTTGCATCCTTTGGATTTAACCTTTCAACCCGTAAAAGCCCATGGGGTCACTACAAGGAAACCATAGTTGAATTTCCAAAAAGTTAACAAAGATTGTGACCTAATCTATAGTATATTATAAATGAAGTCACAATCTTTGTTAACTTTTTGTAAATTTGACCATGGTTTCTTTGTAGTGGGTGTTTTCACCAAAAACAGCCAAAATTTGTGTTTTTTCAATATGTTGATATGAATTTTGATTTGAAAACTATTTTTGAAACCTCAACCATACAACATTTTAGTAAAATATTTTAGTGTTGAGAGCAAAAAGTTTCAGTCCATATGACTACACGGATTGAATGAGTATAGCATTCAAAATGTATAAAAAAGTTTATTTTGTCCATGTCCAAATGGGTCTGCAGAATTTGAGCCTCTTTGGAGTCAAAATTTTCATTGGCATGAGTTAAATTTTGTTTGCACTAATATCTGAATCTTGTTAGATACACTCATGAAAAGTTTCAAGAGCAAATTATGAATCTAGCTTACTTTAAATTGCCTTGCAATGTAAGGAGGTTAAGTGAATTGGCAATACATTAGCTATTTTTTCATGATTTCTTGTGCACTGAAGACATCTTTTATTTGAAAATTTTATGGTAAAAAGTTAGAAACAAACATTTGGAATGTTTGAAATAAAAGTTCAAGAGTTTTGAATTTATAGATTGAAAGATAATAGGCCCTGAAGTTAGAGGAAAACATTTTTTCTTGAAACTGCCCCAACATAGTTAACAAAATTTGACTCCTTTAGAATGTGATGTGAGACCTCAACTTATTTATTTTTTGACAATGGTACACCATGTCTTTTTAGTTACATAACTGCCAAATTTCAAAAGTTGATGAGAGTTTTAGCAAAAGATTCTCCAAAGATGCCCAAATTACCCGAGTTGCCCAAATTCTTTTGGGTAGCATAACTTTTGAACCAAGTATCCCATTGGGGAAAAAATCATATTTCCACTTGAAAAATACATATTTACACTTGAAAAATACATATTTACACCTTGTGTAACAATTTTGAGAACATCCAATAAAAATGACTCCATATGACCCTACCCAAATTCTCAAGTGGCTATTAAACAGACACTTGGACCTTTAGGGGCTAATGATAAAAGTTGGCATAACTAACTTACAATTGACCACTTTGTGGTCGTAGTGTTGCTAGAGGGTTAACGAGGTTGGCTCAATGTCTTATAAGATTGACCACAAATTCTTCTCTCATTGTCTTTTCCAAATTCAAACTTGGTCAACTCCGCCACTCTTACAACTAGCTGTTGAGACAAGAAAGTTCCTTCTCCATGTCTTCAAAATTGTGGAATTTCTATGAAAAGCAAACACATTTTCAAGTCGTCTTTCACTTGTTTCCTTGATGCTCGAAGAGCAGCCAGAATGGTAAGACTCTATATGAGAGCAGTAAAAGAGTTTATAGATTGATTTAGAGGTTCTTATAAATAAGGTATTGTATACAGAGTTGAGAGGCGCAAGAGCATATGTGTTTATACCTTGTATTGTACTGTAGGTTGAGAGCAGATTCAACATAAAATAGTTTTTCTAAATTTAGTTGAATTATTTCATATTTTATTTTTCAAAGATGCCTAATGTTAAACAAAATTATAAACTAAAATTATAAACAATATAAGCTAATTTTGGAAAGTCTAGGCTGATTTTAGGAGGCTCAATCAATATCAAACTCTATAGCAAGGGCTAATTGCCAAATAATAACATTTTTTTGAAAATGTTGAATCTTAATGAAATCAAAAATTTAATGCTTGATCAAGTTTTTCCTAAATATTAAATTATATGGTAGTTAGCGGCTGAATTTGCTATCAGACTATAGTAGTTGCAAAGAGTCTTTCAAATAATTAAGGATTAAAATATTGGTACAATTATTAGCCAAATTTGACAAGCTAAAAGTTTACATTTGTATTTGAAGAACCCTCAAAATTCTTGTCCCCCACCTTTGCTCACCAAATTTGCCCTCTAAATTTAGGGTTGATCAATCACCAAATAGAACATGTAACAAAGCTCACTAAACTTAAAATGAACAATGATGTGAAGTGCCATTGCTTGACATACTAAGATTGAGTGTCATGAGATTTTTTTTGAAGTAAACCAAAATTTGACCTTTGTCATACCTTTGGAAAGTAACTTTGTCGATTCTTGTAGGTTCCAACGTTAAACTTTATCTAACATTAATACATCAAAGTTATCCTAAAATCTTACCGCTCGTTGTTTTCATGTTCTCTACTTTTTTCAGGATATCTAAAGAGAAGTTCAAAACAACCTAAGGTAGGAACACCCATAAGCATCAGTGTCCCCATAACCATCACCTCTGAAATCTTGGAAAATTTGTGGAAGTGAATAGATGTAATTACAAGGATGTACAACATGTGAACATGAAACCTTAGTGTTGGTTATGGGTGCAATGGCAGCTTGTTCTTTAAAAATTCACAACTTATTCTCACAACATCCAAATAATACATTCAAAAGTGCAAACTCATTATTTTTATGTTCCTAATAGGATCCTATAATTTGCTAGTTGTTTATTAATAGTCATCATGTTAAAACCCTTAAATTGATGTTTATGGGTGCTCCTACCTTACATGACCAAGCTCAACTCATCACCTCTTATGGTATTGGTTTGAGTTTGATCTCGTGTTTAAATTGAAACATTTTTCTTTTGTATTTCAAAACACCTCAGTCTTTCCTTCTTGTGAAATAAATGTTATGTACCCTACATTGAATATTGCATTTAGGTTGCCTTAATTAATTAGTTTGTCTTATCCCAAAAAGTGACCTCATGACCCATCACTTGATTGCTTGGAGGTGCAAGCAACTCTCTAGATACTAGAATTTCACATTGTTTATTGCCTAAGCATTGCTAGTTTATTTCAATATGTAATTTTATTGTTGTTATTGCCAAGACCTTTAAATTTATTTATTGTAGTAATTCTTATTGTAGTAACAATAAGTACTCATATTGTGTAAAATGTTCAAAAATTAGTGTGAGGCTACCTAAAGGCAATATTCATTGTAGATTAAGGATAATCTTGGGACAATTGTATTATTACTTCTACTTTGTTAATTTTTAATTTATTTATTTAAAAATTAGTTTTTTTTTAATGTGACATTGTTAACCCCTAAAATTCCTTTGTGTTTACATGCTCAAATGGCTTGAAATTGACCTCTCTCAATGAAATGATTAGTGGATCAAATTGATTTTTTTTCAATAATACAACTATAAGATCTATTTCATTGCTTACTTATGTACACTCTCAAAATTTCAGACTTTGTATGGGCACATTTCATTAAATAATAACACTCAAAGCATAATCAAAACTTTTTTTAAGCTTCTCTAAAGTGTCAATTTTTATTTTAGTCATATAAAATGATATCTTCCACTTTATGAATTTCTTGTGCAATTTCAATTTCTTGTAGAGCATGAAGTTAGTTATATGCCTCACAAATTTCATGATCATCCAATGCTTAAAACATAGTGATTTATTTTTGGAAGTGGGAACTACTTCATTGAAATTGTCATTATACTAAGAAAACTTCATCAAAGAGATTTTTATAGTATTAAATCTCAATTGCAAAACTCATACGGTGTAAACCTAGAGCACCATGTAGAATACTTGCCTAAGGAATCCACTTCTAAAAATAAAGAGTAAAATAGAAGTTATTATGTAGTCAAGGAAAGTTAACCCCAAATTTTGCCCATCAACCAAGCCATGTAAAGTGTTTTTGAACACTTTGTGGGCAATGCCCTTTGCAATCTCTTTGTTTCTAATTTTTTTAGGAACACCGGTGTTGACACCTAAATCACATATGGTACCATATCTCATTCAAAACTTATTCAATTCCAATTTTTTGGGAGAAATGCAAGCTTTTCAATATGAGCACGTACACCCTTATTTTCATAGTCTTATCTCAAGTATTTCCATATAAAATGCTTGCCCAAATATCCAAAAGGCCCAAAGTGGGCTCCTTGGCCCTTTAGGGATTAAATGGGAAAATTTTATGAATACCCTTGAAGTTTGTGTTATTTGTTTAAATATCCTTGATTTTTCAGAAATTGCAGAAACACCCTTGGACCATAGTTTTCAAGCTTTTGTTTTGTTATGCACCCTACTTCCTTCATGATCAACGTCAAAGCAAGGAGTGGAATAGAAAGGAAAAGAAGCAACAAACTCACAGGGGAGAAAGAAGTGACATGCACAAGAAAACAAACTCTTAAAATTATGATACAAGGGTATTTGTGCAATTTCTGAAAAACCAGGGGTAATTTATCTATACAGATATTGTAAACTTCAAGGGTATCCATAAAATTTTCCCTTGTTGAATAAGGTAGTATGCTCTAAAACCGTCACTTTAAGGACTAATATGCCTTTTTGTGAGCTTCCAAGACCTGGAGAATTTTTGTCTAATTTTCAGACAAAGAGAAATGGAAGAGAAATGGATGTTAAATGTAACGCAGTTTTTTTCGTATTTTTAGAAGCATTATTGAATTGTTAATGAATTTTTTAAGTTTTATGTAGTAGACACCTATTTGTGACCCTAGGCCTTCCACAAACAATTCCTTTGCAACTTGGAAAGAGATGAGGAAAAAATGAGGAGTGTGATTGGCTCTTGCAATAAAATAAACGTTTTCTTCTGTGACTTGAAGAGGTCCATTCAAGGACCACTTCATATCCATTCTTGAGCTACCTATGGCACACTTTACATGAAAGGGTCGCATTTAGAGCATACTACCTTAATGGCACATCATAGCACTCTAGAAAGGGTACCTTTGAAGCACAGGAA
Organism: Ulota crispa; assembly: GCA_963920765.1. Taxonomy (NCBI): domain Eukaryota; kingdom Viridiplantae; phylum Streptophyta; class Bryopsida; order Orthotrichales; family Orthotrichaceae; genus Ulota; species Ulota crispa. Next base: position 11,551,836 of record OY987243.1, read on the forward strand.
ACCAAGCCATGGGTAAGGGCATCCTTCCATGCGAGGGGGAGGCCGGTCAAACTAAAAACATCCCACTGATAAGTGGTTGGATGGGGATTCTAGAGAAACTATAATCCCATTCAACTGATTAATCCCTAAAGGCCCAAGCAATTTTCTCCAGTGAAAGTCACTGTTAATTGCCACTTTGGGGGGAATGAGTAGAAAAGTAGGAAATAAAATTTGTTTTGCAAATCCAATCGTAGGATCTTGCCTTAGACTAGAAGAGGTACTTGTGGGAAAAAATCAGGTCATTCTAGATGGTGGGTAGGGAGATATTTACATCTGAAGTGAAAAAAAAGGTTCTCTTTGTGCTGTCCAAAAATTTTTAGAAGCCTTTGTCCACAGTTACATGAAAAAAAATTACTCTACACTAAGTTGAGGTTTATTTTTTCCATGTAGCAGATCAAGTTAGGTATGTGTGGGAGAAATTTCAAATCAATTGGAGCTATACAACAAATGGGGAAAATTAGTAAGTAAAAAGTAGAGAATGAGTCAAATCACTAAATTGTTAAGAATTTACTTATTAAAATGAAAAATGAAAATCCCAATGGTGATAATGTTGTAATAAACAATCTACTTCCTTAGGTTTAGTTTTTTTTCTAGAATATTGAAAATTGTGGAAAATAAAACATCTCATATCTTTCATCTCATTGATTGAAGTTGAATGATTAAAAGCTTTGCACACATGAAAAAAATCTAAAGAACCAATTTCAGATTTCTATTTTTAGAAAATATAAAATTTTAAGAAGTTTTTGGGTAGCCTAGATTGCCCTCCTTCCCCCGGATAGTAGAAATTCTTGCATAACTTCTTTGTCAAATGTCAAAATGACAAAAAAATTAAATTCCCGCGTAGGTCTTAGAATTTCCCACCTTCAATAAAAGTTTCAAGAAATCACAAAAACTAAATTAGTTATAGGTACATGACCAAAATCTCAACTGTCCCCTGGGGGGACGGCTGGACCTTTAGAGGTTAAGGTAGGCACACCTAATTTGAAGCGGGTCCTAAATCGGACCATATGTATACAAATTGTTCAAGTCAAAACTGAAATGAATAATCTGAGTACATAGAGTCTAATTTCTTAAACGCTCCATTATGGATATAGGTACCTTATGGGTGGGGGTGTTTTTAGTTTGACTGGCCACCCCTCACATGGAAGGATGATCTAAATCATGCACCGGATCAAAGCTTGGGCTCTCGGAGTTCCCAGCTCCCAAGATCGAAGTGCCCAGTTCCCAAGGCAGAAGATGGAGCGTCGTCGGCCGAAGCTGGCGGAAGTGAGAGCGTTGCCAGCAAGGACAGACCACTATGGGTCGCATGCGCCGGGCACATGCCAAAGTGCAAGCCCCGGCAGAACCAGCCATCATCAGGGTTGACCCGTGACAGCGGGAGCTGCAGGGGCCTACAGCCCTAGGGCCTAGACGCTAGAGACTAGAGAGTAGAGGCGGGATACTGGACAAGGTATGAGAGAATGTACCGTGTCCTTGCACCTGCACTGTACTGCACGGCCCTGCACTGCACCCCGGCTCTCTAACGGGATCACCGGTGCTCTGGCCAGGCAGGCATGTGAGATTGTGAGGCTCCCCATTGGCCCCATGAGCTGCACTACATGCGCTCTCCCCTTCCTTCGATGCATCCAATGATGACGCCCCCTCGTCGCTTCTGCCATTCCTCCTTTTCCTCTTTCGTTTCTCCTCCCTTTGTTTTTTAACCCCTAAAGACCCCGGGGACAAATGGATTTTGGGCATGTACCTATAGCTAATCTAATTTTTGTGATTTTTTAAAGCTTTTATTGAAGGTGGGGATTCCAAGACCTACAAAGGAATTTAATTTTTTTGTCATTTTGACATTTGACAAAGAAGTTATGCAAGAATTTCTATTGTCTGGGGAAGGGAGGCCAATCTGGGTTACCCAAAAACTTCTTAAAATTTTGTATTTTCTAAAAATAGAAACATTAAATTGGTTCTTTAGATCTTTTCATGTGTGAGAAGCTTTTGAATCATTCAACTTCAATCAATGAGATGAATGTTATGAGATGTTTTAGTTTGTGGGCAGTTGTGGATTCTCTAGTCTAAAATAAACTTTGAAGTCCTTTATTTTCCACAATTTTCAATATTCTAGAAAAAAACATTAAACCTGAGGAAGTAGATTGTTTATTACAACATTATCACCATTGGGATTTTCATTTTTCATTTTGATAAGTAAATTCTTAACAATTTAGTGATTTGACTCATTCTCTACTTTTTACTTACTAATTTTCCACATTTGTTGTATGGTTCCAATTGATTTGAAAATTCTCCCTCACATACCTAACTTGGTCTTCTACATGGAAAAAATAAACCTCAACTTAGTGTAGAGTAATTTTTTTCATGTAAGAGTGGTCAAAGGCTTCTGAAAAATACTAGCAGCAAGGGAAAAAACCTTTTTTTTCACTTCAGATGTAAATATCTTCCTCCTCTCCATCTAGAATGACCTAACTTTTTCCCACAAGTACCTCTTCTAGTCTAAGACAAGATCCTACGGTTGGATTTGCAAAACAAACTTTATTTCCTACTTTTCTACTCATTCCCCCCAAAGTGGCAACTAACAATAACTTTCACTGGAAGAAAGGGCTTGGGCCTTTAGGGGTTAATGTTGGTAGTGGGTACCCACTCTTTTCCCTTACATTGGGGACCTTCAGGAGTGTGTCTTTTAACTTTTGGGGTTGTGTTGCATTTGTGTGTTGAGATTAAGGTAAACACACCCAATCTTAAGTGGCACTCAAATTTTGCATCGTATATTTGAGGATTTTATAATACACTAATAAATCCAAAGTGAAGCAATGAAAATTGCTTGCACAAGCAAATTTTGTCACATGTTAGGTGCTAAGATGCTTTAACAAGGTTGAGATTGGGACCATCAAGTGCCATTATAGAAACAAAACCAAGTAATTTCAAAATTAATCTACATTTGTTTTTAAGGATCCTATGAGCTGTAACTTTGCCCTTTACCATAAAGTATTTTACAACACTTTTTTTACAAAAGTGAGGTGCTATGGTATCCTTAATTGCAAGTCTATACATGACTGTTGCAAGGCTATTGGACTACTGGATGCTTGCTCGTCGCCAGTGACACAGCTCGCTTGTCCCTTCTCTTTCTCTCTAGTTGTGTATTGTTATTGAATGCCATCGCTTTGCACCGCAACTTGTCGCTGGGAACACTTAAGGTGGCATCAACCATCAAACTAAGGATTTTGGAGTAGGAAAATCAATTGATGAATTTTGAAAATAATATTGTCAAGTTAGGAAGAGGAAATCAAAAATATTGGCATCAATTTCAAAGCCCCAATGCAATCCTTTGTTCACAAAGATTTTCAAAGTCCAAAATTATTAAAATTGTATAGTTGTATGTAAGAGATGCTAAAAGTATACATATGATATTGGTTCTTAAATGGTGAGATGGGGCACTCAAAATTATCATATCATATTAGTCACCCATACTTATCATATACAAAAAAATAAATGGTTATGGATGATGAAGTGATGGTTCTCGGTGATAAAGTGATGGTTATGGGTGACAAAGTGATAATTATGGGTGACTAATATGATATGATAATTTTGAGTGCCCCATCTCACTATTTAAGAACCAATATCATAAGTATACTTTTAGCATTTCTTACATACAACTATACAATTTTAATAATTTTGAACTTTGAAAATCTTTGTGAACAAATAATTGCATTGGGGCTTTGAAATTGATGCCAATATTTTTGGTTTCCTCTCCCTAGCTTGACAATATTATTTTCAAAGTTCATCAATTGATTTTCCTACTCCAAAATCCTTAGTAAATCCTTAGTTTGATAGTTGATGCTACCTTAAATGTTCCCAGCGATAGCGATGAGTAGCTGTGCAAAGCGATGACATTCAATAACAATACACGACGAGAGAGAAAGAGAAGGGACGAGCCAATTGTGTCACCAGCGACAAGCAAGAATCCAGTAGTCAAATAGCCTTGCAATAGTCATGTATAGACTTGCAATTAAGGATAGTTTGTTGAAAGGTTAACCCTAATAACTCTTTTTTTGAATTTTTCATGATCTTGAAGCATCCTAAACTCTTAAACGCTCGGGTATGGGTAAGGTTATCTTATGTATGAAAATTTTCAGATCAACTGAATTGTTTTTCACGACTGCCCAAATTGTCTCTATTTCAAATATAAGCCAAGCTGAGGTGTAATTTTTGTATCACAATTTGATTTATTTAGAGTTTAGCAGTAGTGCAACACATGTGTTACTTCTGAGAGGACCTAACACTAAAAGTGAAAAATGACCTGAAACTGCACATTAAAGCATCATCAACCCAAGACAAGGAATAAGATTGTATCATTTCTCTTTGTGGGGGCCAAATGTGTGGGAGAATGAGGTACTTTTAGGGTTCCAATCCTACCCTAGCAACGCATAATTAGGAGATGACCTTGTCAAAACGACCTCTTCATACGGGAAATTTACTCATTTCTCACTACTTGGGGACTTCCATTGCATTTGGTGCTGAAATGACACAGTTCCTTGCAATGGCTCGCAATTTCTTGGCAACAACTTGCAAATACTCACAAGTGTCTTTTCTTGTGCCTAGATTTGCGATGGGAATTGCGTCTAGTTTAGGAGGATCATTATGGTGAAAGAGACTACACACTTAAAAGATGGAGAGTGGCGCAAGAGTAGCTAGTTCCCAATCCCAAATCCAGTGTATGGGTTGATGATACCCTTAGGGCTTTAGATATTTAGCATAATATAAAGACATATTCTTTATATTTATGTAGTTACCTATCCAAAAAAATACATTGTTTTTTTTCATATTGGCTGAAATCTTTTGTTAGATTGCAAATGTAATTTCCTTCTTCTTTGAATGTCTTTAAGGATATTTATCTTAACGGTTTTTGTATTAAAAAAATGAAAAGAAACAAATGAAAATAATAAAAAATTCATTGCAAGAGTGAAGTACAAAAGCCCCAACCAAAAACAACATGGAGATAGAACCAAAAGAGAGTACAAGAAATTTAGTTTTGAATAAACATCTCAACTGTTTTTACATGATAATTTTGTTCCATTTTTTACACAAATGAACAAAGATTTATTGTAAGGGTAAAGTACAAAAGCCCTAGCCAAGTACAATATGAAGGTAGAACAAAAAGCGAAATGATCAAACATAGCAAAAATAATAGAATATAATGCAATTCCAACATAGCAACTAAAAAGCAAGAGGCTTGCATATATTGAGGTATAATTTTGATATTTTAAGCATAAATATTCTGTTTGGCACTCAAAAAATTTGAATGGATGGAAATTGATTTAGTTCTTAAATCGGCATTAACTCTTAACCTTAGAGCACCCCATCAACGGGATTTTGTTGATTGAAATTGGAAAATGAGTTCATTTTGAGTACATGCAGGCTTGTACCAATGACTAGGGTGTACCCGAGCTTCTAGGAGTGGGGTTGTGATGGAGTCAAGAGGGGTTACAAATATTGTGGATGTACTTTATGGATAAATGCGTGGAGTTAAATTGAAAAGACCTAGTTGGCCTCCTCAAAAGCCCGGAAAAACTTTGGGCGCTCAGGGATTAAAGAACCAAACAACTTTTCTGGCAACATAGCAATTTTGGGCAAATTATTATTTATAAAATAGTGAATACATCCTCACAAGACTTTTAGGGCATGAGTGCATAATGAGTATTTTTCCAACGCAAACAAATTCAAACCATATTGGTTTATTAAAAAAAAGTTACCATTAAACATGTAATTCTACTTGCTCAAATGGCAAGATGGGCACAACTATATACACTCCAATGGAAATATTGTAATCTTACCTAGAAGTTGAGAGGCAAAGTTATTTCATTGTTAGACCCTCATTCCATGAAAGCAACCAATTTTACTTATTGCCCTATGCTATTTTAGGTGGATGTGGCCATATGTTGATCAAGCTTATCAAAGCCACAATTTTTGGTCAATTTTTAGTCCTCTAGATCTAACTCAAATTTAAAACTTCACCATTCACATTTTGAAAAGATTGCTGTATGTAGAAGCTAAAAATTGTTCAAAATTCAACTTTGTATGAGAGTTTTTTGGAAGCTAGTTTCCTATTCTGAATCTTTAATACATGTTCTCCAATTCATAATATTATGAGTTTTTTTTGAATACATGGCCAACTTCATTGCAAAAATCAATCTTAACCCTTAAATGCCCGAGGGATAAGGGCAAAACATAAATGCGTTATAGAATGATACTTTTGTAACTTTGATGAAGTTTGTTTCAAAAGATGTTCAATATCTATCCATATGGTCAACCATTCAAAAAAACATTGGACTCTTATGTGAATTTAGAAGCATTTATCATTTAATATTCATCAAATTTTCAAATTTTATTCATAGAATTTAAAATTGGGTATGATTGGTTAAAAATAGATGTTATACTCTAAAGTTCAAAAATGAAATCTTTTTGAAGGAGAGAACATCATTAGTTTCTTGAAATAGTAAAATTTATAACATTAGGAAATATTGATGTGTTTGTCTTTGAAGATTTCTCCTTGGTGGAGTTTAATTTGGATTGACAAGATTCAAATTGGGTTGGAAAGAAGACTTGCTTTCTTAGATGAATTTTTTATTTTTATTTTTTTCATCTTGGAAAGGGCAATGACTAGAAAACGGTTGATTATGAGTTAAGGGGTTTAAAATTTCAAACAATAAAGTGAAAACAACTAGTGCAAAAGGCTCCCCAAGTTAGAGATGTCCAGATTGATTTGAATGCCCAAAAATAAATCCCATTTCAAACCCTATAATCTCACAATACATGTGGCAACTATCTTTCATCTTTTACTATAGCATGAAACACGATATTTGTTAATTTGGGAAAAATAGAGATCCCACTTTGTTTTCCCCTCAAACCCAAAAATTACTTTAAAACCAAGTTCCAAGATATCATATTCAATCTGAGACACTAAGATCTTTTCCCTTGCAAATCCCTCCTCTTAAGTGAGGGCACGTGTTGGTTTGAGGTGATCACCTCAAACTTCCTGACTCACTTCCTGAAAGTCTCAAAATGTACCATTTTTCCCAAATTAACAAATATTGCTTTATGATGAAGTAGTTACTACTAGATCCTATATTAGAATGTACCAATTTTTCATTTTTTCTTGCTTTGCTATCAACATGACTCATTCTAGGTTTTTTTGGTGAAACAAAGAATTTCAAGAGTTTTAGAGAGATTCATGATTTTCAAGTGCAACGTAAAAATTTCAAATGTTCTCAGTTCAAAATGTCATCTTGTGCCTAGTCTTACAATTGTGTTGCGTAAGTATGCCAAGAGTATGTATGTAATGTTCTAAACCAATTGGACTTGTCTATCATGGCCACCTCAATTGTTTGCACATCAAAATTATAGTTATTTTGAGGTATAGCAAATCACAAGTTGGATTGTTGAAATACTTACCAAATTTTTATCTCGTAATGAAACACACTACAAGTTAAACTCGAATCCAACAAATATTACACGTGGGAGGACCTTTTTAAAAGAAAATGGCAAGAAATTGTACTTCAAGGCCTTGAGGGTTGAAAATTATCCAATTATTAATAGATAAAAATGCAAACCTCTTTAAATTGCCCAAGGTACTCAAATTTACCGTCAATAACCAAGAGACACGAGTAATTATAAATTCGATGGTCTTTGTTGAAAACATACAAAATTAAACTTGAAAACTGACCATATGATATTTAGAAGCTAAACCAAAAGCACTTGAAACTCAAATAAATAATTCGAAGTCGATATAGCTTGTCCAATAATGCACATACTTATCTTTGGATAATTCATGGGCAAAATGGTTTTCTCAGTTACTGTATAGTTGTCATAAATCTGCTTTTTCTACAATAGCAAATGGAGTTCGATTCTTATGATTTTGTGCAGGTAAGACTCTCAAAAATCAAATACCAGATCCCCCGATAAGCGCATTTTTCTATTTAATTGAAGCCATAAACTCCCTCGTTAATTTCCATTTTGATATGCCACGAACAAGCCAACTTTTGGCCAAGATTTTTATATCAACCAATGGGTTTAAATACCACTCATTAGCATCTTGTCGTGTGAGGCACTTCTTCATTTAGAATGAAGTAGGTAAAATATCTGTCACTGATAGGTCACAATCCTTTTCATTCCGGTTTGAATTTAAATTAAGCATTGAAATTTGAGACCAGCGTATTTTTTTTGGATTTTCACTAGTAGACTGACACGCACCCCACGGCTCGGTTTACTGCACATACGTCGATCTGGGCCCCGCCTTGTCAGTGCCAGAAATACACAATTTGCTTGGGCTGCCCCTTCCTTCGAGCTGCCCTGCCTGAGCTCAGAAAAACTAGTCTAAGTACTTGGTTTGCAAATACAACATTAAGGTAGCAACACTCATAAGTGGGAAATTAAGGATTTTGTAGTGGAAAATCAAGTGAAGAACTTTGAAGAAAATATTATGAAGCTAGCAAGAGGAAACCAAAAATATTGATATCAGTTTCAAAGTTCCAATTGCAAGCATTTGTTCACAAAGATTTCTCAAAGTCTTCAATTAATGAAAAGGTATAGTTGTGTGTACAAGATGTCTTCAATACGCTCATAATACTAACTTTAGGAGTTCTTAAGTAGTGAGATGAGACACTCAAAATCGTCATGCCAATCACCCAAAATCATCACTAAGTCACCCATAACAAAAAAATTTGTATTTGTGAGTCACTGACACAAGAGTAGGTAACCCCATGAAGACCCTCCTGAGCATGGGTGCTGCTACCTTAAAACCACACCTACTTGCAACTAAATCAACACCCATGCTTAGGAGGGTCTCCATGGGGTTACCTACTCTTGTGACAGACTGTCAGTGACTCACAAATATAAAAAAATTTGTTATGGGTGACTTAGTGATGATTTTGGGTGATTGGCATGACAATTTTGAGTGTCTCATCTCACTACTTAAGAACTCCTAAAGTTAGTATTATGAGCGTATTGAAGACATCTTGTACACACAACTATACCTTTTCATTAATTGAAGACTTTGAGAAATCTTTGTGAACAAATGCTTGCAATTGGAACTTTGAAACTGATATCAATATTTTTGGTTTCCTCTTGCTAGCTTCATAATATTTTCTTCAAAGTTCTTCACTTGATTTTCCACTACAAAATCCTTAATTTCCCACTTATGAGTGTTGCTACCTTAATGTTGTATTTGCAAACCAAGTACTTAGACTAGTTTTTCTGAGCTCAGGCAGGGCAGAAGGAAGGGGCAGCCCAAGCAAATTGTATATTTCTGGCACTGACAAGGCGGGGCCCAGATCGACGTATGTGCAGTAAACTGAGCCGCACCCCACCATGCAAGCAAGTAAGGAAAATTTGGATAGAATTGGATAGAATCATCGACATCTGCATATTCATCCATAAAATATACTAATTTTAATAACTTTCATCCAAAATCTGGCGAATCTGCTACAAACTTTGGGAGGGGTTGGGCGAATTCATCCATTAGTTCAGAGATTATTTCATGTGTTATGATCGTCAGGCCAATTTTGAGGTAAGATTTAGGCGAATTTTCACCAAGAAAATTTATGCTGATTGAAACCACCCCAATTTGGTGAAGGACCTTCATTTTCCATGGGCCCATACCAACTAGTACTGTACATGTAAGTTTACTAAGGACTAAGGGCCCTTTTGGGGGACATTTGAGATTTTGGGCATGTACCTATGGTTAAACTACTTTGCATGATTTTGTGAAATTTTTATTGAAGGTGCGGGATTCATAGATTTACAAGGAATGTAATTATTTCTTCATTTTGACATTTATTGAAGAAGTTAAAAATGAATTTCTAGAAAAAGCTGCTCCTTGGGTAGCTGAAAACTTCTTTAAAAATTTCATTTTTTTCAAATAAAAATCTGAAATAGGTTCTTTAGACTTATATAGATGTGGGGAGCTTTGAATCACTCATTTCCAATAAATGAGATGAAAGTTATGAAGACTTTTACTTAACTGGTAGATATGGCTCCATATCTATCAGTTAACCCCTAAAGGCCCATTGTCCCCTTGGGGGACAAATGGATTTTTGGGCAGGTACCTATGGCTAAACTAATTTTTATGATTTTTTGAAACTTTTATGGAAGGTGTGCAATTCAAAAATCTATGTGGGCATCTATTGTTTTCCTCATTCCAACATTTATTGAAGAAGTTATGCATGAATTTCCAAAAATGGGCAAGGGCGAGCAGCCCAAAAAAATTCAAAATTGTAATTTTTAAAAATAAAAATCTAAAATTGGTTCTTTAGATTTTTGTATACGTGGATATCTTTGAATCCTTCAATTTTGATAGATGAGATGAAAGTTATGAGAAGTTTTAGTTTGCAGGTAGGTATGGGACTCCCAAACTTCCATTCCTTTTCTCCCTTGTAAAACTTGTTACTTTACTTTTTTGAGCTCTTTGTGTATTTGTTTTTTGACTTTTTTTTTTGCAAGTTGTAGTAGACTAAGATTCCTTGGTTCTCACCATTTGAATCAAAGTAATTTGGGTTTTTGAATTTTACATAAATCCTCCAATTTTGCTTAGTGTATATGCAAATTTCATGACCTTACGACATTGCAGGGTTTTACAAAGTATGATCCACACCTTTGTTTCATTTGAAAATTCTCCCACATTTACCTAACTTAGTTTTCTACATGGGAAAAATAAACCTTAACTTTGCATAGAGCAATTTTTTTGATATAGGAGCCATCAAAAATTTCTGAAATTTTTGTGCAGTAGTGAAAAAACTACTTTTTTCACTTCTTATGTGAATATCTCACTCCTCACCATCTAGAATGAGCTAAATTTTTTTTTCCATAAGTACCTCCCATTGTCTAGGGCAAGATCTTATGGTTGGATTTCCTATATATATTTCTCCTTACTCCTCCAAAAGTGGCAGTTTTGAGTGATTTTCACAGAAGAAAGGGTTTGGACCTTTAGGGGTTAACTAAAAGTCTTCATAACTTTCATCTCATTTATTGGAAATGAGTGATTCAAAGCTTCCCATGTATATGTAAACTCAAAGAACCAATTTCAGATTTTTATTTTAAAAAAATGTAAATTTTGAAATTTTTTTTGGATTGTCCGGACTGCCCCATCTCCAAAAAAAGTCAGAAATTGATTCTTTACTTCTTCAAAAAATGTCAGAATGAAAAAAATTTAGATGGACACACAAACCTTCGAATTCCCCATCTTCCATAAAAGTTTCAGAAAATCACACAAAATAATTTAGCCATAAGTACGTGCATGAAATCCCATTTGTACCCGAACGGACAGTCAGTCTAGGGGTTAAGGTGGATTGCGTTGAAACCGTACATTTAGCCGATTTGTGTTATTTTTCAAAGTCAAATACATGTTGAAAGTCAGGTAGATTTTTTTATTTTTAATATTTTTAATTTTTTGGCATTTAAGCATTTCATTAATTATCTACGAGTAATGTTGGATGCACTAGGGACTTTATTGCTTTATGTTCATGTTGGAACGTATGAAGGTCAAAACATTCAACAAAGGAAGATTAGGTCGTTTTAGAACCACTTCAAAATACTTTCTAATAGATGTAACTGAGTACAAATGATATCATATAATACTGCATTATGAGTATTTGAATTGCACATAGAAACTTTTGATTTAACCCCTAAAAGACCATGGCCTTTATTTTGTTAAAAGACACTCAAAACTGTCAAATCTATGGCAAAGAGTAAAAAAGTTTGAAAATTGATATTTTTGTATATTTAACTAAAGAATCTAGTACTAAACTAAAATAAGAATGTGTTGTACAAAATTCAAGAACTTTGACCACACAAATTGCAAGATGTTTGCATTCAAAATGTAAAAAACAAGGTTTTTCGCACCTTGCATGACTAGATTATTTAACTATGAACTTTTTTAACTTCAAATTTTTGCATCACAAAGTTTGGAGCTTTATTTTTTTGTGGTGGGAAATTTGAGTTGGGAATCTTGGGAAAAAAATTAAAACCAAAAATACTTGATTTTCATTCTTAAAAAAACATTAGGTAGAAGAAGGTATGAGATTGAACAACAACTTAAATTGTTAATAACCATGCAATGGAATTGAAATGCAATAATCCCAATGGTGAGATTGGTCTAGAAAGCAAACTTCACCCTTAGCAACAATTTTTTTGGAAAAATGTTAAACTTGCATTCAAAAATGAAGTTTATAAGTTATTTTTTCAAGAAGATGCTTAAGGTGCCCAAAAAACAAGATTGTCCATAACTTTCTCATAACTAGTCCAAATGGAATGAATCAAAGCTTCAGATCTAAACAAAGCTATAATGTATGAGAAAAATAAAATAAAATAAAATAAAATTTAAGTTTTTGTAAAGAAAAATTTGCTCCCCAATCTCCATAAATTTTTGCTTATCTGGGCATTACTTTTGCTCCCGAGCATATATTGGAAAATTTATATTCCCCAAAAGCTAATATTTTTTTCCTATCTTCAAAAAAATTCAAAAAATTATGACAAAAATTGAGGCCATAGGTACCTGCCCAAAATTCCATTTGTCCCCCAAGGGGATAACATGGTTTTAGGTATTAACTGGGGTTTGAATTTTGTCTTTGTTATTTTCTTTTTTATTTTCTCAATGACCAATCTAGGCCATTTTTTCCTTGGGATTTTGTACTCTAGACCACACAAGAGAAAGCTCTGCAATGAGAAAAACTACTCTCAAGAAGTTTAACTTGGTATCTTGACCCCGCTCCGCCCAAAGGGCCCCAACGGAGCCAACCTAAAATTTATTCAAAGATGCGCAACATTTTTTCAAGGTTTTTTTTAGTGATTATTATTATTTTAAAGTTCTTATTGAAGTATAGTTTCAGGATCATGAGTCTGATTTTGAAAATGAATTAAAAAGATTTGTCTATTTAAGATTTTGTGCAAGAGTATCCATTGCAAATCTTCACTTTCTAGTGTTGAAGGCTCTTGGAAATGAGCCTCAAGTACACTAGAACTTGGAGAAAAATCACATTAAAAATTCAATTTCAAAATTTGTAAAATGGGTTTTGAGAAGTTGTAAACTGATTGGGGTTATGCATGTTATACTTTACATACTCATATTTTTTTGGTACCCTCAATTTTAGGTTTGAGATGTAAAAAGAGGATTGAAAGACTTCAAATCACTTTTGCAGTTTTAACACCCTCTTGATCAAATGTTATAATCTTTCAATCCATAAATGATATTGTTGTGATTTCTTTTCTTATGTGATCTATAACAAATCTACTTTGAATTTGTGTGGTTGGGCTTTTGAGAGAATTGATAAGATTGATCAAAATGTCAGCATTTTGTTCACTTTCAAGCAAATTCTGAGATACTTAAAAATGCCATGGGCAGTGAGGGGTTAATCATCAAGCTAGACAATCTTATAGGGATAGACCCTCTTGTAGCATAGTTGTTTGTTTGTGGATTTTCATTCATATGTGTAAAAAAGAAATAAAGAAAAAAGAAATGCAAGATTGGAAAATAAAATCCCTTATTGAATGTGCTTACATGTGATTTTTGTTAAGATAAGTATTCTATTAATATGCTCTACACATAGTTAACTAGAGTTCACTGGAGTTTACTTTAGTAAAGGGATCCCATGGATCAATATTAGAGAAGGAATTTTACATTCTATCTTTGGTCTTCCCTTGTATATAGTAGGCAAACCCTACTTGGATAAGAACACTTGTTACTTCTTCTCCTTGCATACTTTGTTATATCTCTTTTGTGTCCTCATTGTGTTTTCTATTCCCAACTCTTTCCTTAAAGCCTGTAACTCTATCACAACAATTTTGACTTACTTTTAGCTAACTACTTGACTAGGTCTTGACTGGTCCTTTATGTCCTAGTTTGGTCCTCTTTGTTGTCTCTCATGCAAGCCTTCATGTTCTTTATGTTGTCCATCATGCCTCCATGTTCATTATGTTGTCGCTCATGCCTCCATACCCATTTTTGGCTGAACTCTTGTATTTTTTTGGTTCAGTGCAATGAAATTCCTTTCAAGCTCGGTTTAGACTAGCAATTGGACAAATCACAAAAAGTGGCACCTTGTTTTGTTTTTCTTCCTACAAAAGCATTAGCATGTCATTCAGTAGTTCAAGGTGCCATCCAATTCACTAGATAGGGGTGTTCATATTGAAAAGTTTGGAGTCACCCTAATCCCAAGCCCCAAAATTCCACTATCTTGTGCGTTGACGTTGTTATGTTGATTGGTGACTTGGCAAGTTGAATTATTGAACAAATCGTAAGTGTGAACACTTCAATGGACAAACACTAGTATTTCAACCAATAAAATTTTAGAGAATTTTGTTCAATTGCTTCACATAATGGTGCCTTTAGGTTGCCTTAACCCTTAAAGGACCGTTGTCCCTTTGGGAGATAGGATGCACTTTGGGCATGTACCTATGGCTAGACTACTTTGTGTCATTTTTTGAAACTTTTATTGAAGGTGGGGAATTCAAAGATATACGTGGGCATCTAATTTCTTCTTCATTCTGACGTTTGACAAAGAAGTTATGCATGAATTTCAGAAAATTTGGGGAGGATTGCCCGTTTGGGCAGCCCAAAAACTTCTTCAATTTTTTTTTTTTTAAAACTCAAATTTGAAATTGGTTCTTTAGATTTTTTTATTCATGAGAAGCTTTGAATCTTTCCATTTCAATCAGTGAGATGAAAGTTATGAGGAGTTTTTGTTTGCAAGTAGTTATGGAATCTCTACTCTAAAATAAACTTTGAAGTCCTTTATTTTACTCAATTTTCAATATTTTGGAAAAATAAATAAACCAAAGGAAGTAGATTGTTTATCGCAACATTATCACTGTTGGGATTTGCATTTTTCATTTCCATGATTAAATTCTTAACAATCTAGTGTTTTGACTCATTCTCCACTTCTTTTTACTTACTATTTTTTCCCATGTGTTGTATAGTTCCAATTGATTTGAAAATTCTCCTACACATACCTAACTTGATTTTCTACATGGAAAAATAAAGCGCAACTTTGGGTAGAGCAATTTTTTTGTTATAAGAGTGGTCAAAGGCTTCTGAAATTTTTGGGCAACATGGAAAAAAACTTTTTTTTAAACTTTAGATATAAATATCTCACTCCTCTCCATTTGGAATGAGCTGAATTTTTTCCCACAAATACCTCTTCTAGTTTGGGACAAGATCCTGCGGTTGGATTTCCCAAAACCAAATCACAAAATCCCTTTCCTCTAAACCTCCTAGAAGTGGCAATTTTTAGTGATTTTGGGAGAAAAAAGGGCTTGGTCCTTTAGGGGTTAACAAATAGGTTGCCTTACTATGGAAAGTTACTAGGGTTTCACATGATATACCACAAGAACATCACTTATTTGTTGTTTTAGACTTGTGTTATTGTTGCCAAAACCTTTAAAATTTGTAATATGCTTATTACAATAACTATTGCTGAAAATTTGTGTAGCAGCAGTAAATATTGAAATAGTGTAAAATGTCAAGAAATTAAAGTGGGGCAACCCAATGTACTATTTGGTGTAGTCTGAACCGAACCTCATTTGTGTCGAACACAAAAAACAAGGCCTCCTCAGCAAATGGGTGCTTTGAAGGAGAGCAGAACGGGTGTCCAAGGGAAGCAGAGGGCGATCTCATAAAAAGGGGCCATAATTAGAGCAAATCACAAGTAAATTTGATAGCATTGGATGTTTGAAGAAAAGGGGCATCCCCAGGCACACCCGTCACGCCCCCCGGGCCCCAGCCCAAGCAAATCTCCGCAAAACCCCGCAAAACCCCGCAATACAAACAAGCTCGTGCCACGCGGGCGCTTGTAGTGGGGCCGGTGGGGGCCAGAACCCCCGGATAGAGGGCCCGGTGAAGCTGCAACGGCCAAGATGGGCGGGGCGGGGCAGGGCGGGATCTGGCGAGATTTGGGGCTAAATGCAGTAAGAAATTAAGTCGCCTCGGTTGAGACGTTGAGTGCTCCACACTCCACAGCCCAAAAGATTTGAGTAGGCCTAGGCTGGACCCGCACTCTCGCCCTCCTCCCTTCGATATCTTCCTTCCCCCCCACTCCTTCCCTGCCACTTGGCATTGCTCGTTTTATCACTTTCTCTTGGGGGCCCTAAATTTGGCTACAAAATCTTACTTCAATTTGACACCGGATCCCTTAACACCAAAATAGAGTAGACCCCAGTAGGGTGCAAAAAACATATGGACGGAATGGGCTCAGTTTACTGCACATACGTCGATGTGGGGCCAGGATGAAAAAGCACTGTTTTTCCACCGGCTAAACAATGTGAGAGTTTAGATATTTATCATTGGGAGATTGAATTTGAGAAATTTGAATTCAGATTTGGATTTTGAGACCTATGGTAGTTTAGGGTATTGCAAGATGATACAATTGAACAACAACAAAATAAGGCGCAAATTAACCCCTAAAGGACCATTGTCCATTTGAGGGACAAATGGGATTTCAGGCATCCACCTATGGCTAAACTACTTTGTATGATTTTCTGAAACTTTTATTGAAGGTGAGGAATTCAAAGATCTATGTGGGAATGTAATTTTTTCTTCATTCCAACATTTGACAAAGAAGTTATGCATGAAAATTTGGAAAATGCTACTCCCCGGGTAGCCAAAAACTTCTTTAAAATTTTCATTTTTTTCAAATAAAAATCTGAAATAGGTTCTTTAGATTTATATAGACGTGGGGAGCTTTGAATCATTCAATTTGGTTAGATGAGATGAAAGTTATGAGGAGTTTTTGTTTGCGGGCAATTCTCAATTCTCTATTCTAAAATAAACTTTGAAGTCCTTTATTTTACTCAATATTAATTATTTTGGAAAAAAAACAGAACCAAAGGATATAGATTGTTTATCACAACATTATGGCCGTTGGGATTTGCATTTTTCATTTTAATTATTAAATTCTTAGCAATCTAGTGTTATAACTCCTTCTCTATTTCTTTTTACTTACTAAATTTTCCCATGTGTTGTGTAGTTCCAATTGATTTGAAAATTCTCCCACATATACCTAACTTGGTTTCCTACATGGGAAAAATAAACCTCAACTTTGAATAGAGAATTTTTTTTGCTCTAAGAGTGGTGAAAGCCTTTTGAAATTTCTGGACTGCAGCAAAAAAACATTTTTCCGTATTTCAAATGTAAATATTTAACTCATTTTTGTGTAAATTGAGCTGATTTTTTTACCACGTGTACCTCTTGTAGTCTACTGTAAGATCTTATGGTTGGATTCTCATAAAAAACTTTTTTTCTTACCATTGCACTTGCTTCTCCAAAAGTGACAATTTTTTGTGTTTTTCTGAGATAAAATGGCTTGATCCTTTAAGGGTTAATACAAGCACATACACCCTTTTTTTCACAATTTTATCTCATGTATTTACTCGGAAAATGCTTGCCCAAATATGCAAAAGCCCAAAGTGGCCCTCTCAGTCCTTTGGAGGTTGAGTATTAAAATGACAAATGTTTCAAATTTTGGATCATGTTAATCGAATACCATAGTTAACTATACTATATGTATAGTCTAACTTGGATAAATGCCTAAATTTTATAACATTAAGATAAAAATAAATAAAATTGTTTTTATAACTCCCTCACTTTATTTTTGCACATTAATTAGTTGTTAGGCAGTTGGGTGCCCAAGCTGCTAGTAAAATATGCTACGTCATTTTGACAATTTGATATTGAATTCCGTAACACTAAACTCCAAATGGGTGGAAAAACAACATACAAAATTGTCCAATTCCTTTCAAAGATATGTTAGGTTTGCCCATATTTGAACGAAAGTCTCCAATAGTGGTTGTTTTTGTGGATGAATGTGCCCATGTGGATGATTGTACCCATCTCCCCCCACCTGCTTTTACTCTAGAGGGCAAAACTTTCCAAATAGACAATACCTCCAAAGTCCATAAAAAAAACTGCGTGCAGTAACAGACAATACCTCTAATGTCCTTCAAAAAAGTGTTGGGTTTTATGATATATGGATGGCAGTCAATAATAACAACAGTTGGTTTTAACCCTTAACCCTTTAGAGACCACCGAACCGTATTTTGGTTCGGGAGAGTAGTTTTTGGCCTATACGGTAAAATCGCTGTACAACTTGGAAAATGATCTTGAAGAACGCTTGTGATCACAAGAATTTTGCATTTAACCCAAAAAACAACAGTAGAATTGGATATGGGAGTTGATAAATAATGGTGTTTATACATCATGGCCTCAAAATACATATCCATATTTGGTCAAAGATGGATCAAAGCAACAACATAATGCATCAAACATCCAAGAAGAATGCCGCATTTTAATTGTGCAATCATATAAATTTCAAATTGCTCAAGGAATACGCTTGTATTGTTTCTCTATACAGTAGTAGTACAATTGTACTATTTGAGAATCCTTTGAAATGAAGCTATCAATTTATTTGAAAAAAGTTCATCCTACATTTAAAGCCAATTCTTGATTGCTTTCAACGATTGGATTTTTTTGCAACAATTATCAAATTTCTTGTAGAACTATTTTAGGGTAGCAAAGAAAATGGGATTTTTGACCATTTTTGTCCACTTAGCTACACCTTGTGATTGCTATTTTTGTCTATTTTGAGTGAAACTAGTCTTGTTGGAAAGGTGGGAAACCCCACTTTCTAGAAATGTAAGTAAGGCTCTTCTCAATCAAAGCTTGCATGAAGCGTTAACATTCAAAACCACACAAGCATGAAAAACTAGAGATTTTCCATGTACAGCTCACTCAATCATTATAATTTTTCACCTCTAACGGTAAATCTAGCTGAAATTTTGATGCATTGCAACAAACAAGGTGTCCTTCACATTTGTATGGTTGGATTGTTCAAATTGGGTCCATATTTGTTTCAAATGCACATCTAATCTTATTGCCCCGGTTTCTAGTGGATTTTGGGAAAATGTGTGTGGTCTTTGAAGGGTCAAATGGCCTAAGCACCAAATTTGGGTGTTCAATAAATTTGAAATCCTTTGCTAAAGGCAAAGATTTAACTGTTGTATTTTATTTTATTTTTGGAGAAGTTGCAATTTGAAGTTAGCTTCAATGTTCAATTTCAATATCCTCTATATTTCATTTCAAATGTTTTTGATGGAAGTTAAATTGCAAGCATACCACTTGGGCACCAAAACATGTGATGAATAGTGTCACTAAAGAGCTTATGATAAGGTGCCATATTGGAAAAACATGCAACAAGTTGAGAATAAAGTGAAGATCTTGGGCAATGAGGGTCGTTTTATTGAAAATTCATCATCTAATAAAATTCAAATGTGTTTTTGGTTAAATTTCACTTGGAATATATTTGGTATACAAATTGGAATTTCTTCACTATGGAATTTTCTTTCATTCATAATAATTTTGGTCAGTAATTAGAGCTAACAAAATTCTTTGCATTAGGTGGTAGCTTTTTGATAATTGCATTGCAAGCTCATTAATGAAATTGTGGTCATGGATTTGGAAGGGGGTCACCAATTTTGATGTAACAACAATAAACACTAAACCATTATAAGTGGTTGTTTCTCAATTTTGTACATAAAAGCTATTGTTTTTGCATTAGAAACTTTGGGTAGCTCCAAAATAGCAAAAGAAACCAAAATACTCCATACCCATCCACAATTAATCACAAAGATCATAGTTTCTTCATGAAATTTTTGGAGATTCTTTGGCAACATTATCAAGAAGCCTTGAAGTCCAAGATCCTACAATTACAATTTGGTTTCAATGTTTAATAATTATCTTACAGTGACAATTCAAAAACTTCAAAACTAACTTCCAAAAACAAAAAAAAGTTCCCTTGGGCATGTAGGGGTTAATTGATAAACGTGCAAGCATGGGGGATTGTATCTATTGTTCTCCTAAGCAAATTGCATCGTAGGGCACATTTGTTGTGGCTACGTTAAGTATGTCTTTTACATGACCTCTTGATTTGCCAGATTTTGCTCCTCATTCCTTTTTGTTCAAAAGATGCTTTTTCATGCAATCTCAAAACTCCCACCATAGTAGCTAAGAGCAAAAAAAAATGGAGGTATTTTTAAGCCGTGATAGGAGCTAACTTTTAGGGACTTTAGAAACTCAAAGCCACTTCAAGGACATGCCTAGCTCTGTTATCATAACTTAGATTTCTCTAGTCCTCTTGTTTGTAGTTTGTACAAGAAACCTGTAGCTTCATTCTGAAATTTTAGTTACATCACCCTTCTCTAACACAAAGGGCTGATTTCTCATCCATAGCACCCACCCAAGGCTAAGCTATCATTGGGGTCATCCTTGGAGTCCTTTGGCCCTATCATGCAACTCTACTTTTGAAGTTCCGGAAATCAGCTTTTCACATAAGTAGAGGGATGGTAGAGCATGCTCTTACTAGTAAAAAAATGGGTGAAACAAAAGGATGAACTTTTCCAATTCCTCTAAGAAAAAAAACATGGTTGTCCGTAATTCGAATTAAAGTTACTACTACATACCGTCTTATGAATGAATAAGCCCACGTGGATGATTCTATGAATATATGCCTCAAATGGTTGGATGGAATTGCTCTATCACTCACGAAGATACATTGGATTCGCCCAAATTTAGACGAAATCTACTAACAACAGCTGATTCGGTGGATGAACGTGTCCACGTGGACGGTTCGAGTCATATTAATTTCCTAACTTGCATGCTCACCAGGGTGCGTGTCACTCCAGCAGAGGCCAGCCGATTAATTCTCGTAGGGGGGCATGCGGATTGGGAGCCTTGGAGAGTTGGAGGGGGGTGGGGATGGGGATGGCGCCACCCGAAACAGTCGGCTCGGGTATTAACCCCTGAGCGCCCAGTTGACATTATATTGTCAATGGGCCCACAAACTTTTTCTCACTTTTTCTCTCAATCCTTACGGTGAAAACAGTCATGGTTGGTCCCCATCAGCAAAGAAGGTAATTCTTTTGCAAATCCGGCGATCACTTTTTTTGGATGTAATTTTCCAAGTTGTGGTGGTCATTAAACCCCCATTTTCTCTTAAATCCTAAAATGACTCTGGGCGCTCAGGTGTTAAGATATGCTAGGGTTCTCTCATTTATGGAAGGCTACTATGATGATGAGATCATCAGGGGTCTCATAATAATAGCCATGTAATTTTAGGCCTTTGTGACTGGTTTCCAAGGTTCCCTTGAGGATTGTAAGAGCCCCTATTGGTCGAGGGTTGAGTGTTCTCCTACGCTAATGGCATCGTATCTTTGCACATTCCTTCATAATCTTGTACATTATAATTAAAGTTTGCAAATTAAGGGGCCCCCTTCAAGTCCCAAGTCCGCTCTCCATTCTTCAAATTAATGTGAAGCTGCCAAATTGGGACTTCTATCTTCACACCATGGGGCGGTTCACACTACATCCCACGTCCCATCTCTGCAAGTCCCACCTAGCCAGTGTGCGGGGAAATTTTGAGCTTTTTCGGCTACAAACCTATATTTTTCAATTTTATTTGGTTTTTACAGTGGATGTACTGGTTATTCTCCACATATTTACACTATACTTGGAAATTTTCCAAAAACTTAGTCGGTTTTTTTGCTGATTTATATAAATTTCAACCGATTTTTTGCACATTTCATTTGGCTGACTTTCAATTGTTTTTCAGCTTCCTAGTTCATTGCACCTAGCTTAGTTGGATTATCAAGGGCAGAAAGGAGTACTAGAAAAATTCACTTGTATTTTATGCAAAAATATTAGTGGCACTTGGTTAGGTTTAGCAAAATGGTCAATCCAAACTTTGAGTGCAGTCCCACCTTTTATGTGTCAAAACTTCCAAAAAATGTAACCATGTAAGCAAAATGCAATGAACTAAAATATGGTACTTGCGACTTAGTGTGAAAGGCCAAGTCCCAACTTTTGACTTTCTACCAATTAAAATCTCAAATTTTAGTACGACGGGGACATAGTTTGCACCTCCCCTTAATCCCAACTCTCATCTGGAAATGCCATTTTTAGAAGTTGCAAGCATGGAAAGAGCATAGATTTGTTGTTCCATGAGTTGGATTCAGCCAAAAACAAATCCCAACTCAAAAGCCAAGTTCTAAAACAAAGTTGAATTAAATATACAAACGCTTTTGAAATTAATAAAAAACCGCCCCTTCAAACACCACAAAGGATTAGGATCTAATATTAAACTAGGATTTACAAAATTGAAATGTAGAGCATATTGTGAACGCATCTTGGAGATCTGTTTGATACGGGTTTCATGACAAAACTCTTTGAAAAGTTTGATACTAAAGAAGGGTTACTTTGTACCAATGGTTGGATTTAGCAAAACCAAACCCAACTTAAGAGCTAAGTCCTGGTTAATTTTGTTGTGTGAAACATTCCAAAAATATTTCGAACGTCTCCTTTTGATCCATTTTAAACAAAGACAATTAATGAGGGTTGGTGTTGAAATGGAATTATAGGGCTACGAGTTGGGGTGTAGTGTGAACGGTCCCCTTTAACACCTAAAAGATGTTGCCTACAAAGGTATTCGTCTATATTTGGGTATGAGGATCATTTACTATTTGAAAAATGACTTCATTAAAAATGCCAAAAAATCCCCAAAATTTTATAATTTATCAACAGTATCTCTATGACTTGACTTGAAATTTACAACTCCAACCAGGTTCATGTGCTACCCAAATGCCCCAATGCTCCATCCGTATACAACATGAGAGTTAGTATACAAAACAACAACATCCTTTTAGGGTTAAAAATTCATTTCTATAAGCAATTGTTGGACTTCCGTAGTTGCACATTAATAGTGCTGAAATCTCTTCTTTATTTTGTTAATTTTCTTTGTTCTACGATCTTTTATAGTTTTCAATGTTAGATGGAGATACGCTAAGGTAGGAGGCTCTCATTTGGTGCACGCTCTAAAATAGTGCACCTCCTCAAATGCACTATATTTTTACATGTTGTTTTTCATAACCTTTCAAAAATGTGCATGCAATGTACATAAAGCCCTATGACCTTTCCACTTCAAAATTATATGACTAATTCTGCAAAGCTCCAAACAATATGAAACAACTTGAGTTAGGTGCCAATTCCAATCGTCTTTCAACAAATATTTATTGAATAACATTTCAAAAAGTTTCACGTCCCCAAAATCCAATTTTAGCCTTAGGGCATCCCCAATGCAACCACAATACAGCACGCCAAAACCCAGCCTGACATATTAACAGCCATCTTATCATAATTTGATGGTTTTTAATATGTCAGGTTGAGTTTTGGCGTGATGTATTACGATTGCATTGGGGATGCCCTTAGGGCATCTGCAATCCAGCCATGATATCAGCTCCCCAAACTTTGTCAAACCGTGTGTCATTCTGCGTCAGATGCAGAGCAGGGGCATTTCCCTAATGCAGTAGCCCCAATGCACACAAGCTCTAACACCCACTAAACATGAGTTTTTAATAGTTTATGTTTTTTTTAAGTGCTTATATGTGGCTGATTCATGTTAGAAATATCTGAAATTCCCTAAAATTGCGTCAATGTCAGAGCTGGAGTGGTATGTAGGACTCTCCAAAGAGCCCATATTTTTGTTCAAGTCCTGTTTAAACCACTGCACAAGCTTTTGCCTACCTCTATTGCTGCTGCATTGGGGATGCCCTTAGATGCTCCATTCATGAGCCTCCTACCTCACCCGGGATATTTATTAGCTGCATTGTTTTCAGTGCTTGTGCGAATGGAATCCTTCTGATTTGTTTAACTATATTTTTTGTCACAAACAAAACGGCATGCTAGGATTCATGGCACCAGTGTTCATAAATGTGACTAAATTTAGCAAAACTTATTCCCAAGAAAAATATATACAAAATATGTGGATACCAAAGTATTAAGTTTAAGACTTAAAATTTTTATACATTTAGCAGGAATTTAGCCATTTTAGCTACACGGAAAAACCAAATTTGGGGTCATTAGGTGGCACGGTACAATCATTGGGTGTTGAGCTTTGTTTAGGGTGATCCACAACAGGGTATTATTATTATTATTATTTTCCATTGGTCGAGCAACACGCACCCTAATGCACGCGGGTAAGGAAAAAATGGATCCAATCATCCACGTTTGTATATTCATCCATAAATCACGCTCCTTGTAGCTATTTTCATCCATACATCAGCTCCTTGTACATGGAATATTGCATTTAGGTTGCCGTAGCATCACCTATAAGCGTGAAACTAAGGACTTGGGAGTCAATATTAGGTAAGATTATGTCAAAACGTTACCCGTGTATGCATACCGATAAAAAAAATTCGAGAACCACCCACCATGTGCAAATTCATCCATTATGTCATTAGTTGCATTCATCTAGTTCCTAACATTTATATCAAATCAATTTCATACATTACTTCTATAGAGTCTACTACTAATGCTTGATTTCCTAGATTTGTACTTGATCAATTGTACTTTGCGCCTCATCTTTTTTTTGCGCAAGACAATGTGGTTGTTGCAAAATATTTGGAAAGTTTGATGGATTCTTTAATTTCTAAACCTATTACACATATTTTTCTGCCTTTGTGACCTACTTGAGAGCAAGTTCGTTGTTTGAGTGAGCACAGGACCCAAATGCATAAGTGTAAGCTCAAAGGAAAAATATATAACTTGGTTATCAAGGAAAGAGTGCACTATTGTTTCACCTCAAAAGGTCCTTATTTAGGTTAGTGAACGATGCTTCAAAAACAATTTCAACAACTAAGTCAGGAGTCTTCGAAATTCACCAAAAATCATGATTATTTCATTAAAAGGAAATACTCTTTGTGAAAAACTTTAACATGCTATATGCTATTTATTTGGAAGTTTTTTAATTTTAATTCCAATGATTGATATTGATATGTGCAATTTTGGGCTTACATGAGGATCTATGAATTATAAATTTAAAAAATTCTATGAACAATGTCAATAATATTTTCCTCTAAGTTGCACAATATAACACATCTTCACCTTGTAAAGAGGTTTGAATTACGTAATGATAAGCAATGGTTAAAAGATAAAAAAGACATGAAGCCCAATGAAAAAGAAGACAGTAATCAATACTAGTTGCAATTACAATCTGGAGCCCTTTGTTCAAAACTATTTACTGATTGTATTTGTAAAACTGAAACATGTTGTTAAAAGAATAGTGGTACAAAAATTTAACACTCACAAGACCGAACAAAAACATACATGCATCAAAATTAACACTAACACGTTGAAACCTATCAACTTTGAGAAACTGATATTTCGTAATTAATAAGATGACATTCAATTGTTGCAATGTTGGCATTTTAAGTCATCAAATATGATTTTTGGTTTCTTCAAATAGCAATATTATGTAAAAAGTGTTGCCTAAATTAAGTAATATGATTTGGTTAAAATACGTGTAGAGAACTACTCCCTCTGCAAAATATAAAGTTCCAAATTAGGCATAGTTCTTGTCCCACTAAAAAGCTCTTTTTTGCTAATTTCAATTGCTGAGAAAGTATTTGTCATGTCCAATGTTCTCATGGGGGGCAAGTTAAGTAATTAGAGAGCATCCTCTCTTAACAAGCTTGACCTTGTCCATGTGAGGTACCATTGTTGCTACTAATCTTTAAATCATCAATAATGAGGAGCTAGCAACATGTACATATATGATACTTTTTGCATGAAATTTGGGTGTCTAAACGGCAACATAAAAAATGGAGATTTTATAAACATTTGATAGGTGGTACATTGATTCTAGAATGCATTTGTCACTAGCTTAATGACTAAAAATACAGTTAATCCCTCATGGAGAATTTTTTGGAGCTTTATAATGGGACAGAGGGGAGTACTTGTTAAGGATTTGCATTCAAGTTTATGAAAATAAAGAAAGGCAACAAGGATTTCTTAAGAACAAGAAAATTCCAATTAATATTTTATAAAAACTATAAGTAGCACTTGGGTGTTTTAGTTATGAAATTATAAATGTCAATGATCAAACCTGAATAAAATATGAATGTCGATATGTACACTCATATTAACTTTGCAGATTGTATTTTTTGAAATAATAAAACAGTTTTTTTGAAAATAAGGAACTGGGTTAAAGCACTAATTGTTATGAGTATCTTGAGAAAGTTTCCAAAAAACTCCTAAACTATGCTGATAACATAGTGGCATACCTAAGCAAAAAAAAATGATTCGCTCACTAAAAGTACATAGATTTAGGATTTTGACTTCATTTTCAAAGATTTGACGTTTTTTTGGTTAGATTAACAAGTATTTAATAAGTTATACAAAATATATAAAAGAGAATGCACAGTTACATCACTCTATAATTTGCCTCGAGATAAAGTTATAGAAGTTGCATAAATGATGTTTTTCATCTCCAAATCTAGTGCTTCCTTCCAATACTTCAATAAAAAAAGTTTCGTATTTTTTAAAATATAAAGTAAAGTAAGGTAGTCAAAGCAATTATATGCGTCACAAAAACAATTGGTAAACGGTAAGCAATGATGATTGTAATAACAACACCATTATGAATATTTCATTTGTATACCCACTAAATTTTTTCAGTTTGATGACGTACTAGACGTGCTTTTAAACGTGATATTGTAAGAGTTGCGTTTAGCAAAAACAGAATCCCAACTTGAGAACACGATCCAAATAAAAATTTCCAATCGACTTTTGGCATTATCATATTTTAACCCATGAGCGTCTAGAGTTATTTTAGGATTTAGGAGAAAATGGGGGGTTTAATGGTCATCACAGTTTGGAAAATTATATTCAAAAAAAGTGATTGTAGGATTTGAAAAAGGACTACCTTCTTTGCTGATGGGGACAAACCATGACTATTTTCACCATACGGATTGAGAGAAAAAGTGAGAAAAAGTTTGTGGGCCCATTGACAGTATAATGTTGACCGAGCGTTCAGGGGTTAAATGCCCTTTTTCAATCCAAGAAAGTTAAAACATGAAGCTAAAGTAAAATTTGTAAAATTGAGACATGCAACATAGTAGAGATTGTCTCCAATACCTATCAAGGCATGCTTTAAAAACAATACTTGTAATGAGGACATTATCAAAAATGTATACTTTTTGGAGCATTAGAATAAATGGTCAATTTTGGATATGCTTACAACCAATACAATACATATTTGTATTTTAGATACATTTAATAGAATTTGGAATTGTCTTGTAATTGCCAACAAGAAAATTAAAGCCAATACAACGTAAGAGTGATAATCATACTTGGATGTTTTTTTGGATAGTTGTAATTACAGTTGTCTTGGTCCACAAATGTGATGCAAATAGTGATGAATGTTATATATGAACTTGTAATAGCAATACAACAATTGTTGTTTTTACAAACATATGAATTCAAAAACATTGCCAAGTATTGGTGGGAAGGCCATTTGGATGCCAAAAATATAGAAATAATTTAAGAATATACACACAATAAGTTTATAATTTGCACCATCCAATTCAATGCATGTCCAAACCTTCTTTGTTGAAACATTCTCTATTTTGTACCAAGATTTTAGAACATTTTTATTTTGTATCATTTTGTTAAAGCATCCACAACAACGCAAATAATGTCGTAACATCTTAAAATCTTGGACCGTATATATATATACAATCAATGCTTAGACCAAATGTCAAATTGTCCTTGCCTCTCTTCATCAGCATTTTTGACAAAAACAACAGTTACAAAATTTTATATTATATTTATTTCCAATTAATAATTGCCACAACAAAGAGTGGCATGCTCTTTTCTTTTACACTAAGAGCTTTCCAATTGAATGAAATCCAATATGATTAATGAGGACGATGGAATAGATCAGTAAAGATCCACTTTCTTTATGAAAAGCAATTATTTAGGTACGGATGGATTTTTTGTATTAAAAGGAAAGACCTTTACGTAAATTATTGGTTCTTTTCTAAAGGTTGGAATGTCAACAAACAAGGAATTGGATGAAATCATGTAACATCAATAGTGATACACCACACATTTTCCTAATGTTTCTTAATCATAAATAAACCATTATCTTTTTCAATTAGTTGATGGATATAAGCAAAAAAAGTCTATATAAAAACTATAATAGTCATTATGTCAATTCTGAAAATATGTGTTGTACTTATATTGTTTTAACACACTGCATTCATACAATGTTAGCACTTATTATTGTTAAAACAAAACAAAACATACAACAGATTTTTTTGATATTAATGTTTGTAGAAACCAATTCAATTACAATGATCATTTGGCATTGTTTCAAAACTACCATGTAGATCTTTTTGAACACACCCATTGATTAAATGAGACAAAAACTATTGATAATCAATAGATGAATTTTGTTGGAAAACACTACTAGAATAGTAATTAACAACTAAAGCCATTAGCAAAATCAACAAGAATGTGAAACCTAAATTAAAAAAAAAAAAAAAAAAAACTTAAGTCCAATTCAACTCTTAGATATAAAGCAAGATACATTCTTTTTGTTTTCTAGTTCAACTTCATTACATCTTTGTTATTTCATATACTTATTGGTGTTTCTTAGAGGCCAATTGCTACAAGCATGACACAAAACGACAATGACATAGATGCAGCATATGTAGCATTACTATTTAAACAATGACAAATAAAGATATGTAAAAAATGCAAAAACAGAAGTGAATTAAAAAAAAGTTAACTCCAAATTGCACTTAAGTGCTTTCTTCACAAATAAATGTTTATTTTTCTGAAAACCCTTAGGACAAGCCTCTAATGGTAAAAGCAATGGTGTTTCATGGAGGTTGGTTGCTCACTTGCTGATGAGTAAAGCATTGGATGCAAGAGTCGTAGCGCTACCATTGGAGGCAATGACAACTAAAGCTGTCTAAACCCTAAGCTTACATGAACAAAAGAGAATCAATAAAGTTATACCGCCTGAGATTCAATTCAAAACTTTGTTCATTTATAATGCAAGAAAATGTTACTCATTTTTATATGATTTTCTCCATTGTTTTCTCAATTGTCTTCTCTATTGATTTGATTCTCTGTTACTTTCTCTATTGTTTTCTCAGTTATTTTCTCCAATGCTTTCTCTAATTCTTTCTCTCTTGAAATTTTTAGCGCTCTTTTTTTTTATTGAATTTCTTATTATTTTCTTGGTCATTTTCTCCAATGCTTTGTCTAGTACTTTCTTTATCATTAGAGGAAAAATGAGCTCAAGAGAAGGCCTCCCAATCTTGACACACCACCTTATTTGTTGAGATAGGAGAAGCATAGGTAAGGTACCTACACAAGGGTCTCTACCTTGTGTGAAGTACTCAAATGTACCTTGCTACATGACAACAGGATTTGATGATGCAAAGCAATATTATAACATGCCAATCACTAATGCAAGGACCTCTAGTGAGACACAAGAATAAACCACAATTAGAATTCCCAATCAAACAAGGACACTCATCAAACAAAAAGATAATAATATTGTAAAAAAAAAAAATCCTTATAAATACTACGTCATAAATTGCAAGCGGGTATAGGGCATTAGTCTCTTTTGATTTAAAAAAAAAGATATTACATTTAAATGCTTTGAACCCCTCTAACCACCACCCTTGAGAGCCTTCTCTGGAGCTCATTTTTCCTCTAATGTGGTTTCTCTAGTGCTGCCTCATTGATTTTTCTATTGTTTTCTCGATTACTTTCTCCTATGCTTTCTCTATTAAATTTCTATTTTTTTCTTGGTATTTTTCTCCAATGCTTTCTCTAGTACTTTCTCTAGTATTTTCTCTAATACTTTCTCTACAGTTTTCTCGAATGCTTTCTCTATTGTTCTCTTGGTTATTTTCTCTAATTCTTTTTCTAATGTTTTTACTATTGTACATTTTCTATTGTATCCGTTGGGAGACATGATGTTTGATAAAGCTAAGTTACTGGTGTTTCCTGGAGGCAGGTTGGGGAAGCGCAGGGCAGTGAGACACTGGGACTCGGGAGCAGCATCAGTAGCGCTACCGCCGGGGTCAGTGACAACACCAGCAATCAGCAGAAAGCAGCAGAAGGCAGCAGAAAGCAGCAGAAGGCAGCAGAAGCAGGGAGCGCGCAGCTCTCGGGGCGCGGCTGCAATCAAAGTGGCAGTGCAGGAGGCGGGCAGGCGCTCGTCACTCCCGAACTCAGCAGCAGCAGCAGCCGTTTAGAGACGACGACCCAAAAACATAACTAAAACAACACACTAGTAAGGTAGCAGCATAAGCGTTGTGTCCCCATGCCCGGACCTGACAGTGGCAGGGCTAATCAATAATAAATAAATGGTTGTGAGTGACTAAGTGATGGTTATGAGTGATGAACTAATGGTTGTGATTGACTAGCATGAGGTTTTGAGTACCCATCTCACTATTTAAGAACCAACAAGCCTTGTGATTAGCATCTCTTACACATGGTTCCTACAATTTCAATGATTTTGGACTTTGAAAAATCTTTATGAACCAATGCTTGCAGTTGGAATCTTGAAATTGATGCCAATATTTTTGATTTCCATTTCATACAGTATTTTTTTCAAAGTTAGTCAATTGTTTTACCTACTCCAAAACCCTTATTTCCTCGGTGCGCCTACCTTAACTTAACTTAAGCTTAACTTAACTTAGTTCATCTGCAGCGGCACCAGTGCACCACCAAGCCCTGCACCGCAGGCGACAGTACTGGCACCCCAGTCAGGAGTGGAGGATGAAATGAGCGGCACCACCATAAAGACCAGTGCCAGCATCACATCTTCAGAGTGGCGGTGGGTAAGTTTTTAATTACTACCCTCAACTAGAACGGTAAATTCTAGAACTCTAGAACGTTGGAACGCTAGAACTGGAACTCTGGAAGGCTGGAACTGGAACGCAGCCTTGCGGTGGCAGTAATAAATCAGCAGACTCGGGACTTTCTCGCCGGGGGGGGGGGGGGGGGGGGGTTGAAAATAACCGCCCCACCGGTGTGTTACTTCTCGAAGCAGCAACGCTGGCTGGCTGGACCGCTGGACTGTGGAGGGTTCCGAGAAGTCAAACCTGGACAGGACCTGGCTTCCCCGCCTTCATTGCCCATTCACTATTAAACTGCCATCGTCTTCTCCGTCTCCCCACACTTGAAACTACGGCTCTCCAAGCCCCCTCCCGGTCCTCTCATTATTCCTCTATCGGCATGGCGATGCCGAATCGCACCTTGTTGTTGATCGCTCTCTGGGCCGTCTTCTTCCAGGTCTCGTGGATCGCTAGCCTGCTGGGATCCTAGCTAGCTAACTTCGACGCTGCAGTGTTGTTTTCTCCGTAGAAGTGTCGTCTAGTTTAACGAATTGTTCGAGTGATCAGTTTGGTAGGGTGCAGTTCCAAGGGTTCAGTTGCAACGGCGTTTTCCACTTGCTTCGTTCGCGCAGGTTTTGCCGCATTTGCTGAAGTGCCCTGGCTTTAAGGCACAGCGCCCTTCGCCGAGGTAGTTTTCGGAGTTTTCGGAGTGATATTAGCAATCGGTATCGCTCTGTGTAGACCTTTCTTCGTGGACTCTGTGATCCTGGCCGGGGTGTGATCACACCCCAACTTGAGAGAGTATTTTGGGGTTTCTATGCTGCTGTTGTTCTGGATCAGCCGTAGAGAGAAAGCAGTGGAGTAGAGTCCCTGATCTCTCGGATTGTAGCTTTTTTCTCCCACTCGTCGCTGTGCTCACTCACCAACTCTTCAACTGTGCTCTCTCTCCACAATGTCAAACGCCGCTCGAACTTGAAACTTCGCAACCGACCCACGGTGCTATGTTTTTCAGCAGATGTGTGGATTACTACCACTACTACGCTTCTAAAAGCACCGGCACCGTGTACTTTCATTCACCGAGTGAATGGTCTTCTACCGGAGACTTCGTCGTCGTCGTCGTTCTCCGTGGTCACTCTCTTCTGTCAATCGTCTAATCTGCGCTGCTTCGCTATTGATTCTGAACCCGCCCCAGTTTTAACGAGAAGTCCAGCAAGTGACGCCCTTGCTGTTTGCAACTGCTCGATTCTCTTCACAGAACCACCTAAGCTGGTTCGTCCAAAATAATCCATCTTTCATCTTTCGAATTTAACCTCTAATTCCTGTATCTGTAGCTCAAATTGCGTTCTACCCGGCAGGGTTTGGTTGGCCCCTATTGCAACTAGTTTTTCAAACAGGAGGGTAGCAGTGACATTCTCATTTGTTTATGCTGTACTGAGTAGCTAGCATTATAAGAGTGCCGCCACACAGATGGCCAGTCTTCAATCTGTCAACTCCGTCCGGTAACATGTCGGTGCATTGCAATCAAAGCCTGGAAAGTTTGCATCGTGAGAGATCAGTGCATGGGAGAGTTTCAGTTGTCTTATCCTTGGCATACCCGGTCGGAGCATTCTGTTGTAGTTGTGCATTGAGTAACTCCAAGTGTAAGGTGTAAAAGATTGAGTGTATGCGTTTGGTGGTGGTGTACAGTTGTGTCCACGCTTGGAACTGCAGTGACCAAGCATCGACACGGAGCTTGAGGCAGTGGAGCTGTGGAGGAGGATCAAGAGTGGGAATCTAGCGACTTAGTCAAATCCAGGTGTTACTGCTGGAGCTAGAGACAAGCAATGGTGCACTCCGATCTCTGCATCGCGGCAGGGAAGTCGTTCATTCGACTGCCTCCATTGCAGGACCGTTGGTATATCTCGACAGCCCAACCTCGTCATGACGCCCGCGCAGCCGCGGGGGGTCATTGAACGAGAGGGCGTTATCCTTCCTGAGCTGAGAAGCAAGGCTGGGGTGGGGGCAGGGCCGTGTTAGCGGGGTGTTAAGCACACGAGCGCAGCACAGCGCCGTCAACCGTGAAGCATGGCCCTGTAGGGTGTGATGAGTGCTTTACACGGTGCTCGTCCTCTGCGCAGCCCACCTACCCTTGTGACATGGGCAGCGCCCTTAGGGGTGCCGCCCGTGTCGATTATATATCACTCCTGAGCTAAGTGGGACAGACCACCAACGAGACCAGTCCTTTGGGGGCAGTCGTAGTCGAAGTCGTCGTAGCAGTAATCCTAGTACTTTTGCAATCCGCCCCCAACTTGTGCGGGTGAAGAAGCACTACATTCTAGTGATGATGCTTCCACTTGATGAAATAAAAAAAGTCAGTATTTGTTTACTGTACTTCAACAGTTTAACCACCTCTCCAATTCTGGATTCGGAGTTTTTTATTGTCGTATTGTGTTAAAACTTGATTGTTCTCAGCTAATCTGTAGTCACTGATCCCAAATATGATTTTCACCTTTAGCATAAGTGGCTAAAAACACTGCTAAAATGCTGTAGTTCTCATATTTAACACTGGAAAGTCTTCATTCTTATTTTTTGGCTGCATGAAAATTTGTTAGCAGTCCTGTGAAATTTAGCCAGTTTAAAGAACGCTGTACTTGGAAGATGAGTAGTTTCAGCGCCGTTGTTGTATCAGTGTGGCATTAAAAGAGACAGTTGTGGCAGCTGAGAAATTAAGAAAGGTTTAGAACAGCCGCTTAGTACATTTGTGGAAGTAAAAAAGCCGTTTATTGTACTTGCAGCGACAACGTTTCAAAAATGTTCAGAGCTGCTTTTAATACGCTTCTTCGCTGCTGCGGTAACTCTGACACTGCTGACTGCTGCTCCATGCGGATAGAAGGTGTGATTGTACCAGCTTCGTGCACTCAACCGGTACAGCTTACAGTATGTAAGAGTCCCGTGACAGTCGTTGCTATAGCTCGGTAATGAAAACGACGAACCGTGCAAAAGAAGGTTGTACAGTAAAATCCCGTAGTTAGTTCACGAAATTAGAAGCCTATAGTACAGGTTTAAACCACAATCCCGACCATAATGACTTAGCTGAGAATAGCCTAGGGTGGTAATAGATAACAAAAGAGAGAAAATGAAGTGAAGAATCAGAGTCTGCAGTGTACTTATCAGTGGTCGCAACTCGCAACTGTGATGTTTGTAAAGATAGCTTCTCAGATTCAGTGCTGTACTGAGATTCATATTTTTATAGCAATAGTTATTTCTTTGGATACAAGTTTTGCTAAATGTTGTTACGTTTGTGAGCACTGCTTGGCTTTTGATAAGAGACTGCAACATGCCGGAGTGGTGATTAGTTCAGCGTCGTCTGGAGAACTCCGCGGATTCGAATTCCAGTGGCCGGGGGGTCCTTGCTGCACGAGCTCCGATGCTCGCCCCTCTGGATCCCCGCCTGTCAATCATTATCTTTGTGAAATTCTATTTATCTCAATGGTTTCGTGACAAAAAGTAAAAGTGTGGTAAAATCTACGTGTAAGCACTCCGGTACTCCATTCTGGCCTCTCATGTGCGGTACCTTCTACAACTCGAATGCATGTGGGTGGCTTGTAGATGGAATTGTGAAAGCTCAAAGTTATTAAATGGATGGAAATGTGTATGTTCTGTTAAATATTTGTTCAAATAGTTTTGTGGATCAATTTGGAAGTTGAAAAGGCACTTGTAATTGACCACAGTTTTGTGGCTTTGGTCTTGGCATACTAATGAGGTGGAGATGAATTCAAACTTGGGCGTTGGCAAGAACGCCATATTCGTCAAATTGGGAGAAACGGAGGTACCATTTTGTACTCCACTTTAAATCCAAAAAGTTACCTTAAATTAGATTCAAAGGTATCGATTTTTCCCTTGCAAATTCTTCCTCTTAGGTGAGGGTACGTGTACCAAAAAAATGTTGGAGCTCGGATTAAGGTGATCACCTTAATCCTTCAAAAGTCCCAAAATGTAATGTTTTTTCCAAGTTAACGAATATGGTGTTCAAGGTGTTTAATGCCAGTAGCACATCTATCTATGGTGGGGCTAAATGACTGTGAGACATATGAATTAATTTTTTTTGAGGAAGGAGCATAATATTTCATCATAAGGTATATTTCCTTGCAAAGGGATCATGGATGGAATATGCCATTTGGGTCCATGAGGCTTAGAGACCATAGCTAATTTTCTATGGAATGTCAAAATTAGGGTTTGGATAATTTCAACTCACCATTAGTGGATGAAGAATCTTGTTTCTAATGCATTCTTGTTGTGGAGGTTGCTTGAAAATGTGTGCTTGAGGTGGCATTGGAAATTGTTTTCTTTAAGTATACTGATTTTTTTTACAAGGTGAAAAGCTCTTATGATGGAAAGACTTGTAGTTCATTTTGATAAATTCTAGCATAATGGTGTTGATTTGAATTTAACCATAAAGATAACTTCTTTTAGATTTGAGGGTTTTTGATGAGACAAGGCTTAATTTCCATTCACATATGGAGGTTTGGGATGTTTTTCAAATCAAATATTTTATTATAGTATGAACTTGGACCTTTAACCATGCTGTTATTGACATGTGTGATGCAAGACAACATAGAATTGCGTTCAAAGAAAAATAATTAGAATCAAAAGACAAAAAAAGATTAGATCTTGAGGAAGTGGAAGTACATCAATTTCACATTAAAGAACAAGGATAAGATGATGTGAGCTCTAGGAATTTAGGAAATGCCTTGAAGAGGTTTCATGTTTCAAGCTTTAGTTCATGTATAATGAAGCTTTTGAGTTTCTTGTAGGGTATTTTCTAAGCAGCTTCACCATGTTCCTAGAAGGTTATAATGATTACATTTGTATATGTCTTTTTTACCTTGATGTTGTATTTATGTGACATGACCAAGGCCATGGTCAACTCAATACCTAACTGCACATCAACTAAAAATTGGTTTATACCAAGTATACATTCTATATTGTGGTACATGCTTCAACAAAAATTTAAAATTCCCAACACATGTTGCATTTATATATATAGTCCACAATAATATCAA
Organism: Ulota crispa; assembly: GCA_963920765.1. Classification (NCBI taxonomy): domain Eukaryota; kingdom Viridiplantae; phylum Streptophyta; class Bryopsida; order Orthotrichales; family Orthotrichaceae; genus Ulota; species Ulota crispa. The sequence goes on from OY987243.1 coordinate 11,587,646, forward strand.
ATCTTAACAAATGGATTTGGAGGTTTTATCAGGTTTAAATTTAATGTAACAAGTCAAAAATTTCCAAACACATTTAAAGAAAAAAGAGAGCATGCATGTTCAAAAGATGTTGACTTTGGATACGTAGCTATATAGATTACGTGAGATCAAGTTGTGAGTGTAAGTATAGTTGAATTCAACCTTTTTGATGGCACATCAAAATTGCCTTTGACTATGCAAGGTTTAAAATAAATTATTCAAATAGAAAAAATTTGGAAGAAATATGCAAAAAAACTAGGAGATATCCTAATATTTAGGGACACAATAAAAAAAATCAGTTAAATTTTGCATGTTATTAAGCAATTGTCATTACTTGGTCTTGTTTCTTAAAAAAAGTGTATGAGCACACTTCTCTCAAGATATTGAACTAAAAGAGGGTTACATCAATAGAAATTCTAATAGAAAAACATAAAGCAATCATTGGCACGTATTGAATTTTCAACTAGTGCTTGTAACAAGAATTTTTGGGTAGTGTTTATAACTGCAGTTTATTTGAAAACCTAAAAAGTGCTCTCTCCTAAGCAAATGTTGATCCTAAAAGGCTAGTTAGTGGGTTATTTCTGTAAAAGAGCAACTTGTAATTTTAAAGTGGACTTTGCTGTAGAATTCCCCTAGCTCCTAAGTCCTAAAGCAATTTTCACAAATGTGGAAAAATTCATTATGAAACCACTATTTGTTTTTATTTATGAAAGGGGAGTATCACAATATTAAAACAAGGAATCATATGAAAAAAAATGTCATTAGAATTCTTTCTAAAGAAATTAGCAGCTATGATAAAGGAAAATGAGGGAGTGGTAGGTTATGTCAATCACTAGAGTTGAAATGACTGAAGAGCAAGATATCATTAATCAACAAACGTTTGGCCAAAAATGTCACATAGTTGTTGACTTTGAATGCCAATAATTTTCTTTTGGAAAACAAGAACTTCAATTTGTTTCCATCACTTTTATCCTAAGACCTTCTTGCTTATAAAAAGTTTTAATTTGTTAACGGGTATTGGGAGATGGCACAATCAGGGTACCATGAATGAGCATGTTGGAAGTCCAGACATGACTTTTATCTCACCAGCAATAATGAGTCCGGATTATTTTTGTTTAAGCAAAAAATTGATTTTGCAAGTGATGAGACATTTTTCTTAAGCTTTCCTTAACATTAAGACATTCATTTAGAAAGTTTTCCCTCCATCAAAAGGACTTTCTTGATTTTTTTCACACCATAAAAGTGATTAGAACCCAAATGTCCTGATTCGGACTTTTTTCAACTTGTAATTTGTAATGGCTCCCTAAAATGACCTATTAACATTTTAATAATTTTGACCATCTGTGTACCTAGAAACAAGTATATGTGCATGCTCTTGCCACTTAAAAAGAAAATTTACAAATTTTTAATGTTCTTTATTGGATGTGGAAAAATGCGCATAAAATTGTTGCTAAAAGAATTCATAACAACTAATTTTAATAATGTATGAACTAATACATTTTAAATTCATGTACCATAGAAGCTTGCACAACTATAAATGTATTAACCTAATTCCTACTAACCAAATTTGTAATCCGGATAAGTCCTTTACTTCATTTTGATGAAATGAGACAGTTCTAGAACTACTTACAAAATCGCCCATTTGGACATGATATCATTCATCATTTGAAAAAGTGTATTTTTTTTCTACTAATTTACAAGTAAAAGCAACTTCTTGGCAAAAAATGAAGAGCATAGCACTATTTAGGAAAACATAATAAATAGTAGAAATATCATGAGTATGGCCAAATTGGAGTTAAGCAATCCTTTTTGGGTACCCTGATTGTGCCATCACCCTACTATAAACAACTCAAATGATTACTAAGTTTTTGTTGCTTTATGCTATCTTGCACAGTAGTATGCGGTAACTAGAGCAACATGATAAGAGCCCAAAAAAACCACAATAGCTAGGATGCAGTCGTTAGAAGCCTTCAAACATATCACGAAAACATTGCTATTTAACCAAAAGAAAAAAAATTGAGCAAATCAAGTGAACTTGAAAAACGAAATCCAGCACTGGCCCAATGATACAACCAAAGACCATCATCCATCACGGTATCAAAAACACCAATGCTAATTTTGAAAGTCACATTTGGGAAGGCACAACATGCAAACAAGGCCAGGGTCAAGGGGCCAATGGTGGAAGGGGGTGTGAGTTAGCACATTATTTCACACTAATGTTCAATTGAAACCTAAGATTTTGATTGGCTTAAAGTAAAAAATTGGGGCTTGGAGCTTCACAATAAATTACAAGTGGCATATCTCCATTCAATGCATTTTGCTTACATGGTAACATCGTTTTTTTTTTTCTCAGATAACAGAGTGCTAGTTTTAGCCACTATATGTCCTTCTCTCCAGATATGATTCAATGTGGAGGGGACAATTTAGCACTTTGTCACTAGAAAAAAACACCTTGCATGATAGTACTTTTTGGGAGTTTTGGCGTCAAAGAAGGTGGGATTTCCATGAAGGGTAGGATCAATCATTTTGCTAAACCCAACTTTCAACTCAAGTCCCACCAATAATTTAAAACTCCTTTTTGTCATTGATCCTTACACGTTTAAAAGTGCATTTTTGACAACCACAACACAAGGTGATTTTCTTATTTGGAATGTATTCACACCTTTACTACATTTGAGATAAAAAAAGAAGTTGGAATATAGATCAACCCAATTTTAGTGAGTTACTTGAGATCCCAAATTAAAACTTCTCATTGGTAGCAATGCCAATTATATGATAACATATCTACTATGCCCATGGGATATTTAACCCTTAAACGTCTAAGCATGCCACTCTGACCAGTACAATACAAGGTGTTTTTCTTGTATTTGGAATGGATTCACATCTTTGCGACATTTGAGATTAATGAAAAAGTTGGAGAATAAATTAATGTGGTCCTTCTGAGGAATGTGAGCTATTTGAGATCCCAAATAAGAACTTGAGAAATGGTACCAAATGCCGATTATATGATAACATATGAGGTAATTAGCTCTAAATGCGTTTGGTCATTTTGAAGCGACCATGTAGGGTCACAAAAATAGTGCATAGACGTTCTTAAATGGGTCACATTTTTTTATGTTCAAAAATTGTACTTGTGCATGCACGGTTTTAGAACCTCAAGAGAGTGACTTGAGCTATCATTTAGTGTGCTTATTGGCCATAATTATGTTGAGTTTTGTCTCTCAATAAAATTAAAATAAAATAATATATATATATATATATATATATATATATATATATATATATATATATATATATATATATGTCATACTAATATAAATGAAAACATGTTCTCAATCATGATTTGAGCAATGGAATATGGAATGGGTGCTTGCAAGCTTAAAGAGCCTTATTGGAGCATTATTGGCTTTGTAGTGGTTGCTTTTAGGACTCATATGCTCCATTTACAAGTCACCTTTGCATCATGAATGCTACCACCTATGATCAAGAATAGATACCAATGCACCTTTTGCTTTGATAAATTGTAGTTGATTCAAACCAACTTAGAAAATTTCAATTTAAATGGCCGTAGAGCTATTTCTTCTTTAACTTTCTAGCAAAAATATTTCCAAGTTGCTAATCAATGTCATCTTTCCTATAGATGGTCGGTTTACAAGCTGACTACCTTATATTGTGCCCTAGGTCAAGGGTCAATCAACCATTGAAGCTAGTAGGTGGGACTTGCAAAAATGGGACGTGGGATCAATGTTTTTTTTTTGGGCAATTGAAGGCCCAATTGCCTAAAAAAAAGCTGGTGAGTTTCAAGCCTATAGAAAAAAAAGGGGGATTTTTTTTCAAAAAAAATGCTAGATTGCAATAATGAAAATTGCATTGCAATCTAGGCTTCCATAAAATTCTTGTCAAATTAAAAACTGATGCCATTGCTGTAAAATTATTTGAGATATTGTCTATTCCAAATATCATACAATAATTAAGTACTGTCAATGGTTATTTGGATATTTTCAAAAAAATGTCAATAATTTTTTTGCCAACAAGAAAATCACATGATGCTGCAAAAATCCATGCATAGGAGCCACCTTCAACTCCAACCAAGAATAGGATAAAACGTACAAGCTACAAACCATTTTCAAAGAATGCGACACAAGCATTGGTTGAAAAACCAAAAAAAAACGCTGCGTCGGACGTAGTGTGAACGGCCCTTAGAGTTGGAGATAAAGCACTGGATTCAGCACAATCAAAGATACCGGAATGAACGCGGAGATGCGAGCGAAGAGGGTCCTCGATGGACGCGCAGAGGTTTTGGCCGGTTGGGTCAATTGCACGCCAGTGATGCCACAGAATTGTCCGTGCCCCACGGAAGTGCCTGCGCAACGAACTCCCCCAGTTCCCCCAACCCCCCTGGCCCTGGATCTCTTCAGTTTCCTCTTCCTCACCAAATCCCACACTTTCCCTGGACGTGCGCCCCCGAATCTCCTCGACCCCCGTGCCCCCCTTCGTCCTTTTCTCACATAACATTGTTAACCTTCACCGCGGGTTTCCTTTGGCCCCCAAAAATGAGGATCCCAGCCAATGTCATTTGTTAGCTCTGTCCCATGATCAATGAGCTTTGAGAAACTATAACTAAAACTTCCCCTTAGGTATATGGGGAGGCATATTCCTTCACAATTAGGGGAGGAATCAAATGGGCTTAACAATGTTATGCACAACACCCCCCACAGTCCCACAACCCCACCTCACCATCTCTCCTTGCCAATTCGCAAGAATATGGGTAGTCACGGCTTCTTGGAGAATGAAAAGAGAATGGAGATTGAGAAATTGTGTAGAGAAAAGAGGAGTCAATGGGAGCTCATTCTTTGTGAAGATGGTGTGACAACCCTTTTTATTGTTTTGGAGAATGAGAATGGGGAAAGACTATTTGCTTTCAGAAGATGCATTAATTATTGCGCTCTCCATCAACAAGAGCATTCAAGTCGACGACAAAAACAAGCACAACAAGGTGAAACGTGGGTTACTAGAGGTGAAACTTCTCCTAAATTTTTCACCACCCCATTCTGCACCTCCAAAAGAGAAGAATGGGATGGTGAGAATGGGATGGTGAGAATGAGATGGTGAGAATGGGATGGTGAGAATGGGATGGTAAGAATGGGATGGTGAGAATGGGATGGTGAGAATGGAATGGTGAGAATGGGATGGTGAGAATGGGATGGTAAGAAGTTTAGCACGCTAGCCAAAACAAAAACTCCAACAGCTAATTACAAAGCAACACGTTTGCATATCTCATTCGCGTTCACCACAAACGGCCAAGAAAGCGCTTTGACTACTCCTAATGTCAACCTCGCCTCCCGGCTTTTCCTTCGAGAGTCTTTTCCCTCGCTCGCTACCCCCATCCAAGCGATTAACTACGGCATTTCCTTCTTAGGATCCTCGATCACTGAAATGCTCCTCTAATTGGCAGTTCTAAGAGGATTTCAGTACACCAAAAAAAATCATGTTATTCGGATTCCATATGCAAAAGTTACAGAGTTCTGAAATTTTGTTGGCAAATGTGATAATCTCAAGCAAAAGTTGTAGAACTTTGAAGTTTTCTTGCTCTTTTTGATGTTAGTTGATGTACATTCTCAAAAATTCAAGATGTATGAAGTATTTGAAATTTTGGGTGTTGAGTTTTATTGAGTTCTACAATTTGAAGAGGTTGCTCATTGCTGTTGCAATAAAGCTTTTTTTAAAGCAACCACAAATGGAAGTGTGGCTAACATGCGGACTTCCACGTGTGTTCAATTTGAGTAAAAATTAGGAACAAGTTAGAGGTATTGATTGATGGTTGTGCATAGAGATGTGATTAATTAACGAATGAAAATTTCAAAGAAACATAGTTGGCATGATTTTGAGGACAAACGTTTATAATATAAGGAGTTTCATTGGCTTAAATACTTGACCAAAGGTAAAAATTGAAGTTCACTTGAGATAGGGGGATATTGTTAATTTGTACTAGATATTGCAGATTTTGGTTCAAAGGGAGCTTGTAACATACCATTGGAAAAGTATTGTTGAGCCATGATCGCATCCAAGGCAATTGTCGGTTGCTTAACTGGTTTTCTCCAGTTTTCTCTCCCACGCACATGGAAGTGATGGGTGTTTGCAAGGATTGAGAGTTTGTTGATAACATTGGGTAGCCTTCCATCTGCAAGCAAAGCTGGCGAAGGTCCCAAGCCGTTCACCGGAGTTAGGTGAAGTATATTCCCACACTCGCAAAGGATGTGCACTGGGTCCAGATGAACCAATCACAAAGCTTGCAGAGGCCGATTCCCAAGCATTTTCTTGAGACTGGCAAAGCTAATGATTGCAGGAGTAACAGATGCTCTCCCACAGACTTGGTCTCGTTGGAGGTATAGCTCCTTTGTTTATCCATCACGCCCCACGCCTGCTAGCTGCTGTACATACTACATTGTACATAGTCATGCATATCAAATAGTTGGTCAAATCCCGTTTCCCTTGTTTCCTGCATGATGCTCGAAAACAGCATCCTGCAAGCAACACTATTAAAAGTAGTTATCTCTGTATTTGGTGCTAGTTGAGTGGTCTAGTACCCGGGTTCAATATCTGCTGACTCCTCACAAGTTGCTAAAGCCATGACGAATAGGTTGTTCTATTTACTGCTGAAATTCATTCAAACAAGGATAGTTTGTATTATATAGGACCTGGAAGAGAGAAAGGGCTTCCTCCACTGCATGTTGAATCTTCTACGTTTAGATTGCATTGATAATTCATCTTCGAGGCCCAATGCTTTGCACATCCTCCGAGATAGCGTGGAGGAATTGAGATAAGGCCAAAATGGTTGGCTGCTAGGCCCTGCATGCCACCTCACTTTATAATTTTTTTTACAAAAAGTAGAACCGAAATTTACAAGGGTCTAATGAGAAATTCACAAAAAAGGGGGTCGTATTGAGTGGCTTCTTCTTACCATGAAATTCAACACTGCCGGTCGATGTCAATTGAAAAGAGCCAGAAGCCGCAAGAAATACAGGTTGCTCACTCACCAGAAGACAGATTAGCGAAGCACAATGAAAACGGGCATGTTACAAAATAGTATGGCCTTTATGAAATCTAACACCTATTGAAACCTGAGAATCATCGAACCAAACTTGGCAACAAGGTCTCGCGAGCATAAATGACATAAATATAAAGCGACATCAATCTAATGTACTCAATCCATGAGCAGCAATTTGAAAGTTTTGTGAAGAAAAACAACAATCGGTGCAATGAAGAATTTATTTACAATTCAACTATACATTCTACTGACGGTGTACGTCTTTGTGACACTTTTTACGGTTGACGGCCCTGGTATATTGGCAAAGAATGCTAATTTACAAATGAATTGCATGCCCAAAGTTCACTACGTGAAGATGTTGAAAATATCTTTGTATGGTGTAGAACTACTAGGTTTTGAGCTGTAAGCATGCACCTTAGGGTATGCTGTCTGGTACGAGTTGTCATAGTATATCAATGAACCAGCAACTGAGTCATCGTAGTCGGAGTAACTTGAAGACCTTGATGTCCTTGACTGCGACGACCTGGAAAACGACGGTAGACCACGGAGTCTTCGACAGGGTTCAGATTCAGGCTGTGGGTAGGAATAAGTGGAATAGACGGGATTCGTGAAAGAGGCTTGTGACGTGGCAGAGGGGGAGCCCTGGCCGCTGTGAGTGGTCTCGAAAGGGTTGTCAAAGAACGACAGTGATGGGAAATATGGGAATGTGACGTATGCACTTTCTTCATGCTCTTCATAGCTCTCCGCCACCGAGTCCATGGCAGTTGCCAATTTAGTTGCTGGCTCCAGCGTTGGCGTCAAAGTCAGGCTTGGTGGGGGATTCTCAACAGGAGGCTGCTTTTTCTGTTTGGATTCTGGAGTTGAGCTTCGTGTTGAATGGATTGCTGGAGCAGGCGATTGGTTACTGGGTTGCTTATTGGCGGGAGTTGATTTAGCGGCTAGCCGTGCAGTTCGTTCTTGTGATAAAAATTGTGCAAATCTGTGGCATAAAATTCAACGAGTTGTGTCAGCTGGAAGCAACACACGGTAGTCTCACACGGTAAAAAAACACAGCAATAATTTTCTACGTATCCCAATGTTATATTCAAATATTGTTAGAAATTTAAAGGCATGATGCACCTTCGCAGAGCTTCTGCATTTGTTTCGCCAGTCGAGATGGGTACAAGATCGCCAGTATCGAAGTCTCGCTCTGAAACCGGCTCATTTAGAAGGTTATGCGCAGTCTGCACCAGCCTATTCAAATTGAACTTTGACGAGTCGTCGAGTGATACCGCTGATCCTTCGAGTGAATCCGTCTGCATTGAGAGTCGATAAGATGAAATGTTTGAGCAGAAGAATGTTAGAATGTACTATGTCATTTTGTGCGAACAAGTCTTTTGTGCAATAGAGCAAACACCATATTAAGTCTCCGAACTTCTCCACCCACACAACACACTCGATTTTTAAAAGACGACCTAACACCAAATAAACAATCTCAGAGAGACGCTTAAATTTTTTGAATCATATGGGGTTTAGGTCATTGAATGACCCTCATTTCTTACCGTTATCCGCAAGTAGTTTTTAGATGAATCTTGAGATTCAAAGATAATACTGAGGTTGTAGTCCACCATATCCGAGCTAGCATTGAATACCATGTCAACGAGTGGAGCTTCTCCATCATGCACCATCCAGTCAATTACTCCCCATTTCGAAACTTCCTCCGCATCGTAGCCGATCACTTGATTTCCCGTTCCCAGAGACAGAACCAATAGATCGTCGTAGCCCTATCACAAAACACCGGGTCAGCCAAATATCATTGTGTTTAACCTAAGCATGACCCTTCAGTTATCGTCATCTCGGTCTTCACCAAAGCATATATCGACAAACTTGCAGATGTTGCAATTTGAGGCTTTAGATGTACATATCCAACAAACAATTCTTAGCATGCTATACTTCAGCGATCAACGTGCAGATCATGTCTATTTTCACTTACCTCGTATTCAACTCGATCTGAGTACATTCCTCCACTTTTCACTTCCTTGATGGCCTGAGTAATCGCCAAGTACGTCTGGCGCCATTAATAACAATTTGTCAGTTCACAGGCGCAATAGATTCGATAGCATGACCAAATCCTTTGTAAGCACACCAGACGGGTAGGCAGTTCACCTGAGAAGGAACAGGAGAAGGCTATGTTCAAAGACGAGTAAACTTACGTCACCAAGTAAGTTCTAAAATTGATTGCGCAGTGGCAATTCAGACACGTACCGGGTTATTCACAGCGATGCCGCCATCAATCATATTGAACTCTCTGCTACGAGGAGGATTCTGGGATTTATCAACAAGAGTAAAGCTGACGGGAGGAAAGTAAGTAGGAGCTGCCGTTGTGGAGAGGCAAACGTAACGCACTGGTGCATTTTCGAGGACATCGGCCTTCGCCTGAGAGAAATACCACATTTCATAAGCTGCGGAAACTTCAACAGAGTCTCGAGTTAGACGTGAAACGGTATTCAATGAATTCTCTTATAAATTCGAATTTCAGTATAGAACAAGCACCAACACATATCTAGAATTGTTGATGCAGGCTAATATAGAAAACGCTTTTTGAAACATTGCAGGCTATGCATCTGAGACATTCTCTCACGTTTAATTTGAACAATAGCACACTGTTCCACCGGCGAAGCAATATAAAGTTGAAGGACAAGCGCACCTTTGTTGAGGAGAAGAACACTGGTTGCTGAAACTTGATATCAAATGAAGGAATGATCACGGATGTGAGCATGCTATCCAGAAACGTGTCGTCGTCGAAGAATTGCGAGATAAGGTCGTCCAAACCTTGCGCTTTATATTTCGGTCCCCCAAGCACTTTCAAATTTCTTCGAATTTGTCCAAAAGGCCCCCTGTCCAAAACAAGACAGCAGTGGACCATGAAATTATTAGTATTTTAACAAACACGCGCAAACCTGCAACTATCCGGCATATTCAACGGTGACATACATACTGCCTGTCATGGTGAGTCGGGCATTCGACATCATCAATTAAATTGCAGAGTTCGAAGGAAAAAAGTACCTCGATTGGGGAAATATTTTACATGCATGATTCCTATAAAATTGAGTAATTTGAGAAGCCTTGAACATAGGTCTTTTTGGTTTTTCTTTACTTGGAGCAGCGAGCATTGACGTGATCAAACCTCCCGTACTCGTTCCAGCTATTAAATCAAAATAATCTACAATTCGCATGTCCGGCCCGTCCAATTCCTGAATGACCAAAACCCATTAGAGCCCTGACACAACGTCAAATGGATGAAAGACACACACCTATTCAACTTTGACATTCCAGTGAGATGGTGACCATTTCACGTAACCGATTGCTGTAACGTAAGGTTTTAAAATCGAGAATTGTGTTTAGGATCATTGGCAAATTTGCAACACTGACTTGCTTCTAAACTAACAACTGTGAGCATTCTGTGGCAGCGTCAGCGCAACAAAGAAATGAAGACTCAAGTCAAGCATCTCGTGGTGCTCGAACACAAATCTTTGTTAAGATGGGGAACCCAATACCACTATTTAACATTTGCATGTGCACTAATAGATACAGGAAAGCTCTGGATCTAATGCATCGTTGCCTTACTTTGCTAATATTGGTCTAAACAAGCTTAATTCTTCTATCACAATATTGTAATGAATTTCATCTGCCAATAAAAGTGATGTATAGGCCAGCGTACAGCATAGCTCTTAGGTTCCACCTTATCCATCAGAGAAAAGCTTAAATTTAGCAGGCTCTGAACCCTACTACGATAACGTACTGAGATATGCTTGCATTTGGTGCTAGGTGTGGCATAAGCAGAGTGCATCTAGTCCACCATTCGCAAGATCCTCATTAACACCGGTCTTAGCAGCAAGCGAGAAAAGAGTGCATCTGACTATATACGAAATTATTGAAAATGGTTAGGTGCAGGGAGAAAGTAAGATTCTAGGGTGAGAACGGACCTGCAAATACGCTTCGAGTTGCTCAAGAATTGTTGCAGGGATGATTCCTCGCACGCCACCGCCATCGATACTGAGGATTGTAACCCGTCGACCCCGATTGCCGGAAGGTTCTGTTACCTCATATTTCTCTGCCATTCCTTCCGGTTTGTTCCCAATCGACCTTCTGGATCTGTGCGGAGTTCCTGGAGCAGTCTGCGATTGATAGGAACGCAGCAGGCGATGAACAGGTGATGTCGGAGGTGACGGAGGAGGAAGGGAGAAGCATAAAGAGTAATAGTTCGCTGATTTCATTCGCAACTGTGGCTCCTTCCCAGACCCGGAAACTATGGCCTCCTTCATGACTGTAGCCTCTATATGTATTTCCTTTCCTAGGAAATTTATTGTTGACGTCACAGCAGCTGCTTGCAGCTGCAACAATCCATAAACTTGGGATAGACGCTACCTTCATTAGCACTGCACCTCAGATCAGTAGCTTCTTACTGCCTCAAAATCCATATTGAGCAAAACCTTCAACGCAATTCTACAATACAAGCGCGTCAAACAATTAAAGCCACCAGAACAAAGATCGAACCTTCAGGAGTACCTATAGCAAGAAGGAATTCAGCACAGGAAGCAACGCGCGCCACCCTAATTGACGCGACAACTACGTATGCGAAGACACCAAGCTGCAAGAGACAGTGAAATGTATGATGCAAACAATAGTCAACATAAATGGCCACCTTCGATTGACTGCTAGGTTCCATCCCCATGTGGACCCTGACACAGCTGCCTTAAGCTTACCAAACTTTTGTGGTGAGCCCCACCTTGAACAGCCGGCAAGAGAGAGATGTCAGGACAGCAGTAATTCGTGAAACTTAAGCCAGGTTTGAAGATCTCTAACTCCAGCGTAAATGAGCAACTGAAGCAATAAACACCAGCGTGATAAAACAACTTAACTTCTCGTTCTCAGTTTCATGTCGAGACCAGTTTTCAAAATAATAGCTAAATTTAGCAAAAAATCTACCGCATGTACTAACCTACAGAAAGTACGAATATCAGTGTTAAACTTGAAATTTTAGCGCATTTAACAGTGTATTTGGCAACTTGAGCTTCATCACGAAATTTGTAATTGAAATCACCGATTTAGACGTTAAGTTAAGTCACTGGATCTGTACTACGTAGCTCTGGATGTCAAGAAAAACTAAGAACGACGACGAAGTATTAAATGCGCAGTATGAAGAGCTTCTGTCAAGGACGATTCTTTCATCACAAAGTCTCGACTAGTTAAACCTAAAGTTGAGAATTTGGTTTCAGTAAATTTTTCTATTGTGTCCTCTCACCAATTTAATGTTTCTAATCACGTTCTATGTGATATAGTCACTACGAATTGCTCTACGAAAGAAAAATATGGCAGTTCCTGCATAGCGAGGCACTTGTAAAGTAGACACTTCTGTGCAGAGGACTAGAAGAAAAACGAAGATAAAGGAAACGTACAAAGGATTCTACTAAGTTGCCAACAAAAAATCATCGAGTCTGGTCATGAATCTCAACATCAAACCCTGCATAATATCTCCAACACATCGGGTGATTGTTCAACACGTACCGCGTTCGAAGAACGAAAGGTCTCAAACTCTCCGATGATCTTCGATAGACGAGTTTTGAAGTGCTCCTCAGACCGTTGATCTCTATTCATAGAAAGAGTGCGGCTTCGGCACAATCACGACTCTAATTAAAGATTCTCATAGTTAATTTACTCAGTCCAGAACTCCTAAGATGTGCGAATCAAGCAACATCCCTCCCTTTCGTCACTATGAGATGAGAACAGAGGTCACGATACTTTGAGTAAGAGCTATCATTTGCAAAGTAGAATTTTATAAAAGCTCACTCACTACGACCAAGTCACGTCTTGTCAGCCTCAATCCCTTCATATGATCTCCTATTCCAAGATCCTCATCAAAGTCCAACGCCGGCTACGCATCTCCACTCTCCAGGTCACAGCTCTGCTGCTTTGGTTTTAACACCGCACATTCAAATTCCTCCCCGAAATATGTCAGATAAGCATCAACTTCCAAGGTTATTACTCCGTACATCAAGAAAAATACTTAAATAAATTTTAAGCAACCAATCGCGAGATGAGATGATCTTAGGGCTGTTGATTTTCTCCCATAGGACCACGAGTTCGTGCCATTCCATTAATAAAATAAGCTTAGATCACATTCACGACTCTAAGAATTCTTTTCCAGATTTGTAACCAAATACTCTGTATAAAACTCACAGAAATGCAAGCTACAAGCTGCATCCCTCCCTTCCCTCACTATGAGCTGAGGCCACGATCAATCCCTTGAGTAAGAGCACTCATTAAAAAAGTGACAAAAAACCAAAAGCTCTCTCGTTGCAATAACGTCGAGCCACTCATTAAACCTCAATAACCGAAATCCTCGTCAACATTCAACGCCGACTACGGATCTCCATGTCACGGCACCACTGCATACATCCTAACATCTAAAATGCGAACTCTCTAACCATCATTGCGCGTGGCTATTATTACTCCGCACATCATCAAGAAACAAAAAGACAAAAAAACAAAAACATATACAACCAATCAAAACGCTTCAATACCTTGGATCTCCAGGTCATGGCACCACTGCATACATCCTAACATCTCATATGCGAACTCTCTAACTATCATTGCGCGTGGCTATTATTACTCCGCACATCATCAAGAAACAAAAAAAACAAAAAAACAAAAACAAAAACGTATGTACAACCGATCGAATCGCTTCAATACGACGAACATCCTGCAAGTACAGCTCAACTTCATCAAAGACATCGAAGTTCCGTGCCATGTTGCCAATCCTGCACTTCGATTGTCGAGAATGAAGAACTCGTTAATTTGATAAAAAAAACAGAGGCAGTTAATACGGTGGCGTTCATGCGCGCTACTCCGCAACTGGCCTTTGAAGTTTGAGCTCTGCCGCCAAGCTCGCCACGGAGCTCGGCAGGGGCTGCAATCGCGAGTCTACATCAGATCGGTGCAATGGTTTAGACGGAGCTCGGCATTTGAGGAATGTCGGGAAACACGAAGAATGACGAGCAAAGTGCTGATGCGTCGGATGGAGACACGAGCCTAATCTTCTACTTATCAGAAAATTAGAGAAACGTAATCCTCACTGTTGTAGCAGAATTAAGGGAAAATTTCATGGATACCCCTGAAGTTTGCAATATTTACTTAGTAAGGTAGGGTGCTCTAATTGCGACCCTCTCTCGTAAACAGTCCCGTAAGTTGCTGAAGAATGATACGAAGTGGTTCTTGAATGGATCCCCTCAAGTCATAACTTAGAAGAAAAGGTGTATTCTATTGTAAGAATTAATCATATTTTTCAATTTTATTAATTTCTTCACAACTTGTAAGCGGACGCTTTATGGGAGACTTAGAGTCACAAATAGGTGTTTACTACAAAAAATTTTGAAATTTCATCAACAATTTGTTACATTTAGTATCCGTTTCTCTACGACTTAAAATTAGGCAAAAATCTTTGTCTTAAACAACAATTGAAAATCCAGACCTGCTCTTAAAGTGACGGTTTAGGAGCACCTTACCTTACCCTGCTTTTTCAAAACCCCTAGACCATGATTTTAAGGCATTTATTTGTAGTGCTCGTACTTCCTTCATGACCAATGTTGAAGAAGGGAATGTAATGAAACAAAAAAGAAGTAACATGCGCACTAAAGAAGAAGGGAAGTGGTATGCACAACAAAACAAATGCTTGAAAATTTTGGTCCAAGGGTATTTGTGTAATTCTTGAAAAAGCAAGAATATCTACGTAAATATTGCAAATTCCACGGGTATCCATGAAATTTTCCCTTAAAACAATATGTTCTTGTGATGTATTAGCTTTTTTAAGTTGTAGCTAATCCAATAATGACACAAAGTTAACTATTGAGGTTGCAATTATCTAAGTTACTTAGGTGTTTAAGAATGTATTAGAGTACATTCTTTGGATTCTTGAGGTTACTCTATGCTAAATCCTCAACATTCTATACTATTTTCACTTAGAACTTAAAACGATGGCCAAGAGGATTTGGATTTTCATTACTTATTAAAACTTAAACTCTTATCTCAGACTATTATCATGTATTCAAATGTTATATTCGGCAACTTTGCTAAACCAACGTTTTATTCAACCTAGAATGCGCAAATTCTTAATTGAGTATAAAAGCTAAAAGACAAAATTCATATTCAATTGAGTTGCTTATCATGTAAATTGTGAAATGTGGCCCATCATTAGACCCGTTTATCAATTTTAATTCTAAATTGCATTTGGATTTTGATTCAACTTGTGTTTTATTCCTTTGAAACAACAACAAAGATATGATCTTATGAAATTGGATCATATGGAATTTTATTTGTTTTAGTCTAAAATTTGTTCACTACTATTTGCAACTATAAGTAGTAAAAATGAATCAAAGCTATTTTTGTCCCATTTCAGTATTGTTTGAAAAAGATAAATTGTACAATGTTTACAAACACATAAAAATGTTACAAATTTGTATCGATATTTGAGATATGTTTTCTTATTCTAAAATTATATAATACTTCATTGAATTTGATTCTTTTTTACAAGGTTTTTAATTGTTGGGTTGAAACAATCATGTCTTTTTGTTGTTTATGAACATCACTCAAAACTTTTATCTATATCTAGAAATATTTAATACATAAAATTTATGCCATGTGAACTAAGTTACTACATACATAAATATGTATTAGAATATTGTATATATCCCGTGGTCAAGGTTGGCACCACCATGCCAATTTTTTTTGCAAAATTTTGAAATGAGATTTGAGAAGTGGAGTATGTTCAAATATTCCATGAGATTCTTTTCTCTCTTCGAATATTGTTTTCGTTATAAAACTCCTCCCAAAATTCACACTACTTTCTTGAATTATTTTCTGCCAACCCTATCTTCAGGTACGTTAGTTGGTGGAATTGCAGCAATTGAATTTTTTACAAAGGTTGTCAAAACCAATCATAGGAACAGTTTCATTTGGGCATGCAAGGTTTTCACATGATTTTTGTCCAGATACTTGAATGTGTAAATAATATCTGGAAAAAAAGAAAGAAAGAATAAGAATGCAACCGACCCCTTTACTGAGTATCAGTACACCCGGTCTTTGTCTTTCATGAATTTTTGTTATTAGATTACCAATGGCTTCAGGGACGTGACCCCTACATGTCTACTTAGGTTTTTACTCCCCTTTACTGACGGAAAAAAAAGCCAAATAACAAACTCATTGTAAAGTGGGGTAGATTTTTTAGAGAATACACGCATACTATTTTTGAAAATTTCTTAAATTGATCATATGGTACATGTATTCTTTTGAAAGCTATTTTAAATATAGTTTTTAAATATTGAAATCGTTAAATCAGTAAATAAAATAAATCTATAAGAGCTATTGAACTTGCTTGACAATTGTCGTAAAATCGCAGTCCACATAATTTGGGAACACGCACATTTACCATACATATACACATCTTATTAGAAGAAGCCTTCAAAAGAAATTGAATGTTGTAATGGTGATTTTAACATGTTGTTTTAATGATAAGTTGATACAAGTAAAATAAGGTTGGGCCAGTGCCAAAATAACATAGGAGAAGCATGGTTAGTTTATTGTTTTTGTATACGTTATTAAATAAATAACCATAGCACTAAAGTATATATTAGTTATCATTGTTTCAATGTCAGACTTTAATAAACACATTACGTAATTACAATGTTGATCCAAAGCTATTTGACATGTGTTTACTTTTGCATATACTGGTACCTATCAAGTTATTAACGATACGTTAAAATTGTTGATAATTGGTAAGCACGGGGAGTGCACTCGAGAGTGCACTATACAAGATGTTTGTGGGTAACGTGCATTCAAGCCTTTATAAGATGTGGGCTATGGAGGTAAAAAAAATTGATTTCTATAAGGCTATATTTACTTAAGTTTCTAAATTTTGACAATTTCATGTACCCTAGATTTCATTTGAATTAAGTTCTTGTGATATTTTTATATACCCTATGTTCATTATAAATACACAATGACACAAAAAAAATCACAAACATGTAATCAAAAACCAAACACTTCAAAACATAAATTGTAGCCAATCACATAATACTTCAAACAAGAACTTGAGAGAAAATAGAATGCATGGAAAAGCATATAATACACATAAAAGCATATTTGTGAATTCAATACAGGATGAAGGAAAAAGTAGTGAAACCCATTCCACTTCAACCACAAACTCTAGGTTTTAAGTTGAGCACATAGAGAAATAAGAGAAGCATGGGAAACAAGTCCTCCTTTCCGTTGTACCAACGGACCTCCACACAAATTGTCCTTCTCTCCCTACCTTCACCTCTCCTTTTTTGTTCTTGAATTTCAAAATTTATTAAACATAGAGACACCCAATACTATAGAAAACCTCAAATTCATTATGCACTGGCCATGCCCGTGCCCACCATCCTTGTGCTCTCCATGCCTCACATCCCCATAATTTGGTTACAAACCCCAATGCACTCACATCCCCATAATTTAGTTACAAAACCCCATGCACTCACAACCTCATAATTTGGTTATGGATTTGTTATCCTTAGTTACAAAATTGTCAAGGACTACCATCAAGGACACTTTTGAGGTGTATTCTATTATATATATAGATAGATAGATGAACCCACACGCAAAGATAGCGTTGCACCTGACCCCTTACAAAGTCCAAAAATCGCGCGCGAACCAAAAGCATTTACTAGAAGAAAACATTGGTAAATCTAACTAATAGTAAACGACTTATTGTCCTAAACAACTGCACAACGACAACAAAGCGACTCTGGTCATGGCTAAAATTGTAGCAATTGTAGTGCAGTTGTTTATTTGACATGGGAAATGAGGTCCGTTGTGTACATTTTGGGATGAATAATTTTGGATCCATGATCAGATGAAATCTTTGCTGCCGTCACAGCAATCTGACATCTCTGACTTAGAGTTGTATGTGAGTCGTATGAATAAACAACTCATTCTTTTTTACTACTAGAGTATTACTATAGAACAACTCTAAAACGACTCTTGATAGAATTAAATTAAATAATTAATAAAATTCATATTTAGGCTGTCCGAGTTGTAGCTCCCAATACCATCCTTATTTTGGTTGGAAGATGTGCACATTAACGAGTGATTTCCTAGTTGTTCCATAGTCATTGATTAGTGCTAGAGTGCTACATCTAATTAGGGACTATACTGATGTGGTTGTATTGTAGATGCAATGTGTTTCTTCAAATTTGGTCATGAAAACAATTATATCGTTGCCACTGTTAAACAACTACTCGATTGTAAATTACTTGATATCAACTACACAACAACTACAAGACTAAGCTCCAACTTTACATTGACTAAACAACAACTACGAGACTATACACCGACTACTAAGCGACTACAAACTGACTCAATTACTCCTACAATTGTTGTGTACTTGTTACGTAGTTGTTCTAATCCAGTCGTTTATTGCTTGTTGTTCTTCTTTTTAACCCATTCTCTTGAGTTGTTTAAAATGTCCAGACTAGCTCTTCTCATCAATGTTAGCAATGAGTGCATTACATAAAGTGCCAATAACCAAATGTTTACTTATACCTTACACGTGCTAATAAGTTTTCTTTGGCGAACAATTCAATAGCACCTACCAGAGAATGTTTACAAAACAAGAAATGTCATGCTCTTCCTACTCCAATTCCAACTGCCTATTTAAAAGGCGTGTATTTTTGCTAGCTTACTAAACCATAGGTTTAGCAAAATTTTAGTCGTATTTTAGGTTTACATGAGTCGTAGTGAGATCTTTATAATATTCTCCGAGTATGCGCTAGTTGTAGCTTAGTTGTATTTGAGTCATAAATTCAATTATTATTATTACTATTATTAACAACAATTAAAAAGCTACAATTAAAACTCTTTGAAAGCTTAAAATTGTATGTTTCATAATAATAATAAAATTTTTCATATTTTTTTTAAAGATTGACAAAAATAAAAAAAAGAAGATTTGTTTTTAAAAAAAAAATTAACACATTCAAATATTAAAAGTTAGAATTTTAAAATTTGCAAAAAACTTGTTACAAATGCTTTACAATTTGGATTTTAGCATGTAAATAGTCCATTTTGAGATAAATATGTGTTTTAGACACATTGTTGATGTTAAATTTGCCACAAAAAAATTATTAAAGTTTTAATAGCAATCATCCCTAAAATCAAGTTGTAGTTTTAGAGTCAGTTTAGACCCTTCATTTTGAGATTTGGGTTGGTAGTTTGTAGGGTGAAGATGCGGCCACCACCTTTGAGTTTAGGGTTTAGCTCCGCAGACTTGGTTTGCTGGCTCCGTGCTCTTACGCAAGTTTGTTGACACTTTGCACTTGTCAAAGTTTGTTGGCTCTGTGTTCTTCTCATGTTTGTTTGCTCCGCTAAGATTTGATTGCACTACAATCTTCTTAGGTTTGTTTGCTCCACACTTTTCTCAAGTTTGCGCGCTCCACGCTCTTCTCAAGTTTGTTTGCATTGTGCACTTGTCAAAGTTTGTTGGCTTTGTGCTCTTCTCTAGATTTGTTGGCTCTGTGATCTTTGCAAGTTTGCTCATTTCGCACACTTATTAGGGTTTTTTGGCTCCGAGCGATACCACATTGTAACTAAGTTTGATGTTTTGCTTTCATTGTCTATATGGAATTGCAAGCGTGTGCACATGATGTTGAGTGGATACAAAAGGCAATGTTTTATAATTTGTGATTGCTAATTAAGTAGTAGATGCACTATGAGTTTCTAATATACATGAAGTATTTTGATCTGGTATATATAATTGATATAAATTTTGAAGCAACTGTGTGTATTAATTATGGAGTAAGTGACTACTAGGTGACAACTAGGTGGCAACTCTTAGATTTCATGTGAAGTGTGATTAAACTTAAATGCTAGAAAGGTATGACTCTAGTAGGACTCAATGACAACTAAGATATGTTTGTAACAAATAGGGTCTTATTATTTTATAACTCAATAACTAGTACAATTGCACCACTCTTATATTACTTGGTGTTCACTATTTTACTACTATGCCATGAATTTGTGATTACAAAATCACTTCTGCAATTAACTACTTGTCCAAAGAATTATGATTTTGTTGTTACTCAGTGGCCAATAAAATGTAGCTCTAGTACAACTTAGTGGCCATTGAGGTAGTAATATAGCATGACTCACTGATCATCACTATATGACTTTGCAGTATCTAATTAACGACTAAACTATGATAACACTTTAACTCTGCCATGACTTTGTGGATGTAATGAGCTGGAGCTCCGAGAATAGTAACCTTGGTGTATGACTTGCGGTACAGGCTCCCCCCAAATTACCAAAAACACATGACAACCAGTTCATTACTTACTAATTGGTATGCAACGGCATGGTAGCCAGCTTGTCATCTGTTACTTAGTATGTAATCTCAATCTAGAATAGGAATCATTGTAAGTTATCTATGAGTTTTGTACCACGACTATCAGTTACCTCGGAGATTTATAGTATATAGAATTGTTTGTACAACGCTTCACTTTTATCAGATACACTCTATTAACCAGGCTACATCACCCTTAGGGTTGCCCCTTACATTTGTATCTAATCAATTCCAAAAACTGTCCAAGTACAGTTTCATTGTGCTCAAAGTATATACTTCCCTAGAAAAACAAGTAGTAGATCTCTTAGCATCTAGATGCGGCCTTACAAGCGTTGACAATTTTTTTCAGTACTTAGAGTTGAATAACATCTGAGAGAACGCTGTTTAAATATAGCCAGATAGTTCTTAAGTGGTATCGAGAAGTCTTAGGGTCATCGGTATACTCTCAAGGGTATCAGCAGGTTGTTAAGAAGTCCTCATAGCGAGGCACATTGATTACACAGGAAAGTAAGAAAAAATGACAGAAAATGTTAATCTGTACATTGAAGCATTGGTTGCTCAAGGTGTTGACATGATCGACATGGGCACCACTTATGACCAAGTAAACGACTACCTGCGTCGTAGATTTGATGCAATTTTACCACCCGTAGAGGCAAATTACCATAGAGAACAAATTTTGCAACAGGTTGAGCAGTAGAGGGGACGACCAATCGAAGCCCGCTTGCCACAGCCGCCTCCATCACATAAAGAAATATTACATGGATTCATGGCAGCACAACAGGAACAGCAGAATTAGTTCTTGACTATTCAACAACAAGGGAATGCTATCTAGTCACTAACCAAGCAAATTAATACTCGGCCTTTTAGGCGCAGCTCTTTTGTCCATCCGCTCAATCCAATATCACATGATATTGTAGATCCAACCTACTACAAGGAAAAGGGCTCCTAATTGACATAAAGTTGACATAAAAATTTCCAAAATGACACAATGACTGTTTTGGTTTCTTCATTGTGTCAATTTGTAAGTTTTTTAGGAGCTTGTATCAATTGGCATGGGGAAGTGGGTCCTAATCAACACAAAGTTGACATAGAAATGTCCAAATTGACACTATGACATATTTGGTTCCCTCATTGTGTCAATTTTTGAGATATTCATAAATTTGTGTCAAATTTTTGTTGATTACCTGAACGTTGTAATAATTAACAACCATTAGTATTTGACAAAAAATTCATGATTCCAAAAATGCGACTTCAAACTAGAATCTTTTAGAATGTTTTTTGGAATCTTTGAGAATTTTTGAGAATCTATTTGAGATCTTTTGGAATCTTTGAGAATCATTAAGAATCTTTTTAGAATCTTTGAGATTTTTTTAGATTCTTTGAAATTCTTCTAGAATCTTTGAGAATCTTTGAGAATCTTTGAGCATCTTTAAGAACCTATTTAGAATCTTTCAAATTCTTCTAGAATCTTTGAGAATCTTTGAGCATCTTCAAGAATATGTTTAGAATCTTTGAGAATCTTTGAGAATCTTTTGGGCTCTTCTAGAATCTTCTTAGAATCTTTTGAAAACTTTTTGTAATTCATTAAAATACTTCAACATCTTATATATACATATAAACTTTTAGAATACTTTTCAAATCTTTTTGGAAGATTCAAAAGTCTTCAAAATAATGTGCAATCTTTTATAATCTTTTATAATCTTTTGGATTTTTTGGACTTTGATCCCTACAAGAGAAACTGTCCAAAATGACAAGAATATGTCCAAATCAACATGGCTTAAATCTACAAAAATTGTCCAATTTGATAGTCTTTTTGTCATTTTCGACACATTTAGTCAATTTGGACATGTCAATTAGGACACAATTTCTTGTAGTGATAGTTACAAGATTTTATTTCCATAACTTTTTACAACTTGTTGTTTTTTAAATTTAGCAAACTATGAAAGCTACTTTAACCTATTGAATGGGGTTATTTCAAAAAATTAGAACTACAAAAAATTAAAGATGAAGCCAAATTTCATTTGCAACATTACTTTTGAGGTTTATGTATTCCAATCAAAACTTATAAACAAAAATAAGAAAGGTGAAAATAAATAATTTTCTTAAAAAATTTGTACATCTTGTCTGACTTTTGCTCATAACTTCTGATTAAAAATTAAAAATAAGAAAAAAATTGTTGGAGTTGAAAGTAGATTACACTCTCCAACTTTTTGTAGTTATAAGTTTCTTGAAAAAAAGTACATAAATATGCTAAAATTTCCTCCAAAATCTTCTGACTTTGCAGAGGAATGAAGAAATCATCATACAAATGTAGTTTTCATACTTCTGTGTGCATGCGTGTGCAATGGCAGCACAATGGTTAGACACTCCATTCTCATGTGGGAGGTGGGGGGTTTGAATCCTCACCCAACCGGTCTACTACAATGGTGGGGCCTGAGATGCCAGCCCGCAGCTTTGGTGGGGCTTGGTAGACTGGCCTGCCGCGCTAGCACTGTCATGCTGATTGGCAAATTGAGCTTTTATGGCCAATTGTGGTCCTAGATTTTTTTTCGTTTTCATTTTTCAAGATAAATGAGCTCTTATAAGTACATAATTATATCAACTATCAACACAAAATTGACACAAGTTATATCAAAAAACCGTCCTAATCACCACATCCTAATTGACACAAAAGTTGACAAAATTGTGTCAATGAGGACAATATTCTCCTTGTAGTGACCTCTTCACATGTAAAGTTCCCTGATCCTGAACAATACGATGGCGATTGTACCATATACCCTTTGTGGCAACGACAGATGCAAGACAAGTTGAAGCATGATACTCAAATATTCTTCAAATGAGGCTCAAGTTGACTATACTTTCTTGTGTCTCAAGGACAAAGCAACATTAATTGTGCAACCGTGGTTGGATTAGGAAGGATTGAATGACATTGTCACCATTGAAGCATTATGGATCTTCATGGATGGACAATTCAGGGACCCACACCAGCAAAAACGTGCCTTAGATAAATTACAGACTATGAAACAAGGAAAGAGGTCAACGAGGGAGTATTATGCAGATTTCAATCAGCAATCTTTGCTTGCAGGTACCATAATGGGTGACATCATGAAAAACTCTATGTTTTCTCAAGGGCTCCATCCAGAAGTGCAACGCAGCATCTATCACATCCCTACGGGTTATGATTTTGCCCACTTTATTGATGAAATTACGCAAGTGGCTGACATCCAGTACCAAATCAACGTCCAGCTAAAAAGAAAGAATTTGGGGCAACAAATCACTGTTCCCAGCACCCAGTCTTTCAACAACTAGTCGGATGATATGGACTGCCCCACGCCCACAAACCAGGCTGCCCCTGTAAAGAAGAACAAGAACCGAGCCAAATGGGTCACTCCTGAGGAAATTACTTGTCGACGTCAAGGGAGACAATGTATTCGATGTGGGACTACTGGCCATTACATGGCCAACTGTCCGTATGAACCTGCTCGTTGTCCTACAAGTGATCCAATACAAGTTGGTAAGGCAGGAGTCTCTATCGAAGCATCTCTCAAAGAGGACCTCAGTAGCAGTAGTGATTCGAACCAGGACTCAGGAAAAGAGTAGCTCTTACCTATAGTTGCGGGCAAGAGCTAGATCAAGCTTTAGCAAGAGACGGAGGATGGAAGAAGTTGAAGAAAGAGTATATGTCCACCCCCCCAATATTTGTACATGCAATTATCAATAAAATCACTGTGGTTGATACTCTTGTTGACTTTGGTTGCTTGTGTTACGGCCTCATCAATTTTCATTTTGCCAAAATAGCTAAGCTTGAGTGCTTCGAGATAAAACCTTGAACTATACTAGGAATTGAAAGAAAAGAAACTTATGTACATGAAGTAGCACATTTTGAGCTTGATATTCATGGACATCAAGAAATCAGATATACCTATGTCTTTAAGGGTTGTATGGGTTTAAATTTGGTTTTAAGACGCGGATGGATGAACCGGAGCAGCGTTACTATTGCCCTAGCAAAGAAATTGTTGTATATTCATAGCAGCCAAATACGCGTCTTCAGCAAAGAGGGATGGAAACCTTGTAAGGATCTTTTAATCCAAGACCAGAAGAATACTCCTCAAGTGGTTAGTGCTGCTACTTATATGCAATATTTACAAGGTCCTCACAAGAAACATATATGTACCTTTGCGGCTTCAATGGCAGACATCAACAAAGCTCTCCAGGTAAAGAAAACTATTGACCCTGCGAGTCTATTACCTGAGCATTATCACAGTCACTTACCATTATTTAATCCCCAGCAAGCCACACGATTACCTCCACTGCGAGGTCCTAGGGTAAATCACAAAATTGAGCTGTTAAAGGAAAATGAAAAGGAGGTCGACCCCCCATGGAGTCCATTATACAGCATGACTCATGGCAAATTATTGGTACTTTGGAGAGAACTCACTTCCCTCTTAGATAAAGGTTTTATTTGCGTGAGCAACTCTCTTGTGGCCGCACCCATCTTTCTTGCTAGAAAACCAAGAGGAGGCCTACGACTTTGCATTGACTATCGCTCCCTCAACAAGATAACGAAGAAGGATCGTTATCCTCTTCCCTTGATCCATGAAACACTTGCTCAAATTAATCAGGCAAAATGGTTCACAAAGTTGGACGTGGTAGCTGCATTTCATAAAATTTGAATTGTTGAAGGGGACGAGTGGAAAAGCGCTTTTTGTACTAGGTTTGGGCTATATGAATGGATGGTCACCCCCTTTGGTATGATGAATTCACCCAGCACTTTTCAAAGATACATTAATTGGACTCTGCAAGAGCATCTTGACAATTTTTGCTCTGCTTACCTCGATGATATCCTGATCAATTCTTCTAGCTCTCTTATTGACCACCGCCAAAAGGTCAGCATCATTTTAAAAAAACAGCATGATGCTGGGCTATTCTTGGACATCAAGAAATGCAAGTTTGAAGTTAAGTCAACGAGGTATCTTGGATTTATTATTGAAGCAGAGAAGGGCCTTCAAATGGACCCAAAAAAGATTAAGGCCATCAAGAAATGGAAAGCACCCACAACAGTAAAAGGGGTACGTAGTTTTCTAGGCTTTGCCAATTTCTATCAACAATTTATCCATTTGTTCTCTGATGTTGCATCTTTGTTAACTCAACTTACAGGGAACATCCCCTTTTGGTGGACGGGCCAAGAGCAAGCTGTTTTCGATAGACTTAAAGAAGTGTTCATAACCGAGCCGGTATTAGCACAATTTGACCCTGAGAAAGAAACAATTTTAGAAACGGATTCCTCTGGTTATGCTGTGGGCAGAGTTCTCTCTCAATTTGACAAAAAAAGAATAGTGCGACCATGTGCCTACTTCTCTTGGAAAAACAACCCTCACAAATGCAATTATGAAATCTATGACAAGGAGCTACTAGCAGTTGTTTGTTGTCTGCAAGAGTGGGATGCAGAGCTGTATTCAGTCAAGAAATTTACTATTGTAACAGACTACAAGAATCTCAAATATTTTGCTAAATCCCACATGTTGAACAAGAGGCAAATGAGGTGGTCACTATTTTTGGGTCGTTATAACATGGAGATTGTTTATAGACCCGGTGTATAGAATGGCCGCGCGGATGCCTTATCCTGACAAGAGCAAGACCTTCCCATAGGCCAAGATGACGAAAGGATATGACATCAATACACACAGCTTTTGAGACCAGTATCTTCTCCCATCAATAACAGTAACAATGATGAGCCAGTAGTTACCTTCTCCTCTCGGGTTTGTGTTACCCCTGTAAGAATGAGGGCCACACAATGACAAGGGCAGAATATGCAAGAAAGGGACCAGCCTCCCTCTCCTCAAACTGATTGGATCATCGGTCAAAATATGGATTGTCATGACATTGAATCTCAATGGACAGAAGCTGTGCAAGTCGATAAAGTGTATCAAGAACTTGTCAAATGTGTACAACGACGTGATTGGAGGTTTTCGGTCAGGTTAGACATAAAAGCATCAATTGCTGAATGCTTGTTGCAAGGAAACAATACCTTGTTATACCGAAATAGGAGATGGGTGCCAGCGGGAGAGCCACTACGGACAAGAATTATACAAGAGGCACATTGTTCTTTGGCAACGGGCCATCCGGGCCGTACATTCACTTTCAAACTCTTTATGCGTGACTTCTTTTGGCTAGGTATGTTGGTAAGTGTTAAAAAATATATCCGGAATTGTGATGTATGTGGAAGATTGAAACCTTGGCGAGACGGCCTTTAGGGCCTTCTTAAACCTAACCCTTTGCCTGAACAAATATGGAAAGAGATTTCAATGGACTTTATCGAGGGCTTATCCAACAGCAAAGGAAATACTATTCTGCTAGTAGTTACTGATAGATTGAGCAAAGACGTGGCAATCATCCCTCTCCCAAACACGGACGTCAACACTGTCACATGGACACTTATCAGGCATGTTATAGCACACCATTGGTTACCCAATGCCATCGTCTCAGATCGCGGAACTCAGTTTGTTAGCATAATGTGGGCTAGAATTTGTGAGATATTAAAAATTAAGCAACATCTCTCCACGGCTTTCCACGCACAGATAGACGGCTCCATCAAAAGGATAAACAACACCGTGGAAAGTTATCTTAGGGCATACGTGAACTGGAACCAAGATAATTGGGCCACGCTTTGCCCCATGGCCCAAATAGCAATAAAGGGACGTGATGCAACATCAACGAGGATGAGCCCATTCTTCTTACAACACGGATACAACATAGATCCATTTCAGCTTGAAGTATCCACCAAACCCCAAGAATCCGGAGACCACTACTAACAATCAGAACAAAAAAAAGCAGAACTAATTGTGAAGAAACTTCATTAGGCATTTGAACTAATTCAAGCTTCTATGGCCAAGGCACAGCAGGAACAAGAGCGTTTAGCTAATCATCATCGACTATCAGCACCACAACTATGTACTAGTGACAAAATATGGTTACGATTGGGCTGCCAATTCTTGACAGGACAAACCAACAAGAAGTTGGATTGGAAATGTGCGCAATATACAATTATTGAAGTTATTGATACTGATACAATACAATTAAACACCCCGCCAGGTCCTTGTAATGTTTTTCATGTTGACCGCTTGTGTTTTGCTACAATGAATCCATTCTCGAGCCAAACACGTGATGATGAACAGACTTTGCCTATCCAAATTGACAATCACAAGGAGCATATTGTTGAGGAAATCATGCAAGAAATCCACAAAGGCAGAGGACAAGGCCATGTGTGGCTTTACGAGGTTAAGTGGGCAAGTTATGCTAGAACAACATGGGAACCAAGAGAAATTATAGAAGAAAATTCAGCATTAGATCGATGGGAAGCCTTTACGAGACCTCACCGTGTGGACGGTCATTTACCTGCAGGATTCCGCAGGGATGATATATGAAACCAAACGTAAGACTCGGCTGCCAAGGAGCCATTTTTTGTGTGTACTTCAATATACAATTGTCCAAGACAAGCATGCTACTGGTCCTACACAGCAGTTACTAGTTGCTCAATGCTATTCTTTAGTTCCTATCCACCACCTCAGCAACAAAGAAGGGGAGTAATGTAATGAGCTGGAGCTCAGAGAATAGTAACCTTGGTGTATGACTTGCGGTACAGGCTCCCCCCAAATTACCAAAAACACATAACAACTAGTTTATCACTTACTAATTGGTATGCAGCGGCATGGTAGCCAGCTCATGACTTACTAACCAGCACTCTTAGCATGATAGCCAGCTCGTCATCTATTACTTAGCAATCTAGAATAGGAATCATTGTAAGTTATCTGTGAGTTTTGTACCACGACTGTCAGTTACCTCGGAGATTTATAGTATATAGAATTGTTTGTACAACCCTTCACTTTTATCAGATACACTCTATTAACCAAGCTACATCACCCTCAAGGTTGCTCCTTACAGTGGACATTAGATTATTCCTATGCCATGATTAAACAAAAACTACTATACAACTGTATGATGATTAGGTAACCTATGATTCAACCACAACTAAACTACGATTCAACCACAACTAAACTACAATTCAACCACGATTCAACTACAATTCAACCACGACTCAACTACGATTCAACCACAACTCAACTACAATTCAACCACAACTCAACTACAATTCAACCACAACTCAACTACAATTCAACCACGACTCAACTACAATTCAACTATGACTCAACTACAATTCAACCACGACTCAACTACGATTCAACCACGACTCAACTATGACTCAACTATGACTCAACTAGGACTCAACTAGGACTCAACTAGGACTCAACTAGGACTCAACTATGACTCAACCACGACTCAACCACGACTCAACCACGACTCAACCATGACTCAACTACAATTCAACCACGACTCAACTATGACTCAACTATGACTCAACTATGACTCAACTACAATTCAACTACGATTCAATCACGACTCAACTATGACTCAATTACAACTCAACCACAACTCAACTATGACTCAATTACGACTCAACCACAACTCAACCACAACTCAACTACGACTCAATGGCCTCTCAATTACAACTCAACTACAACTCAATAACAACTACAAAATTACACTAATTCAACTCAAAGTACTCCCTTAAATGACTTACACAACTAAAATTTGACTAACCTACAACTCAACTATAACTATCATTAGCACGATCATCTAAACATTATATAATTTAGGAACAAAATAATTGTTAATAAATGTCCATAAAGTTTCTCTCAGCAAATAGGAACAAAACAACTCAAAGAAAGTGGGCCCTACCATGAGTTGTATTGCAGTTGTAACTGTACCCATGAATAGTTATATGTGAGTAGAGAATCTAATATTTATGCGAGCACTTACTTGATGACCCACCGAAAAAAGAAATCTAACAAAGAGAAGTTAATACTGTGTCTGATGTGTCAGATGGATGAGAACTATTGTACTGCTGGAATGTCCTAAACAACAGGTTTTCCAAAATTGGGACATGATTGTACAGTTGTATAGTCGTAAAAAAGTCATTTGTATCCTAAACGACTCAAAAAGGAGTTGTTTATAGAGTCTTATTTTGCTCGTTTTCTTCTAGTGGTTGTTGAAGAATATGAGACAAGCCATGCAATAAAAACCACAAAACATGCAAGCGTGCAAGTGGGAGTTGCTAAAGCACAACCCAACCCCCAAACCCCACGCAAACCCTAAGCCCATGCCACAAACCCATAAATGAACAGTAACTTAAGCTTCATCCACGTGTCCATTAATCTTGTATCATTACCTGTACATCATTTATTAACCCTACGACCCTACGCTACTGCTGAATACAGTTGACATTAGATACTTGGATAGGGATCAAAGATGAGATTTTTTGTCATACTCAAAACATGTGATACTTTAGCTAACCATTAAATAATTAAAATATATCCAAGAAAAGTGTAGATTTTATTTTTTGAATATAAGCAAGGCTATTTTACAACTAAAAAAAATTACAATTCTCATTATTATGCTCTACCCTTCATTATATATACAGAGCCCACACCCATTTCAATGATACTTATTTTTTATAAGACCATGTCAAATATTTAGGACTAAGGCAATTATAATAACCCTTCATTTGATTGCACGTATACAATAAAAAAAAAAAAGTGCACTCCCCGTGTCGGTAAGTTTCATAGGCCGTTAGAATCTTTTCAATGTGGAGTAAGGTAGACATACCCACAGTGGAGCATGAGCCTAATATAGTGCATATGCACACAAAGTGTATAGCCTAGGTCTCAAATCTAGGCAAATCATAAATAGCTTATCTTCTATGTCACAGCTAAAAGGTAAATTATCTATGGTGTGCCTATAGTTGAGATCTAAACTATCACATAAACTGTACATATGCGTTACATTAGGTTCATGCTCTAGATTGGGTATACCTACCTTACTTCAAATTTATAGAACGCTTTTAGACATGGTAAAGCAAAGCCAAGATGGAATTGCAGGTGACTAAAGAATTTGCACCTCTTCAAATTTTCTAATTCTTCTTCAACTTTGATACATTATACCCTTCACATACTTTATACCCTTTAGACCTAGGCGGTCAAAATATTTGTTATATGAGTGCAAATAGGTCCGTTGCACCCAAAAAAAAAAAAATTATTGATCCATACATTTTTAAATTTTGTGTTAGCATTTCAACATGGGAATTGATATGTGCACACCCGGGGTTTGATATTTGCACATCAGAGGGGGGAGGAGTAAATTTTAGAAAATTTTCACCAAAAAGCTGAATTTGGAAAATTTGAATTTTGACTTGGAATTAGAGACTTTGATTTAATCTAGAACCACAAAGAAAGTTATAATTAAACATTCTTTAGTGGAAAAGCTTAACTCTTTTTATAAACATGAGTGAAGGTAATAATTTTCCCCAAACCTAGGCTTTTCCACTTGACATTATTTAATTGTAACTTTATTTGTGGCTCTAGACTAAATCAAGGTCTCTAAATCCAATTCGGAATTCAAATCTTTCAAGTTCAACTTTTTGGTGAAAAATTTCTAAAATTTACCCTCCCTGGTGTGCATATATCAACCCAAATGTGCACATATTGATTCCCTTTAACACTTGTACAATACAAATCCCCAAATTTTTTAGGTTTAATTGCAGTCTAAAAAATTAGCAAAGTGTTTAGTGGAAATGATTCAACTATTGAAACCTCATGATCTAGGTGGCAAGTGATATCTCCATTAGGAGGTAGAATCTTAAGAAATTGACATGTTTCTCATTCAAAAAATTGACATGTTTCTCATTCAAAAAATTGACATGTTTCTCATTCAAGAAATTTTTGGGCCTCCATGCGACAACAAGGCCATTTGATCCCACCATGATTGGATGTACCATGGTGGTAAGTACTTTGCCAATGCTTAAGTTTGAATCCATGGTCACCTCTTG
The DNA here is from genome assembly GCA_963920765.1 of Ulota crispa. Classification (NCBI taxonomy): domain Eukaryota; kingdom Viridiplantae; phylum Streptophyta; class Bryopsida; order Orthotrichales; family Orthotrichaceae; genus Ulota; species Ulota crispa. The sequence goes on from OY987243.1 coordinate 11,619,062, forward strand.
ATGTGCCAAGGCTAAAAGCACCTCCAAAACTTATAACAATAACCACTCTCTAGTTGAACAAGTACAATAGTTTTCAACCTAAAGTCATTTTTCATTTCAATTTTTTTTAAATGAATTCAATAATTTAGTTATACATGTTCGTTTGTATATAGATTTATGTATGCATGCATACACATGTATACTTGTGCATGTGTATACAAATATGTATGTGCATTGCAAACCACTACAATTAGAGTTTTACATCCTAAGAGAAAAAACTCTTGTAAAAGAGTTTTGAATTGTCCTAAAAATTGAATATTCTATAATTAATGTTGGACATTCTTCACTGAAAATCTATCCATTATTTGAAGGCTTGAATTTGTATACATATAGCTTTTGAGTTATTCTACTTTGCTACATGTAAGTTAAAAATTCCATAAACCTTTACTCCCAAATAATGTAGAGTGTTTTGAAATCAACAATAGCTGGCTCTAAAAAAGATTTTGAAAAGATACTATTTTCTTACATTTGATTGGTTCACACTTTTTTGAGAACAAGGTTCTAGAGGTAGCTATTTTAGGTGAACCCATGAAACAAGAATAGGTCCAAATGAAGAATCTACATTTATATTGCATAAAATATTCATTCTTGAGGATTTCTTTTTTCTTTTTTTTGCATTCTTCCTTATCCTTATTTTTGCACAGATTGAGCTCAATTTCTTAAAACATTCCCCATATTTTATAGGCTAAGTAGCTTATTTTAACGATTTATGGTAATTCTGCCTTACATCCAAAAGTGGGGTTTTTTTTGGGCAATTTAAGGCCCCATTGCCTCAAAAAGAAGGGCTAGCTTTAAGCCTATAGAAAAAAAGGGAGAAAAAAACTCAAAAATACCAAATTGCAATAATGAAAATTGCGTTGCAACCTAGGCTTTCATAAAATTCTTATCATATTGAAAACTGATGCCATCCTATTATAACTATTTGAGGTATTTTCTAATCCAATTCCATGCAATAATTAAGTAATGTCAATGGTTATTTGGATATTTACAAAAAAAAAAATGAATACTTTTTTGCCTACAAAAAAAATTCCATGATATTGCAAAAATCTATGAACCAGGCCACCTTCAACTCCAACCAAAAATAGGATGGAGCCCGCAAGTTACAAACCATTTTCAAAGAATGCCACATAGCCATTGGTCAGAAAACCAAAAAAAAACCTGCGTATACCTGAAAGGGGCTTGAATGGGAGCCCTTTTGTAGGTGAGTACTGAGTAGTGTTCTCGAGGTAACGAAAGAACATCGGGAACGAAAATGTCATCCGCATGCTGAGCGCGTGGATAAGGTGATGATAAATGAACTGGATGAACGAACTAACAAGGGGCACGCAGGGTCTCACTCTCTCGCATGGCGGCAAAGACGCCAGGTCGACTGGCAACTTTCAATGTTCAACTCCTGCAATGGCGGCATTCAATGTTCTGATCACTTGCCGAACATCTTAGTTTTCTCAAAGCTTTGCGAATTAATAAGCTCAATCCTGCTTTCCGCATCATCCCGAACTTCAATTGCAATTTTCTCACAATTTGAAGTATTTTGGTGGCGCTCTTCGTGTTCCATTCTGCATTTCCAGGTACAAATCTTGAACTGCTTCGTGTTTTCGAGCTTCCGGCGATTGTACGTTCTTCTTTTGGTGCCTCTTTTATTGCGGTTTGTGTGGAAGTGGAGATTCATTTTGGTACGAGGATTGAATTTTATTGACGTTGTGAGAGTACCTGTTAAGTTCTTTGAAAATTTTCAATGTTCAACTCCTTCAATGGCGGCATTCAATTTTCTGATCACTTGCCAAACATCTTAGTTTTCTCAAAGCTTTGCTAATTAATAAGCTCAATCCTGCTTTCGGCATCATCCCGAATATTCGGTTGCAATTTTCTTACAATTTGAAGTATTTTGGTGGCGCTCTTCGTGATCCATTCTGCATTTGTAGGTACAAAATCTTGAACTGCTTCGTGTTTTCGAGCTTCCGGCGATTGTACGTTAGTCTTTAGTTCATTGCGGTTTGTGTGGAAGTGGAGATTCATTTTGGTACGAGGATTGAATTTTATTGACGTTGTGTGAGAGTGCCTGTTGAATTCTTTGCGATTTTTTCAAATTTTTTTGTTGCATTGAAGTGTTTAATCACTTCAATGTATGCTGCATGTCGGTGGTGGACGTGTGAGATTTGTTTGTTGAGATTTAATTGATTAGTTGGAGAATTAGAACAAACTTGTAGAAATCTTTTTCTTCTCTTGGATTGCTTGGTGTTTTTGAACATCTGATTGTAAGCTTTCTGCGTTCTCACATTTATTGTGGCCTAGAATTGGAGAATGTTGCTAATACAAAGATTGAGTCACTGGAATGCAGAGAGAAAATGAGAGAGTATTTGTTGTTTTTTGGTGATTTTTTTAATTTTTTTCTAGCGATGATGCATGTCGGTTGTGGAATTGTAAAGAGTTCTGTGATCTTTGAGAATTTTTATGTGAGGTTTGACTGATTAGTGGAAGGATTAGAGTTCATTTTTACAAATCTAGCCTCTTCTTGAAGTGCTTTGTGTTTGATTTTATTCTCAGGCGATTGTAAGTTTTTCTTCAGTCTCACATTTGTTATAATCTGTAATTGAAAATTGTTTTTGTGAAAGGACTGGATTGTTAGAATAGAGAGAGACAGAGTCTATTGATTTTTGAGAGACTTCAATGAAACAGCTTTGCATCCACCTGTATGTAGGGGAATTATAAAGTGGTCGATGATTTTTGGTTTTTTCTTTTTAGGTTTTCCTGATGAATTGACGAATATAGCTGTGAAGCTTGAAGTCGGCTGCATTCTTGCCGTCGTCGTCCGCTGATTATACTGGGAATAAAGGTCCTATTTGAAAATTGCTGTATTGCCTTCGTTCGTTCAGTAGACTTTGAGTTTGACGGATTCAATTCTCTTGAGCTGCAGGAGCCAAGATCGGAGTTCCCATGGTTGGCGAGAACTCGATCGTTGTGATTGACTTTTTTAAAATTGTGTGAAATGCTGAGGCACGTGCCTCTGGGGTTTCACAGTAGGCCCAAGCTCAGTCCCTTGTCTTGTGATCCTTTGGAACTCCAAAATTCAGGAAGCTTCACTAAGCTGGCTTTTAGGCCCGGAAGATCTGTTCGTTTGAAGACTTGTGATCGTCACCGTTCGTCAATTGTCGCCATGGCGGCTCCGCCTGCTTCGATTCAAATGACAAAACCCGTCGACGCGCAGCCTTCATCAGTAAGCTCAACATAGACATTTAACCTCTAGTACTGATCTGTTTAAGTCTGATTAGTCCCAGAGTTTTGAATGCTGTATGTGAAGAAACCAATCCTTCTCGTATCGGTGATTTGCGCTATTTCTGTAATGCGCATTCCCAAACCCAACTCCTCACGTGATTTTTTTGCTTCAATGCTTTGGTAGCCGACACTCGGGGAAGTGGTGGTGGTTGGAGCTGGACCTGCAGGATGTTTGCTGGCTCATTATCTTCTTCGTCGAGGCTTCTCCGTGCATCTTTTTGAAAAACGTCCTGGCGCCTCTCCTATGCAGCTTGGTACATTTCCGTTTGTATAAGATGCGAAACGAATTTGCATGGTTTGTGAGTTCTTTGCTCCACGTTAGGGCACTCTGTCCACAAGTTTTGACAGGGTAGATCCGTGTATTCTAAAAGAAAAGTACAGAATTTTTGCTATCAAATAAACTAGGAAATTCAATTTAGCTTTTATGTGCTGTTGACTGTCGACTGCAGGTTGTGTTGCTTGATGTTATACACCAGTTGATCTCCTGTGTCTTCGACCACGCTGTGGTAAAAACTTGCAAGCTGATTTGTGAAGCACTGGCAGACGGTGATGGGACCGAGCAACAATTATATGTCCGAGGGGATTCACGATCTTACACCATCTTACTTACGTCAAGAGCTATTAAGGCCTTAGAAGGTGCTGGATTAAAGCTGCCTCCTGGTCTTCTGAATCAGCTTCTGGGCAGCTGCGCGCACCTACCCAACGGGAAAAAGGTACATACTGCTGATAGCTTATGGCTAACACAGCACTCTAAACCTTTTTCCAATGTCTCTGCCTTTTGTCATATCTGCTGGTTGTGTGTCGTATACAATTGTTTTTCAGCTCGAAGTTCGAAGCTAACTACTGCGTTCTTGGGATTCTCACCTTGGTCGTATATGACCTCGTTTCTGTTTTCGTGTACGTTGACAAGTAGTAACTTGTGCTGTCAATATGTGGCTCTCATACAAGGTGACAAATGCTTATAAGGTATATCCTATTTATGTGTTATCCTGTTTCAAATTGACGCGCGACGCAGAGAAAATTCAACTATTCTAACGAGCCAGGGTTGTTGAGTTTTGGTGTTAGTCGGAACGCTCTAGTAGCATGGTTGCAGCAATCTCTTCATGGGAGGTAAAAATGCACTGAGTTTTTGCTATATTACTCTGGTTTGATTCTGTCAGTCTAAAGCCTATGTTCTGGTCTCTTCTTGTTCCGAACCATATTTATGTATTTGCAGCACTTGAGTACAAATGTAAAGTATGAAAGCATCTTACTTGCTATTTTTAGTGTAACTTGGACATCTTTTCGTTTAACCCTTTAACGACCAAGCAACCAAAAAGTGGTCGATTTTCAGTGTATTTATCATACATCTGGTCGTTAAAGGGTTTACTTGTCACTTTTTAACACTCTTCTACTTCTTTAGGTATCCAAATTTGAAGACCTACTTCGAGTACGAACTTAAATCAATCGATGCAACTACAAATACAGCCTCCTTCAGGCTTGCCTCAAAGGATTTTTATTCTCCAAAGCCGGAGTCGGTGGAAGTTAATTATGACTTGTTGGTGGGTGCGGACGGCGTCAATAGTGCAGTTCGATCAGAGATGATTCAATTAGACAGTTCTGAAGCAGCTTTCTCCAAAAGGTACGTAAGACGCAAAAGACGTGAGGCAATCTTCAGTTTTACGAATGGATCATTCTTTTGGGATCTTGTCGTTCCATGACCATGCAAGGAAACCTAAACGCATATTCGTACCCTTCTTCAGGAAAGCAAAGCCTTTGACGCTGGACTTCCAACCCAGCAATGGTACGTACAAGTCTTTCCATGTGGGGCCAGAGACAGCAAAGAAGTCACCCCTTTACGAAGATCGTAACCGAGTTCAGGTACTGTATTGCATGAGCATTTTTTCCACATACCGATACGTCTTTTGCATTATAACAAATGGAATATCGATCTTTGTTCTATCTATGTGAAAGTTGAACTGGTCAATGTTCAGGACCACGTACTATAGTAACGGGTCAATGCTATTACATGAGTTCTGTTACCAACTATCACATGACTTGTGGGTGCAGGCGTGGCCTGCGGTCAATGGACTCGTAACAGGAATGGCTGACGGCAGTTTATGGGGTGGCACCAAGAATGAGCAGCTTATGAATGCATCCTCTGCACACGAGGTGGAAATTCTCTTCAGGTCAGTGTTCTGAAAGCTCTGGAACCAGTGTCTTGCCAATTATCCTACCATCTTCAAGATTTTGATCATTTATTGTTCCTACTTCTGTCGGTTACAGAGATTTACTATATTGATATCAAGGTCTCAAATTAAGGTCTCTCGAGGAGGCGTATAGTTTGACCCTTATTGTGTGTCACTACAAGATGAGGTCTTGTTGGCCGTAGAAGCAAACGACTGATTGTGGCTTTTGCAATTAGACTCATTGACCATTGACTTCATTGTAGCTAATGGTGGTAATGAGTGGTGTGGACCAGGGGAAATGCACCAGAATTGTTTGAGCTGCTTCTGGTCGAAAACCCCAATTTTTGTGAAGATTTTCTGAAGCAGCCAGCAATATCATTTGGTGGTGCTGTCACCCTCTCTCGTTTTCATCATAGCAACAGTCTTGTGATCGGTGATGCTGCACATGCTATGGTGAGTTCAAATTCAAGTTTGCATCTTGTCTTATATTTTCTTTTGTAAAAAATCCATGTATAGTTGCGCTCTTTAGAACCGAAAGTGTCGTTTATTGTGTTGATGCAATGCCCTGAAAGTGGGTATGATGTTTGCCGACTTTTCTTTTCTTTCAGTTTCCATCATATGGCACGGGGTGCAACGCTGCTCTTGAAGATTGTCTACTTTTGGACAAAATCCTTGAAGAATTTGTTACTGGTACTCTTTCTACGATTATGCCATGTAGCAGTGTTTGGATGATTCAATGGACGTTCCTTGCTGGGCAACCTTTAGGTTTCAGTGATTCTTATGCCGGCTTGATTCTTAGTTGGAGAGAGAGGGATTTGACCCTCGGTACAAAAAAATGTACAACGGATTAGGAATCCAACGCTTTAAACCACTCGGCCATCTCTCCAACTAAAAAATAACAATACGCTGTAGAACTAGAAGTCTAGATAATAATAAGATGTGAGCACTTCCTTCAATCATATAATTTAGATAATTTATGTTGCCCTAAGTCAGGCTTCTCATGCTTGTGATGCCTTCAAGTATCTGGCATTCTTTTAAGTATGCTATCTCTTTGACAGGGAATGGAGGTGTAAATTTTGAAGAAGTTGCGATGGAATTTTCAAAACGACGGGTGGAAGATGCTCATGCGATTGTTAGAATGAATACGACCCTTGAACTTTTCCCGCGTGGGTTTTTTGCCCTCTTACAAGTGATGCTGCTCACCTCCCTCCGCAAGCTGGCACCAAAAATCTTCAGACCGTAAGTCAACATTTCTTGTTCAATTGCGTCCTTTATGTTCTCCCTTCTGTTTGTTTGTAGTGCTTTTTCTGGCTCTCATAAACTATGTTACTATCGTCTCTCTCATTAGTCTATTGAATAAGTTGGGATTTGATTGTTTGTTTTGCAGAACTGCTTACCAGCAACTGTGGTCGGACATACCATTTCGACAGATTGAAGTGCAGAAGCGCACCGAGGATACATTGTTTTACGGTCTTCTGTTGATACTGGCACTGTTGATTGGTGCAGCTCTATTATTTGCATTCGGCATTCAGCCGAAATTTAAGTTGAAACCAGGCTCGTGATTTCACCCCCTCAATTCGTTTCGTTCTGTATGTCCTGAACCTTATATTTAGCTCGATTATCTCCGTATGATTATGTACAAAAATGAAACAAATTACGCAAAAAAGACGAATGTATTCTATTTACTGCATTTAAAGCATCTCTTTCTCGTTTACTGTTTGATGACTCAGATTCTAATAGAAATTCACGTACGTTGTGTCCGCATAGGCCCTGAAATCTACGGTGATTACAATCATATCTTTGAAACTACTGAGGTGCTCATTTTAGAGTTAAGTCGTCGGCAAACACATTTATTCTGGAGCGTGGAAAGGTCTTAAGAAAGTATAGAGTCCGTCTCATGAATAAATGAAACTTCAGTGTAGTTGAAGCCAATATACCTTCAGAATGTTCTCTCGAATATAATTTTCCCTGCATATGTTTTTTTGTTGTTGCATAGTAACATAATATTAGGGTCACAGTGAATGAAAACAACCTTAGTGGAATACTTTATCTGCATGTGTCTGCAGAAACGTGAACTTACTGTTGTAGGACTTATCATGCATCAAGTTAAGCACTCCTTAAATCCTCCCTTGTAGAATGTTGACATATACCTGTATACTTGTGGATGAAAAATCACGAAGGAGAATATCCAAATGAGTGAGGAGTGGAACAGTGAGAAGAATGTGGAGGTTGTGGCCATTTCTGGTAATGAATGGATTCATTGGTGTTAAGTTGGAAGGGTATGGTTCTGGTAAAGTGTCTTCAAATTAGCGCCTTACAACTCAAGTTAAAATGTAATAGTACAAGGGTTTACTAATTGTTGTATATTGTGTTCTAGAATGCACGCTGTTTTGTTTTATTAATGTCTGCTAGTAGAAGATCATAATGTTCTTTTTTGTATTTAGTTGTTAATTTTTTAAGATCAAATTTCGTTTTGGTAGTAAACGAAGATAGAAATTAATTCATGTGCTTTTGCAATAATTGTACTAAGGTAGGAGGTTCTAAAATCATTCGGGCTCTAAAAGCGTTCATAGTCTAGGAACGACTGACATGTTCCATCAAAATTTTATTATTGTCATTAATGAGTTAGGTAGGCTTAGCAAGTTTACCAACTTGCTAAGCCTACCTAACTCATTAGTGACAATAATAAATTTTTGATGGAAGATATCAGTTGTTCCAACTTGCTAAGCCTACCTAACTTATCAATGACAATAATAAATTTTTGATGGAACATGTCAGTCAATCTTAGATTGTGAACGCTTTTAGAGCCCAAATGATTTTAGAACCTCCTACCTTAGTTTTTGTGGTACAAATGCAAATCCAAAACATTAGAACATTGCATTGAGTTTACATCATATGCACATGAGCACTTGAGGTGAAAAAATTGCTATCTATATCAAAATAGTTAAAAAGAATTATAGCAGCAACGGTAATAAATTTGGGTAAATTTAGCAAAATGTCTATCTCAAAATTGGTTGTGCTAAAACTGTATTGTAAAAACAAAAAGGAAAATTTGAAAAATAGCCAAAGTTTCAAGATGCAAAATTTCCTTTGAGGTGAGGTGCAATTTGATGTGCTACCCTGTCACTAATGGGACCTTAGATTAAAACAACTTGAGTAGCTATTAATCATATTTGTTTTCCCCCTGCTTAGCTATAATGCAAAGTGTAAATGTGCTTTTTATTCACCTTTCTCAAATGATTGCCTGTAGTTATAGTGTCATGGCAAGGTTTGGCACTTGTACAAATGTACTAAATATTCTTTCAGTGGCTTGTTGACAAAATTGTTAGTGTACACTTTGCAAATGTCCAAGTTTAGCATAATAACTAGCAAAATAAAACAATTATTGAAAGTTAATGGTAGACATCACCAATTCACATAATTGAAGAATATATGAAGTAAACTTAAAAGTTGCCATTTATAACTAATGAGATGCCATGCATGTAGCTAAAAGTTCTTAGGCAAGAAAAAACTTGTAGATAAAATACTAAACTAAATGAAAAGTATTGCAACTTACCCACTACTAAAATTCGAGGTGAGTTGCAAAAAGTTCAACCTACAACCCACGTCTTTGACAAGTAAAAATAAAAACAAAAAATGAAATTAATAGTGCTGTGTAGCACTATTAGATTGAATTCTAACATTATTAGATTGACCATAGACTTTTTTGTTTTTTTAACATGTTTTAAGTGAAACTTGGGGTATGGTCTTGAAGATATTTTAATTTTGTTAAAAAGAGGTGTTTGGGCTTGCAATAGCAATTATTGTTAGCGTTGAAAGGTATATGCTTACAAAAACTTTATTTTTTCATCCATCAATATGAAATAAGTCTTTAAAAACTTTTTCTTACTTGACACTTCAAAAATATAAAATATAAGCGTGTTTTATTCCAAAAACCAATTATTTCTAATCTAAGCATGTCCTTCAAAACTGACTACAAACAAAAATATGATTGCTCCTTTAAAAAAATTATGACAATCAGATTTCAACATCAACAACCAAAAGATTTTGTTTTGGTAAAAACCTATGATTATCTACCCTCAACTAATTTTATAAGGGATTTTGAATTCTTTATTTCAAATTTTATGAAAAAAAAGAGAGTGCGTATAATCATATGGCGTATGCTAATGATGTATAAATCACTATTACTCATCATTTTCCTGTTTTTCTGGATTACACTTTACAACACAGTTCCATGTTTTTTGAAAAATCTAGAGGCGTCAACATGTGCGTTGTAAGGTAGACGGTTCACTCTCGGAGCGTCTCTCAATTCCGATCCCTAATTTTTGGTTTCTCCACTCACTGTTGAACCCATAGTAGAGCAGTGAATGTCATTTGCACAAGCAGATCTTGTCACATGTCGCTTGCTTAATTGCTGAGAGACAGTTGGGATTGGGACCGTTAAGTACATGTATAGGAACACAGTCAAATGGTTTCAAGGGTAGTCTAGAGTCGCTAATAGGAACCTTATGAGTTGTAACTTTGCCATTTTACATAAAATAATCTACAGTACTTTTTTTCACAAAAATTACATTTTTGGACAACTTGTTGATAGGCTAACCCTATTGATTTATTTTTGAATTTTTCAAGACCTTGAGGTACCCCAAACCCTTAAACGCTTAGGTATGGGTTTGTCTACCTTAGACATTGTTCAGCAAATGAATGTGATACTAAAGATGGTGAGTAAGGTAGGTAGCTCAAAAAGCGACACTTTAAGGGCTGCTCTTCTTTTTCATGTGCTTTTTGAAACAAGAACTTTTTTTGGTCCAATTTTCAAATTAAGAGAAATGGATGCCAATAGTAACACAAAAAATTTCATATTTTTTGGAGCATTATTTAATTGTTGATGAATTTTCAAAGTTTTTTTATAGTAGACACCTATTTGTGATTCTAGATCTCCCATAAAACTATTCTCATATGACTTTTAAAGAGATGGGCTGAAAATCAAGGAGTATGATTGGCTTTAGCAATAGAATACATATTTTCTTCTGTGACTAAAGAGGATCCATTAAAGAATGTCCTTATATCCATTCTTGTGGTACCTATATGTTGCATGTTTTGTGAAGGGACGCAACTCAAGCTACCTACCTTAGAGAGATGACAATAAAGTAGACAGACCCATACTCAACCATTGAAGGGCTTGGAGTGCTTCAAGGTTTTGGAAAATTTAAGATTTTTTTTTTGTAGAGTTAGCCTTTCAACAAGCTATCATGGAACATAATTTTTGTAAAAAAAAATATTGTAGATTATTTTAAATTAAAAGGCAAAGTTGAAGCTCACAGGGTCTCTATTAGCAACTCTAAACTAACCTTGAAACTGCTTAGAAGTGTTCCTATAATGGCACTTGACGGTCCCAATCCCAACCCTCTCAAAACAACTCAACAGATGACATATGACAAAATTTGTTTATACAAGTAGCGTTCACTATTCCACTTTGAGTGCAAGAGTGGACGGTGAACACCTCAAAAATAGGGTGCAGAATTAGGGAGCGGTTGGGAATGGGTGTCTACCTTAGAGAGAATTTAGTGTGTTATCTTTTCTCTTCCCCGAGCTTTACCCGGGCCTCACCGGGCCTTACCCGGTCTTTACCTAGGCTTTACCATGTCCTTACCCAGATATTACCCGGGCGTTACCATGTCCTTACCCGGGCCTTACCCGGGCTCGTCCTTTCACGTGACTTCCCGACAAATTTGAAAATGCTACCACCATCTTGGGCGGAGCTCCTCGTCGGCTGTCAAACGCCAGTGTCCCTGGCTACAAAGGGCGCTCGCAATTCAAATCCCCGCCCTTCCTGCCGCGCTTTACTGAACTAGCACCACCGTCCTTCCTCTCTTTTCAAATTTTGCCATCGTTTTTTGTTCCATCACTGATCGCCGCTGTTGCTCTTTCGCTTCACAAGCTCTGTTGGATCTCCACCGACTTCCGGCGCCCCGCTTGCATCACTCACGCCTTGACGCGCTCTCCAAGTAAGCTTAAGCTCTGTCTCTGTCCTTCTCGTAGGTTCTTGCATTTATCCGAAACTATTTTCTATAATATAATCCCATTTTGGTGTGGTTGAGTGTTTGGAACGACGTCGTGGCGGTAGGAGTTACAAGCGGAGTGTGATCTTGTGTGCGTTAGATTTTATCGAAGTTTAATTGTGGTCGTGGTCGGTGACTTGTTTTGGAAAAATCGCGTGAGAGTTTATTCGAACTGCCTATAGATTTTCTGCTATGGCTGCTGGTGTTCGATAATAATTTTCTTATGATGTGCGTCTTGAATGCGAAGGCAAGGAGCTGTACGTTTGTTAATAGTTATTGCGTTTACGGATGTTGTGGTTTTATTTATTTTGATTTTGGCAGCGAGGAGTTCAAGTGGTGGCTGGCTGGTTCTGAAATGGCGACGAGGCCACGAAGTAAACGCGGTGTGAAAGGAGGAGAGCTAGCGGCTGAGAAGGAGAACGTTGATGCCTCTCCTGTGAAGGGGCTTGTGAAGGGCGCGAATAAGCTCTCTCTGGAAGAAGAGCTTGAGGCCATGACTGTAGCGTTGAAGCAGGTTTCTCTCGAGAAGGAGTTGAACGAGGCGAAGCTTAAGGAGAAGGATGAGCAGTTGTCTGCGCAGGCTGCGGAGGCGGAGCGCATCCAGCAATTGCTGAAGAGCTCCGATGAGGAAAAGAAGAAGCTCGAGGACAAGCTCCGGAAACTTCAGAAAGTGCAAGGGTTCCAACCTACCTTGGTATTTCTCTTCTTCACTATCACCTCTGTTTACCGTAGTTCGTACTCTTCACGTAATTCTTGACAAGAGTTACGACTTTAGATGCGTGAATTCTGTCATTTAAGTCCGCAACGTCTTGTCCAGTTTTAAGCTGATCTTCGTCGAGTGATATACTTGGCTCTAACCTTCTGTTTCGTTTATTGTCACTGACAATTAGTTAGTTACTCGCTTTGTGAACTCTAAGCAAGTGCGAGTTTATTTGGTGAAGAGCTAGGTTATTAAATGTGAGATATGCTTTTTTCTTCAGAACCTTTCGATGTCAGCCCCCGATGTACCAGAAGATTTGACTAAGAAAAAGAAAAAGGACCCTAAGCGCCTGAAGAAGCCAAAATCGGCATTCCTGCTTTGGTGCAAAGAGCATCGTCAGAAGGTACACATTTTTTGATCTACTTACCTTGGTTTCTGTTGTTCGTTTACTTGTAGAAGTCTCTGTTGCAGTACCGCCTGAATGTTTTCTCGTTGTGTAGGTGTGTGAAGAAAACGCTAATGCCACTTTTGCTGAAATCGGTACCATTATGGGAGACAAATGGAAGAATGTCTCCGAGGATGAACGCAAACCATACGAAGACAGATATAAAGTAGAGAAGGAGATCTACCTAAAGGTGCGTTTCCAGAGCCAGTGCGTTACTATATTTGTTTTCTGCTTGTGTAATACAAATCGAACTCTGCTGCAAGATACGAAATTCGCTAAAGCGTTCTTTTGTCACACACTTCACAGAATCAGCTCTAGTAGGCCTCGAATGTACTGATATTACAAGTGCAGTGTTTGTGTTGATCAACATCTGAGTTGAATTTGTTGTTTTCAAAGCGCGTATTTGGGCGTGTTTTAACAGCTGCATATGGTGCTTTCCGTTGCTTTGTGGATTTATTCAGTTGGTTGGTCAGGAGAAGCGAGAGGCAGAGGCATTGAAGTTATTTCACGGGGAACAGAATAAGAAGCAGGCCCAAGAGCTTCTGGAACAGTACCTTGCTTACAAGAAGGTAGCCCTTCAGATGCTTTTTTTAAAATTCTCCTCGCATTGTAATAGAAAACTTAATGAAATAGTTTGAATCAACGTAGACTTAAGTGCAGACTTACGGGGTGCTTCGTGTTGACGTTTTTATAGAATAGAAAGAGTCTAATCTTATTGTTTAGCGTGTTTCACTATGGATTTCAGTAAGAACAGGTTGTCTCTAAGTGTTTTTTTTCTTCCTTCATTTGTTTTTGGCAGGAAGCTGAGACTGACAATGGAAAAAAGAAGAAGTAAGTATCCAGAAAATCTGTCACTCTGTCTTTCTGCTGGTAGATTGGATGGTATGAAGGTTGATCGACTAGTCGTTTTCTGCTGAAGATCTGATATTCTTTTACCTGTGTTAACCGGTTGGATCGTTTATCCGAAATTAGTGTTTGTAGTTGTTAACCCACGAGTCTTTCACAGGAAGGAGAAAGATCCTCTGAAACCTAAGCATCCCATTTCCGCCTTCTTTGCCTTTTCTCAATCTCGTCGACCAGCTCTACTGGAGGAGAAAAAGCCCGTTACAGAGGTAATCTTTGTATAAATGTCCACTATTCTTCTAGTCTTGTCTTTCTTCCTTCTTCGTTAAAAACAATCGATTTTGTTGTGAACGTTTTGCTGTCTCGACTTTCCCGAAGATGGTCTTTCTATCCTTCCCATTTTAAAACGCCTACTTGTGAGTAGAGTGACAAATGGTGAAAGTACTCGCAGATTTCAAAGATACTGGGTGAAGAATGGAAAGCTCTTATTCCTGCCAAGCGAGCACCTTTTGAGGAGGTAACATTTTTGACCTTCTGTTTACAGCTGTTTTAGAATGGCGTAACAGTACAGAACTTTGTTCTTGTTAGTGACATGGGATTTGTGTTTCTTATTTCTTTCCAGATTGCTGCAAAGGAGAAGGAAAGATACTCTGTGGAGCTTGAGGCCTACAAAAGGAACAAAGCTGAGGTAATCTGCAGATTTGGGTTTACTTCAATATTCGACTGAAGATTTGTTTTGATGTATCTCGCTTTCTGTTTCCATTGATCATGGGTATCATTTGATGGTTGTTATGCATGCATTAGGACCTTTCATCTATGGAGCGGGAAGCAGAGGAGAAGTCTAAGACGGAGAAAGCTCAAGCTCTTCAGCTCTACAAACAGAAAGAAAAACTGGATGAGGCTAAAAAGGTAAAACTGTGACATGGGAGTTGTGGCTTCGCGTCTCCTGCTTGTCGGTTTCATGCTTGTTTCCCGATTTCGGAGGTCGAAGAGTCTGTCAGGGTACGTCAGCTTTATGGATGTTTCTTGACCTCACGGATGGGTAATTTTTTGTTTGCAGATGATGAAACAATCAACCAAGGACAAGAAGGATCAGGCTAAGGAGCAGAAGGATCAGGCCAAGGAAAAGAAGGATCAGATGAAAGAAAAGAAGGAGCAGTCCAAGGACAAGAAGGACTTGGTTAAGGATAAGAAGGATCAGACAAAGGAAAAGAAAGACTCGGCTCAGGATAAGAAGGATCAAGCCAAGGAGAAGAAGAAAACGAAGGACCCAAACAAACCGAAGAAACCACTTTCATCGTACTTGGTATTTGGGTAAGCGGATTTTTATCTGCTAGTGTTTTAATTTTAACTTTCATGTTGCTTGCTTGTTTGCTTGCTTTCTCTCATATTTTCTGGACAGAGGTTTTAGGGGTCTTTCTCAGGCAAGTACCATCCTGATTGAGGTGGAGTACGTAGCAAATAGTAATGGCAAAAATATCGTATGATATGGGTTAGTTAGCTAAGTCATTGAAAATCATGCGTTCTCATGGTTGCAGCATGGAGATGAGAAAAACGCTTGCCAATGATCAAGCGGGATTGAATTTCATGGATACCAATGCCCATATCGCTCAAAAGTGGAAGGTATACTTCTTATTAATTTGTTTTAATACAAATCCGAACTCTGCTTCCCATGCGGGCTGAATGTAGTCATAGTTCCGTCGCTTCGCATAGGTGATTTCTTTTTTCACCACCTTCAATTATTATTTAACAACATTACGAATCCATCTTCAATTGCTTAACAGGAACTCTCCGATAAGGAAAAGGAGCCCTGGAATGAGTTGGCAGCACTTCTGAAGAAAAAGTACGAGGTCGACATGGAAGAGTACCGCAAGACAAATCCCGAGGCAGCTGTGTGATCCCGTCAGTCGAACTTAGACGTTGTATTATGCGTTCAACACGTCTTGTTGAATGTCGTGGACCACTTTTTCCGGTTGTCACTTAGATTCCTGCTTTTACACTTTTACCCTTTGTGATATGCAGACTGCAGTCCCTCCCTTCTAGTTGGCTTTATATCGTAAGAGAATTCCTGACTCTTCATTTATTTAGACCCTGTTCTCAAAGGCCTGCCTTGGCTGCAGATTGTTCATTGTAAATTTCATGTCCTTTCGTTTCGTTTGGGTGTTCTTTTAGCAACTTTGTAGCATCGACTTGGTACTTTTTCAAATGATGTAAATTTATCAACAAAACTCTTCCACAAAACTTTCACGGTGATTCTTCTTCTCTGTTTTTCGCGTCTATGCTGGAAGTTGCACGAACCAACAGAGTTCCTAGCTGTTGCTGAGAATACATGACGTATTATTTGCTTCTGGTATAAAATTGAGGGGCTGGAAACCTCGAGGACCATTGCTTTGTTCAGGTAATTTTGAGTTCAGGGTATTTTAAGCAGGTTAGAAGTGGCTCTGTCTTTAAGGGTGTCTTCGAAGCGCTGGCTCTTTTTTGAGTAAGAGCTCACCTAAGCATCTTCACAGTACTGTTTAGAGTAAGCTGATGTCACCCCTGATTGGATCAAGTTTCTTCTACAAGCACGTTTGCGTGACAGCAAGGTTTGGTATGGTTTGGATGTTGTGTGTCAAAGTTGTACGAGATCAAAATCAACTGGTACAGTTCTTAGATGCCGTTGAATATTATGCAATGAGTTTCTTTTTACAGATCCCTTAGTGCATGCTGTTGATAGCGACCTCTTGTTCGTTGTAGTATCCTACCATAGTCCCGAACTGGCGCGCAATTCGTTATGCAATTTCGTTTTGCTTCTTATTAGATACTCTAACTATTGCTTTTATTTTTATTTTCATTGTAGCCTGGTTTGCTTTGCACAATGTGTTAAAATTTATTAAATTCTTGGACATCGTTACACAAGCATTAAACATCCTACAGACATGAAAGGGCCATGATGCACAAGGTGTTGTACTAGAAATTTGAACTATATTCTTACGCTATCAATTTTAGATAATATCTAATATTGTATAATCTTTTGTTTCAATCAATGTATTAATTTTCCATTATCATATTTTCTACAGAATCACCATTTAAATTTAAAGTTTCTTTCCTTGATTTTCTTGAACTGAATTTAGAATTCTTTATTTTGATTTTTTGTAATGCATACACTTGCATTGATTTTTGTACCTACACTTCCTTACTTATTAGCCCACAAGGGGCCCTCATTTGCAAGGTACTTCTAAAAGGTGCATGTGAAATAAACTTTGATGAAATTTTGTATATTCATGAATATGAAAGCATGCTTCTAAAAATACTACAAAAAGAACTTCCAATTTTGATTTTGATTTTCAAATTCTCAAATTTCATATATTTAAGAAAAAAAACTTAATCTTTGACAAGCTACAATTGGTGTCACTTAGGTAAAAAAGCACAAATAAAATGGATATTTTCTCACTTATTTTGAACATAGCCCTTCTAATAATGATTTTCTAAGCACAACTTTATTAGACCTATTTCTTTCTTTCATGCCAAAAACCAATTCAAGGGTCTTGTACACTAGGCCTTGAAGATTCCAAATTTAAACTCAAAAATCCTAAAAAAAGGCGAATAATCCAAACCCCCAAGATAGAAAACTTGAAAAAAAGAAATAAAGGAGATCTTACCAACTGAAGGGCCCATTGCAATCAATCAATGGAAAACGACTCCCTCTACGAAACAGACGCCTTCCAATAATCGAAATTCAATGTTTTGGGCTTTTGGCAGTGATGTGCCACGTAACACCTCGCGTCTCACGGAGCCACTGAGTGCGCGCCACCTGAACGCATTTTTCGATGGGAACGCGTTCGAAGGAAGGGAACTGCGTCTCCCTCGCACTTCCGTAGATTCTTGTTCGCCTTGTAAGGATCGCCTCGACGAGCACTGGCGGGTTTTTGGCAGCCCAAAGCGGTCGTACGCACGAGCAATCGGGATCAGCCCGGATTCTGGGATCGCACTCAACGTTACTGGTTGCCCTTCGTTACAAGATTTCCAACAAGCCCTTTAGCGTGCTTCTTGCTCTTGGAATTCGACTGTTCATCAAAACCCTAATGAACCAATACGCGTTCCGCTCAATGGTTCCATTTCGGAAGTAAGCTTAGTTCTTTTGTGAGCCGGCTATAATTTCTTTCAATCCGCAAAATCGTGGAGGGAGAGAAAGTGAGCTGAGATTGTGGACTTCGTCAAAATTCCGTCGCGGTAACGGTCAATTGAGAAGGTACGGTGCCAATTTTCGATATTTCCATTGATTTTTGGTCTATCTGTTGCTCGTGTGCTGTAATGCAAGAGATTTAGTATCAGTCTTTGCTTTTGCTGTCGAATCGAGGTGTTTTCTGTTCTGATTTCGCCTCAGTCCTCGATGTCTTTGATTTTACCTCCTTTGTAATCGCCTTCCTGTTCCGGTCATTTTCGTCAATTACAATGCCTTGAGGGATTCTAAATTTAGTGCGGACTATAATCCCTACAGAACAGAGTGGCGCAAATTGGATTTCATGTTCATTTTCAGTTTTGAGTGGTGCATAGATGAGGACTTTCTTTTGTTCGTTTTTGAACTTTTTAAGACCAATATATTCTATCCTCCTCGTTGATATCGTTGTTATAAACCCTGGCCTCATCTGAAATTTGATCAATTTCGTCGTTTTAAGATCATGAAATCTTCGTTCTCTGAGGTTTTAACCCTAGACGTCTGAGCGTGCCGCTCTGACCAGTACAATACGGTATGTTTTTATTGTATTTGAAATGGATCCACACCTCTACTACATTTGATATCAACGAAGAAGTTGGAGAATAGATCAATGCGGTTCTAGTGAGCTACTTGAGATCCCAAATTAAAATTTCTTATTGGTAGCAAATGACAATTATACGTCAGAGTATCTACTATGCCCTATGGACGTTTAAAGGGTTAAAGCAATGCAGAATCGATAGCTCTCGTTGCTTAAAATGTCGTGCTGTCTTCTTTATGAGAGTGTCGAAGTGTATAACTTAAACTGGTAACCTGCTTGTAATGTTTCTAAGTTTCGTGAAGTGAACCATCGAGTTATCAGTAGTCGCCTTTGTCACAAACAATATCTTTTTCTTGGATTCTCACTGGAAGTTGTGATAGACGCTCGACTGAGAATTTCTCGAGAGCAGTTACACTTATTGTGTCTGCAAGCTTAAAATATTCAGGTTTCAGTTTAGTTGTGCTTACTATTACTGACATGACTGTGTGCCTAAGCCCGAATTGTTCTTTTTATGCAACTGCGAGACTTATACGGGGCAGCTAACGTCATGTTTATTGTATTGCAGGGTGTAGCCTAGAGACTAATGTCTGCAACTGATGCAGTGTTGATCAGAATCGGGAATTAGGAATATTTGTAAAGGAGACAGTAACTCAGATTTTTTACAGCTTTGGTATCTTGCAGTGGTCGCTTGCAATGTTGTATAAATTTTTATGGCTGTACAAAATTTCAGTTAATGAGGCATTGACCTTATTGGCCAATTGAATAGTTCTGCTGACAAGATGGCATCCCGGTCGCTTGGTATCGGCAAGGCCACACTCGCACCTTTGGTGTTGACTGCCGCTTCTCCTCAAGAACGAGCGGCGAGGTTTATGGTGGAGAAAGCGGAAGCGGAGAACCGGTTAAGGGAAGCCGAAGCACGACTTAGAGAAGCAATTGAGGAGCTTCAGCGTAAACAGAATGAAACTGCTGATGGATTTGGAGTCAATTTTAGTGGCCGCCATTCTTTGTGTCCACACGGAGATTCGTGTGTGGCCAATGCCGTGGGGAGCTTATGCCAGAGTTTCTTACTTGCATACGGGGTGCGAGTTGGAATAGGAGTTCTTCTCCGTGCCTTTAAGCTTGTTAAGAAACAACCCTACTACACTGTCCTTGACCTGAAGGTAACGCTCTATCACTAGTCTGTTTACCTCTTTCATTAATCAATCATCGTAGCTGTTTGCTTTATGCCTTGCTAGACTGGTTTAGAGTAAGGAAGTACGAGACATGTGTGTTTGGGATAATTGCAAGCGCCGGGAGGGCACGTTCTTGTATTTCCTGACTGGCTGTAGATGCTTCTCGTGTTGCAGCTTCTGTTATCCGAAAAGGATCTTATAATTAGGGAAGAAGCTTGCCGAACAGGACTTCTATTTGGAGGTTTCACTGGGGCTTTCCATGCAATACGTTGTCTTCTAAGAAGGACACGTAACAAGGAAACTCCAATTAATGGGTGAGCTGGACATTTTGTGTATTCAGTATTGTGACTTCATTTGCTGTCTTTGCCTTGCGTTTGTTGTGTATCGGAGTTACGATTCCCCGTGTATTATTATTGTATTCTCTTTGATACTTTAACACTTTTTTAGCTTGTGGATTACGAGTGACTCAAAGTCTACTTGATTAAGAAGCGGTAGCATAGAAAATATATGTATGTGTTTGCTGTTTTATCGTAGTTTTCCGTACGTGCGTAAGTGCGTTATTAATCCTAAGAAGGATTTGAGAAGAGGATATGTCGTTGCACAGATTTGTGGCGGGCACCGTAGCTGGTCTCTCTGTTTTAGCTTTGGACGATTCCAGTAGACGACGTACTTTTGCACTATATCTTTTGGCGAGGGTAGCACAGGTATGTATGTTGTTTTTAATAATTTCTTGAATGCAGTCAAATTGCAATTGCCTGCTTGTGAGATGAAACCCTGCTGCTCTTGGAAGAATAACGCGTCTTTTCTAGACAACTTTTGGCAAATTCCGTTCATTGGTATTTACTTCAGGATGGGATTTATCTATATTTTCTGGTATGTGCAGTGTGCATACAACTCTGCGAAAGCCAAAAATAAATTTCACTTTTGGGGCAGCAAGTGGAGTCATGGGGATACATTACTTTTCAGCTTTGCATCTGCTCAGGTGCGTGGCAATGTGTTTTTATATTTCGTTCGTTCAGATTCATAGTTCGGTTCCTGTCATCTGCAATCAATCCCCACAATGTTGTTGGCATGGTACAATATTGGTACTCAGGTGTGGTTTTTTGGTGCAGATTATGTACGCCTATGTCATGCGACCAGAAACCCTTCCAGAGTCTTATTTGGAATTTATTGTGAAAACTGGACCGATTGCCAAGCCGACATTGAAGGCCGTACTTGAAAGCAATCGCGGTGTTCCTATTGATCTAAAATCATTGTCAGCATTTGTTTTGGAGCGATCAGGACTTCCTGGGCCACCGGGTCTGAAACCTGATTCTCCAATAATTCCTTGCTCTGGGATACATCCTCAGACTTCTTCGTGTCTAGCACACAATAGTAGAGCAACTCGGGCAACGTTTAGAAAGACTTTTCCACTCTACCTATCACTCACATTCGTTCCCTTTGTGGTTCTCAACATTCAGAAGGTGCGTATATCTTTTCAAGTCCTACTGTTGTGCCTCATGGTCACCTCCAATCTCTCTCCTTCTGATCTCCTATGTATTTGGTTGTCTGCAGTTTATGCATGCTCCTCTGCACACTTTCTGGAACGCCTTGAAGAGCGCAACACGCTCCACGTGCTTCATCTCAGCATTTGTTGGAATTTATCAGGTAAATTACATCTGACAATGAAGCCCTGATCCCAAGTGTTCATTTGCTGCAATTTGAGTGAAACCCTTGGACGAGAGTATTTGGAAAAGGAGGTTTGAGTGTTTGAGTTATTCCAGAAACATAATGCCTTAAGAAACATATTTTGGTATGAATTCACAAAAGCCATGAATTCCTGTAGTATGTCACTCAGGTCTTAATCCGTCCAATTTTAAAGTTCGAAACCTTTAATGGTTGATTTTACGGATTTGTTTGAGACTTGTAATGAAGTTATGTCATACTCATGATACCGGGGTTCTTTTGCAGGGAGTAATTTGTCTTCAGCGGAAAGTGGCCACAAAGGATCACAAGTTAGTGTACTTCTTGGCTGGAGCATCTGCAGCTCTTTCTGCCTTGATCGAAAAGAAGAGCCGCCGCTCAGAGCTTGCCCTTTACACGCTTCCACGAGCTGGTGACTCTCTTTGGCACGTTTTGGTGAATCGTAATCTTCTGCCGCACATCAAGCATGCTGAAGTAAGTTCTTTTCCTGAGTTTGCAAGGACACACAATACATTGTATAACCCTGAGATTTCTTCTCTTAGGCCTTATATGAAACCTCACTGGATGATGGTATTTCCCCTAGGATTCTCGGGGATGGTTTTTATTCAGCTTGGCACTAATCGCTCACCCATTGTTGTCCCTCTTTTTGTGAGAAGCAATGGGATATACTGGAACTGGTTCATAATGTCATGCAAGTTTGAGTTTACCATAGGTCCTAGTTGTAGAAACTTGTGACTTACAGAGGTTCATCTTTAGTTCTCGGTTCTTAATGGGGCGAGACAAATACCTCTTTCACTCTACTAATTCTTTATTACTTGAAAACGGATTTGTACAGGTAGCGCTGTTCTGCGTCTGCATGGGTTTCATCATGTACTTTCATGAGTACGAGCCTGATACGATGGCACCCTTTCTTAGGGGTTTACTTACACGGTTTCTAAACCGTACAGGCACCCCCCTGCGCACTTCGACGTCCTATTCTTATCTACCCTCAATCACTTCCTCTGATGACAAGTGGCTACCATTGAATGGTCTGGAAACGCAAAATGATCACAATGGGAGAAACTCTACACAGTCACCGCGTGCTCCTAGCTCCCCTCTTGCAGACGGGGGTCCACTGTCACGGAACGATTCCCTGAAGACTCCAGAAAGACTCACTATTGAAGCCTTCCAAGGTCTTTGAGAAGGTAGGCAGAAGTTGAAATTCTTCAAGCCGCTGAAATTTCTGAGGATATTTTGTTTTCACTTGAACTCCTTTGGTCCTGGACTGAGTGTTCAGAATCAAGCTTCTACAGTAAGTTTGTTCCGAATTGAAGCAAGTTCAGACGTTGCTGCTATCTTGCTTCTATTTCAAAGTGTGGCTATTAGCAATACGTACAACAGGTACAGGTATTTCGATTTTTTGCTGTTGCTGTATGTAGTCTACGAAAGGTAGCGGAGGTAGCAACATGGACAGATTCTTCTGTTGAAGGGATCCGGCACAAGTCGGGTGAAGTCAACTTCTTATCGATCTGTTTCAGGTAACTGCCGTTGGTTATTTGGTGCTGGGTATGCAAACATTTAATGATTTGTAGGGAAATTTTGGAATTTGGAGAACCATTTTAATTCCCTTTCCAGCGGTGAACTTCTTCTGAATGTTAAGTGTGAATATTTGCATGGAAGTCCATGTTTCTCTACTCAGTTGCTACGACCTTCACAGGTAGAGACAGCTGTACTCAATTGTGAATAGCTCTCAATTACAGTGTACTTGAGACAGCGAAAGTAGTATAAACACAGCTTTTTCACCAAAAGTCACAATTACTAGAACAATTCATCAGTATATGGAATTTCAGCATGCATTGGAATGTGTGGTAAAGATAGAGACTATATTGGTACTTATATGGATGCAAAATTCAACATTACAGTAGGGTGCAAGTACATCGTTTACTCCTAGTAGTAAACGTGTTCTTTTCTGAAGAAAGTGGGGTTCATTAGTCCAGAAATAATACTGAGTATTCTATTTTAGGGGGTTTCTATAATTTCTGGGATTTTATAAAATGCTTTGAGTATTGTGGTCGTATGTTTTTTTAATTTTTACAGAGGAGAGATCCTAGAGAAGAGAACGCGTATTTCTGTCTGCAAAACAATGTTTTTCAACAATGGTTACGCGTCTAAGTGTACCATTACTTGCTGAAAGTTTCAAAGTTCGAACATTTCATGTTCCAATGGTCAACTTCCAGCCAATTTGGGAATTTTGATTTCATGTTTGGATTTAGAGACCTTGATTTAGTTTATGAATTTTGGAAGGAGATAAAGTTGATAAACTCCAAAGTAGGGGCAGATTTTAACTTTTACTCTTGTTTGTCAACAAGCAAAGCGCCTTGTACTTGACTCAAAGACATGAATGTGCAATTAACAATGCCGTGGTCCCGTTCATATAGGTGGGAAGCAATGACGGAGTTGGTTCACCTTGATTGTCAACTTCCATTGAAATTTGAGAATGTAGAAACAACAGAGTTATAAAGCCCAGTATGATAGTATCATGTGCTCAAAAATAACATAATTAAAACTAAAAATGGTGTATTAGCAAGTTTTTAACAAAGAGCATGGGAATTTAGAAACCCAAGTTTTTCAATGTGGAAAAGTGTTGATCCTCGTGGCTGTTTTTTATGCAGCATGGAATTTTGCCCAAAACATTATATATATTTTTTAACTGCATCGACAATTGTACCAATTTTCCAAAACTTGGTCATATAAATTTTCTAAATAATATTTAAACAAAACATACTACCATCTCCCTACCAATGACCATGCAGCTGGATGGTGATTTACGAACTCAATGTACCGGACCTACGTGTTTGTGGGATCATGGTGAAAAAGCTCTAATTTTTCACATGCCAAAAGAAGTAAGAGTTTATAGATATTTATCATCGAAAGATCAAATTTGGGGATTTTGAGTTCACATTTGGATCCAAGGGTTGCTTTAGATTGGGAAGTGGACAAGATTTAAAAATGTCTCATTGGCTGGTGGGAGGGTTTTGTTTAGTGGAGTTTCACATTGAAGTGTACGACTAATAGGTGTTAACGCCATGCCATCACCCATTCTCACTAATATTGAAAAGTTCAATTGTAGTGAACAAAATTTGGGGCCACCTCCCAAGGTGACCCCAAATCTTGTTAGAGTGGACAAAACACTCCCTCTCTTGCTATTTTGGTTTTTGACAAGTGGGAATAGAACTAGAACTCCTCTAGACGTTTGGTTCCAAGTATAAAACTTTCCATGGACAAAATTAATGATGACATGGCAATTTCTCACCAAATGAAGAAAGACAAAACATTAGACAAAGCGTTTTGTCCATTAGTATGTCCACTTTAAATTTGAGCTGGCCCCAAGAACTCTGATTTTGTTTGGAACTCTAGAAAGGGATGAAACCGACCAATTCCAGAATAGGGGACAGATTATTACATTTACCCTTGTTTATAGAAAACTGTAAGATTTTCCACCCTGGCCCCACAAACATGCAAGGTAGGAGGCTCAAAAACTGTCCAAGTTCTAAAACCGCTCATCTTCTATAATGTACTTGGTCTAGGCATGCTTTATTTCATAGGTTCTCAAAATGTACAAATAGGATACATTTGAGGAGATGAACGATCTTAGAGCCCTATGCCACTTCAGTTTCAAATTTTCACAATTAGTTCCACAAAACTCCAAAAAATATGAAATAAATTGGGTTAGATGCCAATTCTTATCTTTCAAGGAAATTTTATTGAACAATATTTCAAGAAGTTCAGCCTCCCCAAAATTCAATTTCGGCCCTTAGATGGTTTAGGTTTATGAGCCTCCTACCTTACTATGTGCAGTAAGGTAGGAGCATCCATAAATGTCAAACTAAGGGTTTGAACATGATGACTATTAACAAACAACTAGCAAATTATAGGATCTTGTTAAGAACAGAAAAAAAAAACAGTTTGCACTCTCAAATGTATTATTTGGATATTGTGGGAATAAGTTGTGAATTTTTAAAGAGCAAACTGCCATTGCACCCATACCCACTTTTAAAATTTCATGTACACATGTTGTACATCCTTGTCATTACATCTATTCACTTCCACAAATTTTTCAAGATTTCAAAAGTGACAATAATGGGGACACTGATACTTATGGGTGTTCCTACCTTACCTTTGTTTGGAAAAAAACCTTAACTTTTCCACCCTGACCCACATCGACGACGTATGTACAGTTTAGGGGACATATTATTAATTTTACCCTTGTTTATAGAAAACGGTGAGATTTTCCACCCTGCCCCCACAAACACGTAAGCAGATGTGCAGTACACGGAGCCTAATTCACGTGCCTCACCTAGAAAAGCCTCTCCTCCACTCGGTCACCATTCATCCGGTCCCATGGATGCATGATAACATCAAACCGACGATAAAGAGGATGATTGCCGACTGTGGCAAAGTGCTCAACGAAACGCGCTTTCCCACGCATCACCACCTTTCCGCTCACCTTCTCCAGTTCTCCCTCGCTCGCCGCCCTCCGCAATTCTCATCACGTCGCCATATTTCCTGGCGACCTCATCGACCGTTGTCGCGTGCATCGCACTCTTCCAATTCGCTACCACTTCCCGTGTGCGCTTCAAGTGAGTTCAAAACCCCCATCCTGCCGTTATTTCCTCTCTGTTTCTAGCTAATTCTCTAAACCTTGCGAAGTTGTGCTGCTCTCAATCCCGATAATCGTCAAGCGTGCGACTACGCCACAGCGTTCTCTTTGTTGCTTTGGTGCACGATCGGGTTTAGGTACCGTCAAAGCTCGTTGCAATTGCGCTAAGATCTTGATTTAGCTTTTTGTTTTGTGCTTTTGTTTTGTGCTTTTGTTATGTGCGTTTATTTGTTTGCTTCGTTTTCTGTGAGGATCCTTGTTTGTGTTGTCGTTGTTGTTGTTGTTGTTGATTTCGGTTGTGGATGGTGGTGTTGGAAGTCAGGTCGTTCTGGTTTCGGCTGTTGATTTCTGGTTTTGCGCTCGTTCCGGGTTACCGATTTTGCATGCGAGGGTTGTGGTACTTTTGAGTCGCTTTTAGTTGATGTTTCTGGTTTGTGTTCTTATTTTACCTCCTGCTGAGTACATTATTCGGTCGAGTGATTTATCCCGTGAGCGTGATTTGTGGTTTATGTTCTGGATGATGAACAGTGTGTGCTTTAGAGTCGTATTTTTAATTAAGAGGTTTTTAAGAATCGATCTCTCAATTTGATGAAATTGAGGTGAATGACGTACTTGTAAGTAGATACAAGCAAATAATGCAAATATTCGGAATAGGATCTAGTCGTTAAAGGGTGAAATTTTTTTTGTTTGTGTTTTGATATCTCAGTCTTAGTTTGGGTGGCTTTGTTCTGTGTCTAGGGTTTTATTGGCATATGCAAGTTCTGCCTTTTCCCTCGACCTCTTATATTTCGCGTTACGTGTTGGAATTCTTGGTCATTGCTTTGTTTGTGTAATTGGAATTATCGAAAGTGGCGTTGGAATTTTAGTCGTATCGGGGCTTCGTCATTGAGACTTGTGTCGAAGATCGTTTCGCGTGGTTGAGTTTGTGTGCAAGGGTTTGTGTTATTTCTGACTTTCTTTTCTATTCTTTTCCTAGTTTCTAATTTCATCTTACCGTTTTTGAAAGAAATTTATTGCATATAGACATCTTTGTTTTCTTGTTTGTATCTTTATTTGCGATCTTATGGTTTCGTGGAGTTATGCCCTTTGTGGAGTTTTATCATCATTTGCAGGTTGTGACATCTGTCTTTCATTATCATATGCAAACCTAGCTTGTGATGCTGGTGCTTCCGTTGAACCTTTCCTCCGTTTATCCTGCAGTATTACGAAGATGGACAAGGAACAGGAGCAAGCCATGGCAGAGCAAGAGGCTTTGCTTGACGAATGCAAATTGTACCAGGGCGAGAAGGAACCCGAGACCAAGGAACCGATGAGTCAGGGAGCTGAGGAAGAAACCGTCACAGGATTACCTGTTGGACCTCATCCTACATCTGTGGATGTAGGTGTCCCTGTGCCTCCCACTCCCTGGTCCACTGGCCTCTTTCAGTGCTTTGGTACTGGTGACGAACATTTCAGCAGCGATCTCGAAGTTTGTGAGTATCTCTTCTTGTTCACTTCCCTTGAATTGCAGTTCCTTCAGTTTTTTTCAGTATTCTGTATACGCTTTTTAGAGTCATCTCGTTTCTTCACACCAATTGCCGAATATCTATATATGCACTAGCATAGTACATTATTGGAGGTATTTAATATGTTCATTAGGTTTTTATTCCGTCCAGTCGTAAAGTCCACCTTCCATATTCGGACTTGCTCGTAAGTCGTTTTTCGCCGGTTATCAGGACAAGTATTGACATGCTGCCATTCCCTGTGTCAAATCTAATGTATTATTGGATGTGGCTTGATATTCTACCAGGTGTGCTCGGATTTGCAGCACCTTGCGTTCTGTACGGCAGTAACATGGAGCGCATGTTCCCAAATCTAGGACTCTTTGCTGGCCATTGTTTGCATTACAGCTGCCTTTACGCCCTTGGTTCACTCCTTTTCAATGCCAACAACATTGCGCCCTGGATGTCTAGTAGATCCCGGATCGCTCTTCGCCAGAAGTACAACTTGGAGGTATACCATGCTTCACACAAACATTGATTATACCGATCTGTTAACTTTAGAATTTCCTGTGACCTGAAAGGAACCAAGTCCATTCATAAACGTGATGCTATTTTTTTTCATCACCCGTAGTTTGTCACTTCACCTGTTCGATTTAGAATCATTTAGCACTGTATTCTGTCCAACGTGTGTTGAAACTAATTGTGTACTTGATTGCTTGCAGGGATACGGAGATTGTTTTGGATGCAGTGGTGCTCCTGGTGAGGAATCCAGAGAACGTTGTGATTCAATCTGTGATCTGTTCGTTCATGGGCTCTTTTGCCTCCATCCCTTTGCTTTGGCACAGGAAGGTCGTGAACTTCGCCGTCGGACCCTGCACCCAGCTTTCCAGCCCTATTTGGTCGTCACCATGGCTCCCCCTATGGAACAAAACATGAGTACCTAGGTGCTTCTGACAATTTGGAAAGACGTTTGAAACTTCTTGGCTTAGACCTTTCTATACCTTTGAAGAAGAAGACACATTGATTGTTACCGTTGTCTGTAAATGCACCTTGTTGTGGAACTCATGCTTTAGTAATGTCAATAAAATTTAGCATGGATGCTGAGCGATACCGCCCAGCCGTATCAAAGCTGTGTTGAGAGCGGATGGAGCATGGGAATCGAACATATACCTGGGAATAGGCCGTGTGTCAGTGTACATCTATGGATTCTAGCATGAAACTACGTCCTTTTACTGTATAAATTCAAAAAATATTTTTTATGTAAGTTTTTATTTTGCTATTATTTTTGGACGAGCTCATCAACGCAAAAGAACTAGCACTTTGACACATGATTTTCTAATCAGGCTTTTGTTAGATGAAAATATCAATTTCATCAGATTTTGTTGAGTTCACAGTCTAGTATGCATAAGGAATCTAGTTGGAGAATTTGGTTGAACTTAACTTGAGATTGGAGTCGGGATACTAGTCTAGTTGGGGACTTAAGTATAAAGTTCTTGTCGGCTCTGTACTTTTATTTGGAAGAAGGATGTTGAGCAAACTAACCTTTGTGTATACGTTTTGAGGGTTGAACCTGATGGATTAGAGGAGCGCTATGCCAAGAGCTGGACATCAGTCATTGTCTAGAAGCCGTTGAATTGAATTGGGCTACTGTTTGCTATGGGCTCGCATCCATTTCCTCAATTTTTGTTTAACCCCCAAATGCCGAAGGCACCCAATTTGGGTGTTTGCAAAACTTTGAGGGTCAAATAAAACCTTATGAAATCACTATTTTTAGTAAAAAACATCAAGGTAAGTTTGTTTTGAAGTTTATCTCTAACACCAAAAACCTGATTTTGAAAATGAATGATGATGATTTTTCTACTCAAGCTTTTCTACAAGGGTGTCCATTGCAATCTTGAGTTTCCTAGTGTTCAAAAATCTTGAAAATGAGTCTCAAATACACTAGAGCTTGGAGAAAAATCCACATTAGAAATTCATTCAAGAAAAACGTAGGAGTAGATTTTGAAAGCCGTAAATTGATTGAAGTTAAACATGTAATGACCTTAAACCTCATATTTTTTTGGTGACCATGTTTTGAGATTTGACATATAAAATGAGGATTGGAAGACTTCAAATCACTTTTGCAAATTTAACACCCTCATATTCAAACATTATAATCTTTCAAACTATAAGTGATATTGTTGTATTTTCTTTTTTCATGTAATCTCTAACATGTTTAGTTTTGATTTGTATGGTAACAATTATAAACAACTTGATGAAGTTTATGAAAAGGTTGGTAGATTGTTCAATTCCATGAAAATTCCAAGAAGCTCAAAAAGGCCTTGGACATCTAGGGGTTAACAAGCAAGTTGGTGTTTAAAGTGGGGAATTGATATATACACATTGCAGGGTTGATATTTGCACACCCCGCCCTTAGGGTAAACTTTACATTTCTACCATCATAAAGCTGAATTTGAGAATTTTGAATTCAAATTTGGACTAAGGGACCATGATTTAGTTTAGAACCACAAAAAAAGTTGCAATTCAACAACACCCAATAAAAGAACTTATCTTCTTTTACAAACAAAAGTAAAAGTAACACTTTTCCCCTAGCTAAACTTTTTCATTGGGTATTGTTAAATTGCAACTTTTTTTGTGATTCTAGACTAAATCATGGTCCCTAAGTCCAAATCTGAATTCAAAATTCTTAAATTCAGCTTTATGAAGGTAAAAATCTAAAGTTTACCCTGGGCGGTGTGCAAATATCAACCCCGGTGTGCATATATCAATTCCCTTAAAATGTAGTGTCATTGGCAACTTTGGCAAGTTTATGATCCGAAAGAGGTTTGAATAGATAAAGAGGTACTTACATCTCAATGATATTTTCCCAAGGTTTTTTTTTTTTATCAAAGTGAAAAAGATTATAACATATGGCACATACTTTGCCTTTTGAACGCTTTAGAAGAGACTTTTCAAAACCATTATAGGCCAAGTTAAATGGTTACATTTGATGAGAGGATGAATCTCCTTCATTACAGGGCTTGTGGCAGTAGGATTCACAATGACAACAAGTCTCAGAAGTTTGTATCAAAAATATTTTGTGTTGTAAATAATCAAAATTTCTATTATTAATATTAGCGGGTGTACAAAATAATGAAGGTGGTGAGAGGCAATTTGCATGACTAGATTGTAAAGAAATTGTGCAAGAGGTTGTTTGGGGTTGTAAGGCATATTGTCATGATGGACATGGGGCTTACAAGGTATATGCTCTTGAAAATCCTTGCAAATTTGGAGTTGGCGGCCATGGAAGTTTGTTTACCTTCCAAAAATTTCTACCCTAAAAACTTGGTCTAATTGGGTAAGAAGACAAAAAATAGAGGCTTCTGAAGCAACTATCTATAAATAGAAGGGAATACTTGTTACATAGCAAGATAAGACACCAATCTTTTTCTGGTGAAATTACTGCAATTTGGAAATGGGCACTATCAACAAGAACACGTTATTCGTTAAATTGGGAAAAACAAAGGTATCATTTTGTACTCCACATTAATCCCAAAAAGTCACCTTAAACCAACTTAAACCAAATTTGCAAGTATCAAATTTAGTTTGAGCCACTAAAAAATTTTCCCTCACAAATTCCTCCTCTCAAGTGAGAGCACGTGTACCAAAAAAAGCACTGTGAGCTCAGTTTCAAGTGGTCACCTGAAACCTTCTGAAGTCCCAAAATGTACTGTTTTTCCCGATTTAACAAATAACACAAGCTGACTAGACCTACCGTACAACAGATGTAAAGATGATGTTGCTCAATTTGATAAGTTATGTTTACATGAGAATTACTATCTGGAGTTTGAGGTTGAATATAGAAAGTGGTGAGTGCAAATATTCCTTAAATTGCTAGATGAAGCAATTTAGAATGTATATATAAATCTTCAGGACAGTCCACCATGATCCATGTCCTAATTTCCATAAATTACCTACAAAAAACTTATCATATGGAATAATTAGGGTATGCATTTCAGGGATTTCAGAAGGGTTGGTCTTTGCACTGGCTCTAAGCTTATCTGTCCAAGTGTGCACTTCTTTTGTTAATAGCAGCATATCAGAAACTGGAAACGAAGTTCCATTCAAATGTTTTGAAGCAAGTTACTTCTGGCTCATGGGCACTCAAGCGACTGTCCGTGCTGAAACTCCACTCTCTCCAAACACACCATACATAAGTTGCTTCTGATTCTGCCTCTTTACTCCGAGTGCAAATCTAGTCGTTGCACGAGATTCGACAAAAAAACTAGCAGCAATGACATTTTCAGTCACAGATTTTCATCAATATACAAGTCCTTGACTCCGGTGACCACCTCATGAGTTACAGTCACTAAAAACTTTCAGAATAACGCATTGAAAGATATCATATTTACTGAGATACCAACGAGTCATGCAAAGAGACCACATAAAATTACACGAAACTAAAAAAACCAATGAAACCAATGGACTCCACATTTCAGGGAGTCCGACTCTGGAAGAATGTGTCAGCAGCGTACATACTCCGGTCTCGAGTTCCGTTCCGAGCCTGCCCAACGATGATGTGAAACTAAAAAACAATACCCTAACTGAAGAGCAGCGCTGGCCTTGCGGAACTCAGCCAATGCCTGCCTCCCTCATTCGAAGGAAGACACCGGTGCCATCCCACCCACCTCAATGGAGCCCCTCTTTCTTTCTCACAGCCTCCACTGACAGAACGGCAACCGGGAAAGGGAAAGAAGGAAAAAGGGAAAGGTAAAGACGATGGAGCAAATTTTACAGCTAAATTCATAAAGGTTGTGATGATCTCCATCCTAATTGTACAACACTCTCAGAAACGGAAAAGAGGAGAAAAGGTAGAAGTAAAAAAGGAAGGAAAGGGAGAAAGGGACCGTCACAGCCCATCAGAAGAGATCCAGTTGGGGATGGGGGCCCTGTCAATAGACCAAGTGGAGGCGCCTCAACTCCGACTGGAATGTGCCACTGGCGTTGAGCGTGCGCTGGGCGAGGTTGCGAATGTCCTCTCTGGAGCACTCTCGCGAGATGCGCACCAGTTCCCACAGAGCTCCCCCCGCCACCAGATCCTTGGCGTTCACCTCTGCAGGCACGGCGCATTCGCCACAGGAGTACACCAGTTATTACTCCACCAAAGCCATGCAGCGAAAGTGAAACCACTGCAACACGAAGAAACTAGGGCCAAGTGCGGTTTTAACAAAGTGTGAGAGGAGAGGAAGGGGTAGGGTAGAATTACCATGCTGGGCTAAGTGGCAGAGGGCGAGCTCAATGTGGCGGCGGATGGGCGAGGCATCGTTGTTGGCGTTGGCAACGATCCACGACAGAGCGCCGTCGTCAATGAGTAAGGACCTTCCTGTCTTGTAGCCTGCTACTACCAACACGCTCTTTGTTAGTTTCAAGGATCATGTGCTCCCTGTAGCTATTTTTTAGCTACAAACCGAGATATTACGCATGCTGTACAGTCTCTCACTGTTCTAGCAAACATAAGCTTCATACAGAGAGACATTCCCCCAGGTAGTGTGATCTGCATCCTAGAACTGGCACTACATCACAAGTGATTCCGACTTGAAACTTATCGACAACAAAAGGGGCAAACGGAAACAGAGATACGAGTTCAAAACATTTCACTAGAATGAATTCATTACCTTGAGCAGCACTTCTAGATTCACACTTTGCAAAGTTTGCAATTCCTCGAGCAACTTGAGCCAGCACATCAGGATGCCTTGATCGCACCATTCCAAGCAATGCGCGTATACCTCCTTCCTCCCTCAACTTAACTTGCAGCTTGTCTGTTCAGAAATGAGCCACAATATTTCGTTTGTAAAAAACCTAGCAAAAAAGGTACAACAAATGAAGCTGCTCATAGGATAGTTCTCAGACAGTTGGTACTACGAGATCCCAGTGGGGGAAACAGCTGCAGTTGAATGAGCAAACAAACCACAATACAAAGTGCTTGAATATGGCCGGGATCTACAGGCTATAATTTTTAAAAAGAATATCCAGAGGAAGCCCATCACTTGATTTATCAGTGACACTCTGCGAGAAGTCGAATATGTTGAAAGAATGGATTCAGAGATGAAGTACCATTTCCACATAAATTTGCTATGGCTCCCGCAACCATCCGTAGTGTCTGCGGGTCTTCCGCATCGTCTGCAGTCCGGGCCAACAGACCTATTCCGCCTTGTGCCATGATCAGCTCTTGATTTGTCTCTGCTCCCAACAGAATTACAGAATGGTAAGCAGCAGAAAGGCTGGACAATGAATATGCTTAAGAGAAAAATTAGGTCGGTCCGTGCACTATGCTAGTATCCTCGCCTTCTGAAGCTACATGAATGTGCTGGGAATTATCCTACAGATTCACTACTTGGTACAGTCGTTCTCAGCAACAAGACAAGCATACAATAACCTGAAACATCTAGACCTAGCTGTGCATACAAAGCAGGCATAGACGAAACAAGTAACATTACAAAAAGTGATAGAGCAGAGAAGAGGTGTTACCATTCATAGCAAGGTTAGCCACAGCCCCAGCTGCAACTCGCCGAATGGTTTCGTCTTCAGAACTTTGCAACAGGCTGAGAAGAGAACCCAACCCTCCAGCCTCCACAATCTTTTCCTGGTTTGCTTCTGAGAAATAAATGAAAAAAACAAGTGTAACCACAGTCGCTCAGAAAAACCCCACACCGTAAAACTCAGCCAGAAAACCAACCAGAAACATGATGTGTTCTTCAGAACACATCTCCAACAATGCCAAGATAACTGCATATACTGAGCAGTAAGAATAATCTTGCCTATTTACATGTTACAAAGATAAGCAAGCAAGCCTAGTACCTGCTGTTTGGTAACCATACCTTCAGCAGCAAGATTTGCAACAACCTTCACGGCATGTACCCGCACATCCACATCCTCGGACTCCAAAAGAGAGAGTATCTTGTGCAATCCCACTGTGGCAAGAAGGTTTCACACATTGTCATTGCCTTATGTTGTACAATTTGAGCATGAATGCAAGAAAGCATAAAACGATAACCATTTGATGAGTTAATACGAAGGCTGTAACTTGTAACCAAGTAAATATCAGGGAAGTGCTAAGACAAAGAGATAGCTTGTTGGTTGGGTACCTTGCTCAAATAGCTTGGCAATCGTTGCACGCTGTCCATTGATAGTGTCACGCATGTGATTGGGCTTTGAGGCACTCACTCGGGGACTCTCAGATCCCGCTGAGCTTCGTTCTGAGCCTCCTCTATCAGAAATCCTCCTGGTATGCTGCATGACAAGCACAACACATGAGAAACGCTAGGCATAATCTCAGAGGAACATTTGATTGCATGAGCATCCAGCCTAACTGAAATTGGCGACGTCGAGGATGAGGATGTGTTGGGAATACCCTGAGGTCCTAAGATGCCGATTGAACCATCACAAATCCGTATGACAGAGACAGATTTATCGGAGTTAAATACTACCGTCAAGTGGCCTGGTATTCAACATGGTCAATCCAAATCAAAAACTAAATATGAAATCCATTTTTCCAATTTAGCATGAACATTTTAAAGTTTGGGTAGCTTTACCTGACGTATTGCATATTATTTCATGACTTTGATGAGCCAGCAGACGTTTATTCCAAATAAAATTAGTCACTTTGACGTAAACCGGTATTCCAGTACCGCAGAAAGTCTAGAAAACTATTTTCCACATATTTCGTGAACAAAACTCGGGATCTTAAAAAATTTGACACGACCAGAGAATCATTCAGTAGTTCCAGTGTATTCAGCTCCAAAGGTTTAAGACTTTTGTTTACAAAGATCAGGAATATATTTTGTAAATTACCATATCACCCTATGGTAGTGGCAGTAGCGAAAATAGTGAAAGCCCAATACCTCATCTCCACCTTCCCCGAGCAGGCCCATTTGCTCCCTCAAGGCTTGATTTTCAGCCTCGAGTCTCTCTCTCTCCTTGAGCTCCTCCTCTAGCCGTTGCCTTACTGTCAGAAGTTCGTCACTTTGTTTCTGGAGATTTCCGCTCAGATTCTTCCTTGAGGATGACTTGGAACCACGTAACTCCTGCTCCAGTTGCTCCCTCCTCTGGATCTCCTTCTCGAGAGACAATCTCAAGCCCAGCACTTCGCCACTGTGCTCCACCGACTGCATACCACATAAATCCCATGATATTAGCACAGAGGGAGATCATACACAAAGTACAAGTGTCTAACATTGTATACCAGCGTTGGAGGGGTCCTCTTTCTTTTTTGCTCTGAGTTCTGACTTCAGGATACTGTTCATCTTTGTGACCACGAACTATGGCCCTGCTTTGCCACCAAGCATGTCCACCATGGGATTGGTTCATGGGATCCTTCACAAATGTTTTCCTTTTTCAACCTTCCAATAAATATTGAGGTTCCAAGCATCCCAGAGAAGTCTCCTCGCCTTCTCCACGTCTTCCAGGAGGTAGGCAGTGACCCTGGCTTCTACTGTTCTGTGAACTGGAAAGAAACACAAAATGCTTGCATAACCAACAACTGACAGCTGCAAAGGATGGGTTCACGTGAATCTCTTTAGAAAAACGTGAGGCATATATCACCTCTTGGCGTTGGTGCTGGGGTTGAGCACCGTCAAGAAGCTCCTTCTCCAGCCTTTCACACAAAGCCAGCTCTTGCTGTTGATTCGCAAACTTGTTCTCCAACCTATCGCGGTGAGCACGCTCTTGCGTTTGGAGAGCAGCAGCCTCCGCAAGTTCTTTTTGGTGCTTCAGCATGAGCTCTGCAACCTCTTTCTGGTGCTTTTCAGCCGATTCTGCCAACTCTTTCAGGAGCTTCGACACGTCCGCTTGCGAGTGTTTCTGTCAATACAAACATAGGCGTTTTTCAATATAATCTCCTAAAGAAACGGTGATGTCATTGAGATGCGCGAGGTAATACGTGGTGCAATCTCAGTACATGTTGAACATCTGTTACCAGGTTTTACTCTTTATTTCAAAACATAGTTGGAACAAAAAAGGCAGACGTTGTAAATTCAGAGGGCTGTTCACCACCAAACCACAGAAGAGAGATACTAATCTTTCGCACAACTATTTCTGTGTCACCCACTACGCTACTAACATATTATATGGATGTTTCTGTGTACCAGAGAATATGTACTAGCTTATTGTGTAACCACTAGTGCTTTAGCCCTTCGGTCTGAAGGCTACCGAGTCCCATGGTGCTTTGATCAAAGACTTGAGCAACTAACTTAGGATGATTTAACTAAGTTCCAAAACGCTTACTTAACTAGCACCAATGGTACATACCGCCTGATGTGCGCCAAGTTATTAACTCCCACTTATTTCAAACATGATTTCTGCGAGTTAGTAACTTCTTCCTCTGTCAATGACTTCCTCTTAATGAAAGTTCCTAAATGTAATCCTAAATTGTTGTTGCAAAACTCAAATTCTACTTTTGCAAAATCGGTAGTGGAAGCATCACAATCAACTCATAAAATTTGATCCTTTCAGCACCTTACAGGTAGTGAGGAGAGTACCTTTCAATACAATCCAAGTCTAATTTCCAACGATTAGGGAGGTAAAGAATCGACCGGGATGCACAAGAACCTTGCTTTCCTTCCAGAATCTACTGGGATCCAGTGGCAAGAGATAGCAAATCACAAAGCTTAAACCACAGAATATTACCTCCTCGTTCTCTGCTTGGTTTTGTAAAGAAAGTGCTTGCAACTCCTTCTCAAGTTTCTCCCTCCAGACGCACTCGGCCTCCAATTTTTGTTTCATGTCCATAACATCTTTCCGATTGTGCGACTTTTCTGCTGCCGTCGACTACACACCACTTCAACTCTCTAAGTGATTGATTGCAACAAGCCAAAACCAGAATCCTAAACCTAAATCATATTAAATCAGGACCTCCACGATAGTGTTGGAATGACACAACTGCGGAATCAAACCTTTGATGCGGCTAAGTCCTGGTTGCATAGCAATCAGCTAACAAGGTTTTCAAACTAAACTTGTATTGGCGAAGGAAACACAATCCTAAGAAGATCTACTCCATCAGCCCATGTTCAAGAGAGGTTGGAAATCCTAGCTCGCTTCATCGAGCTTCCAAAATGACGCTCACTGGCCATGAAATGACGGATACCAGAGACAAAGATGATGCAACAAACCTCCAAGGCATGCGCAAGCTTGCTCTCGGCTTCGTAAACATCTTGGCGAGCATCGTCAAGTTGCCTCGCACATTCGTCTTCGGTATCTTCTCTAATCTTCACGAGCCTCTCGTTCTCTGCGATCATTCTATCCAACTCCGTCTCCAGCCTTCGACACAGGCTCTTGTAGTCAAACTCCTCCTTCAACCTCACCATGTTCTCAACTTTCATGGCCTGCAGGGGCATGACTAACAAGTCAGACAGGTCAACTTGTAAACAAATATGGCACTCAGCAAGTACAATTCCTCAGACTTTCCCATCACTTTTGCACCAACGCAACCTCCGACCGCAAAGTATTTCAAATGACTCTCCTTAGCCTCGTGCAACGTGTCCTTCAACACAAGAACCAACACCAAAAACGTTACCTCGTACTGTATCATGTATCCAGATCTTCCAAGGATAAAAGGGACTC
The DNA here is from genome assembly GCA_963920765.1 of Ulota crispa. Taxonomy (NCBI): domain Eukaryota; kingdom Viridiplantae; phylum Streptophyta; class Bryopsida; order Orthotrichales; family Orthotrichaceae; genus Ulota; species Ulota crispa. Next base: position 11,656,896 of record OY987243.1, read on the forward strand.
ACACGCTGGCCGAACAAGATTGTGCTGGACGTTTCTCCTCTGTGCCGAGGCGATGGTCCAATTGTCACAATCAACGAAGTTCTCGCAGTACCTGCCATAGAAATAATATCAACATGTCACTCTCAAATCTCGCCACACTCCTAAACTTAGGAACTTCAGCGTCATGCTCATACCAATCCAGAAAACCGGTCAATTTCACCTAATTCCACTGTATCAAAACACCAAAGTTTGGTCACACTACCCCTCACTACCAAAAGCTGAAATTAGAAATCTTATTTTAAAAGATGATAACCGATTACAGTAGGTTTCAGAACATGTTCTACCATCCAGAAGAATTGCATACAATTTCCTCGTTCTACTCATGAATTTGTTACAGTGCTTCCTACACGGTTTATTTCAACTCCTGCAGATATACAAGGTGCCACTTTTGGCCATTTGAGCAGCTTGCGGTTCATGCAATCTACAAACAGAGCAAGATGTCCACAAAGCTGGAAAGAGCGATAAATGTACAAAAGGTCGTCCAAAATATAAGGTACATTAGTTTACCTCCAAACGAGTCTCGAAGCAGCCTCGTTAACTTTGAGTCGCGTATTGGCACGTGCGAACTGTTCTCAGCCAGAGCATTGATGCACTTCCCCAACGCGGTCAAAGATAGGTTGATTGACTTTGCTTCCTCTAAAGTGTGACCCTCGCTTCCTGCTCCAAGCAATAGTGTTAGTTACCATCCCCAAGAATCAGACGAATAGGATCACAAAAACACTACATTGTCTTCCAATAGATCTTTGTGTAAAACCAACAAAGAAGCTTCAGAAATGGCGTGTACCGGATTTGTCCACTCGCTCTGACCCAGCAAGATCAACTATCAGAAGTTTACTTCTACGAATTGTTGGAGCTCGGAGTGCCTTCATCGTCTGAGGGCTGCCATTTCCGTTCTCGTTTATAACCACGTCTCCAACTTTTTGTTTGACAGTTTTCTTCACTTGGACCTGCACAAAAGCAGCATGTTATGAAAAGCCGAATACATTGATGTCTTCCTTGAAATACATTGTTGCACGTCATACACAAAATCCCATCAAATCAAACACGAGTACGGTATTCAACAACCAGGATTCAGTAACCCAGATGAGGTTCTTTGCTTACCAGTAAAAGGGCATGACTACGTGACGACTCCGTGTTCAGTTTAGTGTTGGCAGCAAATCGGTTTGCCTCTCCAACATCCAGCAACCGCACAAAGCTGCTCTGATCCTGAAGTTGAACTTGAGTGGCCCCAGGAACTGACACATCGCCGGTCTTCGGGTCCTCTTGAATAGCAATGTTGTCCTTCTCTGGAGCTAACAGATCTTGCACCGACTCCATGTACAGCTGCATGAAGCGAAAGAGATCATACAAAGACATCCAAGTAAGAAGCTGGTGATTGCACAACGTCTAATTTCCCAATGACTTTAGCTGAAAGAAATACTACAGTAAGAAAGGCGTAGCACATCTTCACGCAGTTTCTTCTCCAATCCAATGTTGTCCAGAGCTGACATTGATCGACCAAGAACAGACCCTAGATCGAAATAGATAAACCTACCAAAACATCCTTTGGAAAGGCTAATCTTAGTAAACCCTAAGCATGTCAAGCACCAGAGAGAAGGTGTAGCAATAACAACACCTACATCCTTCAAACACGAAAGCAAAGAACACAAATGAGACCTGCAAATACGAGACCGTGACAGTGTCTTCGCCTGGGACTACGTTGGCCAGGACGTCCTCCATGGCTCGAACCATGATACCTCGATCCGCGCAATCTTCCTCCCCTATTCTTCCCAGTGTGAAGGTCTTCCCTGTACCAGTCTGTCCATAGGCCATGACGGTACCATTGTAACCTTCAAGAACGCTCTGGAACAAACAGGCATATAAGTAAAATAAAAATTTTACATGAAACCATGTGTCGTTAGATGCATCATGCGTTATTGCAGCTAACGATTATCTATAGGAACAATCCTTGAGAAAATAAACAAGCAGCATAATTCCCCAGCTGCGAATAGCAAATTAGGGCATACCTCTGTTTCATAAAAAATGAGAAGGTTGCAACAGAAATATACAAAAAGGTAGCCTTTTTAATCGGTCATACTAATGGAGAATGTGCCTACCTCAACAACTGGCTTGGCCACCACCTCATACACACGTTTCTGGGAAGAGGTCTCCGTGAGGACTTCATCGAACTGATAAGTCTCGCAGTCCCAATTGTTCTTTCGAAGCTTCAGTCTCTTAAGCTGAAACAAGCCAAAAGAGACACGGCTTAACTTCCAGCTGCTTTGCTTGTATCACACTAGCACCACAGAAAGTAAGCTGTTCTCTTGGCAAGGAAGGAATAGCCATGGTAACTCCACACTAACCTCTGGTTGCAACTCAACACAGTCCGCAAAATCCATATCAGCCTGTAGCTCCTCGGCATTTCGAGGTCGTAACCGAACCGCAACTCGGACCCGATTGGGAACTGCGAGCCACAGAGCCGCAGAAACCAAAGAACTCAGACATCAATCTCATAGGTTTTACCCTCTAAAACTTATTTTATGTTCCAAACTGGACCATAATGGTGCCCTAATTGCACACAAGCTTTCTCCCTGGTTTCACAAATGCATACCAAAAAATACTACGCTTCAGATGATACCTAGGGTTGGTATATTCAGGCAGTTAGCAAAAGCACCCTACCCGAACCCTTTTTCCTAATGCTTTTTCCACAGAGATCGAATAAGGATTAATGACCTAAGCCAAAGCATTAGGATGTACAGGAGTAAAATTATGTTGCGATTCTATTCTGTTGTATAGTAAAAAATTCGGCAAGGCAGGTTATTAGGTTGAATATTTGCGGAGTTATTGAGTTTGCAATTTGAATAAGAGTTTCAAGAAAGATCATAACTTGGAGCGCTCAAATCATGATATTCTTTTCAGGGAACTGCTTTGGAAGTGAGAGTGGATTGCATTACCTCCAGGACCGCCATTCACTGAGCCACTGGAAGAACGCCGGTGGCTGTTGTAAGAAGGCGAAGGCGACGCGGATTTCGGGCGCACCGGAGGCGAAGCTGTCGTGGACGTGGGCGACGCAGAGCCGGGCTTGGTGCGCGGGGCCAACGCCGGAACCCCGTTCTTATGACCTGATGCAAATGCCATTGCCTCTCGAGATACTCACTCAAGTTGTGTCCCTCATTGCATTGCCATTGCAGATCCGAGAATGCCGCTAACCCTAATTTTCCACCACACTCCTCAGTGAGTGGATTTTCCACACCGCCTCGCCTCCTCTCGCACTCAAATAACACAAAAACCGACAATGCCGCTCCCTACCAATTTCAATTGATCCAAAACTCGCTTCAATTCGCTCCACTCCAGAACGCATCAATTCGGAAGACCTCCGTATGACCCCTCCACATCTCTGATAGAAACATTCAAAGACCAGTCCTCAATGGCAAACCTGAGCGATTGAGCGAAGTCAAGCAATGCAGCACAGAATCTCAAACACGTCTGCAAATGCTGGTTGTTGTTGTTGTTATTGCAGCGAGATTGATTTATGAACTCCTGATGCTACTGGTTATGAATGTCTACCTCGATTGTGAGTGAGCCAAAGCGGCGACAATGGGAATTGAGAAACAGGGGAGTCACCAGGCAGGCATTGCCAGCAGTGACGCCCAAATCCGCTTCGATCAACGGTAGATGCATAAGCTTACACTTAAGCTTAGGTCCCCCACCGCGCTCACAAAGGTGGAGCCCATCGCCAGCGGACTACCAAGCATCGCAGGGACGCCCAGAAAGGCGGGGCTGTGAAAGATGAGGGCCGGGTTGGAAAGAATTCGTTCCGGGCTGCGGGGTTGGGCAGCGGGCAGGAGAAAACTTCGTTTGGCATCTTTTCTTTATTGTGGCTTGGGTTGGGGCATTTTATTGCGATGGGGAGGAGCAGGGAGTGGGAGCCAATCCGTGCCCAGACTGGATCACCTGATGAGCGTTGCTTTCCTTTGTCCTTTTGGGTTCATGTGCTCTTCATGCGCGCCCTTGATTCTCTATTTAATGCAGGGGGGGAATTTATTTAGTTGCCACGTTGAAAAGCAATGTGTTAAATATATATATATATATATATATATATATATATATATATACACGGAATTGTTGAACCCACCACACCTTTTTGCTAAACCAACCACACTTTTTTGCTAAACCCACCACACTCTGTTTTGCTAAATCCAACACAATGCACCATGTTTAGGAATTTTATAAAGAAAAAAAGGGCAAATTTCATGTTTACCAGATGACCATTTAATCCTTGAAGGGCCCTTGGGCTCTAGAGATACGGTACCAAATATAGTCGCAATCAATATTCAGAAGTTTGAATCAGTTGGAAATTAAGTGTTACAATCATACATATTGAAGGGTTGTATGATGGTGGGTGCATAAAAAATTTGTAAATCCCTCAAAGCAGCTCAAATAAGTCTGTACATACAACCATACATACGGCCGCAAAGGGCTTTTGGGCTGTTCAAGAGTAAATGATGATAGTATACATACCAACATTATATATGCTCAAAGTTATGGAAGTTAAGCCAATTAAAAGAAGAAAATGAAGAATGGACAAAGAAAGAAAAAAAAAAGGGAAGAGTGGACAAAGTTATGGGACAAGGTATTTTCATGCATGCACAACATGTTTCAGATAAATATGAAATGTGTCCTTTAAACTCCTAAACATGGTGTAATATGGTGGATTTAGCAATTCCCTATAAATATGTATATATTTTTTTATTGTAGAAGAAAGAGTTTGTGTATAATTTACTTCTCTATTGAAAATATGTGCTTATACAACCACAAAGTAGGAAATTAGTTTACAATTGGAAACAAGTGTTCATGGATTAAAAGGGATTGGTTTCTCTCAAGCTGAATGTAGATGCCCTTTTACTTTATTGCTCCCTAAATTTGTTCTTGTATTGTTCCCTTACATGTGTTGTTTTGTGCCCTTTGTAATCCTTATACATGGATTAGGAAGCATTGATCTCCTCAATGACCTTGCCTCCAAGTGAATGTAAGGTATTTATTAGTTATGTTGCTTCAAATCCTTGATCTATGAAAGGAAACTAATGAGTTGTTTGTTCTTCTTCTTTTCATGTATTTCCCTTACCTTGATTTTATGTTCTTTGTTGTCTTTGTACTTTTCTTAATCTTATTTTTGAATTGATTTTCTAGCCGCTAGAAGGGAAGCTTGACCAGAATGACTATAAATTGATAGAAACCTGACCGTTCTGACAAAAACAACATCCCAGTCAAATTTCCAGTTAATCTGGTTGTCAATTACAAAATTTGTGACATATTTTAATAATATCCAATATGATAGGGATAAAAGAATACTAAACAATAAACTCTGGGAAAGGTGTCCAATGACTTAGTATTTGCAGATTCATCATGTATTTTTAAATGTGTTCCTAGAGCCACTTTCAACATACTAGAGTACGTAATAAAATATAGTGAACCTTTTACTGCATGACAAACAATGTTCACTACTAGAGGGAACATTTTCATGTGAAATATAAATAGCGTTTCTTCAAACCCATTATCCTGAGTGGTTTATTTATAACTTGCAAGTCCCACTTTGGGAAATATGTGAGAATATTTGTACACGTGTACATGCCTTGAACTACACGTATAGCCTCAAGTATCAAACGTATATTCGCTGGAGTTCTCTCCACTATCCTTAGATCCCGACGCATTGCTATTCTCACCAGCAGTCTCTCTTTCTAGCATGGAGTCAATGGCATCTGTAGAGGTAATCCTTGGTGTTGCACTCCTTTACACATAATTGCTACAACCCTCATCATGCATCCTCTCTTCCTCCTCCCCTTTGCTAGACTAAATGTTCTCCTATCGTAGGTGTAATGTAGAAGTCAGTCAATCTCCTCCACGACCATTGGACCATCCTCCTCTACGTCCCTTTTGCTATTGAATGTTGTTGTTGGTTTAGAAACTTCTGCCCCTTCTTGCACCGCATTGACCTTGATTTGGGCCTCCTTGTCAAAGGCGTCCGCCTGTTCGACCTCTGCTTGGAGTCAGGAACTCCTGCAACACAACATTCCTCCCTCCTATAGACATTGCCTGTGAATTCTTGAGAACTTCTCCTGTCACTCAAAGTCCAACATGATCGTTGTCGCGTCCCATGTTGAACAAACCATCTTTGTCATTCTCTTCACCACTGTAGGGTACAACCCTTTTACCTCAAACCTCCTTCCTCAACACAATTTTCCAGTCGGGACTATTATCTGCATCACTATAGAATACATGTTCAACCTGTCTTGAAAAAGCAAAGTTGTCAGAAGAGGTACATCCTGCTCTCCTTTCAAAGTTAGCCATAGTGAAACCCCACTTGTCCCTTTTTATTGTGGCATTTTCTCCCCTATAGTTAGTTTTCACAAAGTTGCATACCAATACAACCAAACAAAGATCCCTATAGTCCAATTCAAGAATCTCGACTAAATGTCCAAGGTATTCAACCTCAGCAATTATTGGGTGCAAATCCTGCCTACCGTTCCTGCACACTTGAGTGAATATCGGAGCAACTCCACTGTCCGCTGTCCTCATGCTCATTTCCTCACTGAAAACCTTATAATGTGTGCCATAAGCAAACATTGATTTGTAAGCACTGGCTATAGGGAGAGGACCTCTAACCGTCTCTTGAATATCTTCATCCACATTCTCCCCTTCTTGGATGTCCCGCCTGACTTGTTCAGCAGCCCAAACTGCAAAATTTGGTAGTACACGCAAGGCTTCTGGAAAGGAAAATCTTGGTCTCTTCCCTCGTCCACGGCTCTCTTGTCAATACTGTTGCCTTTCACGTTCACGGTTGGCCACGGACTCCTCATACCTCCTGCACACATTGTGAGCAATCCATGTGAAATGAGACTTCACACTTAAACAATGTCACACAGTATACATACATAATAATAATTTAGCCCAAGACATTTTCTATCATCACATACTCAAAGTTAAGAGAACAATAAAATACTAGCTTAAAGAGAAATGTCACGTCAAAGAAATTCCTGAATATAGCATATCAAAATACATTCGTAAGCTATGTTCAATTTCTGGCATCACACGTATGTTGCAAATTGGGTATGCAAGTTTTGATATCTTCTAGTCTAGCATATGTTAAGCATAAGCAATACTCCCAAAGCTATGATGTACATTGTCAGTTACTGGAACCGCCGACCTTCTAAACATAAGCATTGTTCACGGCCATTACAGTTTTCAGTAAATATGACAATGACATAAATAGTAAACACAAAAAATTCTCCTATTTCTCCACAAATACTTATTTGTAATTGCTTAAGCAACATCCTTAGTTGAAAATAGCTATATCTCTAGGTCATGCTAGAAAAAAAAATCCATCTGTCTCTACTTTTCTATTACATTATAAAATAGAAATGTATAATTTGAATCAACCCAAGAACAAATTCATCACCTGCAAAAACACTCCCCTCTCAATCGCTAAAATCTTATTTGCTGAGTTTGTTTCTGTGATGACCAAAACCACTACGGTGCATCTCTGTATCTTCATTAAAACACCAAAACCACTACGGTGCATCTCTGTATCTTCATTAAAACACTTTCAAAACTATAGAAGAAGACATCACCGGTCTTGATTGTGTCATTTTATTGTCAGCTACCTATATTAATTTTGAAAACCATAACCAATTATTGGCATTCATCCTTGACAACCACCACATTCATCTACAATAGCTACTTAACTAAACATACTAATTCTACCAGAAAATCACTATTATAGTACTAGTCACTTCTTGAATAAGAGTTTTCTACTTCTGCTATATAATGCACATTATAATTTTTTGTTTTCAATTCAATCACGCCTTCCAGAATGTACACAGTTGTCACACGCTCTGCCACCTCTGAAGTACACATCCCAATTTGAACCAAAGGTCATGTGGAACATAATTAGTTTGATTATGAACTAGGTTATTGTCAACATTGAAAACAATTAAATCAGTACACTACTATCACATAAGGTGAAGTCATATCTTATAATTCCTTTATATTGCCATGCCCTAGTACCCTACAATAGTAGGGACAATGTTCTTTTTCATCATCCATTTCTTTTGTACTTTAGTTTCAATTATTCATTCATTATGCCCCATTACATAAATGTATGACATCTAATATAGAATGCAATGGGCAATATAAACTACAAAAAAATTTAATTCAATGTCACATAGAAGACACGGTTCCAATCTCTACTTCCTTATTTTAAAATGACTAGTAACTGTCATAACACTTCAGCAATTCAGTATTTCATTTATTGAAGAAACGTACTTTTTGTCATACTGAAGCATGTGGCATTATTTTTGACATTCAGATGACGTCATATCTACCCACCAAATCAACAACATTCTATTTAATGACTCACTCCTAATTTATAAACAATAGAAATAGTTAGTTACAGATAACAAGCATATATTACCTCATGTAAGGCTCCATGTGGATAGTGTTATCTAACACAAAGCTGTGAATGAGGTTCTTGAAGTCTGTATCCATGATTTGGTCATACTTGTGTCCTTCAAGTATTTCATCAACCATTGTCGGTTCCTCGTTGTCATCCCACGCTTTTCTTCTAGTTGGAGTGTATTGTGATAGATACTCCGTCATAAATCCCACAGATTCATCCTTGGTGTATCCACATGCCATGCTCCCCTCTGGCTTGGCCTTGTTTTTGACATACCCCTTTAGGACCTTCATGAACCTCTCAAAGGGGTACATCCACCTTGTATGGACCGGGCCACACATGAACAATTCATGTACTAAGTGCAAAGGTAGATGCATCATTATAACAAATATGGAAGGTGGAAATACCTTCTCAAAAGAGCAAATGGTTTCTGCAACCTCCTCAAGCATGTGGTCTTTCATGTCTGAATCCACCACCTTGGCACATAACTTTTTGAAAAGTCTGCTCATCCTCATCATAATTGCTCCCACAACTACTAGGTTTCCAATGTTCCTCAGACATAGGGCCAGTACTTGTCCCATCAGGATGTGGTAATCACGTGTCTTCAAGCGTTTTAGTTTACCATCTTGGATTCTCTGGCTCAAAGGAATCACATAATTAGAAGGAAAATTTAGCTTCCGCAATGTACTCATGAATTGTACATGTTCTTCCTTTGTTAGTATATACACAGCGTTAAGCATGAATAGGACTCTCCATTGGGATTTGGTTGAAGATGAAGGTGCGGACAAATATTACGCACCCTCAAGTCTTCCCTAGATTTGACAGTGTCAGTTTCACCAAACAAAGTCTTCATTATATTTTCACACTCGTTCTTTTCACAGTGCATAGTGTCAATTGTATGTCTCACTGGAAGAAGCTGCACATCAAGAATATTATGTCGTTAGTAATAATTATGCATGTACAACAATCCAGTTACAACAATGATGCATTTGACATTAAACTAAAAAAATTCCATGGTAGTGCATATAGACATGGTTATGCAATACTTTTCAATTAAAATGAACATTGTTTTCACCCCTAAAACTAAGCAGACATCTAATACATGGGTGACATTGAAGTAGAGAATACTATTTCATTGTACAGTACTCTGTATAATGCAATGTTTTTTATCCTTCAAGTGTGATTACATGGAAATCATTAAATTATTATCCCCACCATGTCATTACGTTACACTAATTTAAATAGGTACATGTCACAACACTTCAATCTATTATACTTTTCTTAGTCTTTGCTTACAGAAAACCTCATTCCTTTTTTCAACAAACCAACTCATGGTCCACCAGAAAACACATCTCAATTATTTCCAACCTTAATTCTCAAATTAATTATTTCATTCATTAATTCTAATAAATTTTTAGATGTCATTATGAATAAGTGTAAAACAGTAATCTCCTTATAATAACAACAATATGTATAAGTGTGACAAATTTAAAATATAATTTAAAAACATTACTGACTTTCTATATGGAAGTATAACCTCCATTACAGGTATAAGTTATGACCTTTACATCAAATAATACCAAATATGTGACAAGTTTTCTACAATAATCATCACCATTTTCATCCAAACATTTAACTCAATATTCTCCAGTTACTTTTATATTTTAGATATATTAGATTCAATTCTACAACTTCATAACAGCCTAAATACAACCATGAATTCCTTGGTATTCCAGTGTTAAGTAGAAGAGAGGAATTACAACATGAGATTTGATTATTTTGTATGGGTATTATTCACCTTTTTAATTCTTATATGTTCGCGACATCAGCGAGTGATGACCACTAAAAAAGCCATTACATCCAAAAAACTCTACAATATTTACTCTACATCTGTCCACTTAATGATGTATTATTATATCATTATGTGTGTTGAAGCTTGCATCATAACAAAATCAATAATAGTAAGAATTGATTGTGATTCACACGTCAAATTGCTGACTATAATAGAGATGGTACAAAAATTAGCATCAACTCTCACATGAAAACCACTGACTCATTTGGAAATAGAAAACATATATTCTACCAATATATTAAAGCTCCCATGTCTGTTACTTATTTGTCACATTTTTATTCCACCATATTCCTTGATATGAAAACAACACTGAATTACTCACTAATATGTGTATCACATTCATTCTTTATATCATTTCCTTCTGACTATTGGAATTCATGGTTTTGTTGAACGCCTGAACACAACACTGTATTCATTTATTTGTAACTACTGCGCAATTTCAGCATTTCTATTTTTAATTTTATAAGTGTAACTTTGGTTAAGAAACTTGAGTTTTTGATGATTTACTCGAAACCTTACAAAACTGCAGAAGCAATTGTAATCAAATATCAACATACCTCACTTCCAATGACCCAGACATTCTCAAAAGTACACTAAAAATATTCTTGATACTTCCTATTATTTTAATTCAGCATATTTCACTAAAACGGGTGTATACAAACCCTAGATATTGGATTTACGATGTCACTTACTATAATAATAACATAACATAAGCCAACAAACTTGAATAATTTATAAAATCATGGTTACATTTTTCCACATGGTGAATTTTACTTTAAATATAACTGTTCGCTTTACAAAACATCTATAAGTATTGTTCTGTAGATCTCTTGATTCTTTGAGGAAATAAAATATTTAAATATGGAAATATCAGTTCAATTAAACATTTGACACATTAAGCAACTAATAGTAATTTATGAATAGTATTCATATAATGTGGTGGAGAGTTAAAGTAAAATTTTAGAATTACCGAATGTTTGTCACCATAGATAGAACTTAAGAACAACACAAACCTATTACTATGGGAGATTACACTTATACTCTCATTTTATTTTCTCCCTTAACAAACGCTGTTGAATAAACTTACACCGATTTGCTTACCTTAGTAGTCACACTCATTTCTCTTTCATTCATTCATGCAACATAATCAGTGTTGTAGTAAAAATGGTAAATACGTTTAGTTTTTCAATATGAAGGTTTTCCACATGGTTCCTTCTATACAGCATTGTATACATTGACATCAAAAAACAGAATTTCTATGAAGTTCTAAAGTATATTTTATAAATATAGACTTACTCAAAAACAATTGTAACACATTGTATCTTAATAACAATTACTTAATATTTAATCACCAACAATTTTGACCTACAAGTAGAATTAAACTAATATCATAGAACATATGTAACGTAAATTTTAGTGTCTGAAAATCTTACTGACCAGTACGGTAGTTTGAAGAGTATGCTTACTCTCTTCACACTCATTGTTTTAACTGGATCATCATCCGCATTTGGGTGATTGCAAGAATGACTTGTGCTACATCGTGTCCCCCTCACCTTCTGCGGCTTGTTTTTTGCTTGTAACTTTTGCAAAAGAAGTCATATTGACTTGTCCTTTTAGAATAACCTGAACATGCAAGTTGATGATGTTTAGTGATTTTTTGGTGTTTTTTAAAGTTATTTTGCTATTTTTAAGCAGCCCCCAAATGGGTGTCCATCTTGGTCATTTTGGTGGTTTTTAGTACTATTTTGGGTCCAAAAAAGCTTTTCTAGGGCTATAAATCAGGGATGTTGTTTATGGAGCATGCTTACACGCATTCATAGAAGGGTTTTGCAAAATTATAAATTCTATGGCATCTACATTGTTTCAAAGTGGGCATCCTATTTCCCTTCATTGGCAAAATACAAAGAAATTCCTCAGCAAAGCAATTGTACCATGTGAATGTGTTTAATGGATTCTCAAATGGCCAATTTTTATTTTTATTTTTTGAATGATTTTACTATTTTCTAAAAAGCAAGAAAGAAATTGGCTTTTTAAGGTGATTTTGTTTTGTGCATAACTTTTAGAATAAATTTTTTCTAGGTCTGAATTTTCACAAGTATGCTATTTTAAGTGCTTTACAAATTTTCCATATTTTATTTTATTTAAAAAATATATATTCCAAAAGCTTGGTAGTACTATTAGTACTACCAGTACTAAGGGTGTTTGTGACAAAACAGAGAGGTCATTCTTGCAACTACCCATTTGCACAACCTCCACATTCCAGAAACCTCTGTCTCCAAGCACCACGCTTTGCAATATTGGTCCGTGTCTGTCAAATAGGCCTGTCTCAAAATTCACAGTTACCATCAAAATCTGCTCTTGCATTCCTCCATACATGATTTTCTGGTAATCACCTCATGTGCCCCATGTACAACATCTTGTCTGCTTTGCTTGAATGCTCAACAACAGTCTCTAGACCACACACAAGACAACCAACGTATCCTTTGTCGGCTTGCCCTGAAATAAGAGTGTACGCTGGAAAATCATTTATGGTCCACAACAAAATGCCACAAAGCTTGAAGGATTGATCTGGCCCAGTTGGTTTGGATTTATCAATTGCAGAGACCCCCTCCACAATTTCTTTAGTTCATTAACCAATGGCTGAAGGAAAACGTCAATGTTGTCCTTTTTTGGTGATGATGGTTTGGGTATTAACATTGTCAAAGACATAAAAGACCTCTTGGTTACTAAATAAGGTGGGAGGTTGTAAAGTATTGTGAGAATAGGCCACACTGAGTGTTTACTAGACTGTAGACTGTGAGGGTTCACGCTGTCCAGGGATATGCCCATCCTCACATTCCTATCGTTTGCAGAAAACGCTAGAAATGTTTGGTCCACAAAACTCCATTGTTGACTGTCAACCATAGATCTCATTTTACCATCTTTGGAGTGATTGTTTTTGTGCCAAGTCAAGTGGTTGACAATCTGAGGACATCCGTACAACCTTATTAATCTCCTAATGATAGAGAAACATCTAAGGACCCTCACCGGAACTGTCTGAGACCCTTAGATGTATCTAGATTTCATGCATGCTGGGCATTCTATCAGATGTTGTTTCTCTTTCCAGTATAAGGTCTTACCGCATTCACAGCAGTGAATGGTCTCATGTGCTAGTCTCATTTTCATGAGCAGGCTCTTCAGGTCGTAAGAGTTTTTTGGGCACTTGTTACCTGCCAGAAGAACATCATACTTCAAAAATTTCAAGATCTCGTCTAAGCATTGATGACTTACCAAAAAAAGGATGCAGAGCGACATGATGACAATGTTGAACTGTAAGCAACTTGTAGTTGCACCAGCAAATATCGGCTTGCTTGCACTGCGAATGAGGGACTCTAACAGCTCACTATTATCTATGTCTTCCTCCGCTACAAATAAGTCCTCAAAATCAACAATAGCACCGTTGTCTTTGTTTCTTGATCCATGAATCTTGTCGGCTCTATTAAAGAATTCATGCACCATACCCTCTAACTGAACGGTTGGGTTAGCCTAGTCACCGTCAAAAGAGTTCAAATTCTCAGTGTTGATTACTATGTCGTCGCTTGCCAAATCAGGAATCTGCTTGTCTTGTTCCTCTAAGATATCGGCTGTGTATATGTCATTCACCTGCAGTTTGTTTAAATTTTTAGAAGGTAAGGAGATTGTATATTCAACGTCAATTCAGATGCACCTTAATGAAATGCCCACGCTGACAACAGCTTATTATAAAAAAACATAACAATGACTCATTTACTTATTCAGATTGTAAACATGGAGGAACTCTAATACTAAAAGTCACTATTCTACTGTCTTAGATGAGTACATTGAAAGGAAATTATTGAGTAACAGCTATGTAGCACTGAACTCTGAAGTTGTCATTTTACAATATGTTTTCAAAATTGTTATTTTTAAAACTAATTAAAATTGAATATGTCACTATTGTGTATAGTTTTAAACTCTGACATGTCGAAATTTTTGTTTTACTAAATTGTAAACTTCAAACTGTTGTATTGAACAACGCATCAAATCTACAATGTCATGACCTCCATATGCTAAAGATACAAGATCATGCATTTTCATTTCATGGATTACAAAAACCTATATGAATAACTTAGCATGTACAACCTAAACTTATTTACAAGCGTATCAAACGATTTGAATACTGTTTTTAACAATAGCTGTGGATAGTAATAATCGTCATGCAACAACATTGCATAATATGTAACTACAATCTGAGCAAACATGGATTAATGTTTCTGTCATCCACTATACTAATACCCTGTGAGTTTGGAAATTGAAGTTCAATAACTAACAAACATAAGCCTAATTTTTACTTTCCTACTTCTAAAATTCTATGGACAACATGAAATGATAAAAAAATTAAACAAGGATGGGCTGACGATAAGGGATTTCAGTTATTCACCACAGAGGTTCGTCAAGAAATATGTCCCGACCATACGGTCGATGATGATGTTGTACAATGTGGCGTGGCTGAATGCTAACCCCTAAAAGACTAGACCCCCTTTTTTAGAAACATAGCAATTTTGGACAGGTACCTGTGATTGGAGCTTTTCATATTCTAAAATGAAAGTTTAATAGAATGTGGGGACAAGGTTTATCTTTAATATGCATTAAATTTCATGACATTTGGAATTTTGAATAAAAAGTTATGACCTAATGTAGAATGTGTAAATAGTTTTTGTAATTCCTTACTGGTTGTATAGTAGTAATACTGGGAATTAGAAGAATGATTAGTCAAATTGGT
The DNA here is from genome assembly GCA_963920765.1 of Ulota crispa. Taxonomy (NCBI): domain Eukaryota; kingdom Viridiplantae; phylum Streptophyta; class Bryopsida; order Orthotrichales; family Orthotrichaceae; genus Ulota; species Ulota crispa. The sequence continues at coordinate 11,671,998 of OY987243.1, forward strand.
TGTTAATAGTAGGTAATTGAATGGTTATTAGGGTTAAGGATTTGAGGTTCACAACCTCAGAAATCTGATAGAAACGATTTATCTTTTGGTAGTATAAGGAGGTTGAGAAAAGTGAATTGTGGGCCAGACTGTGATAGTCGTAAGCCGGGGTAAAGCTTGGAGTTGCCTCTTTTTCTTTGCTTTTGTGTTTTTCTTTATAGGATTGGAATTAAGATAAGTGTTATTGAAATTGTGTTTGAGATGTTGTGATTTGTGAAGTTAAAATAATTGATTTGGAGAAAGAAAGTGTGATTGTGAGAATTGAGAGTATTGCTTTGTGTTAATTGTATTGGATGATTGAGTACGAGTGAAAGAATTTAGAATTGCAGTATTGTGGAAGAGATTAAGCATCCTGTGAATTCAGGAATGCCAATTATATTGAGTAGTTGCAGGGTAGTGAATAAGTATAGAGTTTGTGAATGATTAAAGAGATTGAATGGAGATGAAGAAGTGAACTTTGGAAGTTTTGGATAGTTAGTATATAATCAATTGTGACATTAACATAACCAATTCATACGACGTGTCTTTCCCCGTGATTGAATCCACCTATACAGGTTTGTTTTGTTGGTTTTGGGAGAAACCAATAATGATAATTACACCTAATATGCTGTTTTTTACGTTTGGTGGGCAGCTTGGGCAAATTTCTAAAATTTACTTTTTTCAAAAACAAAATTTTTAAATGGGTTTAGGAGATTCATGTGAATGTAGGAAGCTTTGAATCATTTTGTTTGGATCACCAAGATGAAAGTTATGAGAATTTTTTGTTTACGGGCAATTATGGATTCTCTACTCCAAAATAACCTTTGAAGTCCTTTATTTTACTCAATTTTCAACATTTTGGAAAAAGAACAAAACCAAAGGATGAAGATTGCTTATGACAACATTATGACCGTTGGGATTGGCATTTTTCATTTCCATAATTATATTCTTAACAATTTAGTGTTTTGAATCATTCTCTACTTCTTTTTATTTACTAATTTTTTTCCATATGTTATACAACTCCAAATGATTTGAAACTTTTTTGACATGTACTTTACTTTGGTGGAATAAGAAATTTAGAGAAGCACCACCCACATGGCTTTTTTTGCTTAGAAATTTCACCTTCCAAAGGGAAGCTGCCCGGTTTTTCACAAGACGTTTTTTAATATTCAAACCATTCTAACTTCCAATCCATATGGTGGAAAAATCTGAATTTTTTTCCACATCTTCTAAAACCATTCTTCTACAAGATCCTACGGTTACATATGCATAAAAATGTATTTGTTTTCAAATTTAGTTGATGCTCTGAAAAAGGCAGTTTTGAAGAGTTTTTGGTGAAAACCTTGCTTGGTCCTTTAGGGGTTAAGTCCATGGCACTTCAGGCATCCACATCTATAGCTGTCCACTCCATCTTGGCAAGCTATTGCGCGTTCAATATGGTAAGCCCGGTTTAGATGCAAGGTGTCCATCTTGTAAAACTGTTGGAAATAGCTTGGCAGTCAACAGTTTTAACTAAAAAATTATGGCTATCATTCTTCTAAACATTGTCAATGTATTGTATGTGTCAACACTACAAAAGAAGATGCAATCTCTTTTATGTAACCTAATTTGATGGTATTAAAAACCATGCATTGCATTTGTACACTGCAATTGCGGAGAGCTGTGCTTCCTCTATTTTTCAAACTAAACAAAAACAATCACATAGTGGGTGATGAAGAGTTTGTTTTCTGCATCCCGTCTTGCAGATCACGGAAAAATCCATAATTCTATTTACTGTAAAGAAACAACCTTAGAATTTGAAGAACTAAATAAAAGAATGGTTGAGACTTACCAAAAGCTGAACTCAGTTGACGCTAAAGATACAAGTACTGATTGAGTAATTGGTCAAAGGAAACCTGCGGAGAAGCGTTATCAGTACTACTAAATTAGTCTTCAGTGCATATTGAATTGTCCATTGCACGCCGCAACAACACGTTCCTGAACGACCTTTGCATCACAATAGTTTGTATGAAGTCGTGATTTAGTTTGTATAGGTATGAGAGAATTGAATTACTAAAGAATGTCATGTTGACTATTACAATCATGCTCACTATTGTCAATTCTTTTGAATACTAGCAAAAGAAACCCTCATGATTTTTTGGAAACAGATGTAAACATTACTCTCCGATAACAGTGTACATGAGAGATGAAGATTTTTCGTAGCTTGCGGAAGACAACACTTTCGGAAGGGGGGTGTGATTAACACATGAGAGGGAAGCAATGAAGGACGTTAACGTGCCTCATGTAATAATCATTATAGACATGAATGGCATAATCAACCAAATCTTAAAAATATGATTTCCAATATTGACAAGATAGCTTACTGTCCATGGTAATCATTAACAACAAGTAATGGTACAAAGGACACTGAAAGTCATTGGTAAGGGTTACAGCACATTGCGACTTAGGGTTCATTGTAGAACTTGCAGAACAGAAATGGGAAATTCACTCCATTGTCATCTTCAATATTGGGCATGATAACTCACTTTTGCAATTTGATTTTCAATACACTATGATGTTCTCATCGGCATACCATTCGGAACATCTTTTGCTTCCGCAAGTACCAACCCAATTTTCAAAACATTTTTGTCTACATGTGTTGGTTGTTCAAGTTGCTGGATGAGGTTCACGCCATGAGTCTTTGGAAGTGGAAGTGGTGTAAGAGGGGAGTGTACAAGGCAAAATTCACAATTGAGAAAAGTAAGAGTACTTGCGGAGAAATTTTCCTTATGCATGAAATGCGCATTGTTGATTCCTTATTTTTTGTGAAGTATAATGTGGTCACAGAATTTGGGTGACCCTTTACCTACAATTATGCAAGACTGAAGATAACAGACTATTTGCGGAAGATACTTGGCATGTTACTATGTGAATGGCATCTTCAATTCCCGAATTTCAGTTTCATTTGGCATTTTCCAAATTTGATCTTGGAATTTTGTGATGTTCGTCTAATATTGTCGTCTTTTATTATTGACGTCAGTTATGAAACTATAATTTTGATAGTTTTACATTTACTTGCCACTTTGATTCTCAAATTTGTAGTGATTGAAATGTAGCCACGTGCTTTAGAGGGTAATCATTGTCTGTCATTTGTCAATCATGCAACTTGCATGGTTGTCAGATGTTTCTATATTTGTCATTTTATTTAGGTAGGCGGCTACCGCAATGAAGGCAGGAGTGTATGCGGAGGCGGAAAATGAAGTTGTGTTTTATGAATGCACTCACCGTCTTCATTGTTCCTGGTGCAATGTCCAATAGGGAGTAACGGATTCTAACAAAGTCAAGAGGGACGGAGTAAGTACCAATTGCTGTAAGTGTTACAATCCTTCGTAAAAGTACTTGAGCTTGATTATACTAATAACTTGGAAATTGTTGAACATGATTAACATAATTGATGCAAAGAAATACATCTAAATCCCTCTATTTTTATACATAAGGGTTTACTTGCGGTGGATGAGGGTCTGCATGACACTCAGTAATCTATGACATGTAATTAGGAGGTGGAAAATTACAGAACAAGTTCAGTAATGTTGCAGGAAGAGCAAATATTAATATATTGAAATTACCAAATGGAATAATGGTTGTGGCATGGTGAGAGTTGAAGAAACATAGGAGTTGAGATTTGTTGCACATTATTTGTGAAGTACTGGTAGAAGAAGCAAGGAAAGTTGATCATTACCAAAAACAAAATTTTCAAGTCGTCCAAAAGCCTGAATTCAATACTGTAGAGATGTTAGTCAGGTTATTATAAGAATTTAAAATTGTGAAATTTATATATTAAATATAGTGTACACATGATTGAATTGATGTAGCATAAAGTTGTACATATATTGGGAGAAGTAGATATGTTTACGAGTATTGGGATCCTAATACACTGATGATTATAGAGGGAAGATATCTTGAATTATGTCAATCATTGACACAGAACAAAGAATATAGATGAAATGTTATTCCTATAACAAAGGTCTGTCAGTCAGGGAATTGTTATAATGACAAGTATGAGATATTATATGTTAATGAAAAATACGTTATAAATTGAAGTCACGTACAAAAAAATAGAGAGATAAGGGAAAATATGTTATTTCTTCTAAATTGTCAGTGTAAATACCCGAAGGAAAAAAATACAATATTAATCAATGTCGAATCTTGAAAATGAATTGAAATTTATTATTCTGTTGAAACCTAATGTCTTATGAATAAATAACTATTAATGTCAAATGCAAAGTATGAAGTAAATGAAGTGTGAAGACTTGAAGCGACTTCTACAATTTAAATCATTTAAAATTAGGACAGGGTATAGAAGCATTGGATGTTTTTTTGAAGGATTTGGTATGTTATTATAATAGTGATTTTAAATAGGAAATTTTTAAGCTAATATGACATAAGTAATGATTTTATAGATAACGTGAATTCTAGTGACATTGAACTCACTGCCGAACTCAAATGACATTTCATTCTACATAAATTGAGTTTTGTAAACGTTAGTACAGAGGATGATGAAATAGAATTTCAGAGTCATTGATTACAAGAAGTAAAGCAATTCTTGGTGTCATATGTGGTCAATGCTCAAACATACGCACATGTAAGTTCATTTTGAATTATGAAATTAGATAATTACATAGTACAAGGAAAGAAGTACATCATAATATTTATTTCAAAAATGAGCCAAGTACATTATAGTATTGAAAATGGTTTGTATAAGAGCAAAACCAATATTATGCACCTGTACTGTATATGAGAAGGTTTAATTAGAGAACAATAAAATATGACGTATTGTTCATTCCTTTTGCACTGGCGTACTTGTAGGCAGTGCTATAATAATAAATCCATGCAATTCATAGGAATCGCCAATATGTCTATGTTCCCGTAAGGAGCTTCTAACATTCTAACCAAATTAGGTATATACAAGATATTATATTGTTCAAATTCTTGAGGCAATTGACGTTCATATAGCGTCATTGAGGCTGTACTGGCTAAGTACGTAATATGTGATAATTCTTGGGCTTATTGCTTAATGAACTGTATTTGTAGTTAAGTATACCTTTCTTCCAAGAATATTTACAATTCATAGAAAATGCCATGTTAACCAGATCATTTGAAAGATAATGAGGAAAATGTATTATGTTTTTGTTAATTCACTGATGCAAACAAATGACCATTACTGTGTTGGGGTAATGATGTTGTAGGATGTTGGTTACCAAGAAATTAATGAATGCCATCTCCATTTCTAAATCCCCTCATTTTTGCCTTGCTATACAGACTACCAGCTAAGTCAAAACTAAATATTTGAATAACGTATTCATAGACAATGATGCCCCATACTTTGTGCTTAATGAATATGTGGCGATTAAAGAAAGATCATAATAGCCAGTCTACTCAAATGACCAATTGTTATATGAGCAGAGAACATGTGTCATCCAGTAAGTACTGATAACATTTTGTGAGTAAGACATCGCAAACTCTATGAATGCAGGTATGATGAAACAGAGGATGAAGAACTGGAAAGTCAGTGACCAGCTGTCTGTGGATGCAAGATACAGTGGTGGATTTACATCAAAAGCAAGTTGTGGAGTTAAAAGGGGATATTTGCACCCAAATTCCTCTTCTGCCCTGCCATGCACCACATTCAACGGGTTTCCATTGGGACTAACTAACAGAGGCCTTTAGGGAATACCAAGACACATGCAAATCAATGGACGTCCTGCCATGCAAGCTCAACATATTGTAATGAATTCAAATGTGGGAGGCAGGAGATTGATCTCCAATGAATCACGATCATCAATGGTAGTATTGGACAACCGTGGATGAGAACAACAATGGAATGGATACAGTGGAGAACATGATAAGCACATGTCCAATCGAGCACCCACCGGCGGGGGAGGTCATGCATCACAGGAAGGTGATAATTTATAATATTGGAATGTGGAGTCTGAATTTGCAGAAACGACACTCAGAGTTTGGAAGATTTAACCATTATAGTCTTATGGAATATTAGGTTGTTACGATGAGAACCTAAGATGTTTCTTTTTTAATTTAACCTTTTCTATGTATGTTGTTCAGTTCTAGGATTATATTGAATAGCAGCATGTTGGGTCTTTAGAATGTTGTTGTACATGACAATGAATTGAATGAATACGATATCATTAAATAATGCTACATGGATTATATAGTGTACCAATTATAGCAATCCAACATAACCTAATGTGGAAAAGTGACTCAAATTTGTCTAGAATGAGAGTACATACTCAAGTATAAACTAAGTTTGAAGAAGTACTTGTAATAGTACTAAATTATAAAAAACTAGTGACTACAAAGAGATGTTATTACTGTAAGTAGTAATTGACGTTATTGGAGTAGCATTTACAATGTGAAGTGCATTTTGTTTTTCCAACTACTAATTTTGATTTTTATCAATGGTACTTCAATTCTGAGATGTTTTGTGAATGCAATTATTATATTTATTTTTCATCAGTCAGAAGATGGAATTTGCCATCCAAGGACATGGCAATAGTTAGTGTTGCTAATTAGGCACATATAAACTTTGTCATGATTATTATTTTGCAATACACTAACGTAGAGTCTGTGATAGGTCCAAGGCATTTCATTTCCGGTTATTGTACTTGTAGTCTAATGGAGCTACCATTGCAAGGTAGTAATTGAATTCTAAGGAACAGAGGGGAAGGCTGGAGAGATATTGTCGTTGAAGATACTGAAGTACATGGATGTCCAGAAGAGCACGTAGCATATCAAAGTGCTAGAAGTCACCATATGCAGAATCAAAGGAGTATGACAATTCTTCCGCCAAAAAGTGAAGTGCAAAGACTGGTAAGTCTAAAGGGTTCTCTTATTTACTGACATACAAATTAATGTTGGCTAATATTGTTTATGATGTTCTGTGTGCATAAATTTATAGTTATACATTAGTATATGTAGTACGCTATTGCGTAGTACATGTTGGGCATACTTTGTTTGTGAACATTGTACATTAAAGTGGCATGGTATTATGTATTGTAAATAACACATAAATGAAGCTGTAATTTACATGGAACCCTTGAAGAATTTATGGTGAATGAATGTTGGTGAATATGAATTGGAAGTGTCTAAAATCAATTAAAATAATGTTGAGTTACGAGTGATAGATTTTAACGCTGCATAATGAATTATACTAGCCTTGTATGAATAGTCCCAATAAAGGATGAATAACACTTACTCATGTATACAGATGACAATTTGTTGACATGCACAATTCTGAGATGTGGTAGGAGGTAAATGGATCTTCCTCATAAAATGTGATATCTGTACAGCAATTGGAGAAGAGGATGAGATAAATTTTATTGCAAATATCAGTGTACTATCCACCAAAATGCGTTGCATCCCTAAAGTGATGTTCAAATAGTCTAATGTTATATGATATGCATGTGTTATGTCTTACATGTCTTATTTGTGATTGTGTGACGTCCAGGAATGTATGAAATTTATATTTTCTATTTTGATATATGTTATGAATGTTGTAATAAGCAGGAAGAAGACAGTCAACCATATTACAGCAATACTGAAATCAACCATGCTGAAGGTACGTACAACAACGGACCTTACACTGAAAATGATTTTATTAGTGATGATGGAGAGGAACATGACAATCAAGAAGAAGAAACACGGGAGGATAACAACGTGGAGTTTCAAGAAACACATCTACCAAAAGCAGTAATAGCAAGGGATGAAGTGGAGAAGCACAAGGTAAGAAGACAATCCCAGGCCGCTTGTAGGAAAGAAGGGGCCAAGCTTTTATGAGAAGGACTGATTTGGCATTTCTTAGAAGTCAACAAATATTCAGGAGAGCCTTGCAGTGATGATGTTGGGGATTGGAGAAAGAGTTGAAGTTGTTGTCAAAGAAATTGGACCCAGCAATTGGCAATATAAAAAAGCAGCCTCTACTTGCTCTGAAGGAAATAGAGCAGTTGATTCAACAAACCTAGGAATACCAATTTCCAGTGAGCTTTGAGTGCGTAAGGTCAGCCATTGCAAGGGGTGTAACGTTGAGACGTGTGGAGTTGTTTGAAGCTATTTGGCAGAAGAAAAAAACCCTGATGACATAAGCTTGAGTTCATGGCTTACCATGTCCATTGAAATCAACAACCCATCCCACCTTCAAAAATCCAAGGACTGCAGCAAGGCAAACGCAAGCCGTCAAAAATTTGGGAGAACAGGACCATCAAGTGAAGTCGGGGTCCGTCAAAGACTTAAAGATCAGTTAGGGAGATCACTTGATCTAGAGGAGTTGCACTTCAAAATGGACATGAACAAAGGATACGGGGGTCGATCAAAAAATAAAGGCAACACCAATATGTTTATACATGGCACGCGGGGGCAGCCTGCTTTGAATTTGGGGGTGTCATTAACCGCTGCAAAGAAAGAGCATTCTCAAGCAAAAACATGTTTTTGAAACGACTGTCAGCAAATATCCTGCATGACAGTGGGATTGTCTTCAGGTATGGGAAGTATGGGATTACAGATGACAAAGAATATGGAAGCACCATCTGCTGAACGGGTAGAAGACTCTGAAAGAATCCTCACACCATACAAGAAGGAGTTGTTAGAGCGAGTGGCTACTTTAGAATCTCACAATAAAGCTCTATCTAGCACAATGGAAGAAAGGGCATTCCCAGGTACAAGATCAATATTTGTTGTAGGGGAATTGAATGTAGTGAACAAGGAGGATTGAATTCATTGAAATTGTTTGTTTTGACGTAGCAGTTCATTATTGAACTGAACATTCCGCAATAGAACTCATTTCAAAAAAAATGAATGACTTGATTGAGCACTAGCCGATAGCGGCAAAGTTGCTCACTCGTGAACAAGTCCATCACTTCTTTAGAAATCCGTAATTTGAAATGCAAGGACAAATAATTGTTTCTATTGTTGCGTTTTCATACATTTGAATGTATGAAATATCCTTATGTCATTTTGAATGAAGGAGAAATCAACAATTGGCAGTACAATACAATAACTTCATGTTGTATATAATGTGTAGTGTAATTGGTGATGCCTATGAATGGTGATGGTCTCTTCAACGAGGATGAGGTATGTCGTTATTATCTAATTTTTTTTCATTAAATACATTTTGTACTATTGTGATTTGGAATCTTATAGTAGAAAATAGTTTTGTCACAATGCAATTGTTTGTATTAATAGAACAAACATGAGGCATAATGAAGTATGACGCATGCAACAAAGAAATTATGTTCCTTATGTAGTGTTTGTGAAGTGCATCTACATTAGAGGAAGTTTAAAATCTTATGAGCTTAGTAGAAGCTGTTTTCTGTGGCAAAATACTTGGAGTAATTTTCATTTTCAATAATGTATTGGCAGTTTGTTGTGTAATAGTGGGTACAATTTTAAGGAAGAACTAGTACTCTAATAGTATTGGAATTGCAGGAGGACAAAAGAGCGCAGGTTAAGGGAATGGCTGCAAGAAGATGAGGCGTTTGGCGGAACCTCTACAGGAGAGAAGAAAGAAGGAAGACTTTTTGTAGTATTATGTTGGTGTTCCTAGGGTTGTTACTAGGTTGAAGGCAATGGTATACAGTGAGTAGTGTGCAAGTCGTGTTTGATGATTGTTGATTAAGCTCTAGTTTGTTTTAAATGTGTTGGAGTGCTGTAATATTTTAAACCATTTGGAACCATACTTTCTCTGTGAAGAAACGTACAAATCGTAATTCACAATTTTTGTTTAAGAGAAATGCTGACCTTTTAAACGGATACAGATATTTGCATAAAAATATTTTTTATGAAGCAATCATAAAATGAGGGCTTTGTAATAAATCATCAACGAAGGCTATATATTGGGCCATGGATGCACAAAGAGTTCTTTTGGATGTGTGTGAGCTTTTCATTGAATGCATGACATGTGAGCCCTAATTAATTATTGAGCATAAAGTAAAGAGGACAAAAATCATAGCTGTGACAATTAGAAGAGGCCCAGTGTCAACATATCAGTAGCAAGATAACGTACTTCTAGAATCATCTTGAAACACATTTTCTTAATTTGGGTACTGTTTACAACAGTAAAGAAGGTCAATGCCAGGTAAACCGGGTGTAAAATCACATCCTAGACGTGTAATATATATTTTTAGATGCATACATGGAAATGTCGATATTGTAAACCGGTTGCTCATAAAGTGAAGAAAGTAAGTTAATGTGACGGATCTGTGATGCCTTATGTAACCATCGATGATGATGTGGCAGACTGCTGAAACAACAAAATATTTGAGAAAAGTTTGTCAAAAAATCGACCAAACGATAGTGACCGAAGACTGAGAATTTGACAATGTTGTGTCATTAAATTGTCAACTAGGCTAGCCCTCCCTTTGTAGTGAACATTGTTTCTTACCTTTGAGCTTAAACAACATATTGTATAGCACTTTTTGCATCCAAAAAATTAATGGAAATTGATTATGGGGCATTATAGCACCTTCTAAGAGTAGGTAAAGGAGAGTCTTTTATGGGAGGACATTTCATTTCAAAATAATTGATTGAGAAAATTTAGAATATGACATAAAGCACTACTCAAGAAAGGCATAATATCTGTCATACATCAATATGTCATAGAATAATATCACTTGAAAGTGGTCCTACAAAATAATTAAATGGAGCCACACAAAAATGAAAGGGAATCTGCTAATATGAGAAGCTATTACCTCTCTCAGTTTTTTGAAATAAATTATCACACAAAGTTAAATGAAACTTTTAAACATGTCCATTTTGAATAAAAACTAGGCATAAAAGACATATTATCACCTATTTTCAATAGCCAAGTTTAATATGTGGATCCTATTTATCCTTCTATGCTTATTGCAAAATAAACCCATACTAGGATTATGCGTCATATGCCAAACATATCAAATTGAGTATATATTTCAAAAAATAAAATAAAATCCAAATCCATTGTAAGGATTGTGTTCAAAATCCAATATGCTCTTTAGAATGCAACAATAAGCTTGGAATTGAGATTCTATGCAAAAACAATGTTTTTGATAATAATAAAAAACCAAGAGCCAAGTAGCCAAAATTGGAGTTTTATGATTGTTTACAGTAAATGTTAATAGGTAGGAAATTTTGGAATGTAATGAAATATCCTGAAATAATAAGCAACTTCTGCAAAGAGACTTGGTAATAAATTATCAAATAAATGTAAAGATGAAATAGAAAGTTCATGGTACATTACAATCCTATACTATATTTGCCAGAATAAGTTTATATTTTAAAATAGAGTTCTTTATTTTGTTATGCAAGCTATGTCAACTAGCATTTAATATCTTGTTTAGACAAAACGAATTGTTTTTGAAAGAAAAAACTTGCTCAAGTTTTTAGCATCCTCTTGTTTAACTTCTAAATGCCTAAGGGTACTTTTCTCAATTTAGAAAGGCATTTTGGAAGTTTTTGAATTGTAGTTGTAAGATTGTTGTTAAACATTGACAAACATTTGTAATAGTAGGATCTTGAATTGTAAGTCTTCTAGATGATAATGCCAAAAAATTCTAAAAAAGCCACTCAAGTGTTAAAATAGTTGTGACTAATTGTAGAAGAGTACAATTTATTTTTATTTTTTTTAAGCTACTCAAAAATTGTTATGCAAAAATGTAACTTTTGTATACAAATTTGGGAAACAACCACTTATGATGATTCAGTATTTGTTATTGTTACTTCAAAACTAATGACTCTCCTTCCAAATTCATGACCACAATTTCACAAATGAGCATGCAATGCAGCTGTCAAAAAGTTACCACCTAATACAAAGAAAATGCTTAATTCCAATTTTTGACCAAAAATCATTATGAAAGAAAGATGATTCAATTGTGAATGAATTCCACTTTGTATAACAAAGTCTTTCCAAGCAAAATTAGCCAAAAGCACACTTGGATTTTATTAAATGATGGAATTTCAATAATAGAGCCTTCATTGCCCTAGGGAGTGCTCAAGGGAAATCTTGACTTTATGCTCAACTTGTTGCCCATCTTTCCAATGTGGCAGCTTGTCATAGATTCATTTGTGACACTTCACCGCACTTTTTGATGCGCAAGAGACATGCTTGCACTTTAGCTTCAACTAAAAATAATTTGAATGTGGTATGTAGGAAATGCAAACTAGACATTGAAGCTAACTTTAGACAACAACTTCTCCAAAAGAAGAAACTAAAGCAATTAAAATATTTGCTAGCAACGAGGTCTCAAAGTTCCTTGAACACCCAAATTTGATAGGTTATACATTTAAAGGTTCATATTCCCAAAATTTCTTGTACTTGAAACAAGTGAATTGCCTTTTCAAAGGTACTTACAAACATTTCCATCTATCATGTGATGCACTTTGCCTAAAGTATTAAGATTTTTTAGTTAATGAAATTATTTACAACTAAGTACTTCATTATTTATATCATTTGCTCTACAAATTGATATCGTGTGAAAATATGGCACATTCCATTCATTTTGTGTACACAAATAAATTATGCAAAAATCATATTGTGCATGCAAATGTAAATATGTAATAAATGGCAATGGAATGTAACAATAATAACACCATATTCATTAAATTGGGAAAATCAGATTCTCAAGTTATACTTCACCTTAAACCTAGTGTTTCTTTTTAAACCGTTTGAACGCTAGATTCAAAGGTATTGGATTCGATTTAAGCCACTGAGATTTTGTCCCTTGCAAATTCCTCCTCTTAGGTGAGGCACAAGTATAAAAAAAAACGCTACTGAAACCTAGAGCTCGGTTTAAAGTGATCACCCTAAACCTAGTTTATTCCCAAAATGGGCATTTCTTCCCAAATTAACGAATATGGCATTTAATGTTATAGATGACTAGGAACTATTGATGTTACATCCAAAGATACACTAAAATGAGAAACTATCTTCAATAAAATGGAATGTGGAAATGTGAGACTATATCTTCTACCTAGTTTCTTCTAAGTAGTTGATTGGATTATACATAACCACAATAATCACAAAAGTTACAACAATAATTGAAAATCATAATTCATGCTTTGATCTCAAATCTACAAAAAGTAACTCATGCAGCCATAAAAACCAACTAGTTGACCTGTTACACATGTTAAAGCCACAAAACCCAAGCAATGACAAATATGTAAAAAATCTTATAAATACAAGCCCTAGATATCAACTTTTCCATAACAAATTAAAAAAAGCAAACATCTTCAAGCCCTTTCAAATACAAGTACAATAGGTAGGCTATTAAAACCTCATACAAATGAGCAACAAACTCACATGTAACTCATGAGAAGTCAAGTGTATATGTTAGGGTTAGAAAGTAGATTATGTATTCTAATGGAATTTGAATGATGCAAGCAAAAATTCAAATGGAAGATTCAACAATTCAACTTAAGAAACAAGTTTATTCACATACACTTATAGAATGCAATTAGGATTGAAAGCTCAAATAGAATGTCAGTAGATACCACCATAATCAAAATCAAATTAATTCAAAAATAAAAAATCACACCACTTCTCACCTTCGATTTAAAGAACCTCTCATAGGCCTTAAATGGCAACAAACCACAAAATACGACTCCTTAACAATAAAGCCAAAACAAGTTAACCTTTGACATTTGCACCTCACAACAAAATAGACACTAGTAAAATAAATCAAACAATGATGAGTTTGTTTGACAAAAAATACACAAACCTAGAGTCATAGAAAAATTTGTAAAATTCATTGCAGAGAAAATATAAGTGTTGTCAATTACTATCACTTTTGCACACCATTTTCTTTTTGAAAGTTTTATTACTATGTCATTTGGTGCTAATTCCACACCTTTCATTAATTATAATCACAAATTTCTTCATTCGCTCATACACAATATTATTTAGTGGTTGTACAAAATTTAAATTCTGGTTTGTTTTCCAATCATATTAACTTGCATTTTTCTAAATGAAGCTCTCATAACATTCAGTAGCAGTCAGTATGACTGCCCTCCCTCCAACTAAAGAGTGTGGAATATTCCACATCCATCGGTAGTTAAGAGGACACTTGGCTGAATTTATGAGAGAGTTTATGAAAAAGAGGCTCAATTTAGTGCACATATGTTGATGTGGGGGCCAGCCATGTCAGGAAAAATAAAAAATAAAAATAAGAATAAAAATAAAAACTTTTTTTTTTTTGTCATGATGAAGTTCGTGTATGATACCTGAAGAAAGGGAAAGACAGCCTCTCTTCAGGCTACTGAATGTTATGCTTTATGTTTTTCAGTCTAATTTAGATCTCCAACTAATTTGCTCTATTTAGAACAAACATGAGAATTAATATTAATTTGATTACAGTTGAAACCAAGAAACCTATTTATATTTTGCCATGCTACTTTGGAGGATTTCTAGTGAAGGCAATACACTTTGAATGGCGTATAGAGTTGTAGTATGCAAATATTAATGAGTGCAATTTAAACCTTTGTAGGTCTTTGTAGCCGTTCATATGAAGAACATAAATTGCAATAGAACTCACACTTATAAATTAAATTATAATATGATTTATGTAAATATGCTTTTGTGACTTTTTGTGTTTGTGTATATTTTGTACAATACAAAAAAATACCATATCTCACATATAAAAGTATTTGTACGTAAGCAAGTTTATAATTATATTCTTTATATTCACATATGAAATTCATTTTTTGAATGCCTAAGTGTAATCAAGGCAAGGTTTTGAACACTTCATACACTATTTATTGTCAACCAGGGTTTTAATGCCTACACACAATTTCTACAAATTTAATTAACATTATTGCAAAAAAAATTTAAAGAAACAAAATAATTGAGGTATTTTGTTAAAATCTATAATTCTAAGAAATTTCTAATATAACTTCAAAACCACAAAATCACTTAAAATAAAACTCAAAGAAATTTCAAACTAATTTCTATCCTTCATGCAAAAATAAATACTTTTATAGCAAAAGCTTAAAAAATGCGAGTTTTACATTACAAATTACCTGCAATTTTTTCTAGAAAAATCCTTAAAAGTATGCAACTAATCCATTGCTAATTTCTTTTTCAAGCGATATTCACAATGGACAATCTATCTTGTTCGAAAAATATTAGTTTTTTAAAACATAATCATTACAATAACAAAATATTTATTTTCAGTCATTAATTGTTCAAAACAAGAAAAATGAACAAATTTTAGGACTCAATCTTGAACAAGTAAATGTGTATATGTCAAATAAATCATGTAGAGATTTCTTTGAGTTTTTAAAGTAGCTAGTCGTCACAATGGATTTCATTTGATGAATGAATTGAATTCATAACATACACAATAGTGAGCAAACAAAGGTCGCCTAGAAATAAGCTTCTCCAAGAGATGGATTTATGCACTAAAGTTAGACAACTCCACTTGAATTTGTGCATTGGAATTAGACAATTTTAAAATGCTTAGAAAATGAATATCTTTAGACAATGAATTTGTGCGTTGGATGTGCAGTGGAGACTTGGAGTTAGATAGCTCTCAAGTGAAAACCAATGCATCTGAACTTGGAGTTTAAAAACTCCAAGTAAAAAATCAAGATTAAATTGGACATGAGTCCATACTTAATATACTTCTAAACACATTCAGGATGCGGATTTTAATGAATGATTCTAGATAGAACCATGATAAAAAAAACTAAGGTAGAAAAAAAAGTCATACTAAATCTAAGAATTGAGAGTTTTCAAGTGATTAAATTGGTCAAAACTTAAAAACCTTATACCTTCACATCATGTTTCATGTCCATGTTTGTATTGACTTAAACATATCTGTATGATAACAAGTTTTGCTAGTTTTGGTTAATCCTTTAAATACCACACACATTTTCCCAAAATTCACTAGAAATCGGGGCAATAAGATTAGATGTGCATTTGAAATAGATATGGACCCAATTTGAATAATCCAACTATACAAATGTGAAGGGCACCTTGTTTGTTGCAATGCATCAAAATTTCAGCTAGATCTACTATTGGAGGTGAAATATTATAATGATTGAGTGAGATGTATATAGAAAATCTCTAGTTTTTCATGCTTGTGTGGTTTTGAATGTTAGTGCTTCATGCAAGCTTGATTGAGAATAGCCTTACATTTCTAGAAAGCAGGGTTTTCCACCTTTACAATAAGATTAGTTTCACTCAAAATAGACAAAAATAGCAATCACAAGGTGTAGCTAAGTGGACAAAAAGGGTAAAAAACCCCATTTTCTTTGCTATCCAAAAACAGTTCTCCAAGAAATTTGATAATTGTTACAAAAAATCCAATGTGTGGAAGCAATCAAGAATTGGCATTAAATGTAGGATGAACTTTTTTTTAAATAAATTGATAGCATCAGTTCAATAGATTCTCAAATAGTACAATTGTACAACTATCGTATAGAGAAACAATACAAGCGTATTCCTTGAGCAATTTGAAGTTTCTTAAGATTGCACATTTGAAATATGGCATTCTTCTTGGATGTTTGATGTATTGTGTTGTTGCTTTGATCCATCTTTGACCAAATATGGATATTTATTTGAGGCCATGATGTATAAACACCATTATTTATCAACTCCCACATCCAATTCTATTGTTGTTTTTTGGGTTGGATGCAAAATTCTTGTGATCACAAGCGTTTTTCAAAATCATTTTCCAAATTGTTGAGCAAATTTACTATATAGGCCAAAAACTACTCTCCTGAACCAAAATATGGTTTGGTGGTCTCTAAAGGGTTAAAGAGAAGTGGACCTTCATAGTTCACTCCAAAATTTGAACTTATAAATGATGAAAATTCTTCTTGAAAGTCAAATCATAAAAAAATTGTTACATCAAATTTCAAACACTTTCAAAAAAACATTTTGTATTGCCCTTTATAACCACCACAAGGTGGAATTTGGCCTTGAATTGGGACTTTTGAAACAATTTGAGGATCAATGATGATGTGCCATCTGGAAGAAAATGAGCAATAAACAACTGGTTCTAAATGACTACAAATGTCCTAAACAACTATGAGTCATTGTATAGTTGTTTAGAACATTTGTAGTCATTGTGAATCAGTCGTTTAGGACACATTTTTCTTTTAGTATTTCAATCTTTCACAACTTGAGAGATTACATGCAACGCACACTTGGTCCAATTTGTCATAGAATGACAAGTTAGTCTTAAATTTTAATTTACACATACCATGTTTCTACTACTATTAGCTTACCTTTGACAATGCTCTTAGTCTCCTAATGAATCTTTTTCTTGCCCATTGTGCAATTGATGTTTGAATTACTTGGACAAACTTCTTGTTTGTATGAATGTCCTTAAGAAATTCCAAATCTTGTGGTACTTCATAATCTAACTCTCATTATCCCTTCATCTATAATTGATATGTGAACACAAGTGTTATATTCTTTGAGTTATTAAACTCTTAGAGTTGAAGAGGTTGTGCACTAAGTATTCTTTTGAATTATTGAACTCTTAAAGTTGAAGAGGTTTTGTGTTAAAGACTACAAATAAATCTTCTAGTAGCTCAAAAGGGCCTATTGAAACCCAAAGTTTAATCCAAAATGTTATAGGTTTTATTTTGTAGACACGTATATCTTATATCTATTATAGTCTTATCTCTATTAGTTTGGTAGTTGCGAGCAAAGTATGATTTAAAATTAGCGATTGGTGAGGGCCAAGAGGCAAAGTGATGAACATGGGCGTTGTGTGTGAAAGAACATCTTTGGTGAAACCCATTGAATCTTTTTCCAACTTGAATTTGGAATTCATATGTAAAGGGGTGGGGAAGGAGATGAAGAGGCAAATTGATTTGAGTCTAAAATTGAATTTGAGTTTATATTATCCCATGGGATATTTTTTGTGAATAGAGGGTGGCATGGGGATAGCATGGATTTAGTAGCCTTTCGTCAGAAGGGCAGGTGCACAAGTCCACTAGTTGACAATAATAGTTCCTAAATTGAGCCTCAAATTTTTTGAAAATTTGTTTTACATTGAGCATTTGAGGACTTTCTTTTGTCCATTTTTATTTCATATTTGACCAACACATGGGATTTTATTCTACAATTGATTCTGATGATTCAAAATTAGGCTGCATCTGAATTACCTGTTTCCAAATATGATCAATTTGCAGCTTAATGTGAATTTCCGATTCTTTAGGGGTTGATTGAACTTGCCAAGCGTCTGAGTTGGAAGAACCCATGCAGAAGGAGATAAGCTTAACCCTTTAACGACCACACCCATTTTCACATAATTTATTGAAAACAGGGGCTGTAAGCTTAGATTTGGAATTGACTCAAATATGGACTCATTTTCAATAATCCAACCGTACAAATGGGAAGTACACCTTGTTTATTGTAAAGCATCAAAATTTCAGCTAGATCTATTGTTGGAGGTGAAGTATTATAATGATTAATTGAGTGAGCCGTATGCGGAAAATCTCTTGTGTTTCATTCTTGTTTAGTTTTGAATGTTAACATTTCATGCAAGTTTTGATTGAGAAAAGCCTTACATTTTTGGAAAGCAAGGTTTCCCACCTTTCCAACAAGACTAGTTTCACACAAAATAGACAAAAATAGCAATCACAAGGTGTAGCTAAGTGGACAAAAGGGTCAAAAAACCCACTTTCTTTGCTACCCTAAAACGCTTCTACAAGAAATTTGATAATTATTCTGGAAAATCCAATTGGTGAAAACAATCAAGAATTGACCTTAAATGTAAGATGACAAATTTTAAAACCAAAATGACAACAACATTTCAATAGATCTTCAAATACTATGATTATACTACTACCATATATGAAAACAATACAAGCGTATTTCTTAAGCAATTTGAAATTTTTTAGAATTGTGCAATTGAAATTTGACATTCTTCTTGCATACTTGATGTATTGTGTTGTTGTTTTGATCCATCTTTGACAAAAACTGGATATGTATTTTGAAGCCATGCCATATAAACACCATTATTTATCAACTCACATACCCAATTGCATTGTTATTTTTTAGATGAATGCAAAATTCTTGTGGTCACATGCGTACTTCAAAACCAATTCCAAATTATTAAGCGATTTCAACCTACAGGCCAAAAACCACTCCCAGCAACCAAAATATGATCGCGTGGTACTTAAAGGGTTAATGGGTCTTGCCACTTAGATTATTGGTGGATTGTTGTACTACTCGCATTACTTGCTATTATTGTGCAACAACAAGGCTCCAGTTAATCTATTATTAGGGCTCATCACAATAGGTCCTACGTCCCACTGAAAACTGAGAATTCAATTGGTGAACAGTTGGGACTTGGCGTTTCATAATAAGGTAGGAGATTTTAAAGGCGGGCAGGCTTTAAAATGGTGCACCTTCTTAAATGTATTTTGTTTGTACATGTTGTTTTTCATAACTCCTCAATAATGTACAGATAATGTACATTTGAAGAGGTGCATCATTTAGACCCCTATGGCTTTTTCACTTCAAAATTTTATAATTAATTCCACAAAGCTCCAAAATATATGAAACAATTTGGAGGTTAGACATCAATGTGTTTCAAGGAAAATTTACTTAAAAATATTTCAAGAAGTTTCACCTTCTCAAAATTTAGTTTTAGCTCTTAGATGCTCCATTCATGAACCTCTTACCTTAGGGCATCTCTTGTAGCACGCTTTGTAATACCTGGATAAATGCTACTCCCTCTATTTCTGAAAGAAACCAACATTTGAGAATTTGTGAGGAATTAAGGAATATTAACAACAAATTGTAATTGGAAGTTATTGGATATTAGGCTTAAACCATTCCAAATCTAATTTTAGTTTTTTCTAGAATTAAGGTTTTTAAAAAGGAGAGAAATTTTGTACCAAAGTTTTGAAATTTCAAGTGTTTTGTTATTGTCACAAATGGTTAGAAAAATGATTGATATAAAGTGTGTCAATACAATTGTAAGTAAAGAATAAGTTAGCCTAGTTGCCCAAATAGTCCCATCTATAAAAAACAAAATCTTTTTGTTGATATTATTGATGATTCTAGCTTAATGTTAGGCAAAATTTGCAAACAAAAATCACTAAATCAAGTTTGTAATACCAACATTAGTAATCAATGAGCATAAAAAGCCCAAACAATATCACCAAACATGCTAAGTAGTTAATTTCATTTTAGAGATAAGTGTAGGAAGTTTTTAAAAATCACCTCAAGAGACAAACTCAGATTTCTTTTTGAAACATAAAAAAAAGTATGAATCCATGTTTCTTTTAGAAACAGAGGGAGTATTTCACAAGGAGAATGACGCAAACCTTCACGGCTAGGCTTGAAGTTTTATTGCAGCCCTGAAACCTTTTGGACATGCACTTGCGTTACAACAAATTGCATGGGTACACCTAGCTATGGAGTGGAGTCGTGAGTGAACAGTGCTCTCCAAGGAGCGTGAAGGGGGCATGGAAAAAGCTGAAATTTGACGGGTATGCGGCTCAATCTGAAGGCCCTGTGACCTGCACAAAGACATATTGAGTGTTGTTGGAGACTTGAATTGCGGAAGCCATTACGGGTTGAACGCAAAGGGCTATTGTAAAGTGCTAGAGATGCTCTTAGATCTCAAGTTTCACATCCCATTTCATTACATTTTGCTTATATAGAAGCATTTTTTGGAAGTTTTGGCCTCATGAAAGTGGGACTTCACTCAAAATTTGGACCAACCATTTTGTTGAATCCAATTATTGACCCAAATCCCACTAATATTTTTGTATAGAATATTCATAACTTTCTTTAGTACTCCTTTTGGCTCTTAACCCCTAAATGCGTGAGGCCCTTTTTGGACAATTGAGAATTTGCTTCAAATTGAACAAAAAGGCAACATTTTAATAAGCTATATCAAATTCTTTTGAATTGTAACCATGCAAATTCAAACTAGAAATGTTAGAGGTCACACAAGAAAAGAAAACTCAACAACATCACTAATGGATTGAAAAATTATAATGTTTGATCATGAGGGTGTTAAAACTACAAAAATGACTTGAAGCCTTTGAATCCTCTTTTCATATGTTGGATCTAAAAAAAATGACCATCTAAAAAATATAGTGTTAAAGGAAATAACATACATAACCCCAATCACTTTATAGCTTTTCAAAATCTCTTCTACAATTTTTTCAAATGAATTTTTAGTGTAATTTTTTCTCCAAGATCTAGTGTATTTGAGGCTCATTTCCAAGAGCCCTCAACATTAAAGAAAGTCAAGACCCTTGCACAAAAGCTTGAATAAAAAACTCATAATTGATCATTGTTTCAAAAGTAGATTATTGACCCCTAAAATTAAATTTCACAAAGAATAGATGCTAAATATAAACTACAGTAACTTAATTAGATTAATTGAACTTTAGAATATTGCAGACACCAAAATTTGATGCCGCAGGCATTTAGGGGTTAATAATCCAACAAAACTGGAACCTCACGTTGAGGTGAGATTTACAGAAATGGGACCTGGGACGCAGTGTGAACTGCGCCTTAGGTATCATAAACATTTCCTACTCAAGAGTACATGTTCATAAAGATTACTCCGTACTTCACAAACTGAATGGTGGGCAATTGACCTGTCAGTTCTAGTAAGCTTAGTACTGACGTTGAAACTTCCACCAGAATATCTAACCTTCTAATAAGATCCGGACTTTGAAAAGCACTAGGGTTCAAATGCGCAACATATATCGTTTCAAAGCCTTGATGTTACCACATCCAGCCTTATACCTGAAATACCCTTCCGCGCAACCTGATTGTTTATTGGGAAAATATAAAAATTACCCCTCAATTCTTTTATAATATCAAATATACCCCTGTAGTATTTGAAATATCAAAATATCCATGGTTTTGTGTAGAAATATCAGTTATACCTCTAGTTATCTTAGAGAATATCATTAACTCCTAAGTATCATTCCCATTTTCATCAAAATCAGGCTTTTTCAAAGACCTACAACTTTGATGCATCATATTTCAATCAATTGGATGATTCACAAAAAGTGACCATTGAAAATGGTGGAACACTTACTTGGAAAATGGTTTGCAAGTTTTGGGAACAATTGCCAGTGGGAGATGGAAGATTATAATATTTGATCAAACAACAAGTGATGGCAAAATCTCAATCTTTGGCAGATAGTTGCTATCTATTGATTTTTACAAAATTTTGTAAGCCCTTGATTCATCTCAAAATTTGTGGGTAGCAAGATTAGATGTGAATGCACACATACGCAAATTATTGAAGATTGCACTTCTTTGAATGCTAAGCTTTAGGGCTTCAAATTGCAATTGCACGAAAAATAATGACTGGCAAAATTGGTGAGGAGTACCTTGAAAAGGGTTTAGAAAATGTTTGTACGCTTGCCAATGAATTCCTTGATACCACAAGACACATTGCAAGGAAGCTTGCAAGGGTATTGACCAATTGTAACTTCTAAGTGCTACTTGCCACCTAGCTTTGTATTGTGTTCCATGCAATCAAGGCTCTAGATGTACTTGTATAGTGGGGTTGAATGAGTTTCTGCCCTCCCAATTTTACTATTTAAAGCACTTGGTATTTTATAAAATGTAGTTGGTCTTTTTGTATCTTGTATCACTAGTTCCTACACAATCCTAATCAAGCATACCAAATTTGAGTTCCAAAAACTCAAAATCCTATTTTAGGTGAATTTTTTTAGATAAAAATTCATGGTCTAATATGATAATTGATTAAAAAAAATTGGTGATGAATTTTTGAGATTTGATTGCATGGGTATGTAGGAAACATCCATGTGCACATCTTTCCTTCTAAATAAAATCTCCAAAAAGTTTCAAAATTCTTCCTGTAGAGATTTTAATGTTGAAGTGATCAGAACCAAATTTAGTAAAATAGATATTTCTTTATGGTAATTAGATTTTTCTAATTGACTCATACACCATGAATCAAGTTTGTACCTTTGAGCATGATGATATGTTTACTTTGCCAAAAGCTAATTAAAAAATAAAAATAAATTTTTTACTAAATTTGGTCATGATCATCCCAACACTAAAATCTCTATAGAAGGAAATTTGAAACTTTTTAAAGATTCTTGTTAAAAGGAAATATGTGCTTATGGATGTTTCCTACATACCCATGCAATCAAATCTCAAAAATTCATCACCAATTTTTTTAATCAATTATCATATTAAACCATGAATTTTTATCTAAAAAAATTCACCAAAAGTAGGATTTTGAGTTTTTGGAGCTCAAATTTAGTATGCTTGATTAGGATTGTGTAGGAATTAAAGCTTAAGGATACAAGATACAAAAAACCAATTACATTCTATAAAATACCAAGTCCTTTGAATAGTAAATCGGGTGGGTAGAAACTTATCCAACCCCAATTTACAACATTTGACTTGACTTGTCACTACTCCACTTGCATGGACCACTTGAGTACCTTGATAATTGTAGTTTATTGCAAAGTCAAAAAATTAGATCTAGTCCTTCAAATAGGCTTGTGAAATCTTGAGAGGCCACATTTGGGCCTCTGGGGCGCTTAGGGTTAATACTCCTAGTTTTTGTGTCTCTATATTGTAATTTTAAAAAATATATAAAAATGACAACAAAAATTATTGTAATCATTGCAATGGCTTTGATCACAATAAACTTACTGGCAAACACCCTATATAGAGCTTAAAGTGAGCTTGCTTTCAAGATTTGGCATGCATTAAACTTACATTTGATTTTTGTACTTTCCATTATCATCCATATATTTACAATTTTTTTGCAAAAAGAGGCACAAGAGAGTTAGGGGTTCTTTTTACAATTCAAATAATACAAGGGTATATTAGATGTTTCATAACAATTGAGGGTCCCAAAAAACTAGGGATATAATTGATATTCCTACATGAAACTAGGGGCATTTTTAATATTTCAAATAATACAAGGGTATATTTGATATTTTGAAGAAACTGAGGGGTATTTTTGATATTATCCCTTGTTTATTCTTTGTCAAACTAACACTATCTAACTTATAGTAAAATACCCTTATATAATGATACGTACATGCCTATTTTGCCATTCATAAAATTGTGCATAATACATAGTAAAATTGGGATTTTGTTGTTTTTAATCACAGGAATTGATTCTTATGCAATCCCAACCAAGCATACCAAAAATTTGATTCCTAAAAACCAAAATCTCATTTTTGGTGAATTATTTTGTACACAATTCATGATTTTAATGGAAATTGATTAAAACACATTAGTGATGAAATTTTGAGATTTGATTACATAGATATGTAGGAAACATCCATACACACATTTTCCTGTTCTAGAAAGAACCCCCTTAAGTAACAAAATTATGATTGACAAAGAGTTCAATGTGGAGTGTGGTAGGACCAAAATTTGTAAAGTAAATATTTCTATTTTTTGACTAGTTTTTGGCTAAGTAAATGTATTGTCATGTTCAAAGGTACAAAATTATAGTGTATGAATCAAATAACAAAAATTGATTATCATAAAGAAATATCTATTTACAAATTTTGGTCCTACCACACCCCACATTGAACTCTTTGTTGATCATAATTTTGTTACTTAAAGGGTTCTTTTTAGAAGGGAAAATGTGCGTGTGGATGTTTCCTACATATCCATGCAATCAAATCTCAAAATTTCATCACCAATGTGTTTTAATCAACTTTCTTGTAAAACCATAATTTTGACACAAAACAATCTACCAAAAATAAGGTTTTGATTTTTAGTAACCAAAATTTGATATGGTTGATTGAGATTGCATGAAAATCATATATCAGCAATATGAGATTGAAATATCATTTGTATTTTTTTATTACACAAACTTGTTTGAAATGCCAAAACATGGAATTACGTAACATTACTTCCGGGTACTGTACAGTACAGTGAGCAAATGCGAACTTCCGTATAAGGCAAGAATTGAAAATTTGCAAAAAATCAAGAACAAAAGTTTGGACAATACCAAAGCATTGAAGTATGCAATTTTCAAGATACGAATATTGGCCAACAAGATTTACGAGCGCTCCACGTATAAAACAGAGCAAGCACGCATGTCCTATCAATTGACCAATTTTATGAATGCAGTTCCTCATCTTGGAACTTACTGCAAATTTTTCTCCCTATTCACATGGAAACAATCAACAAAACTTTTGTTTGGAAATGGAAGAATCTCCTTCACTGATTCTGATACATTCCTTCATCCTTGCCAACTTTGCTTAATTATGAAAATATGTCCTTTTACTCTTAATTATACCAATTGCAAATGCATTAACCCCTACACATTTGAAAGTGCCTTTGCAGCCAATACAATTCAAGATATTTTTCTTGTATTTTAAATAAATCTACACCTTTACTACATTTCAAATCAGCATAAAAGTTGTAATATAAATAAATGCAACTCTAATGAATTATTTGAGATCCCAAATTCTAACTTCTTGTTGATAACAAATGTCAATTATACAACAACGTATCTACTATTGATTAAGAAGATAAGGAGTGAATCTAGTCTACGTTGTGAAGGGCAAAATTGTGAAGCAATTGCATGATCTTTTCAGTGTTGTTGTTTTTTTCCGTTTTTGTTGAACGCAATCCTAAGCCATCGTCCACACATGCTTTGTGGACGTAACCTGTTGAAGAGTTCATTATCAAATGACCTAAACAAAATTGATTTGTAGACCCCTAAACATCCTAGTGTGTCGCTGCAACCAATACAATATGGGGTATTTTTCTTGTATTTGGAATGGATCCACACCTCTACTACATTTGAAACCAACAAAAAAGTTGGAGAATAGATCAATGCGATTCTAGTGAGCTACTTGAGATCCCAAATTAAAATTTCTTATTGGTAGCAAATGACAATTATACGTCAGCATATATACGGTTCCCTATGGACGTTTAAGGGTTAAGCTTTGTTTAACTTCGGCTACTAACAGTCAATTATCGCGTCGTATCGAACCAACTCACAGCTGAAACAGAGTTCCAAACATATCAGAAACCCTAAATAAGTGTAGCACCTCACCAAAACAAAACTTCCATATCAAAAGTGCACAACTCTTCCTACTTCTTATACAACTCTCAAAGTTTTCTCAATGTAGACCACAGATAAGTAACTGCACGGCGCAAATAATACCTCAATCCGATACCTCAACTTCTTGTGTGTCTGTTAATACCATAGCCAAAGAAAAACAGAGCTTCATAAGCCTCGCTATGCCAACTTTGCGAAATTATTCGGTAGCTCTTTTCAAAATGCTTTGAAGTCGGTCCTTAATTTTGTCAACATGAAGCAGCCAAGAGTTAGGTTTCCCTTCAAGAGAATGAGTTCGTACAAAAAGAAGAAGAAAGAGCACTCATCGTCGTCATCGTCATCGTCATCACTTGGAGCAGCAGCCAACGTTGTGGTAGAACCCGAGCTTCCCCGCGGAAACGCAGGCAAGATCAAAGATACGTTGCTTATCATGGGGCAAGCAATGGAGCATGCTTTGGTGGGAGACGAAGCGGAGCACAAGAAAGGGCAACAACACAAAGCAAAGGACAAAGGAACAAAGGATAAAACAGCGAAGGTTGAAACAACGAAGGACAAAACGGCGAAGGATAAAATGGTGAAGGATAAAACAACGAAGGAGAAAAGAAAGGGAGATGAAACGGAGAAGGAGGAGGATTTACCAGAATTGCAACCACCAGTAGTGAATCAATTGGATTTTTTGCAACGGCGCAAATTGGCAGCGGCGCAAATGAGGATCCGGAGAGAATCGGAGATGGAGAAGGAGGACCATTCGATGCGGCATCACTTGTTGGACTTGCACTATTTGCCTCCCGTGCTCCAAGATGCTACCACCTTGAACCTCACCCGGTTTCAGGTCAGCCCCTTGCTTTCACTGTCTTTTTAACCCCTGAGGCGCCCAGGCCATTTTCACCAAAATCTAGGGTAGGAGCACCCATAAACGTCAAATTAAGGGTTTTGAACATGAAGACTATTAACAAACAACTAGCAAATCATAGGATCCTATTAGGAACAGAAAAAAAATGAGTTTGCACTTTCAAATGTATTATTTGGATACTATGAGAATAAGTTGTGAAATTTTAAAGAGCAAACTACCATTGCATCCATAACCACTTTTAAGATTTTCTTGTCATTACATCTATTCACTTCCACAGATTTTCCAAGATTTCAGAGGTGATGGTTATGGGGACACTCACGCTTATGGGTGTTCCTACCTTAGACCTAATCAAACTCAATGCAACTAAATTGTCATGAGATCCACAAAATCTAGACCCAATCAAATTCAATGCAACCAAATTGTCATGAGATCCACAAAATTTGTCCATATTGATTGGTAGGAGAGACAAGCCCCAAACTATCGGGAAAAGGATAGAGAATTTGACCGTACCAATGAAAAGATTATAACAATCAAACTTGCAACTTTTTGAATTGTGAGAGGCCATACTTGGGGCAATGGGGCGCTCAAGGGTTAAATGCTTGAGTTAGAGGCAAAAAAATATTGGGGAAATTACAAATAGGGGCACAAAAATGAGAATATTACAAATAAGGGCACGTTTTCAAAATAATTACAAAGAGAGGCAGAGTTTCCAAAACCTTTTTGTTAAAATTTCCTTATTTAGGGTTGATTTGGAGAGACTTTTAAATTTTTTTGGAAGTTAGTTAATGTTGAATATGATTTATCTAAATTTTCCAATGTCCAAACAAAAATTTACTAGATTGTTCAATTATTATTTTTTAAAATTGTGCCCCTATTTGTCATCATTTTGCATTTTCATGCCCCTATTTTTAATTTCTCCAAAAATATTTTTCCCATGTAAGAAGATAAGAAATATCTAGATTGCAGATTTTCATAATTTTATTTGCAAAACTGAAATTATTATGAATTTTGGGAGTCAAAAAGTGTTCCAAACTCGTTGCCAATGTCTAGATGTATGAAATTCCAATAATGGCCAAACCACTTTCAACTCATTACTTCCTACCTCACTTTGGGACATGTGGCATGACTTAAGTGGCCCTAACCTTAGAATGGATAGAAAAATGCATTCCCAAACACCTATCCTTGCTCATGGTGGAAATAGCACACCCTACTGGGTTGGGTCTAGAGCGATGGTGGAAATGGGTGCTTCCACCTTGAGCCGGTTTTGACGCATAACATGATCCTTGGAGTTACAATGTCACTAAGGTAGGTAGCTCAAAAAAGATACTTTAAGATCTGATTTGCCTTTGCATGGGCATTTTGAGATAAGAAGTTTTTTCCCCTTTAATTTTGAGACAAACAAAAATAGATGTCAAATGTAACACAATTTTTTTCATGTTTTTTTGAAGCATTATTGAATTGTTGATGAATTTTCAAAGTGTTTTTATAGTAGGCACTTATTTGTGATTTTAGGTCTCTCACAAACCATTCCCCTACAACTTGTAAAGAGATGAGGTGAAATCAAGGAGTATGAGTGGCTCTTGCAGTAAAATACACATATTCTTCTATGACTAAAGAAAGCCATTCAAGAACCACCTCATGTCCTATATTTGAGCTACCTATGGAACACTTTTCATAAGAGGGGATGCAATTTGAGCTACCTACCTTACATGATTTAGGGTTTACAATGTTGAATGATGTTTACAAACTACACAAAAACATCTTGAGTTACACTAACTAAAAATAAGAAAATATTTTTTCTCAAATCCTAAGAGAGTCTACTTAGGAAAAAGAAGAGAGTCTACTTAGGAAAAAGAAGAGAGTCTACTTAGGAAAAAGAGTTACACTAACTAAAAATAAGAAAATATTTTTTCTCAAATCCTAAGAGAGTCTACTTAGGAAAAAGATAAAGCTTGCAGACATGGGGCTTTTGAAGTAAAACCAAATTACGACCTACAAAAAAGATCCATTCAAATTTATTTTCATCAAACATGCACTAATTTAGAGTCACAAACAAAAATCATGAAGCATCCAATAATCAAGGTAATCGTATAGTTCAAGAATGGACAAAGATTTCTTTCTAAATATACTTCAATGTACTTCATTTAGCTGATACAACTTGTATTGTGAACATTTTGAAAACATTTATTGTCCATCTAATGGATGTTGGCTCTCTTAGGGGTTAAGAGTGTTTATGTACTTGTACTGTAGTCGGTAATATTATGAATTTCCTTTGTAAAGTAAACACAGAACTAATCATGTTAGATTATTTTCAAGGAGTCAACCTTGGAAGGATCGTGTGTTGGTAACATTTGTGATATATTTTTTTGGTGCTTACTTTTATTAAAAGAAATTGTCTTACCTCTATGGTTTGCTAAAGTGCTTGATGTAAAGATGCAACATGTAAAACAACCCTGGAGAAAGAAGTTGGCATCTGTTTTTTGAACAAAATTGTAGATTTTGGATTTTGGAATTTTGAACTACATCTTGTTGTGAGGTTAGATTCTCTACTAAGATCGTTACTTATTTTTTGGAACTCAAATTTCAAAATCCCTTTTAAAATTACTTTGCATCCTGATTGTTGACAAAAACTGAATTGAGCGAAGGTTTTTTACAATGGATCTCTCATTGTAAAGACGTAAGTGTATGTATGTTTTTTGTTCCAATATTAACCCATAAATGTCTGCGGCATCAAATTTTGGTGTTTGCAAGTTCCATAAACTTAACTAAGTTACTATTTTTAGTAGTTTACATTTTGGATTTATTCTTTGTGAAGTTTAATTTTAGGACCAACAATCTGATTTTGAAAATGATCAACTATGACTTTTTTATTCAAGCTTTTGTGCAAGGGTCTTGACTTTCTCTAGTGTTGAGAGCTCTTGGAAATGAGTCTCAAATACACTAGATCTTGGAGAAAAATTTACTCTAAAAATTCATTTGAAAAAATTGTAGAAAACATTTGGAAAAGCTATAAAGTGATTGGGGTTATGTATGTTATTTCCTTTAATCTTATATTTTTTTGATGGTCATTTTTTTAGATCCAACATGTGAAAAGAGGATTCAAAGGCTTCAAGTCATTTTTGTAGTTTTAACACCCTCATGATCAAACATTATAATTTTTCAACTCATTAGTGATATTGTTGTGTTTTCTTTTTATGTGTAACCTCTAACATATATAGTTTGAATTTGTATGGTTAGAATTCAAAAAAATTTGATACAATTTATTAAAATGTTACCTTTTTGTTCAATTTGAAGCAAATTCCTAAAAGCCCAAAAAAGCCGGCATTTAGGGGTTAAGCATAACAATTTACATTTCTCATTTATCAAGATTGCTTTCTGAAGTATAGAAGACAAGCTCTGGGCTTGACATATTTCCGATTTTCAGTTAATAACATTGTAGTAGAGATAATGTTTGGATATTTGGAAGGTTCAAATGTTATCCAACTAATACAAGAACCATGAAATATTTTGATGGATGAATATTAACATAGCTAATTCACTGTTTAGAAAATGGACTATATGGGCAGGACAACGCTATTTTCTGAACATAAAATGGTGAGCTTTCAGCACTTAGCGAAGATTTTTTTGAGAGGGAATTCATTTTGAACTCAAAATCAAATGAAAAAACTAAAACTGCAGTAAGTTTTTCAAGAGATGAAAGTTTTAAATGCACAAACATAGGGCCCTCTATACATGCTTATAGGTAAAATTTAGCATTTTGATAGAAGTTTAGGCTCACAGCTCACGGATTATTGCTCAAGGTATAGCATTCCCCTACATGAGCACATACAAAAATATCAAACCAAGATAGCTTATAGCATAAATGAAGCATTTGATTTGGCATATTGCTACAATTATGAGTTTTTCTCATTGATTTTCAAAAATATGGTGTACACATGGTGCCAGATAACATAAAGCAATAAAGACCTAATAACCACATGAGATGTTCATAACACCCTCAATAACTTAAAACTCTTTGTAAATTTAAACAAGAAGGTCTTAAGATAAAAATCACAAAAACGTGTTGAAACTATTGTTTGCCAAACAAACTTATTGGCATTTAAAGTTGACCACTATTTGACAAAAAAAATTACCAAAATTTTGTTGGTTTATGATGTCTTGCACTATAGTTCACATAAAAATTTAACATTTTAACTCATTGGTGGTTCGGCTACAGACGGCACAAGCTTGGGCAAAAGCACAAGAGAGAGTTTCCGAGATGAAACTAAACAGATTTAGGGGTAAAAAAAAGGACAGTCTTATCAGTAATACAAAAGACCTAATTAAGAAGACTTGGAAGTATTTGGATAAGTCAACCGATCATTTCATGGTGATTTTTTTGAGCAATTGTTGCATTTTATGATGATTTTGAATCCATTATCTTGTTTTTATGTTCTATGTCCTTGCTTCCACAAACACTATAAAAAAATTGTGTCATTTACAATTGGTCCATGTGCAATGATTGCAAAAGTTCACAATAATTACTAATTGACTCAATTATAATCATTGTGAATATGTGGATCAGTTTTCTAGAACATGTTTCATTTGTAATGAAATGCGGTGATTAAATCTTCAATTATTGTTTTTTCATCATGCAGAGGTTTAAACTTTGGGCTAAAGATCTGAAGTGGATGGAATGTAGCTTTGGATCATCCATGATGATAACATTTGCGTTCTTGCGTTGGGTGTTTCTCCTCAATTTATCCCTGGGATTGATATGGTTTTGCGCAATTGTTCTTCCTTTCATACTTCACCCACCAAATGAATTTGATTGGGGCGCTTTTAAAACTGACCTTGCTGGTAAAAACTTTTTGCATGCGTTGCAGGTATGTACAAGCACAATTTCATAAAATTATGGGATTACATGATACTTGTGTTGCATTGTATGTTGTGTAAAGATCACACCTATATTATAAAGAGTGGGTTGTCACTATGTTAAGCAATATTCAAGAGTTTTCATTATCACTAAAAGTTCAGTTTCTTTTATTACAAAATATTTAGTATAAAGCATTGCATGTCTATTTGTCATCCAAAACTCAAAATTTAAATAGGAGGGGAGTGAGAGAAAAAGGTGCGGAAAGGGAGGGTGGAAATTTGTCTAAAATTAAGAGAGACGTAGTGCAAAGCGCATGCAAGACATGCTTGTAATTATAAAAATTATATGCCATGTTTAACTAATTCTAGATTATGAAGGTAAATGTACATTTATTGGGGATATGATGATTAGGAGATATTCAAACGTCATGCACGCTATTTATGATTAAACTCTCCTAGATGAACTAGCTCCTTATCAAGGGATCTCCTTGTATCATTTATAGGGGCCACATGTATCAACAAATCATTGCAAATCCTCTTTGACTTGTGACACGATTTTATAAACTTCTAATCTCTGAACATTATTTGTGATTGGACTTTCCTAGCAAGGATTGGCCACCTATCAAGGGATCTCTTCATGCCATTTATAGGAGCTAAACATAAAAAAAAAAATCTAAATTTTTTGGGTCTATGATGTGATTTTCTTATTTCTAAACTTTGGAATGTTGAGAATTTGTTAAACGTAACATGAATATAGATTTTTCTTTCAAAATGCAACATGGTCTTAAAATTGGTTGTACAGCAGGAAATGAGATTTGATAAGACTTTTCTCTACTATGGAGGATATATGTATGCCAAAAATGAACAATCCAGTTGGTATCACATTGATTATATGTATCCTCTTACAATTGTTGCAACAACCTTGATCTCCTTGCTTGCTGTATTGGGAAGGTATCAATCTATTCTTATCTTGTTGTAAACATCCTTTTCTAGCTATTTTTGGTTTTAAGTCATGTTTAACTACTTAAAAACTATCTAAAGTCCATAAGGTAATCATCCACAAATTGCTTTGGTTTGCAAAATATTTGAAAATATTTGCAAAACATTACAAAAATACTTGCAATACTTGCAAAACATGAGGAGATTTTTGAATGTTTGACATGAAAAATACATAATTATATGAATTTGTAAGTAGCTAAACATGTCATACTAGTGTTTGGGGAGACACTTTGGCTTCATTGGTTAAAGCTTGGCATTTCCCATTTCCAATAGGTTTTTTTGCTTTATTGCACATAATGTTTTTTATGTTTTTACTATATTATAATAAAATCAATACTTTAGGTAAAATTTGACTAATTTTTAGCCGAGAGTTTTAAGCTCTATATGCTTTTTTACAATTTCAACCTATTGACAATACAATACGCTAAATGCCAATTCTCCCCAAATATTGCAACATACTATGTTATTTGATATGCATTTCTTAAAATTGAGTCGTAGCTAATATTAATACTATACAAAAACATTTTTGTACCTCTATATTTGAAATTTTGAGACTTGGTATATCATTGAATGTATAGAATTACTGTACGGATACTAGAAACTGGTTCAAAGACACTAGGAGCATCAGGGAATGTGCTTTATCCTTTTGCCACACTAACATTTGCAACATGGGATTTTCATCTCACTTCGTTTGAGGTATTATAAAATTTCACAAATTTTGTGATGTATGAAGTTTAGTTTAGTTTTTCTACTTTAAACGATTCCCTTTGCATCAACATATGTATATAGTGTACTTGGAACTTTTTTATTTCTTATAGTAACATAATAAGTGAAATAGCAGGGGGCAACTATTATGCGAAGAGGTATTAGGATGCAATTTCGTGAACGTTTAGCGGATGATAAAAATAAACTAGATAAAACCAAAGAAAAGTCATCTACAATTATAAAGGTTCACATTTAATATTATGATTATTGTACTATTGTTTTATGGTTCCATATTGGTGGAAATTATTACAAGTTGTGGATTGATTAAAAAAACTAGAAGAGAATAGAATATAATTAACATTTATTTATTTATTTATTTTTTGTGAAAATTTACAGAGGTATTTAGCTTTATTTTTATTGTGGCCAATGTTGTTGGCAACGTCA
Organism: Ulota crispa; assembly: GCA_963920765.1. NCBI lineage: Eukaryota > Viridiplantae > Streptophyta > Bryopsida > Orthotrichales > Orthotrichaceae > Ulota > Ulota crispa. The sequence continues at coordinate 11,705,904 of OY987243.1, forward strand.
GCTGGATCTGAATATTTCCTAGTAAAATTTGGAAATGAAATAACTGATCGAGTTGGTATGTCTTTTTATTCCATCATAGAAAAAACAAAACTATTCAAAATAAACAGAAATTTTGAATTTACAAATATTTCAACAATTACAATAATTTATTTCTAAATACGTATTCATTTCCTTGCTGGATGAAAATTTACAACAAAACAATTGGTTTTTTTTAATGCATAATATAGTTCAATGAAACTTCAGTACAATATAAGACTATGAAATGTTTTAAGTGACTACTACTTCGTGAAATAAGTCTTTGCTATTTGGTGGAAAGAGAATGTTAGGACTTTATGCGGATTCGGTGCTTATATCTTTGGTCAACAATATAAGTCCAATATTGGTTAAAACGTTAGTGCTTATGGAAGATTGGAAACCTGCAACGCATGAAAAAGTGACAATCATGAAACTGTATTTTTTAAGAATTCTTAACCTTTCAACAATCTTATACAGGTTGGTTTAATCTAAATTTTTAAATAATTTCAACATATCTATAGTAATTTCATGTATCAACCTCACTTGAACTTGCCAACGTTACATTTTTTTTTTGACAATGTTTTAAGTACCATGAGATAATTATTTTCTATAGAAATGATTAACATTGATTTCCCACATGCATCTAATTCGAATTTTAAAATAAATGTCTTAACCCCTAAAGGACCATTGTCCCTTCGGGGGACAAATGGGATTTTGGGCAAGTACCTACGGCCTCAATTTTTGTTTTGATTTTTTGAAACTTTTTTTGAAGATAGAAAAACACATTAGCTTTTGGGGAATATAATTTTTATTCCAACTAATGCTAGGGAGCAAAAGTTATGCCCAAATAAGCACAAATTTGGGGACTAGGGGCAGCAAAAAAAATTCTTATAAAAACTTGAAAAAAAATTTAATTTTTTATTCTCATAGATTATATCTTTATCTATTTTTGGAGCTTTGATTCATTCCATTTAGACTAGTTATGAGAAAGTTATGGATAATCTTGTTTTTCGGGCAACTCAAGCAGCTTCTTGAAAAAATAACTTATAAACTTCATTTTTGAATGCACATTTAACATTTTTTCAAAAAAAGTTGTTGGAAAGGGTGAAGTTTGCTTTCTAGAACAATCTCACCATTGGGATTATTGCATTTCAATTCCATTGCAGGGTTATTAGCAATTTAAGTTTTTCTTCAATCTCATACCTTCCTCTACCTAATGTTTTTTTAAGGAATGAAAATTAAGTATTCTTTTTTGAAATTTTTTCTCAAGATTCCCAACTCAACTTCCCACCATGCAAAAATAGAATTCCAAACTTTGTGGTGCAAAAATTTTAAGTTAAAAATGTTCAAAGTTAAAAGATCTAGTCAAGCAAGGTGCAAAAAAAGTTGTTTTTTACTTTTTAAATGCAAATATCTTCCAATCTGTGTGGTCAAAGTTCTTGAGTTTTGTATGACACATTCTTATAATAGTCTAGCAGAAGATCCTATAGTCAGATATGCAAAATGCCTAATTTTCAAACTTTTTTACTCTTTGTCATAGAGGTGGCAGTTTTGAGTGTTTTTTGACAAAATAAAGGCCATGGTCCTTTAGGGGTTAATATACCATTTCTAATTTGTTTTAGTTTCCAAAAAACAGTCTAAAGCATGATGATTAAATATTATTTATTTTCATTTTGAAATTTTCTCTCTTTTGAGATATTTGACCAGCAAACTAAAAATACTTTATTTCTGATTACTTGGAAATTTTATTTTTCTACAATTTTCAGTACAATTTTTTTTTGATGTCATGGCAGAATATGAAGTAATCCATTAGGAATTTACAATTTTGAAGTCCTTACATTCTCTATATGAAGTTCTTAAATTTTGAACATAAATATCAAAACTGTATAGAAAAAAATTAGAGACATTTATTTAAGAAGACTTGATTATAACATAAAGTTTTTCCAGTATTTCAGGTCTTATTTAGTGTTGTGGGCCTCATGGGCAGAAATAGAAGGACAAGCAAAAATTGTGAATTGTCAAAATATTGAAGATTGTAATGACAGTTTTATATGTTGCACAACTGCCAATGTTGGCGAATGGCATCTCTGTACCACAGCACAGGTTTGTTTGGGATCTTGAGGTCTCTTTTTTGGGTCCTGAGCAGGGTTTTTTTGTGGTTTTCCTACCAATGCTTGTGTGGCATCCTTTGAAAATGGTTTGTAGCCTGCAGGCTCCATCCTATTTTTGGTTGGAGTTGAAGGTGGCCCCTAGGCATGGATTTTTGTAGTATCGTGGGATTATTTGTAGGTAAAAAATATTCATTGACATTTTTTTGAAAATATCTGAATTACCATTGGCATTACTTAATTATTGTATGGAATTGGACGAGGTAGCACCTCAAATAATTTTAAAGTGATGGCATCAATTTTCAATTTGACCAGAATTTTATAGAAGCCTAGACTGCAATGCAATTTTCATTATTGCAATCTGGCATTTTTTGAAAAAAAATCCCCTTTTTTTTCTATAGGCTTTGAAGCTCTCCTTTTTTTTTGAGGCAATTGGGCCTTAAATTGCCCAAAAAAAAAACACTGATCCTGAGGTTTATTTTGCTTTCATAGTCTTAACTCACGTCTTAACTCCTAAACAACCAAGGCACCATATTTTGGTGTCAACAATTCTTAGAACTAAGCTTAAATATTATCTTATCAGATCATGGTTTTTTATTCATCATAATAAGCAAATCAAATAAGCAAAATCCTCCTTCAAGTCTACATTTTTGCATCAAAAAATCCAAATTTGGAAATTAGTGTCCTTAATTTATTTATTCAAATCTTTGTGTGAATGTGTTGATTGCAAAATCAAATATTCTAGTGTTTGAGAGCTCTTGGAGATGGGACTTAAATACAATTGGTCTTGGGAGACAAATCTCATTGCAAGTTCTTTGGAAAAATTTGCAGTTTGATTTTGAGATTGTGAGGTGCAATAAATTAATTATGGTTAAGCATGTTATGTATTCAAACTTTGTGTTTTTTAGGTGACTTAGTTCTAGGTTTGATGTGTAAGAATAGTGTTAACCCTTAAACACCCAAGGGGCCAAAATATGGTCTCTCGGTTTTTAAAAATTTTCATGTTTGACTGTTATAATCTTTTCAATGGTACGGTGAAAGGACATGTCCTTTTCCTTAGAGCTCCGGGCCTATCTTCACTAACAATCGATATGGTCAATTTTTGTGAATCTCTTTTAGATGATAGTTTGATTGGAATGAGTTCCAAAGAGTTTGAATTTGAGTGAACTTGTGCTGAGTGCTCCGGGGTTAAAGGCTTTCAATCACTTTCACATATTTGAGCTTTTTATGATCAAATTTTATATTCAAATCCATACTTAGTATTGTTATGTCCCTTCTTTTGTGTGATCCACAACACATTTGGTTTAATATTATAAAATTCCAGTTTTTTAAAAATGGATAAATTCTATCAAAACTTGAGCTTTTTCTGCTTCTTTTTTAAAAAACTCCAAGAAAGTCAAAGAAGGGCTTGGCATTTAGGGATTCAAGATAATTGATCAAATTCAAATAATGTATTCTATGCAAAACAAACTTCAATTTTAAGTATGCTTAAGCATGTAAAACTAAATACAATTGATAGGTCAATGTCTAATTCTATGCTGCATTGTCTTTCTCAATATATCCTGAAATGATAACTTTTAAACAGTAAATAACTAATTTTATTTATATTATTACTAGGGGAAATTTCATGGATACCCTTGAAGTTTGCAATATTTTCATAGATACCTCTGCTTTTTCAGAAATATCACAAATACCCTTGGAATAAAAAAATTAGGCATTTATTTTGTTGTGCATGCCAGTGCCCTTCTTCCTTTGTGCGCACACATAACAAGAATGAAGTAGTGTGCACACAAAGGAAGAAGGAAGTGACATGCATAACAAACCAAATACCTATTTTTTTTATCCAACAATATTTGTGATATTTCTGAAAAAGCAAAGGTATCTATAAAAATATTGCAAACTTCAGGGGTATTCATGAAATTTTCCCTTATTACTTTGATGCAGTGAAGAGGCTTTACATATGAAATAGAGAAAATTACATCTTCTATATTTTTAATTCATGTTTAGAATTAAAAGCCTCATGCACACCATCAAAACAACCTCTTTTTCTCATGCTTAACTGCTTATGCAATTTTAAATGCAAAATAGTTTGAGTGGTGTGATTTACAAGAAATCCAATATTTAAAAGATACAAATGTGCATTATTGTAGGTTGGTTATTGTGTAGCAGGTTGTACTGAGAACTGGGTGGCAAATGAGTTGTTGGGGATGATAGTGATCACAACCCTTATGAATGTTGGAGTTGCTATTGTCCAAGCTTTATTTTCTCTCTTTTGGTACAAAGTACTTGATTCTTGTTGTAACTAGTTTTCTCTCCATAATTCATATGATGTACTAATCCTAATTGTTGTTATAGCAATATCAAAGTACCAGACTTAATTTTCATCAAAATATTACACTGAAGTTTGTAAGCAACTAATTGGGTCATTCCCAATTGTAAAGGAATTCATCATCTCTTTTTATGACGGTAGTCACTACAAAATCCATAATAAAAATCAATTCAATTTAAAATAAACGTATAAATTGTGAAGATTTTGAGATTTGCCAAATTGTCATGATTACATCCACTATAAAATGCATGCAAAAATGTAACAAACATGTAGAGTTTTTTCTTCTTCTAGTTTCATTTCTTCTGTTACAACATACATGTATACCTACATACATACACATACATACATACATACATACATACATACATACATACATACATACATACATACATACATACATACATACATATGTGTGCAAGCATGTATGTGCACATGTGTACATATGCTTACACATGCACATGTAAACATGCACTTTTATGATAAGTGGTGAGTCATAACATTCATGTTTATAGCAAGTTTTTACTGCACCATATGTCAGAAAAATAGTTTATTTGCAATTCATCTATTTTTTGATTTGTTTTCACACTGTATCATATAGAGAATCAATGTTTAATTTGCTGATTTTTTCATTTTGTTTTATTGTACTTGGATGCCATTTTTTAAATTAGTGTGTGCAATAATTCATTTCACAATTATTTTCTTTCCCGAAAATGCTTGAAATTTAAAATGTAGTACCTCAAAAGGACATATCATTGACCAAACAAAATCCGGAAAACCCTCTATCTTGAGGATTTCTTGTTGTAGATTATATTATATGAAATTCAAATAAAATAGGCAATTTGATTGTTCAAAACATGAATTTGATGAAAATACTCAACTAGAAATTCATCAGTCAGAAGCTTAGTTTGTGACTATTGTCAAAGCATTTCTTAACCCTTGAATGTTGGATGGGTGGCCGTGCCTGCCCTCTACAGTGGTTTCTACACTAGTATGGTAGGTGCCCACCCATTAAAAATTTGTTTCTTAAAGTTGCAAAAGTCAATGTTCACTGCTTGGTGCCCTCATGAAAAGTGCAAGATGGGCGGCATGGGACCTAACACCGTGTTTCTGAATCTTCTTGCAATTTGAGTTATCAAAAATATGAATGTATTTGTTAAGATTTTTTTTTTGCCTTCCATGATGCACCATGTGTATATGATCACTTTTGAAAAACAACTTTCTTTCTGTAACTCAATTTGTTTTTTGGTGACCAGTGGACAATTTTTGTCCCTGTCAACGTCAAGGGTTAAAATGATCTCTTACTAATGTTTTTTTTGTTCTTTTATCTTTTTGAGAATTAATTTTGAAAGACTTCTACAATAGGGACCAAAAGGGGAGAGTGGGGTTTTTTTCTACAATTTTTTAATTTATTAAAGGATTTGAGCTGACGTGGAAATTGGTGTCTCAGAGAAAAGGGTCACTTGATATTACAGACTTTGTTGTGGATATAGTGTACATGCAAGCCCTGGTATGGATAACCTCTGTTTTCAGCCCTTTAGCATGTTTGGCCGGCTGTTTATCCAACTTGGTCACTTTCATTTGCTTCAAGGTACAATTCACTTTATAATATTTAATTATGCCTAAAAGATTGTTTGCATCCAACTGCACTTCAACACCTCTAATTAATAAATAATAATAATAATAATAATATTATTATTATTATTATTATTATTATTTCTTTCTTGAGTTAAAACTGCAGTGAAAAAACCAAATTGCAATAACTGCAATAAACAAGGTTTTGATTAACATTATTCTCAACGTATGACAACTGTCAACCGGCTCTTTATAAGGCTTCAAAAATTACTAAGGAATTGGCTGTTGCAAAAGGTGTTGAGATTCTAAACCAGAAAATGTTAATAGAGATATGAACAAAAATATTCATTCCTCACTCAAGTCCTTCCCATGTGATCAATTCTTCACCAAATCTAAAATCAATTACATATTTTTGAAGCTTGGAAAGGGAGACAATATGCATTAAAATTTGAAAAGTTGATAATTCCAACTTCATGCCTTTAACCCCATGCCAAGTGTAACTTTGCACTATCAAATATGCTATATTCATCAACTTTTAACGTCCCACTTACAAAAAATTTAAGCTTTTAACCACCTTTTAAAGCTTGAAATTGCCTCAACTCAAGTAGGCCTCTTGTAGATAGAAAGAGGAATACAATCATACAATGCACTAAAATTTGACATGAGTCAAATTAGGAGAAGTATTAATAAAAAAAACATTTGGAACAAGCATCAAATTACAATTGAAATGCTTTTAAAATCATTACAAATCCACCATCAGTCTATCACCAATATGTTCTCAATATGTTCTTAGAGCTTTCAAGATATGTAAATTCAAACTTTAGATTTGAAAAGAATTGATTACATGGGAAGGGTCTGAGTGAAGAATGGATCTTTTTATCCACATCTCTGCCAATGGGGGTTTTTCATTTTGATTTTTAAGTTTAATTTCTTTTTCAAGAATAATAGATATTTATTTCCTAAAGTTCAGACTATTTGCAATGCCACAAAAACCTACAAGGTGTTGATAATTACCAACTTGTTCACAAGACAAAAGAAAACTAAACCTATGAGATGGTTGGTTGTAGGCAACTCGTTTTTGCAAGATTTTTGCATCATAAGCATTTTGGAAATATCATATGCGTTTTATTTTTTTAAAATCGCAAATTACTATAAGTTAATTGTAATTGTACCAAAACCAATTATATTTATTTGCATGGGTCAAAAGCTTGCTTAAACAAAAAAATCCAATATGACGTCTGTGTGTGAAGAACATGGAAGTCTAGTTTCAAAATTTTTTGAAGGTTATACAATTGTATGTCAACAAATTTTCTTTTAGATACTTTTAGATAGACATTGTGATTCAAACTAGTACGGGTTCCCAATCCACATTATGCTTTTCATTGTAAAAAAATAGAAATTCACATCATTTCAACACCACATAAACGAATTGAAGTTAAAATCTTTTAGAGTTTACTAAGAAAATATTGAACATATAATGAAGTGATTAGTATGATCCACAATACGACACTAAGGAGAGCCTGATTGATATTAAAAGAAAAATCAGTTGCATGCTATTTGGTTAATTTTCACGTGGTCAAGTGAATTTTGTGCTAAAGTGTGTAGCACATAGATATGTGGTATTTGGAAAACATTTCAAAATTTGACAATTTTGTCATTTCATCTTCTAATACAATTTTTCTTGCCTTTGTGGTTCATTCAAGAGCACGTTTAAAAATTTATTTGTTATTTTAATATAAATTAAGGCATCAAGTTGATTGTAAGCCCAAAACAAAGCATTTTCCTGATTTTGCAATTGGTCAAGTGCATTTTATGTTGATGTTCCTTTGTATAAATACATGTGATTTCAAAATAAAATGTGAAAAGCCTTCTTGTTTGTTATCAATATGTCTAAGGTATGAACACCCATATGCTTTAGTGTCTCCATGATTATCACCTCTAAAATCTTGAAAAATTTGTAAAAGTAAATAGATGTAATTACAAGGATGTACAATATGTGAACACAAAATTTTAGTGTTGGTTATGGGTACAATGGCAGTTTGCTTTTTTAAAATTCACAACTTATTCTCACAGTATCCAAAACACTATATTAGGTAAATTGGGAAAAAGAGTATTTTTTGGGACTTTTGAAGGTTTTAGGTGATTACCTAAAACCAAGCTTAGCTTTTTTTTTGGTACACGTGCCATCATGTGAGAGGAGGAAGTTGCGAGGGAAAAAATCTTAGTGGCTCATACTAAATTTGATACCTTCAAATTTGGTGTAAGGTGACTTCTCTGGATCTAGGTGACATATAAATTGGGACACCCCCATTTTCCCAATTTATCTAATATAGTGTTCCAAATAATACATTCGAAAGTGTAAACTTATTATTTTTTTGTTGCTAACATGACCCTATAATTTACTAGATGTTTAATTTACTAGATGTTTAGTAATAGTCGACATGTTCAAAACCCTTAAACTAAGGCTTATGGGTGTTCCTACCTTAATAACAATTGAATATTAGCTGCTCAAATTTCACTTACAAAAGTTCTTTGCAATTGTCAATTTCTTGGTCTATCATATATACAAGAACCAAGTGCATGATTAGACATGTCGCATTTATTGAAATCTATCCTCGTCATACAATTTTAGACATTTTGGACCTTTGATTTAATTTTAAACTTTGAAAACCATTAGAAATATCTTCCAATGTTTATGCAAAACATCAAAAAAATCTCTTGATGCATATGCACAATATAAAAATATTTCCCAATACTTAAGCAGCACATCTAATGTTTTCCAATGCTTGTACAAATCAATGAGAGATTTCATGATGTATAGGCAAAACATTTGGAAATCTCTTGACGTTTTTCAGTACGTTTTGGAAACAAAATAGAAAACAGATTTCATATTATTTGACTTGGAATTGCCCTAAACTTAGTTAACTACATCATACAAGGACTAATATTGAATTTAGAATTTCAATTTTGTTAAAGTGGGTGTTAATGAAATGAACAACAACTGAGACTAATTCTTTGAATGTGAAATGGCACTCCAGAATGTATTATTTTACACATGTAAACCAGTGCAAAAGCCGTATAGCGCCTCCCGCACTTCAAATCTAACGTATGGCATGCTAGTGGGAACCTTATTGTTCAGTATTATTCCTATTTCCATTGAGTTTACTATGGCAAGTGCTGCATTTTGTGGCCCAATTAATGATCGCATTTCAATGTATACAGTGCTCAATAACTACGTCAAGGTTCTTCTCGACAACCTTTTTATTCATTCATTAAATTGAGATATGAAAATATGAAAATATACTAATGTAGGCAAGCAACTCAAGATTTGTTTTATTCCCATTGTAATTAAGTTTTGTTTTCATGTTTTTAAAATTTTTAAGCATGATTTTCCGTGACAAGTTCTATTTTTTTATTTCTTAGCTTGCTTTCAATGGGCTCAATGTTGGAATCCAAACTCATGTTGTATTTTGTCTTTTTACAAAAAAAACTTATGCACTTCGAGTGATAGTGATTGAAATTTCTACTTGTCCACTAAGCAAACTATTTAGCTAGTTATTCACTATGTTTCACAAATGATGCTCTAATGATGTTTCATCAAAGTGAAGAGACACCTAAAGTTTCAAATGTTTTCTATAGGGACTGTTCTCTTTTACCACTAAAAACATGATAATTGTTTTTTAAATATTTTTGAGATGAAGTTTTAGTTAACAATTGATGATCAAAGTGATACCATCTAGATTCAAGGTACTGTATAAGTTGATTAACAAATTAAAAAAGAAGACAATGTATCTCATTGCCATCCACCATAGTCCCATACCACCCATAACTTTATAGAGCTCTCTAAAAAGACTTGATTTCTTTCCAAAACAACATGTTATCCCTAATTCCCTAAATAGAACTTTAGTATTATGCATAGAAAGCTAACGTAAGATTACAACTTTCAAAAGATGTTATTGTAAAGTTAAAACAAAGAGGACTAATTCCTTTTATTTTCTATTGATACATTTGATTACCTTCTTCAAAGCTTCTTGATTTATTCATTTCTACTCCTACAAATATAATAGAAGCCTTTTTGGGTACTTGGATAATTAGAGGATAAAACAATTATGACTTAAAACTATAGTAATTTGTTGGTGATCAAGTAGATTGGAAAAAACAACAATCCTAAGAACCACTTATAACAAATGTCAAAAAATACTTTAAAATATATTTTTTGGTTACAAATTGTTAAATTATGGAAATTTCAATATTGATGACAACAACCTCTATGACTACAAATAATCAACATTAGGATATGTTCACACTTGATGTTGGGAGGGATATTAACAATATGAATGCAATCTAAATATGTGTCCAAATACATCTAATTTTCCTTTGCTACTACCACTCTTAACACCAAGTGTGAACATACCCAAGAACACACCCTTAGTTGATTCAATACTAAAGATTTTTGCAAGAACCAGTACAAAAATGTCTCTGTTATTCATAGTTTTATTTAGTTTTAACATTGAACAAAAGTTTTCATTGTAACTTTCAAAACTAATCTACAAATAGTTTGCTCTAGTCAGATTTTTGTTACTTTCAAAATTTTAAAATTTTATTGGCATCATATTTTGTAGTATGTAATTAGAGATTCAACAGCTTAAAAGGCTAAAAAAAGGTACAAAACATCCAAACTAAAAGGTTACCACAATGTGGAAAAAAAATGTCAAGAAATAAATTTTGAATGTCAAGTCACGTATTCATTAAGGAATATATATAGGGAATTGCTAAAGCCACACTCAAAATTGCTAACGTCACACCCTCAAGGTGTGCTTTGAGCATGATCTATGAGAATTTAATGTTAATTTTTTAAATTTAGATCAAAAGGTTTGTTTCAACCTTTACCATTTTAACGCTACATTCAAAAAATTTGGAAGTTCTTGAATTTGAAACTAAAAATATAGGACTTTTGAAATATTTAAAGCAAAAATACATCAAAAAAATGGCAATGGTGCAATAAAAGTTCAAAAAAAAAATTCAATTGTTTTTCTTTCTTTCAAGAAGATGGTAATGCCTTGATTGAACAAATGATGGACCACTTGGCCAAAAAAAATAGCATTAAATTTGCAAAATACATGACTTTAACATCTCTCTCACTCTCACTCTCACTCTCACAGCAAATTTGTTTTATGATATATTTCACTTATTTTTCAAGGATTAATTTATTGCTTGATGGAATGCAGCAAGCTCCAAAAGACCTCACAAATGCACTAAATGTATTATCAAATACTTGGTTGCAATGGGCTGCAATTTTAGGCCTAGTTTTAGGGTTGGTAGTAATGCGAGCAAAGTTAAAGCAATCTTATGTCTTCGCAAGTTTGACAAGACGTGAGCTTGAAATGTCACGCCGTTTCAATCGACATGGATCGTTAGATTATGAAAGATTAAGCGTTGAAGGTGTGCTTATTTTTTTTTTAATTTTAAAATATTAACCTTTTGTAAATGATGTTTATAAAAAGTTATGGGCTATTCATGTGATTATGAACTTTATGTGTCCTCAAACAATTGGGAGATCTCTTAATATTTTGCCTCCATCTTTTGATGTTTTGCATATGTCTCTCAATGTTTTGCAAACCAATGCAATTAAGTCAAGTTTTGGTCTTTTGGATTGTGAGTGAGTACATTGGATTTTTCATAATCAATCATATGTACCATATAATTAGCGTTCTTATGTCCTTAGCAAAGCGTTTTTGATTAAAATTACTATACTATTTTAGTTTTAGTATGAAAACTCATGATTTGGCACTACTTCATTTAGAGGACGTTGGCATCACCATTCCTCATTGAAAATCAGATGACTCCTTAAAATGGAATATTTTACAAAGATGCAAATTGTTTATTGTTCTACAATAAAGAGTAATAAGAAGCCTACCAGCAACCCAAAAAACATCTTTTCAAGGTCAAAGTCTCTACAGCCAGCTTGTTCTTATTGAATATTGTTCAAGAAGTTTTTATATGTTTATCTTTAAGAATGTTGTTATGTCTATAATGAAGATTACATTGCATTACATAATTTACATGATTATTTAAGAAAATACTAAGTTTATAGAAAAGCCAAATTCTGTTTTAAAAATTTAGGGAAAAATCACTTATGAGAGATTAAATGATTTCATTTTGTAGTGTAGGTTGAAGATGACACAAAGACATAAACAACATGATGGCTTTGAAGTTGAGAATTTTTATCATTTGTACAATGAATTATTTTAAAAAAGACACCTATGTAATTTGACAAAATTTTCAAGAATAGTGGTTAAGAGTTTTCAAGAGCATCAATCAACCAACATGCAATTGTAGATGCTATGTACTTGCCCTATAAAGATAATGTCATAAGAAAAAAGCTATGCCATTTTATCCTAAACAACTTGTATTGTACAAATTTTGTACATTATAAATCTAACCTGACTCAAATTTTTTAAGACTCACTCAAAGTATCAAAATTATAAAATTTGACTACACATTTTTTTTAAAGTTTTTATATCAACATATGTTATTTACTTATGTTGAACTATTTTAAATTGTCACTACAAAGAAGCAGATTTCTTAACAACACCAATGCAAGAACAAACATATTTTTGCCTACCAAAACATATCTAAACCTCTATTACAAACAAACAAACAAAACAAAAACAAAAAAAAAACAAAAAAAAACTACTTCTAATATCCTAGCCATCAAAGTAGAGAAATTTGAGGATTGGCAAAAAAATTGGAACTCTTCTCTATGTTTTATTCCATGGTCATTTCACTAGTGGAAAACTCTATTTTTTTGTTGTTTTGGTCACGTTGATGAAGATACTTTTTTGTCCATGTTCAACAAAAATCTATTGATCTTTGTTGAACATCAATAAAAAAGTAACTTGATCAATGCAACCAAAAAAAGAGAAAATAATAAGTTTTCTGCTAGTGTTTTAACATATTGTGAAGGGACACTCAAAACAAAAGCTTAAACACAAAGACCAATTGTAATAGAAAAAATGAGAGTTGCTCTTGCATTGTAGCAAAAGCACAATCAATGACGTGCATGTAAAAATAACCCAAAGAAGAGGACTTCACATATCCACATCAAAGCACAACCCCACGACAAACTAGCATAAGAGACAAATACTATAGGGTTAAAATATAACACACTATCCATGTGACCTTCATCCAAAAATTCATATGAGGCTCCATTTATCCCTTCCTTGTATACAAGAGGATTTTTACCTATTTTCAAGTACTTTTCCATCAAGAATATGTTTTTTTATGGGTAACTATATATCACTTTTAAAAAAACACTATGATACTTTTACAAATAACCAAATGCAAGTAGTGGCCAAATTTAAATTTTTCAAATTCTACATCTACAATAAAATTTTGGAAATTTGTGATTTCAACAAAATAAATAAATAAATTGTGTCTATGTATGTTCTAAAATTCGCACAATTTCATACTAATTGGAAGAGAACATGAAACTAATTTTTGGGTTACCTAGTTTATATGTCAAATTTATTAAGTAGTTTGATTTATAAAAGCATTTCTTTTTTGGTGAAAAGGAAAGTGTACATTTTGGTTTCAAATTCTAGTCAGAAAATACTGTGCTTTTAAACTACGTTCAATTTTTTAAAGACTGTGTATAGCCTTGTGTATTCAATTGCTTTGAAACCCAAATACTCAAAATTCTAATATCTTAAAGTATTCAAACTTAATCATGTTAAACTTGCATCTTGTGTTTTGTTTCAATAATGTAGAATGTAACAATAGTTGTAGATATAAATATCATGCTATTGTCTAAAGTGTTCAAACTGAGGGGCAATCACACTATCTATATTTTGGATTAGGTCTCACTTAGCAAGTAGTGCTACAATATTTTAGACTATTTTTAATGCTAGAAATACAAGAGTGAGATTGAAACTTCAATTGATAGTACTCAATTTTGTATAATTAAATTGCACATGGCTACAATTTTTTGTCATTCCAAATGAACTTAAGAAAGGATGCATTCAAGGTTTAATTCATATTATTAATGTAAAATAGAAGTTTCAAAAAAAAGTCAAAGAAAGCAAACATTTCATGACTTACAATAGAGTTTCATTAATCCTTCACAATCATGATCTTCATTTCAAATGTAAAAATGTGGCTATTATGCTTTCTTAGAATTGCCAACTGTATAACCTAAGTTTTAAATTTGTAGGAAAAATATTATATATAAATTTTGTAATTGAACGTAATTGTTATCCAGATTCCCTTTCAAGTTATTGACTAATAAAACTTAGAAATACAATGTCAAAATACCACAAATGACATTTTTGCAAGTCAACCAAGAACAGTCACCATTTGTACTTAGTCACTATTTGTGTTAGATGTGAAATGCATTATGCTTTATTAAAAAGGTCCTTGTAAATAACCAACAAGAATTTTTGTACAAAAACATTCGAACTGATTTTCAACATGGTCCACCTCTATTAGCCTTCAACTCGTTATTTGTTAATTTGGGAATATGCTTACAAAGTGGGATACTGAGACTTTTGAAAGGTTTTAGTTAACTTTCAGGAGTATTCCTAAAATTGGTCCACGTGTCCTCACCTCAGAGGAGGAATTTGCAAGGGGAAAAATCTTAGTGGCTCAGACGGAATTTGATACCTTTGAATATGGTTTAAGGTAACTTTTTGGGTTTAGGGTGGGTACAAAATGGTACCTTTGTTTTTCCCGATTTAACAAATAACGCGCTCTTCACAAAAAAAAAAGTTATTTTTTACACTTTAAATGCATATATCTTCCAATCTGTGCGGTCAAAGTTCTTGAGTTTTGTATGACACATTCTTATAGTAGTCTAGCACAAGATCCTATGGTCAGATATGCAAAATGCTTGATTTTCAAGCTTTTTTACTCTTTGCCATAGAGGTGGCAGTTTTGAGTGTCTTTTGACAAAATAAAGACCATGGTCCTTTAGGGGTTAAGCAATTTGAAATTTTTTAGAATTGTGCAATTGAAATTTGACATCCTTCTTGCATACTTGATGTATTGTGTTGTTGCTTTGATCAATCTTTAACAAAAATTGGATACGTATTTTGAAGCCATGCCATATAAACACCATTATTTATCAACTCACATACCCAATTGCATTGTTATTTTTTTAGATGGATGCAAAATTCTTGTGATCACATGCATACTTCAAGACCAAATTTCAAATTATTGAGCAATTTCAACCTACAAGCCAAAAACCACTCCCAGCAACCAAAATATGATCGCATGGTCCTTAAAGGGTTAATGAGTAGGCACCACTGTAGATCTCATTGTTCATTGTGAAGCACTGTAGTCACTGTAGCCGAGCAGGCACAATGATCACCCCGGCATCTAGAAGTTAAGGGCTAAGAAGTTTGGGTAAGGTAGACACATCCATACCCAACCCTTTAAGAATTTTGATTCTATGTACTTGGGATGTTCATTTTATTTCTGAAATGAACATGCCGGTTTCTGAAATGAACATGCCGGGTACAGACAGGGTCGGAATAAGGTGTGTCTACCTTACCTTGAATTAGTTAAGAGATATAGCGTACTTCAAACAGATTTAGCTAGGTTTATAATTCAGCGCTTAATTATTCTTATTTCATGTCTGATTAATGCACTAAAAACTAAACTTACTGAAACAAAAGCAACGAACCTCATTTCAACAAAGGATGTGCTTACCACAAAACACAATTCGAATAACAGCACCAGTTTTTTATTTCAGGACCACCTTATAGTAAGGCAGTGATATTTAAGTTTGTTATGTACAAATTCTAAATTAAGAAATGCAATTTTAACAGACCAGATCAGTGTACATACTTTGTATGCATCGTTTCTCAACTAGACTGCCCCGTTCTATTGTAGCAAACCTATAGAATCCTGTGAAACAAAAAAAATCAAACACTCTAAGAACATTTTCTGGTAATAAGAATTGAGAAGTTAATGAACGAAGGTAACCACACTAACTGCAACCCTGTTGTGAATCGAACCTCATGAATTCCTTACCTTAAAATGTATACATTCTAAACATGAAAGCTTTCAATTAATTTTGGGTACACGCATAAACAACCTTACAAAATTCTTGGTTCATACCATGCTGAGAGACTTTCGGAATCTGTTCTCAATTACCAACAAGATCCGATACAAATAAACTGTTACTAAATCAGACGAATTTAGGTGCGGTTACTTTCCATCATCTCAGAACGGGTGTGAGACTCCCCAATAAATATTCTAATGTTTTTCCTTGAAAAGCAAGTGAGCCCCCTCATTCCAGGAAAACTTATCATTTGACCACACAAAACACGCACACAAGTGTTCGTAAATACAGAACTGAGCAGAAGTCAAACACAGCAAATCAGAGACAACTGGAACATACCAAAGGTAGTGTACATTTCTCGTCACCTTCAAAACAAACAAAATCAATTGGCAGCAAGTGCCTCACCTAGATGGCAGAGGAGAAATACTCTTGACTGCCTTGACCTGAATGAGACCTAAAAAGTGATGTCAAGCTTTTTTGACTCACAGACTGAATTAATTAGTAACCAATTCACACTATGACAAAGCTATCATACATGCTTGCTACACTTTCCAGAGCTAGAGGATGGGGAATTGCTAACCTCAAAAACGACGCCACCACGTTGGCTGGCTGATGTAGCTCTGATCTTATAAATACAAATGTCCTGCAACGATACAGTGCTCACCATTCAAAATTATGGTGATCAAACTCAAGTCTACAGACTCCGAGGCTGTACTGTACATGAAAAAACCGGAGTTGGGGATGTTTCCTAATCTTCAAACAAAAATTACCCCCCCATTGGAGGACGAACGGAGTCGCTAGCTTTGTAAAAGAGCGTCTTCTGAACATAATAGAGCATGTAGGCTTGCGAAGTGCGAACGTAGTCTTCACTGACGCGCGTAATCCAAGCATCGTCGCATTTGTACCAACACTTGTTAAGCCGCAAAAACGACACGTAGTGTCCCGAATCTAACTTTCCAGAATGGGTGACTACAGCAAAGAGCTCAAACTCTGAGGGGCTTTGGGAGGGTGGAAGAGAATCACACGCATCACCACTGACACTCAAGAGCCTATTGCCATGCCTCAACCTTACAACAGAAGAGGACAGGTAAGGTAGCACATCGAGAAAAAAAGGAAACTGCACATAGCGGTCCACTTTCCGAGACGTATTACGACTGGAAGAGTGTTCAAAGCGCTTGATGTGGAAGCACAGAACTAGAGGGACTTTTCGCATGGACATTTGCTTGATGGATTCCTGTCGAGTTTGACACTGCTGGCAGAAAAACTTCTCGTTCGCCCCCAACCGTTCCGGCCTGGTGAACCGATCTAAACACCCCAGCAACGTGGAAGCCCCTAAAGCACTTGATGCTGCCCTGGACGTCCGTCCACCGTATTCATGGTATATTGACTCAGTAAAGGCCTTCTCTGTTCCAAAGTCAGGCTCAAGATCTAACGAAATATCAACGCACGGGTCATAAGTGGTGGAGCTGAAGCCACACACAGTGCATGTTACATCGGACCGGAGAAGTCCTGAGAAAACGCGGTGGACAATGCAACGGCAATCCACATCTCCAGCCCTATCAAACCACACACGTGCAGTCAGACTCTAGGAAAATGAGCTCAAACTCCGGTACAAGAGCTTCCATTCCAAAAAACGACGTGACATTTTTTGTCAAGATTCCCATGAGTCTGCCAGTTTATTACACAAAAATGTACCTCGGGAATTATCGTACCTGCCATCTTGTGATTTAGCTCGAGGGGAGGTTGTGCTCGAGTTAGCATGTATGCCATTGACGGTGGAAATAAAAAATTCGTGAGCATCTTGCTGCTCGTAACCTGCCAGGTTAGCGGCATGTCGCCACCAGCTGCATTCAATTACCATAAAATTAAGCACTTTTGTGACACGCCCAAAAAACACACACAATTGAGAATTCAGCCAGTTCAGAAAAGCCAAGCAATTCAACTTACAACGAATTGAAAAGCAAAGCACGAAAGTATCAGTCAGAAATGGCCAATTTCAATGCTATGAGATTATCTATGAAATGGAGACCATCAGGACGAACGCACAAACCTTGCCGTTCCCCTGATTAAGAAACATATCTAAAAAATACTAGCATAGACATGTCAAAAACGCATCGCTCCTTGACGTATTGCTACAATGTAACGGGAAATTATGTCTATACAACTTCTGCAAAATTAAAGATCAAAACGCTAGTTAATACGGCGGCTTTACTATCTCTTAATACAAAGAAGAAGGTTGCACCAGCAGATCGTTCAAGATACACTATTGTATATTACAAAGTGTATGAAATCCACAAGACGAAAAGCAAACAACAACGCTAATGGAACAGACAAGCAAAACTTCCAACTAAAAGAATCCAAAGCAAATCTCAAAGATCAGCAAAGAAAACAATATTAATTGCTGGTAACCTGAAGCGAGTGAGAACATGTGAATATCAATGCTAGGATGACAGTAAAACCACCAACTTTTGTAATAATCCATACAGACAAGCGCTACCAGCACATCCACAGGCAAGATGATACTCTAGATGAGCGGAAGGAATCACTCAGGATGAAAACCGCAAAACTCCGTAAACATCTTCCGAATGAGGTGCCACAACAGAAGATTTATATCATAATTGCTATCGAAACAAAGCGGGAATATACTATTATTGTTTAAAACCCTTTGCTTTATGTAAATGACGAAATCCTTATTTCCGCGAACGTATCTCAGGAATTCTCAGCAGAGCAATCGCGTTCGAGTTAATCGTACGACATTGCTCCAGAAAGCAGAGTAACCTAAAATCCTCAATGTGAAAATAAATGACCGGCAATTACAAAGTGGAATCATCACAAACCTGTACAAAAATTGTGCTGGACTGTAAGGCGTGCGCTCTCCCGAAAAAGCGGCAGCGAAGATAGTGTCCATATCGCAGCCAAGGCAAAGATGAGAAGCTCGGCGCTGGCAGACGGCGCGATTGTGGTGATCGCTCAGAAAATAATTGCGCAAGGGGGGAGTATGCAGCAGCGCTTGCAGCACAGAATTCATAAAACACGTATTTCCGAGATTGTTAAACCCTCTCAATCCTGCAGGAAGCTTTTCCTTGATCAAAGGAATGGAGTCCTGCTTCAATGCCAGTTGCTCCCGAGCCGAGGGCGCCCACGGCTTAAATTCCACACCTCGTCTCCGCTTCCGCGATTCCACATCGCCGTAACTCGAAATCGCTCCATTCTCCCCGGCCTCCCGCCGAGCTGCGCGAGCGCCAATAACGGCGCGATCGAACTCGCAATCGTACACCTGATCGCCGCAGAGGCAACAGAAAAGCTCGGCGCGCTCGATGTCCACAGCAATTCCATGGCCAGGGTTACTCTCCGCATGCAAGCGCGCATGGATGGACTCCCAGCAACCAATAGCGCCGCAACTCAAACACGCGTAGAGCCGTCCCCGCGCCCGCGCACAGCTGCCGCACTGCGGAACCTCGCGATGCGCGCGCCGAATGCTGGCTCGCCCCGAGGGCTCAGTTCGAACGCAGTGCTGCAGCGCCCGCAACGTCCCCGCGGCTCCGAGGCGGTGTCGGAACTCCAGGAGATGCTGGCACGGCACGTATCGATGGGGATTGGAGTGCTGCTCCTTGGGCTGATGCGAGGGCGACAGGTGATGATTGTTAGAACCCATGCCTCTTCTTCGTCTCCCTATTGTGCCCTGCCCTGCCCCTGCGCCCCGAACCCTAATCACGCTCCAACGGGGTGCTCTCCATCGGGGATTGCGTGGTAAGCAGGGCGCATCATCGGGTGCATGACGGGGTGCCCCGCGAGATTCGATGAATGCGATGGTTAAACCCAGGCACGCAGGCAGGCACGGCGGGTGTCCCTCCACCCACAGGCGCCGCCTCGCCTCGCCTCGCCCTCCGTTGCCGCGCGGCTGCAACGGAGTCGTCGTCGTCGTCGTCGTTGTCGCTGTCGCTGTCGCCGTCGCTGTCGCCGTCGCGTCGTCGTCTGCTACCGATCCCCAGAACGGAGCCAGTGTGAATGCGGATGAGAGTGTCAGGCCTTACGTTTTGCTCCGGGTATTTGCGGGGGCGGGTAGCCCTCGGCCGGGTAAGAACATCCACTCTCACTCGTTTTGCCAGGCCTCATCAAATGAATTTTCAAGGGAATAGTGGCATGAACTTGCATGAAGTGGTTGGGTATATCTTGAAATTCTCGTGCAGTTAAAAAGGGTTCAAGGCAAGCACCTACGTTAGAACATGTTGCAATTGTTCACTTTGATAATCTGCAACTTCCACGTTCATGCGAGGGGCCGTAAAAGGAATATGTAGAAAGTTGGAATTTGGCGTGGTTGTGGCTGATTTTTGAGGCCTCGCACATGCATGTCCTCGATGGCAATGTTGTTGGAGACTCAAAATTTGCAAGCCATTACAGATTGGCAACCAATCTATTTCCGGATCTCATTTCATAGGTGGCAAGAGATGCTCTGAGTTGTTTCTCAACATAATGATTTGGAAGAACCGGATATCAACACAAAGAGTAGCTTGAAATGACAAAAATAATTGGTTGAAATTTGAAACTATTTGAAAGTTATTTGCTTGATTTCTCAATTGTTCAAATAAAAATATATTATACTCTAACTAGGAAATTTTTGGTGAATGTTTTGGAAAAATTGATTGAAATTGGAACTTACAAGATATTATTTGGTGAAACTCAAAAACCTTCCATACATTGCCTCATCAATTTGGCAAACTTGATCAAGTTGGGGTGTTCTAAAACAACCTTTGCTCTAAGGTTGCTTTATACTTGGAGTTAAGGTCATCAAAACTTGAAGTTGTTTGAACCAAGATTTTAGTCCAAATGGCTTCAATAATGGCCCTAAGCATTCATTTTGATAAAGACATAAGAAGGGTTATTTTTCTCATGTTTATAAAGCTTTGAAGCCAAAAATGTGAGAGTCATTAGTACAAGCCTTAAAATTTTCAATAGAGAAGGAAGGAGATCAGGTAGAGTTGTTAAGATTTCTATGCCATTTTGATGCGTTGATCATATAAAAGTAATCAGCTTTATTCAAATAATTTTACTTTAATGAAATATAATAATGGGCTTGATAACATGAATAAGCCTTCCATTTTTTA
The DNA here is from genome assembly GCA_963920765.1 of Ulota crispa. Classification (NCBI taxonomy): domain Eukaryota; kingdom Viridiplantae; phylum Streptophyta; class Bryopsida; order Orthotrichales; family Orthotrichaceae; genus Ulota; species Ulota crispa. The sequence continues at coordinate 11,727,096 of OY987243.1, forward strand.
TGGACCAAAATTCTTGGCCTTGGCCATGTCAAATCTTGTTTTTTGAGAATCAAGACATTTTTCCATATTCTAGCTTCAACTCCTAGTGAAAAGGCCTTGGAAATGATTTCAAAATTCAAACTAGTGGTTCATTAGCAAAGTTTTGAGCCCTCCAAGAGCCCCCTAAGGTTTGACAAACCAAGCTACTAATTGGCTAGTGTGAGTACAAGAAAAGGGCACTCATACCCATTGCTACCTTGTATGAAGGACTTAAGCCACATGCACAATCCAAAACAATAAAAAAGGCATTGTACTCATAAAATATGTAAATGTACTCACTACTCACTATCCAAGTACTTCACTCATCTATTCCAATAGAGTAAAATAGAATTTATGATCCTACTGTACATTCGTATCCATAATTTTTGTCCAACAGGGATAACATAATTATATAGTTTTCATGAATGCATTCAATTCAAAAGGTGGACAGAAATAGGGAATTAATTATTTGTTTATTGTAGTAAGTACATGTTGTAAGACCCCTTTAGACACTATTGTAGGAGGCTCTTGGAAGGCTCAAAACTTCTCATTGGCAATGAGAGGTTAGGATTGGGACATTTAAAGCTAGAATTGCAACATGATCAAGTGCTAATATACGACTTTGACTTCTAATGCAAAGCTGCTATAAAAGCATCCTTTGAGGTAGAGTCATCTATATTCGAGCAAAATTTTGGGAAAGTTCCAAATAGGGGCACCAAAACGTAAAATATTACAGAAAGGGGCACAGTTTCAAAATAATTACAATGCATAAACTTTCTAAAAATCTACAAAAAATTCTGCCAACCAGAGCTGCAAGTAGGGTATCATACAACACAAAGAGATCACAAAACGCCGTTTATTTTGACACCCAAACTCAGTAGACAGGCAAATAGATTCATAATGGTTTTCCCAAAACACTGCTTTCAATTTCAATTTCAACAAGGGTACAACAAGGTTTAGGGTTTCGGGTTTCGGGCAGACACAGGTACTGATGCAGCCACACTTACCCTCTCCTCTCAAATCCAACCTCAACTCATCCATGCTCTTCTCAGAACACAATGTTCCCAGCACTAATGCTCGGACGTTCTAAACTTCATCAATCCTAAATGCTTCAGCTCCGACTGTGCAGCTTCAAAATTCACTCTCTCCATGTCAAACTTCACAGGTTCCGGCGGTGCATCTCCCTGCCCACCATGCCAATAGTGAGATGATTAGACTTCCGATTTGCGAAATTAAAGCACTGTTTAAAAAAGAGCACACCATGTGGAGTTTTCCGTCTATTTCCAAACTCAATGTTTTGTCCTCCTCAAAATACATTTGAGGTACCAACATAAACATTTCCAATTTTAAACTAATACGATCAACAACTGCGCAAATTGTTCAATATACTCTCGGTTTACAGTTTGGGGAAAGCTTTTGATGTTTATGCCATCACTTTCTACCACATAGTGAAAAACAAAAAGTTAACAAAACCAATTCAAAATCCAGTTCTTAAACTTAGAATTTGCATCGATTATGTTTAGTCACAGATTTCCCATACTTCTAGATCAACATGACAAGGATTTGCACGGAGTTCTTTCAACATTTGATTTTTTCCAAGATGCTATATTTCATATGTTGTCTTTTGAGGAAAATGCTTTATCAGAATAAGAAAAGTGACATGTTATGATAGGCCTAAAATTTGTTTGCTCCCCACAAGGCTCCTTTAGAGCTAAAAAGTGCGCACAATTGGAGATATCCTTAAGAACTGCCGTGAGTTTGTATTGAAAAGCTTAGCAAAAAATTTAAGATGAAAGAGCTTACCAACTCATAGCTGTCATAAGGAAGCACTGTTGGATCCAAACGCCACCCATAAGCGCCTTCCCTGTAAACAAAACATCTGCAAACAAGAAAAATACATGGATCTGAGAATAGGAACTTCTTTGAGTGACGTTTCATAAAAAGAAGCAACCCTCTCAAGATTAGGCAAATGCCTATTACACCTAGTTCTGGTTAATTTAGGCACCAAACTTTCACAAAAAATAGGCTTGTTAAGTATCGTGTCCAAGGATACTAATGAGAAACCTTAGAAAGAAAAACACTCAAAACTTCATTGGCTTTATTATAGTCCACCTAGAAATATTAGGCGTAGAAACCAAATAGAATTAAGTAAAATTACTAAAATAAGTATCTTTTTTTAAAATGCCTAATTTAAAGGAGCGGCACTTGATTTTATTGTAGTTGGCCCTTAAAAATAGGCTCAGAATCCAAATGGGATTACGCAAAGTAGGCATATGTTTTTATAATGCCGTGCTTGGTAATAAGGAACTGATTATAAAGACGCCATCACAACGGCAATCCCAACAAGTATCCATGTTCAGAAACTCCTTCAGGAAATAATAAGTGGATTACAGCTTGTGAGATTCAAAAGAAAAAGCGGAGATATCTACTGGGAAGTGGGAAGGTGAGAGCTTGGTCACTGAAGAGAGTACCGTTTAAAACCAGCATCTTGAGCTAAATAAGCAGCCCACGACGCACGCCTACTTGATCTACCTGAAGAATCCAAAATCCACAGACCTCAGATACCGACATTAAGAGCTTAAACGTTGTCAGAACTGCAGCTAACACATAACAAGTTGGGATTTCTCAAAAAATGACCCTGAAAAAAAACTCCACTTTAGGTCAAAGGACCTCTCGAGATTCGTCAGGCAGCAGAAAGAACCAACATATCAAATGGGTAAATGCCAACAACTTTGTTTACTGAGAGGTATGCATTCAAAAACCTCAATATCAGAAATACAAAGGAAGGTGCTTAAACTCATTTTTGAGTTGTTCTCATCCATGCAGACATCAACATGTCCTTTCACAACATCCAACTATATCCACCCAATTTTTCTAAAAACCAACTTTCTCAATTCGAAAAACAGCCTCACAATATAGAAGTTCATTTCCCAAAAGGTAACACAATAATCCTGAAAAATCAATATGGTTTACATGAAGGACTTTTAGTCAAACGAATCTTGTAGAAATCATCAAAAATCTAGTCCTTATACTTTATTGATGAATACTGGTTAGTGCAATGCTAGATCCAATAATATGGATACAATCAACAGGGTACTACATTCGGCAGTTCAGAGCAGTTACTTGAAGGCCGTTGCTACAATAATCTTCTTAGTTGCACTTCAGAACACATCTTGACAAAAAAAATCGGATACTCAGATTAGGCCTTTGTTGGTATCTTTCCAGAAACTGCCCTCAGACAAGGGCAATATCTGGAAAGAGACCAACAAGGGCAAAGATGAAATTTGAGTTGCAGATGAAACAGTAATTCATATACAAGCAGTGGGTAAAAAGACATACAACTCAGGATGACAATGTCGTCAGTGCCAATCTTAGGAGCATGGTATTGCTTCTCATACGCAGCAGCATCTTTCGCAAGCGCCTTGGGCCACTCTTCCACTGCACAGCCACAGCCAGAATGAGCTCTCAGAACCAACCCTTGCTACTCGCACCAGCCAAACAAAAAAAAAACAAAAAAAAAACACATTTGCAAACGGAACTCCCAATGCAAAGCAGAGTTTGAACCTCGAATGTGCATTGACCCCTTGATATGACCATACAAAGCTCGTTCATCATGCCTGCGAAGGTCGATCAGCCATGGCGTGTTCGCTCCCACGTTCTTCTCATCTGCCATCGCCTCTTTGTTCTGGAGCAACAGAGCAACTGCATCCCTGGCACCCTCATAACAAAGCAGACAGTGAAAAACAAGCAAAAAAACAAAAAAGCAATTCTTTCGTAGAAAACGAAACAATTACTTACAATAATCACTTTTATGAACCCGTACCTGCTCATGTACTGCAACCCTTCCACACTAGCGGAAGAACTTGCACGTAAAGCCTGAATACCACCTTTCAGTATACAACACCTGCACCCTCACAAGCACCAATATCATCATATGTACAAAAATATGAAGAATGAGATGGAGGTCTAAAGCTTGAAAAGGTTTTAGCAATCTTCGGAAGTGGAGTAAATTTTTTGGAGACGCCATACCCGTTGTATCCCAGATCGGCAGCAGCTGCAGCAACACGCTGAGCACGTTTCCCACGATTTGACAAAAACACCATTAAATCCTGCCGTCCTGGTTTCTTCGCAGAGGGGAACTTCTGCTTCCACTCAGCTGCTGACATTTGCAGACAAGCTCGTACCTCCGTTTCTGCATGACAACATGGGGTTGTAATTAGCTGGTCCCCTTGGGGGACGTTACTCTTTGTAAAAACTAAAGGCACCCCGCCATGAGAGACAGAAGTTTTTGACCCTTGTATACATGTTTTTTGGCATTTAAATGAACTCCAAAGTATCTATTTTCCTATTATGGTCACTAAAAGACATCCTACAATAATAATTTTGACTCGGATTGTTTTCTTAACTGCCCTAAGGTAGTCGCTCTAAAACCGTCACTTTAAGGGCTGTTCTGGATTTTCATGGGCTTTTCAAGACATGAAGATTTTCTGCCTAATCTTCCGTCAAAGAGAAATGGATGCTAAATGTAACCCAATTTTTTTCATATTTTTTGAAGCATTATTGAATTGTTGATGAATTTTCAAAGTTTTTTGTAGTAGGCACCTATTTGTGATCCTAGGTCTCCCATAAAGCGTCCCCTTGCAACTTGTAAAGAGATCAAGTGAATAGAGGAGTATGATTGGCTCTTGCGATGAAATACTCCTTCTCTTTCAAGACTAAGAAAGGTCCATTCAAGAACCATCTCAGATCCATTCTTGGACTGGCTATGGAAATGTGAGGGTCGCAATTAGAGCAGACTACTTTATCGCAATTTCTAGTTTGTAGAATTGAAAGATAAAATCCACCCTACAGTGTCTCTCAGAAAGTTTCTACATTTATGCTCCACCAAATAGTGCATTTAGGTTGCCCCATACTAATTTCTCAACATTATGCATTCTTTGAATATTTATCAAGACTATAATACCTTTTGTCACTCAATAATTACTGTGATAAAACCAATGGAGGAAGCAAGCAAAGGTTGGACGTCACTACCAGGGAACAAGGGAGTTAGATTTTACACAGAACCAAGAATTACTGCAACATATAGAGCGAGTTGCATGCCCCTCCAAGTGGCCAAGGGTGAGTCATGAGGTAACTTTGCCAAGGCAAGGCAACCTAATTATTGTTAAGGCAACCTAAATGCACTATATTTTGGTGTAGTGACAAGCTTGGTCCAAAACAGAGCTACAGCCATACCGGGAATGTTGATGACGTTGTCAAAGAGCGGGGGCTCCTTCAGAATGGCGCCAGGGTGACGCACATCAATGAGGAGAAACGGGGTAGGGTCCAGTTCCACCAGCTTCTTCACAGCCATGGGGCTCACGTGAGCGAACAAGGGCAGCTCCACCGCTCGATACGGCATCACGTTCAGTCGTCCTCCGCCATTCCCAAGCGCTTTGTTCTGGCGACGCCGTGCTAGCACGCTTCGCAATTGCCGAATTCCCCACGCTAACACCGCTATCTGATCAAAATGATCAGTCAGCCTGGGAAAAACTGAAATGCAGGCTTTCGTTTTTCAAACACGGAAAGGAAATGCTCAAAAATCGGAACTCAGCAATGAGCACTCCCTCCGACTCCAAAACCTTGAAACCCTAATTTTTTTGTACACGCTTTTCAAAACGGGCACAAGATTCCTGGGACAATGGCTACAGACCTGCAAGAGGAAGGTGAGAGAGCCTCCGACGTTCTGAATTCGGAATCGCCCGCGCTCTTTCTGTTTGGGCGACGACGCGGGCGCCGGTGCGCGATCCTGGTCGTCATCAGCAGGGAACGGCTCGTCGTCGACGTCGAGGACGCGGTTCGAGGGAGGGAGCACCAGAGGCGGCAGAGGGCGGAGCTGGTCGTCAGCATCGTCGCCTGGCTCCTCGTCCGCCATAGCCACTTGTACTACCGCAACAGCAACAACTCAAACCCTAATACGAGTCTGTCACAATTCCAATTGCATCATCAAAGGAGGATCGTCACAGAAGCAGCAGCGTCCGTCCGTCCGTCGTCTCCCGGACAAGTCTCCGGCCAACAACTTGAATCACGAACTCCTGCATTCATTCGGTTCATCCTCGCCATTGAAATCTAAGATCCTGAACAAACGACCCCGTGACGACCATCCCTGGATCGCCACTTTTGCCGACGACGACGACAGGCTTCATACAGTAGCTACTTTGCTATTACTGGTCGACGACAATCTCGTTGAGCACCCTCTCCAGCGAGTGTCTCGATTTTCTTCCAAATCAAAGGCAGTCGCGGGATCCCTTGATCTGTTGTGGTTTCAGGAGTTTCGCCACTTTTATATCCAGTGCGGACAAACGTTTGTTTCTTTGTATGTTTGTATGTATGTGTTTTTTGTTTGTTTATTTGTTTGTATGCATGCTTGTACTGTACATTCACAGCATTCATTATGCCATGAAATTCGTACCAGTACTCAAATAGCATATTCAGACCATAGAAGGTTCATGAATCGATCATGTTCTTAATGTGTTCCCTATCTAGGAATGAGTAACATGTTCATTCAAATATTTGTGTTAAGTAGGTTTAACCCTGAGCACCCAAGTGGCCAAAATATGGCCTCTCAATTTTGAAAATTTTCCTTGTTTGACTGTTATAATATTTTCAATGGTACGGTGAAAGGACGTGTCTTGTCCCTTGGAGCTCCGGGCCTATGTTCACTACCAATTGGTTTGGTCAATTTTTGTGAATCTCTTTCAAGGTGATAGTTTGATTGGAATGAGTTCCAAAGGGTTTGGATTTGAGTGAACTTGTGTTGGGCGCTCAGGGGTTAAATGGCTACCTTAGGCTTGGTTCAACGTCCACAACCACTAAACAACACCATAAGCATTCTCATTGGTCAATCCCAAGGTTTTGTCCAATATAGCATTCACACTAGAGGGATGTCCATTAGAGGATGAGTCCGTGTCATCACCTTTTCCTTCCAAAATTAGAGAGGAGCTCACTTGTGGTGAACAAAGGTGACCTCAAATCTTGCCCACTATACAAAACACTCCCTCTCACTTCATGTGAGGTAAAGACAAAATCAAGTCAAGTGAGAATAGAAGGAATAAAAGTACACCTCCACTTAACGTCCAGTGCCCAGTGTGAAACCATTCATTGGACGGACAAAATCCATGATGACATGACAATTTCCCCTCCAAACTCCACCAAATGAATCAATGGACAAGGGCTTTTGTCCAATGGCTTTGGAAGTCTTGGTCTAAATTGGGTTTTAGTGTAGTAATTAGTCTACCAATAGTGCCACATTGCATCACTTCACTGGTCAAGATTCATGAAATGTAAAAGTGAAAAATATGATTTAGCAAGGAAGAGTGTTTAATGTGCATATTATATGATGTTAAAACATGTGCGAGCAAATCCATAATTATATGATGGTTTTTTGAAGGGAAAAATTCATGGATACCTTTGAAGTTTGTAATATTTACATAGATATGCTTACTTCTTCAGAAATTACACAAATACCCTTGGATCAGTAATTTTAGGCATTTATTTGTTGTGCTTGTATTTTTTTCATGATCAATGCTGAAGAAGGGAATGTAATGAAACTAAAAAGAAGCAACATGTGCACAAAGAATAGAAGGAAGTGACATGCACAACAAAATAAATGCCTGAAAATTTTGATCTTGATCTAAGGATATTTATGTAAAATCTGAAAAAGCAAGGGCATCTATGCAAATATTGCAAACTTTAAGGGTATCCATGAAGATTTTTCCTTTTTTAAAACGATGTCATTTTGCATGTTTTGAGTTCAAAGGGCAAATATTTGCCAATTTTTTGTATTCAAACAACAGCTATTGGCAAAAATAAAGAATCTACATAGAAAATAAGGTGGAGGCATGTATTTTTAAGGAAAAATGAAAAAAAATTGAAATAAATCTTTTCAAATCAAATTCTTTCACTCTGTCATGTTACAAAGTGTTATTTTTTTTGGCAATTTTTTTAGAATTGATTATGATCCCAAAAGGGAAATTTAAAGCTATGCATTAGAGGCTTAAGTTGTGTGAAAGGATAGCATTAAATTGTATAGTTATTTTCAAATCAATAGACACCCATTTCTTGTACATGTGCTTGATTTGCAGTAGACAATGTAATTAATGTTAATACTCTAAGGAAAGAAAATAATTGACAAAATAATCAATAATGTAAAGTTTATTTTAAAATAACATCATTCATGCATCAACATGGTCGTGTTTTTAATATAGAACCAATCAATTTGAACCTTTTATTATTTTTAGAAGTGTGAAATATGTTTTTTCTTTGGGTCACTTGGTGTATCTATAGTACACCACGTGCGATCAAGTGGTCTTTTGATCCCTATTTACTTTTTAATAAATTATGATTTTGACTTATAATTTTGAGCAATGTTTAATTGAGTTCATAGGATTCTATTGCCAAAATCTTTAATTCAAATAATATATTGAATGATTTCTAAAAGAGGTCAAAAAATGAACTAAAATGACATGTTATTCAGCTCAAATTTTTATAGAGAACATATTTAGATGACCATTGCATCAATATTCAAGAAATATAAACTTCCAATAGAGCCTTATTTTTTTTTTTAATTTTGTGTATTTTCTTACATTCTTTTCTTATATAAAATAGGGGTGTGAAAGTTATTTTCAGCTCTACAATGTATCATTTTATTTCAAAAATTTGTAACTAACTATAATTTAAAAATAAAATCCTTAATAATTTAAAACATAAACTTTCAAAGCAAAAAAATCTACTCATATTTTTTTTCTTTTCCTTTTATTTAAATTTTAGAACATAAAATAGTGGGATCAAAATTTGATTGCAAGTGATTTCTATGAATACACTACGTGACCCCAAATGTTTTTCAAGCACAATTCTAAATTTTGTCTTGCTTTAATACCTTGCAAATGATGAGTTTGATAAAAAGAAGCTAACTATCATGTTACACTATTTAATAACATACCTATTAACAATGCAATGTTTTTTTTTTTGTTTTTTTTGTTTCTTAAAGCATGAAACCCTTTCTTCACGCTAAATATTACATCTTGTATCGTTTCCACGAGCGAGATACAAGACGAAGAATTAATCAGTTTCAAAATTGAGTTTAGAAAATTTTAACAAATCTAATTAATGCTTCTTATTTTGCACATGGATGTCAACATACTTATCACTTTTTATTTGAATACGAATTGTGTATGTTTGCACTATTGCAGTCTCCTTGAGTTATTCATACCACAAATGTTGATAAATTTATCAACATTTTGAAATAACAGTGTCAAAATATTCATAATAAGAATATGTTTTTGTAAACAAAAAATTCATTTTGTTACAACATTTTTTTTAAAATTATTTTGGAATGAATTTGCTGTAGAGTTTGACTGGCTTTAAGATTGATTACAAAAACTGTTGGAAACATTATCATTCTTAATATTAAGATCACCTACACACGCAGCCACTTAATAACAAATTGCCTAAACCAAATTTAGATTACAGACATGACTCACAAAATTGACTTAATGTTTGCTTCAACATCAAGTTTTCTTTAATATCTCTAATGTACATCTTCCGATCAACATGTCCTTTGACATCAACAATCAATGACATCTTACACTTACACTGCAAAAATCAAAGCAATTGCACTTATGGACAAAAAAAAAACTTAACCAAAAAATTGTACATAGTAGGCATTGAGAAAATTTTGTGACTATTTAATCAATACTTTGTTGAACCTCCTCTGGCCTTCAAAATTGCCTCCACATGGTGTGGCATGATGTCTATGAGATTTGAGAATTACATTCTTACTAATTTCCTCCCACTCCCTTTTGACCCTCGTCCATAATTCAAGCATGCCGCTCGGCTGCGTTGGCTTGGAGCATAGCTAGTGCTTTAGATGATCCCACATGTGCTCAATAGGGTTTAAATTGAGCAATTGTGATGGCCATTGTAAAACCTTCAATCACAACTCTTGCAAACAAGCTTTGGCTACTTTGGATGTGTGCTTGGGATTATAATTTGTGTTGGAAAATGCAATCTTTGACATACATGTTGTAGTATGCCAAGGTGTTCATGAGCTCAACTTTAAGAATTTGACAATACAAATTTCCATTCAAATTGTCCCTTGTCTAGGATAGACATCTAGTACTTTTTGCAGTAATGCATTCCCAAACCATCACTAGTCCACAACCGTGCTTAATAGTTGCATTGCATGTTTTGTCCCATCGTTTCCAACACCACATTGGCCGTTTGAACCAAATCTGTTCATCTTTGTCTCGTCAGACCAAATAACCTTGTGCCGATTGTCAATAGTTCAATCTTTGTGACGATATGCATACTCCAAACGCGCTTGACAATGGCAAAGGGACACCAACAGCTTCCTAAATTTTGGTGTCGTTTGCAAATTAACCACATTCCTTCAACTTCCTACAAATTGTCTTTGCGCCAACGTGGATGTTTGCTATTTTGCCAGCAGTGTCGCACTTGTCAAAGATGATATTGCAGAGTACCTTCCTCTTGTCCTTGTCTAAAAGTAGTTGCGGTTGTCCTGGTGATGAAACAATGCGCTCTTTGACACTCCTTTTGCATATAGAATCAACAGTTGCTTAACTTATACCTATTGCATAGAGACGTTTTGCATTGACATGCTACATTGAAGCAACTACATTGCAGTGTTTTCTTTATTTGCGGCAAGGGTTGTTGCAAGAAAAACTTGCTAGTTTTGTCTCAAATAGCCTTAAACAGCCTTAGTACTTAGTATTGTGAGCTTTTGGAATATGTTTTTTAAATAAAATAAAATATGGATAAATTGTAAAGCACTTAAAGTAGCATACTTGTGAAAATTCAAACCTAGAAAAAAAATTCTAAAAATTATGCACAAATTTGAGAGACCAACAACACCAAGAAAAAAGACACTTTATCTTTTGCTTTTTAGAAAATATTTAAAAAATTCAAAAAAATACATTAAAAATTGGGAATTTTTTCTAACTTGAAGGTGCTCCTTCTCCATCAAATTCATTTTTGGGAAAACTAAATTCTATTTTGTACACTTGCGCAAAAGTAGTGCACTTTGAGCACGTGTAGAAGGTGGATATTTTACTATTTTTGAAAATCTTTTGCAGGATTGTGTGATTTTAGTACAAGAATTTGTTTGTGAATTTTGGCCTTCAGATTTGCATTTGAGTGTTAAAAATAGTACTCAAAACCCCTAAAATGGCCGAAATGGACACCTAATTGGGGGCTATTTAAAAATAGCAAAATAAATTCATGAATATTTAAAACATCACCAAATATTTGTGACTATTACATGTACCTTCACTTTAAATTTCAATAAGAAAAAATTTATGAAGCAAAAGTTATAGCCAAAAAACCACCCGCCAAAGACCAAGGGGATAAGAAATAATACAAGTGTTTCTTGCAATCACATGCAATTGCTTTCATTTTGTGAAGAACAAACCTGCAACATACAACCTATAATACAAAACCTGCAACATGCAATCTGCAACACACAACTTGCAAAACACAACCTACACATAGAAATCAATCACACAAATGAAGAGGAGAAAGATCAATGAGCAATATATCAAAGCAAAACATGCACAATGTAAACAACAACCACTTGTCACAACGTTGTCTCAATGGGGTATCAACATGTGTAGCAATCACACTTTGACAACAAATCTTTTTAACCAACCACTTCTGCTTGGCTAATTCATGGACGATATGTGGAATACTTTACTTCAAAAGATCTTTGAAAATTCTAGTCTTATTAACGACTAAAACTGGTTTTTCTAATAAATTGCAATTATTGAGACAGATTTGTGAGTCATAGTAAGAGTCAAAGCATTATGTCAAAAAGCTTACTGGAGAAAAATCTCACCAAAATAATAAATAAAACAGAGCTGGTCATGATTTCAACGATTGAAACTGCGGTTTGCCAACACTACAAAAAAAAGACACTTTCTTGACTAAGCACTATGACTCCCGTGAGTCATTTTAGATAGTTCATAATGATTCACGGCAGTCATAATGACCAAAATGAGTCATTATGGATTGTCTGAAATGACTCACGGCAGTCATAGTGCTTAGTCAAGAAAGTGTCTTTTTTTTGTAGTGCAATATAGAAGGATTGCAGAGCATGTGCACTTTGGATCAAATCATGCAAAAAATTAGATGCACCTTTGGTAGAACTACATCCAACAATTCAAAATAACAACATATATGTAGCAAATGAGGAAAATAGTTGAATTCAAGTTCTTAAAGACTTTTAAGTGAACGTACTTGCTGTGTTTTAGGATTTCAAGGCTACTAGAAGCAACATTGTGTACTTGTAAATGCACTAGCATTTCCATGCAAATGCAAAGTCAAAGGTTTAGGCATGAAGGCAAAGCAAATGCTAAATTTTGTCAATGCGGAGGTAAATGCAACAGCAAAGCTATGAAGATGAAGGCATATCCAAAGATGGAGCTGCAAAGGCTAAGTAGTTTGACAAATTCTTTGATGTAGATGCAAAAGCAAAAGAGGAGCTGTGGAGGCAATGTCTTGCAGTATAGAAGAGGTTATTTCCTAAACCCAAATCCAAGTCTTGAAACGCATGGCCCATCAAATTTGTTTTGCACTTGCATTTATGCGTGGCAGTGAAGAACCCCTAATGCAAAATGTTCCATTGTTGTTGTGGGCAAAATCCTTTTCACATTGTATCCTGAATCCAAATGGACAAGCTTCTAACATTGTTGGATGTGCTCCATTGTTGCACTTTGTTTCGGATTAATTTTGCTGGGTTGCTAGACAAACGCAAGAGTAACTTAACCCCTAAACAACCTAGTGTGCCGCTATGACCAATGCACAAATTTTTTTACATGTTTGAAGTAGGTGCTATGCGAGGAATCAAATAGGGTTTGGAGAAGTTTGTATATGCATTGCCTATGACAATCTGAGACATTTGGTGGTTGCAAGAGATGAGCGTGCATACATTGGGAAGATTTTGTACAAGTCAAAGTATACAATATATGTATTTTTCTTGGAAAGTGCAAACCCGAAGGACAATTAGGTTTAAGAATATCAACGTATTTGCAAGTAGCCATGCTAGCATTGGATCCATATTTTTGGTGGGGAGGCTAGTTTTTGCGCTGTTGGCAAAAGTAGGTGAGCATGACTTGATTGAAAATGCTCTTGAATTTTGGAGAAGCGTGGGCTTCATTTTCTGCTTCTACTATAATAACACTAGAGATGGTAATTATCTAATTTGTGTGTTTGACGTTGCTAAGTAGTTGCACTAGAAAGCCTAGTTTTTTTGATAATTTCTTTGAGGAAAAATATACATTAGGGAAATTGTTTGGGTTTTGTCACTCTTAGTGGAAGAAAACTGTAGTGCTTGAATTCTTATCAAATCCACGCTTCTATGTCTTGTACTAAGTAAGATAGTCATTTTGGGCTTGGATTTAGGGTTTAGGGTCTTTAGCTTTACCTTAGCAATTTGAGCGCTAGCTCAAGGTTCCATGTACAAATTTGTGGAATGAAAGTTTATGGTGCAAGTTCATGGGCTTTAGTGAAGAAACCAGAAGTGCTAAGCGACCATGTCATGGTTTGGGTGTTTTGAGTGCATACAAGACGCATCTGATCAACTATCTTATGATTTGAATCATAAGAAAATGATATCCAAATTGACACGTCATAATTGACTAGATGTGTCCAAATTGACAAAAAAATGTCCTAATTGACAAAAATAATAATAATAATAAAAATAAAAAATGACAGCGTTCCCTCGTAGTTCTCACTGCACTGAAATCTCGTTTGTATAATCAATGATACTTTTGTCATAGATGGAGTTATTGGAATATGGGCGCAAAATGTCAATGTAATGTAATAGAGGTAGCAGACACTTTGGCCGTCATTATTGCCTTGGGATCTCTGTTATTCATGTGTTTGAGCAAGTATATGGTCTGGTCCAGAGTGCGATTGTCGGATTAGATTCGGAATTTTGATCTCTAAGCTTAGGATTTTGTTCTCAGAAATCTGTAACAATATAAAAAATATTGTGTAAAAGATGCCTGAGCGTAAATGTCTTACACTAATCTTTACTGAGACTCATACTTGTAGATCCCTTTTTCTTTTACTTATTCTCTTTCCTGATTGTCTCGCTGCTTTGGTGGATGCACCTTCAGCTCCTGTGAAGCAAAGTGGTTGGAGAATTAGGGGTTGACGATGTTGTATTTTGTTGACAAAATTTTATAATACCTTTGCTTGCTCTTCTTATGCTTGAATTGACGAGGATGTGTTCGCAGAATGAACGCTTCTTTTTCTCTGTATACGTGGAGGATTTACATGCTAATCAGATGTTTGCTCGAGTGTGTAAGTTAGTAGATTTTCTTTGGTCTGGTAAAGCCTTTGGAAATAATTTATTGCAATCATAATTTCAAGCGTGTGTAGGAAATAAACATCACTTTATTCAGATGTTCTTTACAAAAGAGCGGAACTTGTATGCTGGGAGCTTTCATTTGAACAAAAGAATGGATAAGTTAATAATCGAACAATGACTTTATACACTGATCTACTCCCAGTCCCATTGATTGAGTGGTTCAAGGAACAAATATCAAGAAATATCTTGTGTGATTCAATTCTATGATGAATTTCTATAATTCTTTGCATAACATTCAGTAGCGCTACCAGGCGCTGCCCTCCCTCTAGATGAAATGGTGTGGAATATTTCACACCCATCTTTAATTATGGGGACATTTGGCTAAATTTGTCAAAGAGTTTATGAAAGAGAGGTTCAATTTAGTGCACATTTGTCGATGTGAGGTCAACCATGTCAAAAAATTTATTATTAAAAAAAAAAGTGTCAGGATGAAGTTCGTGGATGATACCTGAAGAGAGGGAAAGGTAGCCTCTCTTCAAGTTACTAAATGTTATGTGAGCCTCTGCATTGCATGATTAGTATTAAGTCAAATCTTAAAGACTTGGAATGAGCACTTTGCATTGAGTGGGTGGAGATTATGCCACCGAATATGTAAGGTAGTATGCCCTAAATGCAACCTTTTCATAACTTGACCCTTTCATGTAAAGCATGCCATCGGTAGCTCACGAATGGATATGAAGTGGTCCTTGAAATATTGAATGGACCTCTTCAAGTTATAGAAAAAAATATGTATGTTATTACAAGAGCCAATCACATTTCTCAGTTTCTCCTCATTTCTTTACAAATTGCAAGGGAATGGTTTATGAAAAGTCTAGAGTCACAAATAGGTGTCTACTATAAAAGAGCTTTGAAAAATCATCAACAATTCAACAATGCTTCAAAAAATATGAAAAAAGTTGTATTACATTTGGCATCTATTTCTCATTAGATGAAAAACCTTCATGTCTTGGAAGCCCATGAAAAGGCAGATCAGCCCTCAAAGTAACAGTTTTTGAGCATACTACCTTAGTTCTTGTTCTATTGGTCCACACATCTTTCAGAGACTATCTTGCACCTACATTGCATTGTCCAAGATTTTAGCGTTTTGTTAAAAGAAGATGCTACATTTTTGAGATCCAAAAATCAGTTGTCAAAAAGCCATACCCTTAGTACCAATTTAGTGCTATGGCCCCTAGATTTGAGGTACCTCTTATTTCTGAGGTTTGTCAAAAAGTCGTAATCTTATTTCTTTTGACTAATAAATCCTCAGAAGCTCTTCCAATCAAGTGGAAGCAATTGCTTTGCATATCAAGGAGAGTTTTTTTTTGAAGTCGGTTGAAACTTGAAAGGTCCAAGACATCCAAGTCAATCACGGATCCGGGTTGAGGAGCTTCCAAATGGGAGTTAGTTAGCTTCCAAATGGTAGTTTGTTATCAGCAATACATCTTGGTGGTGCTTGTTGGTCAAACTCTGGTGTCATGGAAGTAATGTGAATTCTATTTGTTGTCATTGAAGAATGATATGTTTCTAATCAGCATTCCGACCAAGCACATTGCTTTCACGCCTCAATGACACTTGATTGGCCTCCTCTTCTCAATTACCTGTAACACAGCTTCCTAATGCCTCTCTCCACTAGTCCAAACATAAAATTTAGATTTTGAACATCCAAGCAAAAACAAAACACTTCACCAAAAACACGTTGGTGGTATGTTCCACACAAACAAACTCACCTGGTGTTGAGAAAGTAGCCGTAGTCATGAAATGTACGTAAATGGAAAGATATTGATGTGGCTTCTAGACAAACCTACACAGGTTGACAAGGTCATGATACAGACCTTCACATCTACAAAACTTAGTCATTGTGTAACACAGAGATTATTCCATCAACACGACACGGCTAAAACAATGACAATATAGTAATATTAGTATAGGTGCCCGTTGGTCTGACGAGACGCAAAACAATTTCAAGCCCAATTAAGTAAAACATTTTCTCCGCAAGAAATTAATTCTAACTATTTTATTCACGCACTCCAATTTGAAACTTTACCCATGAAGAAAAACATTTGTCTTTATTTACAAAAGATTCCCTTGCATTAAAACAATTTTTGTTCTACTAATAGAGTTATTTATCCACACAATCTAAGGAAAAACACTTTTTTCTCATGCAAAAAAATATTATTTATTTATTACCTACACAAATTTTTTACCCATATAAAAATTATTCACACAATTTTTTTAAATACATTTAGTTTTTACCCTTGCAATTTTGTTACATATTTTATTATTTACCCACACATTTTTTTAAACATACAATTTTTTACCCATTCATTTTCCTAAGCAAGTTTCCCAAGTAGGTTCTTTTACCGCCATAGTAAAAAGCTTGTGGTAAAAGGATTGCCACACGGTCAATCATGTTTTGTTATTATATAGATTAGAATTTTTTTTCACCCCAAAAAGCGATGCAATCCCAGCGTTCTCTTTTATACCACTAGGCAGTGTGATTTGATGGACACAAATGTCTTCTACATCTTTGTTATGGAAACATAACCTGTCTTGGGGTGCTCTCAATGTGTATGTGAAAGGGATTCTCACATATCGTAGTCCTGAAGTCTAAGGTTTTTATTGAGTCGTTAATTTGGTCAAAGTTGTGATTATAGTAATTGAAAGAGAACATGCAATAAGGCATATGTGACACAAAGCTCTTGCAATGTAGTTGTTTCAATGAAACTCAAGCAAATCTCTAATGCCGAGCATTTATGTGAACTTATAAGCTGCAACTTGATAAACTCCAAACCGATTGTCACGACCCCCAAACTTGAGCTTGCCGCAACTTTCCAAATACTCCTTATATTTGGATCTTCAACCTAAAATACCTGCACAAATCACCCAGATAGTAAGTGCCTTAAGTTTCATCATCACTTGAGGTGGACTCCTTAGTTCTCTTTCAAGAAGTCCACCCTAACTAACCTAAGGTAATCCTCCTTGGTGTCGCAGCCCACGTGTAGTGACCCTAAAGTAACCAACTCACTTTGCCTTAGTCTAGGGCGACCACCCTTAACTAAGCCAAAGTGCCTTAGACCAACACTTAGCTTCTCTTAGCAAGGAGCACACTCTCAATGCTAAGGTCACGTGTCGGCTCTCTCTTACTTGCCTTAGTCTAAGGTGCAAATCCCTTAACTAATGCTTGATAGCTCATGTCTTAGTGTGGGATGCTTTCCCCTCACTAAGACCCTTAAGTCATGACCCCTCATGGTCCAACACTTAGTCTCATTTCAAAGCCACCACTAAGTGCGCTTCACTTAGTATCCTAGCTCCACTACAAACTAGAGGGACTACTTAATACTTACCCCCGGGTCCCCATTACTTCACTTCATGAGTGAAGCTAGAGTGAGTTCCCACACCCTCTTGGTGTGCTACAAGCCAAGCCCTTACTAGGGCTTCACTTACCTCAATGCTCAAGTCACCATGACTTAAGTACACCCTTTTGACTCCTAGCCAAGGCTCTCCTGCCGTCACCACAAGCTCCCACCTTGTGGTGACTCCCAACCAAAGTCTGCCTGCTCAAGCATGTTTTTCATACTTGCCACCTGACCTTGAATTAATATCCAAGGTGTGACTTGCAGAAGTCACATCCAAATCGCCCCCCGCGGCGCCCCCACAGCGCCACTCGTGGCGCCACCGCGACCTCACCATCACGGCACGGTCACTAGGCATCCCATGAATTAGGCGGGGCGTCACACCAATGCATGCACTGATTTGTAGGCATTAGACAAAATTGCATCATATAAACCAGGTTGCTCTAATCAACCCTCACCATATGAATCCATACTTTTGGGTTCCACTGCACAGGAATCCTGCATTTGCAGGAAGACAATGGGATTCATAATTTCATGCACTCCCGGTTATACTTGGGATCTTCATTTGCCGCAATAGGTTTGCTTCAACAATCGTCAACCACTCTCTCCATCTCATCTGGGTACTCGCCATTTTCCAAGCACGAACCTCGTACCCGCCATTACGCATGCAAATCGCACCACAGGTGGCAGCCACCGTAGGCAGAAGAATAGTAGCAACTCTGCTTTCTTCCGGGTCACCCGCCTTGTGCATACGCAGTTTGATGTATCTGCAACTTTCCAACCAATTCAAGCGATCTTGTCAACAAGGTGGCAAGAGCGGAGGTAAGGTAGAAGCACCCAAATGTGACACTTACCTCAGATTTGGTAATCTGGAGGTCTTTTTGAGAATGTAATGGCATGTGCTTCTTAGGGAATGGGTACAAATTCAAGCAAAATTGTTTTTAGAATTTTTGAGATTGTATGAATGGGTGATTGCAAGAAACACTTGCACTATTTTTTGTCTCCTTCACCTCTTGCAAGTGCTTTTTGGCTTGTAACTTTTGCGCATCAAGTTCTTTTGAGTTGAAATCTCAGAAGAAGGTACGTGTCATAGTTACAAACCTTCCCTAATTTTTTGGTTTTTTTTTTGTTATTTCATTATTTTTGAACAACCCCCAAATAGGTGTCTACCTTGGCCATTTTGGGGGTTTTTAGTACTATTTTGGGTCCAAAAAAGCTTTTCTAGGGTTATAAATTAGGGGTGTTGTTTATGGAGCATGCTTACATGCATTCATAGAAGATTTTTGCAAAATTATAAATTCCATGGCATCTACATCGTCTCAAAGTGGGCATCCTATCTCCCTTCATTGGCAAAATGCAAAGAAATTCCTCAGCAAAGCAATTGTACCATGTGAATGTGTTTAATGGGTTTTCAAATGGCTAGTTTTTATTTTGTTTTTTTGAATGACTTTACTATTTTCTAAAAAGCAAGAAAGAAATTGGCTTTTGAAATTGTTATGTTCCTCCTGACTCAAACACCATGTTTGTCAATTTTGGATGAAAAGTAGCTTATATTAGTAGTCTTATTGGATGAACATGTGCAAATCAATCATTCATTCCAATTTTAGCCATTTTTTCCTTACCTGCGTGCATTCTGGGGTGCAAGTTTGTCTACCTTGAGAAAAACAAAAAAAACCCCTTGCCTAAGACTCATGGTTGAGCTTGGCTCACAGATTTACCGAGTGTTTAAATTTGGGGCGATAAATTGCCAAAATGCGAAATTTTTTTGGGAGCCTGAAAATTAGTGCCAGAGTACTGTTTTCACTTATTTTCTTTCGCCTAAGTTCACCAGTAAGAGGGACTGCTTTTGCCTCCCTTTTCCCATGTTAGGCCACGATCACTTTCTTTATATATCTTTTTGCACTAAAAACTTGGGGATTGCATGTGGACTTCATCAAAAAAATAAATGAAAGAAGTTAGATTTGCACCCAAAAAAAAGACAATCGCCAAACTAGCACCAAACACTGAATTCCAATTTAAACGCTGGATGGACCTATCCACCACGTCAAGTGGAGCCCACTATAACGTCCTCCTGCCCAAATCCCAAACCAATCCTCATTCGGCATTGCTAGAAGCCCGGAACTAAGTTATCTTCTAACCAATACCAAGTTAAGGCAACCGCACCCATACATGAGCGTTTAGGGCGTTTAAGGGTTTAGGGTACTTTAGAGTCTTGGAAAATTTAGGAATTTTTTTGTAGGGTTAGCCTTTTAACAAGCTATCATGGAATGTAATTTTTGTAAAAAAAGGTATTGTAGATTATTTTATATTAAAGGGCAAAGTGCAGCTCATAAGGTCCCTATTAGCAACTCTAAACTACCCTTGATAATGCTTTGATGTGTTCCTATACATGTGCTTGACAGTCCCAATCCCAACCATCTCACAACAACTTAACAATTAACATGTGGCAAAATTTTCTTGTGGAAAGGACATTCACTGCTCCACTTTGGATCCACAATGAATAGTGAACACCTCAAAAGTAGGGCTCCACTTTGGGGACTGCTCATGTATGGGTGCTGTTACCTTACACGCCTACAAAGTGGCCGAGTCCAGTCACGTACTGCCACCGTGGCTGCCAGCCGATCCCATCCTCCCGCAGTGGCTTACACTTCGGGCACGTGGCGATACTTCTGGTGTGAGCCACATGACGACCTTCCACTCGGCCTCTCAGTGGAGCGCTTGCTTGTCCTACCCGTCCAATCACAAATCCACCAATCAGGCTTTTTGTTGTTTTATTTAGATTCGTTGCTCGCGGGACACGCACCCTGATGTGCTTGGAGTCAGGGGAAATCTGATTAGAACTAGGCATATTTTAGGTTACCTTATTCGATTGAGCGACACGTACCCTAGAGTGTATGAAGGTAAGGAAAAAATAACATCCAGATATGCGTGCCCATCCATAACCCAATCTATTATTGGCACCTTTTCCATCCAAATATGCTATTTGGAGAAGAGTTTCATTCGGTACTTGACACGACATTTCATTCGTGTCAAGTATCAAAATAGGGTATGATTCTTGCAAAACATTCCCTTAAAACTGTTTAGCAGCCACCAATAATGTCATGTATTAATGAGTCATGACCTCGTGCACGATGTCTCCTTCCCGTGCAGGAGGCGGAGGAACTGGAGATTACCGGTTTCTGTATGCGTGTTCACCGCCACGTGCTGATCGTTTATGGGCAGATCAGTGATCATGAATGTTGCTATAAGGGTATGTTCACACCTAATGTTACGAGGGGTATTAGCAATATGAATGCAGTTCACCCGGAAAAGCTCCAGCCCTTTTTTTTATGAAAGTCACTGAAAATTTTCAGTTTTGAGAGAATAAGTAGAAAAATAGGAAAATGTTTTTTTTGGGAAATCCAATTAGAAGATTTTGCCCTAGACTATGGGAGGTACATGTGGGAAAAAATCAGCTCATTCTAGAAATAGAGGAATGAGATGTTGACATCCAAAGTGAAAAAAATAGTTTTTTTCCTTGCTGCCCAAAAATTTTAGAAGCCTTTGATGGCTCCTATATAAAAAAAATGCTTTATGCAAAGTTGAGGTTTATTTTTTTCATGTAGAAAACCAAGTTAGGTAACTTTGGGAGAATTTTCAAATGAATAAGAGGTGTAAAACATACTTTGTAAAATCCTACAATGCCAGAAGGTCATGAAATTTGCATATACACTCGGCAAAATTAAAGGCTTTATGTAAAATTTAAGAATTCAAATCACATCCATTTAAATGGTGAAAACAAAGGGTCCTTAGCTTATTACAACTTGGGAAAATGACAAATAAAAAAAAAATACTCAAACCGCTCAAACAAGTAAAGCACCAAATTTTACAATGGGCAAAAGGAATGGAGGTTTGAAATTTCCATACCTACTTGCAAACTAAAACTTCTCATTCATCAATCAAAATTGAATGATTCAAAGCTTCCCACATGTGTATAAATCTAAAGAACCAATTTCATATCTTTATTTTTTTAAATGCAATTTTTAAGAATTGTTTTTTGGGCTACCTATATTGCCCATCCTCCCCTGTTTTCATAAATTCATGCAAAACTTCTTCAAGAAATGTCATAATGAAGAAACTATTAGATGCTTGTGTAGGTCTTAGAATTTTTTACCGTCAATAAAAATTTCAAAAAATCACACAAACTAGTTTAGCTATAACACCACATGAAAAAATGTCCATAGTGACAAGTCTGAATTGAATACAATGTCCAAACTGACAAAAGTTTAACAAAAATTTGTCCAAATTGACAAAAAAGTGTCGGAATTATGGTGACCTAATTCACACATAAATATGTTTGAATTGACACTGCTCCCTTGTAGTGCACTTGCATACTTTTCTTTACCAATTCAATGAATTCAAAAAAACACATTATGTAACATATGTCAATAGCACATGCTCAAAATAAGGAAATAACCATGAGACAACATTACTTCTTTGAAGCTTGAGGCCACGGTGAAGTTTTTGGAACTTTGCAAGATCATACATTCTAAAAACAATTTTCAAGTCTGTATGCATAAAACAAGGATAGGACACTCATGATTGCACATTTTCAATGTTGAGTTTTGTTATGACTATTAGAATAAACAAATTGCAAGAGGATTTTGTGTTGAAAAAGGCATTATCAAAGTTTTTTTTTCTGGCGACAAAAGACAGATTCTGGGCACTCGGGAGTGGTCCCTCCATTTTCTATCTAATAGCGTAAGAACACCTCACCAGTCTGTTGCCAGAAAAAAAAGCATTGGAAATTATGTATGTTACATTTTTATAAACCATTCAAAATTCATAAGTAGTAGTCTTGGAAATTTTGGCTCGCAAAGCATTAACCTTTTAACAACTGGTCAACCAGTTCCTGGTCAATTTTGACTCTTTTCAGTTTGTAGAGAGAGCATGTTAAGGAAATTTGATGACGTGGCAAAGGGGATAGGTCTAGGGAATTGGAAAGTGAAGAGTTTAGGACAATAATCAGGCCAAGCTGAGGTGGCATGTGGCTTGAGGGTTGAAAAAACTAAAAGAGTATTAACAGAAAATATATCAAATGCAATATTTGTTAATTTGGGAAAAATGGTACATTTTGGGACTTTCAGGAAGTGAGTCAAGAAGTTTGAGGTGATCACCTCAAACCAACACGTGCCCTCACCCGAGAGGAGGGATTTGCAAGGGAAAAATTCTTAGTGGCTCAGATTGAATCTGATACCTCAGAATCTGGTTTTAAAGTAACTTTTTGGGTTTGAGGGGAAAACAAAGTGGGACCCCTATTTTTCCCAAATTAACAAATATCATGTTATCAATGAATGCAAAAAGATGGTAAAACTAAAGAGTGAGCATAATTCATGATGCATAACACTAAACCTTGCAAGATACTTCCATCTATATGATCAGATCTGTGGTAGACGTTTGTATTCAATCATCCTAAAATTTCCTCCAAATGACCATACAAAAGATTGACCACCCCTAAAAGCGACCATGGTCGTTAAAAGGTTAGGAGGTACTTGCAAAACTCCAAAAACATTTGCAAAACATTGGAAGATGTGTCCAAATCATAAACATGCAAAACTTTAGGAATAATATGTGCAAAATATCAAAGAAATTTCAAATGTTAAGGATATGGAAGTCCATAAATACATGAATATATAGCCCATAATCAGTTAATTGAGATATGTGTGTTACGTATAAAGGAGTTCCACAGGTTCAAAGTTATGTTGGTAGGTGATCATGATCCATTGGTTGTTTGGACCAACAGTCATATGAATAAAATCCTTACAAACGCCATATTCATTAAATTGGGAAAACCAGATTCCCAAGTTGTACTTCACCTTAATCTCATTTTTCCTTTTAAATCGTTTAAATGTCAGATTCGAAGATATCAAATTTGGTTTGAGCCATTGAGATTTTGTCCCTTGCAAATTCCTCCTCTCAAGTGAAGGCACGTGTACCCAAAAAAATGTTGCTAAAATCTAGAGCTTGGATTAAGGTGATCACCTTAAACCTAGTTTATTCCCAAAATGGGCGTTTCTTCCCAAATTAACAGAAATAGTGTTTATAAGTCATATGAACTTTTAGTATTTACTATTACTAATAAAATAGGCTCCTTTCAAAAGTTTGTCTTGCCTTCCATACCCTCTAGCAAGATCATTAATCTCTAAATGCCTAATACTGCTTTTCTAGGTTCAAAAAGACAGTTTGGAAAATTTTCAACTACAATTGTAAGATCATTACCAAATATTGAAATAAAATTGTAACCATAGGATCTTGGACTTCTAGGCTTTTAGATATTGTTGCCAAAAAAATTCCCAAAAAGCCTTGCAGATGTTAAGATCTTTGTGACTAAATGAGGATGAGTACGGATTTCACTATTTTTTGGAGCTGCCCAAACCTTGTTATGCAAAAAACAATAACTTTTGGATACAAAAGTGAGAAACAACCACTTATGATGATTTAGCAATTGTTGTTGCTACTTCAAAACTAATGGCTCTCCTTTCAAATCCAAGATCACAATTTCACAAATGAGCTTGTAATGCAATTGTCAAAAAGCTACAGTACCACCTAATACAAAGAAAATCTATAAGTTCAATTATTGACCAAAAATTATCATGAAGAAAGAGAATTAAACACTAGATGAATTTTAATTTATATAACAAAGATGTTTCAAGTGGAATTAGCCCATGAAAACATTTGGATTTTATTAGATGATGAATTATCAACAGAAGGACCTTCACTACCCGAGGGGAGATTTTGACTTTATTCTCAACTTGCTACCCATTTTTTCAATGTTGCAATTTGTCATATGCTCTTTAGTGACTCTACCAATATTCATCACACTTTTCAATGCACAACATGCACAATTACAATTTAACTTTCACCAAAAAAATATTGAAATGTAATATGGAACATTTAAATTGGACACTGAAACCTACTTTAGATTGGGAATTCTCAAAAAAAAAACATTCACATCTCTCTAGCAAGGTCTCAAAGTTTCTTGAACACCAAAATTTGCAGCCTCCTGCATTTAGACGTTACACCACTTATATGCAATTTGGAATGCATTCAATGTTCCAATATGTTGTCAATTCAGAAACAAAGTATCACACAATCAATAGAACACTTCAGGATCTAAGGTTGAGACAAAGTTTCACATAATCAACAGAGCATATTTCATCACCAACACAAGAATCTAGGTTCGTGGTTAGTTACAGACTCACAGTATGTTAACATTTGGAGTTGATACTTTTAGCTTTCAAGGTAGGATGGGTTTAAATATTCAAGTTTACAATGGTAGGGAAATAAATAGAGTGTAGAGATATGAATTGATTCGGAATATAGGATTAATGAGATTTAGGATTTATACTTCATTATTTGACAATCAGGTTTTAGAATTTCGTTTTTTGTACACAAATCCTATTAGAAAAATTAAAAGATTAGGACTAAATTACAAGGTTCTGATTTGTGACTTTAGGTTTAGTTCTTAGAAATTAAGCTAATTTTAGTTGTAGAAAATAATTTATTACTGGATATGAAACCAACTATAATTTTGAAGTCTACTTTAGGGTTTTTGATATGCTAAAATCAATTCAAAACACAGTCCAGAGCAGTGCAAAAAACATGGTTACCATAGAACATCATCAAATCAAAGAGGCAGTTCAAGCTGTCATCTACATCCCACGTCCAATTTGTGCAATTCCCATCTCAATTCACGATTCTAGTCTTGATGAGTTCTGCAGGACATTAAGGAATTTTAAAGAAAGTTATGAAAATTTCATGTAAGAAATTGGTGGGACTTGGGGGTGAGAGTTGAGCTAAGTAAAATGGGTGACCCAAAATTTGAGTAAAATCTCATTAATTTTCTTGACACCAAAACTTTCAAAAGTGTTGTTCAAAAGTGTTGTCAAGTAGGCAAAAGTAATGACCAATTACTAAGACGCGGGATATACTGTGAATTGTCAATCCCAACTTTTGGCTTGCCATAACACTCTTAAGCCCTGAGCGCCTAGAGTTGAAACGAGAGTTGAGGTCCTTCTCAAGGGTCATCGCAGTCGAGGTGCCCCAAGGGAACGAAAATTGAAGTCCAGTTAAATTCACCATAGGAATTGGTGGAGGACCCAAGGTCACGACTTCTTTGATTTTGGGCAATACTTTCCACCGTAGACTTTCTGATTATAGTGGTCAGATCTGCGTTGAAAACGTCGGGGAGGGCAAAATTTTCATAGTCCAGCAACTTCAAAGCTAATTGAGGGTAGTTCCTTTGAAATGAAGGGCGGAAATTTTGTGTGGGCTTCGTGCGCTTGCCAAATTTGGGGCCCATCTAACACCGGCGTGGCGTTCAATGGACACCCTCAGTGTGAGTTTGAGAGGATTTTCTAGGATGTCTGAACCGGCTAGCTTGTATGACAATCGCTGACACGGTGTGCAAGTGCAAGTTGCCTCTCATGCCAAGGCTAGCAGGTTGGATCCCGCGCACCATGGGCCTTGGGCCAACGGTATGGCACTGCCCCCCCCCCCCCCGGTCATCCTAGTTGCCATTGTTCGCTCAAAATTGAAGGTGCCTTGCTTCGCCCGTCCAAATCCACGTACGTGCGACCCATAACACCAAGTCTAAACTCAATTATGCATAGTACTCCACTGTGCTACCCCTCTGTGCAAAAATTTGAGCAGTACAAGCCAATCTACCTGCTACATAACCCATATTTCAATTATGAGCAACATGAATATGTCTGTGGGGTTCTTAGGGGTTAAAAGGAGCTGCCAACCTTGTAGGACTTATTGCAAAGGAATTAGGCTTTCTAGAATACTCCACTTTCTCAAGATCTTTGTTCGTCCTTTGGTATAGATCCTTTAACCCCTAAAGGACCAAGAAAAGTTTTCACCAAAAACTTTCCAAAATTGCCATTTTTAGAGCATCAACCAAATTTGAAAACAAAAACATTTTTATGCATATTTGACCATGGGATCTTGTAAAATAATGGTTTCAAAAGATGTGGAAAAATTTAGAGTTTTCCACCACATGGATTGGAAGTTAGAATGGTTTGAATATTCAAAAACGTCTTGTGAAAAACTGAGGAAAAACTGGGCAGCTACCCTTCAGAAGGTGAAATTCCTAAGGAAAAAAGGCCATGTGGGTGGTGCTTCTCTAAATTCCTTATTCCACCTTGGTAAAATACATGTCAAAAAAGTCTCAAATCATTTGGAGTTGTATAACATATGGAAAAAAATTAGTAAGTAAAAAGAAGTAGAGAATGATTAAAAACACAAAATTGTTAAGAATTTAATTATGGAAATGAAAAACTCCAATCCCAATGGTTATAATGTTGTCATAAACAATCTACATCCACTGGTTTTGTTTATTTTCCAAAATGTTGAAAATTGAGTAAAATAAAGAACTTCAAAGTTTATTTTGGAGTAGAGAATCCATAATTGCCCGCAAACAAAAAATCCTCATAACTTTCATCTTGGTGATCCAAATGGAATGATTTGAAGCTTCCTAAATTCAAATAAATTTCCTTAACTAATTTGAAAATTTTGATTTTGAAAAAAGCGATTTTGAAAAATTTGCTCAGGCTGCCCAACGAACCTTAAAAACAACATATTAGGACATAACTTTTTACTCATAATTCCAAATGTCATGAGATTTTGTGCATATGAAAGATAACCCTCATCCCCACATTTGGTTAAAATTTCAGCCTCAAATATGAGAAGCTCCAATCATAGGTACCTGCCCAAAATTGCTATGTTTCTAAAAAATTGGGTCTGGTCCTTTAGGGGTTAACATCTTGAGTCAAAAAGAAAGAGCTAAGGGCATCATCAACTTGGAGACAATAGATGGGGCTGTATACTAGCCACTCTTGCACCTTTCTTTGTCCAAAACTTTTGAATATCTAATAACAAGCCAATTTTGCCCACTCTTGTTGCAATTCTAGGCAACATCATATTAAGTAATCGGGGTAAATGGGTACTTTTTGGGACTTTTGAAGGTTTTAGGTGATCACCTAAAACCAAGCTCCAGCGTTTTTTTGATATACGTGCCCTCACCCGAGAGGAGGAATTTGTGAGGGAAAAAATCTTAGTGGCTTGGACTAAATCTGATACCTTCGAATCTGGTTTAAGGTAACTTTTTGAGTTTAAGGTGGAGTATAGAATGGTACCTCCCTTTTGCCTAGAACTTTATATGGTGAGGCACTATAGGAGGCCAATTGTAATTTGCTACAAGCTGTTGGAGAGAAGCTGCAAGCTACTATAGACATTGTGATGTTTGAACACTCATTACCAGAAAAGTCTAAAGACACTAGAAAACAAGGAAATATTGTGATATGAGGTCATTTTTACAAAGTCTTGTCTTGGTTTTGCATTGGTGTGCTTTTCTTGGAGCTGTAAAACTGCCTCCAACTTCCACATAACTGGATTCACCAATAGAAACAATAGGGGTAGTTACGGCACTTTCTCTTCCAAGAGTGAAGAATGAGAACGTAGACGTGCCGCGTTGTTAGTGGCAGACGAAGCTTGCGGTTTGATTAGCATGCTAAACATCTCAAAGCCTCATTGTTCTCCTCCGCAGATGAAGTATGGAGTGGAGAATAAATTAGCGCGCTAACTTTTTACCATGGTCTACTTGTTTTCCTGGCTTGTGAACTGCTTTTCATCCTAACTTTTTCTGCTCCTTCAATTGCTGGTTGTGATGCCTTTCTCTGAGGAAACCATTCTCCATTCTCTGTTCTCCACTTTCCATCACACACAACTGGGGTGCTAAAGCATGTTCATGAAGAACAAGCTCATATTGGCTCCTACTTTCACTTAGCCAATTCTGAATCTCCATTCTCTTTTCATTCTCCAAGAAGCCGTGACTACCCCTAATGTTATAGTTTCATCCACTATCTTTGGTTGATGATGCTCTACTTTGAATATTGTGTTTAGGTTGCCCCACACTAATTTCTCAACATTTTACACTAAATAATTATTTATTGCTGCTACAATAAATTTTTCAACAATTACTACAATAAAGAAATTTCAAAGGGCTTGGCAACAACAAAAATGCTAAAAAACAAACTAACAACATCCAAATTGTAAACCATGTGAAATCCAAGTATATAAAGAATTGTATGCACCTCAAAGTGGCCACTTGATGAGTCATGAGGTAACTTTACAAGTAAAGGCAACCTAATTGTCAAGGCAACCTAAATGCAATAGTTAGTGTAAGTAATGTACACCAAATAGTGCATTTAGGTTGCTTTACCTTGGCAAAGTTACCTCATAACTCATGGTTTGGCCACTTCAAGGCACATGCAACTCTCTTCATGCTAACTCTTGGTTTGGTCTAAAGTTCCAACCTCCCTACTCTTTGGCTTTTACACTTGTTATTGTGCCCAACCTTTGTTTGTTTTCTCCATTGTTTCTCACAGTAATTAATGATGAAAGTTAATGTAGTCTTGATAAATATTTAAAATAGTGTGAAATGTCAAGAAATTAGTACTCCCTTTGTCCCATTATAAAGTTCTAAAAAACTTCTCCATGAGGGATTAATTGTATTTTTACTCATTATGCTAGTGAAAAATGCATTCTAGAATCAATATACCACATAACATTCAATAGCCTGGAGAGAGGCTGCCTTTCCCTCTCTTCAGGTATCATCCACAAACTTCATCCTGACAAAAATTAATAATAATAAATTAATAATTTTTTTGACATGGCTAACCCCCACATCAACGTATGTGCACTAAACTGAGCCTCTCTTTCATAAACTCTCTAACAAATTTAGCCAAGTGTCCTCTTAGCTACTGATGGGTGTAGAATATTCCACACTCTTTCATTCAATTGGATGAAAGAATGTGGAATATTCCACAGTCTTTAGTTGGAGGGAGGGCAAGCTTGCTGAGTGCTACTGAATGTTATGCACCTACCAGATATTTGCAAAATCTCAAGTTATTATGTTGTTGTTTAGACACCCAAATTTCATGTAAAAAGTATCATATTTGTGCATAGTTCGTGAAGGCTGCCAGCTCCTCATTATTATAGTCTTTGTACTAATGACACATGTGTGCTAGAATCAATATACCATTTACTAAATGTGTGCAAAATCTCTAGCTTTGATGTTGCCATTTGGGCACCCAAATTCCATGCAAAAAGTACCATATTTGTACATGTTGCTAGCTCCTCATTATTGATGATTTAAAGATACTAGCAACAATGATACCTCATATGGGCAAGGCCAAGCTTGTTAGGAGAGGAATGCTCTTTGATTGCTTAACCCATTAAAGACCAAAGGGTCCCCAAATACACTCGGAATCGACCACATATTGGTTGCTCGGTCGTTAATCGGTTAACTTGCCCCCATGAGATCATTGAACATGACAAATACTTTCTCAACAATTGAAATTAGCAAAAGGGAGCTTTTTAGTGGGACCAGAACTATGCCTAATTTGGAGCTTTATGTTGGGACAGAGGGAGTAAAGGGCAACCTAAAAGCACTATTTGGTGTAGAAGCTAAGCACATCAAGCAAAACTAAAGCTCAAACATTCGTGAACGCAAGTGGTTCATTTGGCTTGAGAGCTCTCTCTCTTGTCGAAATGGAGTACAACTTTGCAGAAAAAACAGAGGAGTCCGGGATTCCTTTTCATGCCAATTCGGAGGATCCTCTAAACCCTAAAGGTTTGCTAACAACCTGGAATCAAAATCAACCAATTTACCCAAGCAAGCGGAAAGTTACCAGCGTCACAAGCCAATTCCTGAATTTTCATGCCACCTCGAACAATCGACGAACTCAACAAATCTACACACGGAGACTCCAAGGCTTTTTTGTAAAGAGAAAATAGCAAGAAAATGCGGCACTCGTGATTATTGAATTGAAGAGTAAACAATCCCCAAAACTTGCATCCTAAAGCGACAAGGATTGAAAAAAATTCAAGTCAAGAATCCTCCGACAAAGAATTCACCCTAAAAAAAGTGTGAGAAGAGGATCACGAAACAATTCAAAAAACATTCAAAGCGGAACGCCGATCACTCATTCACTAAATCGTGGAACAGTCTCGGTCGCCTCCACTGCCACTTGCGCCATATGCCTTGTGCTGCCAAGCCCACACAGAGCTCCACTTTCTCCTCAACAAAGCAATCATGTCCTAAACCCTAAAACCCACTAACTCTTACTTCGCCTCCCTGGAGTTCGAATCTACGATGATGGTCCAGCAAGTTCCATGACGAAACAGTTCCATGCTGACAACTGACAAGGCCTGCTGCTCATGACCGAAGAAGCACTGACACCGTCTCATTCAACGTTGATTTTTGCATCTCCGTCTTCGTTGACGAAACCCCGATATTCATCCGACCTAAGTTAGTACCACGTGTGCAGTTCACAACCCTAAGTTTCTAAACCTAAATTAAGGCAGGCGCTGCCATTTGAAGTGGTGACAAGCCGCGAATCTCATTGAAACCCGTCCATCCACAAGTTATTATTGGCCTCTATAAACTCTTCTTCAGCTTCCTTGCCAGAGGAAGACCAGGGGTTTTGAGCAATGGTGCCCACTGCCCACCTGGTCTTTGAGGAAAAAAATCCATGTTTTGGGACGTAAAACCGGTTTTGTAGGCTACAATCAAAGAAAACTTTTTGACATTCAGAGTGTTTTGAAGTTTCCATTACGTGCTTGTTAGTACAAAGGGAGCTTCATTATGTGAATATATACTAATTTAGTCAAGGACAGGGAGGATTCTATGGGTCATGCAGTGACCGTAGCCCAAGCGCAAAGTTGAAATGGTTACATATCAAATAATGTCATGGGGGTTTTCCCTAAGGCAAATAAAGGTTTAGGCTTTTGGCTGGTCAAACTTTGGAAGGTTTGAGTGCCAAACTACTATTTTGACACAACAGGTCATGTGACTAATAGACTGAGTTTGAGTCATGTGACTAATAGACTGAGTTTGAGTCATGTGACTAATAGACTGAGTTTGAGTCATGTGACTAATAGACTGAGTTTGAGTCATGTGACTAATAGACTGAGTTTGAGTCATGTGACTAATAGACTGAGTTTGAGTCATGTGACTAATAGACTGAGTTTGAGTCATGTGACTAATAGACTGAGTTTGAGTCATGGTTGGTTGGAGCAATGAATGAGGAGAGCCGACATTTAGTGTAAAGTTAACCAACTGAAATCCATAAATTGTCATTTAAATTTTAGCAATTCAAGTCGTATAACCAAATGAGAAATTAGGAGTATAAGAAATGAATTGACCATAAAAAGAAATTATGATTTTTCATCTGTTTTTCATCAGGAATAAACAATTTTTAACCCCTCAATGCCCCTGCTTGTTTCTTCTGGGAACTTGTTTACATGACATACTTTGAGTCTGTTGAGTATAACATGCAAAGTAAGAAGTTTGGGATCATTTCACCGTTGAAATGCATATCGAACTCCTTCCAAAACCTAGTGACTTTGTTTTTTTTGAAATCCACCGCATGGATTGAGAGTTTATAAACTTTGATTTGCGGCAAGTACAGTCCGGAAAAGCCAGTTTTGGGGTACCTCATCGATCAGGTCGAATACTAGGGTACCTACGACAACCAGATTTAGCCCAAAATTGAATGCTAGAAGACTGCCAAGGTCATGAGAATTCCTGCCAAATTTGAGGGTCATCTGAGATGAAAGGCAAACATGGTAGTTCCCGAAGTGCAGATGGCTCTGCCAATTCTGAATGGAGAGCCGATTCAAAAGATTTGTGCCGTGCAGTACAGGTCACCGAACCGGCTGTGCTCCAACGCCAGGGCAGACATGTCTCTTTTGTCGCAACGGATCTGAGGCCCCTTCCCGCTCAACTACTAGTCACTGGCTCCTCCCGGTCACTTCCGCCTAAACTACATGTCCCCGTTTTTGACCATCAACAATTTCCCTCTACCACTCCAAATCTCTATTGTAATTTGGTCCCACAAATTTAGGATCCCCTGCAACATCCATGATCCTACACCCCTATTAACTTTTTTTGCACAAATCACAAAGATCCACTCTCTCACACCTATTTTTTCAATCAAGAGGGGCAATATTTGAGCCCCCTGGGCCTTGAGAGGTTAATCATGTTATATAATTTCCCTACGGTTCTTAGCTTACTAGCCCAAGGATATGCCCGGTTATATCTGATTCTTGTTTTTAAATCCAATTCTCAAGTGCGTATGTGCATTAGGGTAGCCACCCCAACTTAAGTTTTGCTACAATGCCAATGGCACTTTGCTCGTTTTAGCTTCTTTAGTCCAATTCTTAACTTGCCATCACACTCTTGTTTCGTCATCTGCTCATGCTTGTGTTTGCTGAAAGTGAGATATGCAAGTGAGAACTTCTAGTGCTATTGCAAGAGCAGACTATTGAACACTTGGTGGTGGAGCAAACAACTGAGTTCCTTAGTGGTGAAGCAAACAATTGACACTAATAGAATATGAAGAATAACCCCTAAAGGCCCAAGCCCTTTTTTCTGTGAAAATCAGTGAAAACTGCTACTTTGAGGGGAATGAGTAGAAAGTAGGAAATAAAGTTTGTTTTGCAAATTCAACAGTAGGATCTTGCCTTAGACTAGAAGAGGTAGTTGTGGGGAAAAAATCAGCTCTTTCTAGATGGAGAGGAGGGATATATTTATATCTAAAGTGAAAAAAAAAAAAAAAAAAACCATGTTGTCCAAAAAATTCAAAAGCGTTTGACCACTCTTACATGAAAAAAATTGCTCTACACAAAGTTGAGGTTTATTTTTTCCATGTAGAAAACCAAGTTTGGTATGTGTGGGAGAATTTTCAAATCAATTGGAACTATACAACACATAGGAAACAAATAGTACGTAAAAAAAAGTAGAGAGTGTGTCAAATCACTAAATTATTGAGAATTTAATTATTGAAATGAAAATTGCAAATTCCAACCGTTGTAATGTTGTACTCCCTCCGTCCCAAAATGATCTTCCTATTGACCTTTATTTAGTGTCCCAAAATGATCTTCTTGTTGGAGGAGGAAGGGAGCTAGTGACACTTGCACATAGTCCAAAAGCATGGGCATGCGAACCAATCCCATGCAGT
Source organism: Ulota crispa (assembly GCA_963920765.1). Lineage (NCBI taxonomy): Eukaryota > Viridiplantae > Streptophyta > Bryopsida > Orthotrichales > Orthotrichaceae > Ulota > Ulota crispa. The sequence goes on from OY987243.1 coordinate 11,760,944, forward strand.
CAAGTGAGTGGCCACTGGTGCTCTTCAAAAACGCCTCAAAATTTCCATTTTCAAGCACTTTGAAACCACACTTTGAAAACTAATTTGAAACTCAAAACTTTAGAACAATAGGAGGACATCATACTATAAATAAAGGTCTAATTTTTTTTGAAAAATGGTTCTTTTTTAGCTTGATCTATAACATTTTGTGTAACATGAAGATCATTTTGGGATAGAGGGAGTAATAAACAATCTACTTCCTTGGGTTTAGTTTTTTTTCCAAAATATTGAAAATTGAGTAAAATAAAGGACTTCAAAGTTTGTTTTAGTGTAGAGGATCTGTAACTACCCACAAACTAAGACTTCTCATAACTTTCATCTCATTGATTGAAATTGAATGATTCAAAGTTTTCCAAAAAATCTAAAGAACCAACTTTTTATTTTTATTTTTTTGAAATGTAATTTTAAATTATTAGTTTTGGGCTGCCTGGATTGCCCTCCCTCCCCTGGATTGCAAAAATTCTTGCATAACTTCTTTGTCAAAAGTCAAAATGATAAAAAAAATTAGATGCTTGTGTAGGTCTTGGAATTCCCCACCTTTAATAAAAGTTTTGAAAACCATAAAAACTAGATTAGCTATAGGTACATGCCCAAAATCCATTTGTCCCCCGGGGGGACAGTTGGGCCTTTAGGGGATAAATGATTGTCATTTCACAATTGCAATACAATTGTTTGGGATGTGGCATGATTTTCAAACGACTAATACTAGTTGTTACAGTAACGCAATTGTCTTAGATTCAGCTCTTAGTTGTCTGAAACTTATATTTTGGCAGTCAAATTTTTACATCTGCAACTATTTCATCAACACAAAGATCATCCTCTGCCCTTCGAAACTTTCATTGCCTCAGCCACGACTGCCATTCTTTTTCCTTTCTGGTAAGAAATCTTTTGCAGGGTTCCTGATTTTGCATTAAATTTTCCCTGACATATGCTTGTCAAAGGGGCCCATGCAGTGCCAAGTGTCATGATTTCATTCACCTGGAATAGGTTTTTAATGTTGGATTTCACTTTTAACTTCTCACTTTTCATCTGCCCTTAGCTGTTGGTAGTCGCAACCCAGTTTTCAAACAGTTGAATAGCATTTGTAATATAATTTAGGGGGAGTTGTGACCTAGTTCTAAAATAGTTGTACAAAAGTTGTGTAACAGTTTAGAAAATTGATTCTATGAATTTATATACCTGTATGTTATTAATCATCAATTGTTTATAAATTGTGTTGCAGTCATTTGCCAATTGTGCAGTAGTAGGTAAGTGTTGCCTTAATGGTTACATAACATTATGACAATGCTGCATATAAACTGCATTACAATTTCATCTTCTAGCTTCTTTCACTTACGACTGCCAACAAAGTTCATTAAAACTTCCAAACATGGATCACGGGTTTAGGGCAATTACAAAGAACTTGTACGTCAGTTATATTGCAGTAGCAATTGAAAACACAAAGTATTGCAATAGTTGCAACGCAGTTGCATTTTACTCATTATGAACCATCCATACATATGCATTTGGGTAGCTATGCAGTTGCAGCATAGTGGCATTGCAAATAATGCTAGTCCAATAAGTAATTGCACCTAGTTCCTCAACAGTTGCATAACAATTGCAACCAACTCTAAACTCAGTTGCACTTCATTTGCATTATGGTTGCAAGCGGTTTATAGTCACTCCAAAACACCTATAGCAGAGTACACTCAAGACAAATGGGACCTTCAAACAAATGCCTTCATGAACTTGGCTAACCTCCTATACAATGTTGCCCTTCACCACAATCTTTTTAGCATCTTCATTCGGGTCAATTAGTGGCAGATCTGCCTACAATGCCTTGCTCACATCTACTTTGCAACATCTTTCTTTGATAGGGCAAAAGTGAACCACTTGCCCTACAAGGCCACTCACATTTCCATCTGCAACCTTCTGTCTTCCACCCTTGGGATTTAGAAGCCAAGCCTTTTGACCCAAGTAAAACTGCAACCAATAAATAAGACAAATCAATGAGTTGGTCTCAAAATAGCTCAAATAATAATGCTAGTTTAAAAGTGATTCTCTTTACCTTCTCCAAGGAAGGGTCTCTCTTCTTTGCGTTTGCAATAGCATTGAGGCTTTGAAGCTTAGTCTCTCTCCTCTCCTGCAATGCCATCACATAAGATATAATTTCATTTTATTCACAAGTATAGCAACAACATAGACTAGGCTGCTAAGAACACTTTATGACTCATCTCACCTTGAAAACTTCCATAACAACGTCAACCCGTTTCTTGGAACTCTTCCTTAATGACACCAACGTCTGCATACTAGCCTTCTAAACAAACACCCACACATTACCACCACTTACATCACCTCAAACTTTAGTTCATGTCACCTTTGCAAACAACAACCTCATTAGAAAGCACATATCCTTTAGGGTTACTCAGACAACTACAACACAACCATAGGCAGTTAGCAAGATCCTAGGACTCAACTGCAAAACTTAAGTACATACAATCATAAAATAACTAACACAACTACCTCACAACTCCCCACACAATTGTTCATTTTATATGAGAACATCCAAAAATTACCAAAACGACTGCAACACAACCATATAAATAATGGCCCAATTTGGACCTTGAAACAAATAAAAGTGACATACGATAGCTTTATCTTCACAATAGGTATTATTGTCACAACAATAGTTACACCACCTAAAAACAACAATCAACAAGGTCAATATTTACAGAGCAACCCTAACCTCCTCATTGCAATGCTTGATCTCTTTTCCAAGGAGATTGCCATCTCTTGTTGTAACAACAAATGCATTGCCTTTCGGATCACTCTCCACCAACAAGCTCAATCCATGTACCAATGTTCCAATGGATTAAGTATCCTTGACTCCCACCACAACAACCCCCTTTGCGGCACTAGTTACTATTCCTTCCACGATTGGCAACTCTTTGCCAATAAAATCAACTCCCTTCTCTTCCACAACCTCCAAAGCACCTAACTTTGTGGTACCCAATGATTCCACAACTTACTATTTACAATATCTAACTATAAATATACATATATATATATATATATATATATATATATATATAAATATATATATATATATATTCTAATTTTAACTTTTAAACCAAAACCAATCTAAAATCTTCTTCTCTACACTTGAGATTTGCATACTCATTATAGAGCATTCCAAAAAATATTCTCTTATAATGTCAACAATACATTTTTTTGGATCAAGATAGACACAGACATTTACAATTATGTTGCACAACCTAACTTTAGTTTTTATACAAACTTTTCACAAAGGCCGTCTAAAGTAGAGACACCTAACTCCATCGCCCTCTTTAGTCAATACACACACACTGATTTTTGAAGTAATAACAATTAGATCTGAAATTACATATACAAATATGCACAATTGTACATATAGTAAAAAATGGTCATGAAGTATAAAAACCTCTAGCAAACACTTTCAAATATTTTGTTGACCAATTAAGGATGCCCTTGGCAATCACACAATTTTTGTAAGTTCTTGCTTTCAAAACTCCCAAAATTTACAAAACAAGTTCCAATTTTCATAGCATGACTTTTAAAAGTTCCATTTCTTTGCAAGAAGAAAGCAACTTCCACACTTTGAAATTGATGGAAAACAACATCAAAGAATTTTTGCAAGAACTTTAGCAAAATGGTCAAAATACATTCTTGGCTACCTTGAACAAAGAAGCCAAGATGCAATTAGTGCATGTATTTACAACGACAAGAATACATCCAAACTAATTAAAACATACGTTCCAGGTTATTACAAGTTTACAAAAAGAGCATAGAGTATTCCATGAAAAAATGAATGGTGTATTAATAAGAGTGAAAATCACAAAACATTCACAAATAGGTGTACAATTTAAAAGCAAATTTGAACAAAGGCACAATCACAATACGTTACTACAAAAGTTGTTCATTAGCCACTCACCATTGTTGCCATTGTTGGGTGTCAATTGCTTTCAATGCTTAGCTTCATGACTTCCACAAATCCTTCATAGCTTGCACACCTAATGTGGTACATGGTTGCACTTTCCACAGTGCACGCGTTGCATTTTGTATGCAGATCAAGATGCAAACCTTCTTTGGTCTAATTGCCTACCATGCAGTACTCCCTCTGTTCCTATGTAAAGCTCCAAATTAGGCATAGTTCTGGTCCCACTAAAAAGCTCCCTTTTGCTAATTTTGATTGTTGAGGAAGCATTTGTCATGTCCAATGATCTCATGGGGGCAAATTAAGCAAGTAAATAGCATTCCTCTCCTAACAAGCTTGGCCTTGCCCATATGAGGTACCATTTTTGCGACTAATCCTTAAATCATCAATAATGAGGAGCTAGCAACATGTACAAATATGGTACTTTTTGCATGGAATTTGGGTGCCCAAATGGCAACATCAAAACTAGAGATTTTGCACACATTTAGTAAATGGTATACTGATTCTAGAATGCATGTGTCGTTAGTACAAAAACTAAAATAATGAGGAGCCAATAGCCTTCACAAACTATGCACAAATATGATACTTTTTACATGAAATTTGGGTGTCTAAACAACAACTTAAAAACTTGAGATTTTGCAGATGTTTGATAGGTGGTATATTGATTCTAGAATGCATTTGTCACTAGCATAATGACTGTAATTACAGTTAATCCGACAGAGAGAAGTTTTTTGGAGCTTTGTAATGGGACACATGGAGTAGTTTATTAACAATATTGTAATCGTGTCTATATTTGCAGATAATCTCAAATTGTGTTCATGTTTATAACTCATTCCAAATTGAACTCCTACTTGAAATTCCTTTTCAAAGTAAGCAGCTACATTAGAGGAGGTTGAATCCTTTTATTCAAAGAACCGAATTCAATTTGATCCTATTGTTAACATAGTTTCCAATTTGGCGGCACGGAGCATAATTAAAAAATATATTACAAAGGAGACAAAAAAAAAGAATGTTAGCTTGCTTTTTAACCCCTGTAGGATTAAGTGGCTGTTCAACAGACACTTGAGAACTCGGGTAGGGTCATATGAAGTCATTTTTTATTGGATGTTTTCAAAATTGTTACACAAGGTGCAAATATGTATCCCGTAAGTGGATACGTAATTTTTCCTCAATCAAATGCCTGGTTCAAAAGTTATGTTACCCAATAGATTTTGGGCATCTTGGGCACATTTGGAGATTTTTATGCTAAAACTGTCATCAACTTTTGAAATTTGGCAAGTATGTAACTAAAAAAACATGGTCTACAATTGTCAAAAAAAAAATTGAACTCTCACATCACATTTTGAAGGGAGTCAAACTTTTGTTAACAATGTTTGGGCAATTTCAAGAAAAAAAAAATCCTCTAACTTTAGGCTCTATTATCTTTCAATCTATAAACCTAAAACTCTTGAAACTTTTTTTCACATATTCCAAATGATTGTCTCTAACTTTTCACCATTCAGATTTCAAATAAATCAATACTTCATCATTGCACAAGAAATCATGAAATAATGACTGATGTATTGCCAATTCACTAAACCTCCTTGCAGCAAGGTAATTTAGAATAAGCTAGATTCTATCTTTGCATCTAAAAAGTTTCATGATTGAACCTAACATCATATACTTGTGAATGGTCAAAAAGCTCAAATTTGTGTAGAGCAAAAAATTTACACTACAAAAGCTCAAAGTTTGCTGACCTTATTTTGCAAGAATGAAAATAATTGTTTTTCTGACTTCAAATGTTATAATCTTACAATTTGCATGGTCAAATGGGCTGAATTTTTTAGCACACATTAATTTATCTTTCTTACACACTTTTTGTATGGTTGAAATTGAAGAATATGGTTTTTATCTTCAATTTTGGGCAATGCACTAAAAGTTGGCAGTTTTTGTGATTTTTTCTCAAAACACACCCTTGGTCCTTTAGGGGTTAACAATGTACCTCCTCAAAGGAAATTAATATATGTACCACACGTCCACACCCTTTGAACTATTGTACCACACCCCGGGTAAATTTTAGATTTCTAACATCAAAAAGTTGAATTTGAGAATTTGGAATTTAGATTTGGACTTAGAGACCATGCTTTAGTTTAGGACCATAAAAAAAGTTGCAATCCAACAACACCCACTGAAAAAGTTAAGCTAAGGAAAAAAGTGTTACTTTTACTTTTGTTTGTAAATAAAGATAAGCTTTTCATTGGGTGTTGTTGAATTGCAACTTTTTTTGTGGTTCTAGACTAAATCATGGTCTCTAAGTCCAAATTTGAATTCCAAATTCTCAAGTTCAACTTTTTGATGGTACAAATCTAAAATTTACTCCAAAGGTGTGGTAAAGTAGTTCAAAGGGTGTGGTATAGTAGTTCAAAGGGTGTGGTACACATGCCAATTCCCCTCCTCAAATTCCTTATTGTAACCTCCTTTGATGCAAAACTTTGTCCCCAATTATTCCATATCCAACAATGTCAATATTTAATATTAACTCCTAAAGAACCAAGCCCTTTTTTTTGTGAAAGTTATTCAAAACTGCCACTTTTGGGGGAATGAGTAGAATGGTAGGAAAAAGAATTAGCTTTGGAAATCTAATTGTAACGTCTTGCCCTAGACTATGGGAAGTACTTGTGGAAAAAAAATCAGATCATTTTAGAAGTAGAGGAGTGAGGTATTGACATCTAAAGTGAAAAAAAAAAAAAAAATTCCATGCTGCCCAAAAATTTCAGAAGCATTTGATTGCCCCTAAATAAAAAAAAATGCTCTATACAAAGTTGAGGTTTATTTTTTCCATGTAGAAGACCGAGTAGGTAAGTGTGGGAGAATTTTCAAATGAATTGTAGGTGTGAATCATACTTTGTAAAATCTTGCAATGCCGTAAGGCCATGAAATTTGCATATATAGTAGGCAAAATTGGAGGATTTATGTGAAATTTAGAAATGTGAACTACTTTGATCCAAATGGTGAAAAGCAAGGAATCTTAGTCTACTACAACTTGGAATAAAAAGAAGTCAAAAAGCAAATTCACAAAGAGCTTAAAAAAGTAAAGCACAAAAGGCAAAAGGAATGGAGATGTGGGACTCTTGTACCTGCTTGCAAACTAAAACTTCTCACTCATCAATCAAAATTAACTCCTAAAAGACCATGGCCTTTATTTTGTCAAAAGACACTCAGAACTGCTACTTCTATGGCAAAGAGTAAAAAAGTTCGAAAATTGGTCTTTTTGCATAATTGACCATAGGATCTTCTACTAGACTTGTATAAGAATGTGTCATTCAAAACTCAAAAACTTCACTAGCATAGATTGCAAGATATTTGTGTTTAAAGTATAAAAAACAAGTATTTTTGCACCTTGCACGACTAGATTATTTGACTTTAAACTTTTTTAACTTAAATTTTTTGCACTATGGAGTTTTGAGGTTTGTTTTTTTATGCTGGGGAATTGAGTTGAGAATCTTTGGAAAAAAACCAAAACAAAAAATACCTAATTTTCATTCTTTAAAAGAACATTAGGTAGAAGAAGGTATGAGATTGCACAAAAACTTAAATTGCTAATAACCTTGCAATGGAATTGAAACTCAATAATCCCAATGGTGAGGTTGTTCTAGAAAGAAAACTTCACCCTTTCCAACAAATGTTTTGAAAAAATGTTAAGCTTACATTCCAAAATGAACTGTATAAGATATTTTTTCAAGAGGATGCTTGAATTGCCCAAGCCCAAAAAACAAGATTGTTCATAACTTTCTCATAACTAGTCCAAATGGAATGAATCAAAGCATCAGATGTAAACAAAGATATAATCTACAAGTGAAAAATAAATTTAGAAAAAAAATAAAGTTTTTGTAAAAAAAATTTGCTGCCCGGACCCCCTACATTTTTGCTTATTTGGGCATAACTTTTGCTCCTTGGCATTGATTGGAATAAAAAGCATATTCCCCAAATGCTAATGTGTTTTCCTATCTTCAAAAAAAGTTTTAAAAAATCAGGACAAAAATTGAGGCCGTAGGTACCTGCCCAAAGTCCCATTTGTCCCCTGAACGGACAATGGTCCTTTTGGGGTTAAATGATTCAAAGCTCCCCACATATGTATAAATCTAAAAAATCAATTTTAGACTTTTATTCTGAAAAAAAATTAATATTAAAAGTTTTTGGCCGCCCGCTCTCCCATGTTTTTAAAAAGTTCATGCATAACTTCTTCAATAATTGACAAAATGAAGGAAAAAATAGATGCCCACGCAGATCTTTGAATTCTCCATCTTCAATAAAAGTTTCAAAAAATCACGCAAAGTAGTTTAGCCGTAGGCACATGCCCAAAATCCCATTTGTCCCCCAAAAGAACAATGGTCCTTTAGGGGTTAACCTTAAAATGTGCACCGGCTTGAAATTAGTTTGTGATTCTCCACCCGTTTTTGTAAACTCCATTCCTCAATGAAGATGGTTGCAAAAAAAAGGCAATACAATACACCAAACATTGCATTTAAATTGCCTTGACTATTGGGTTGTCTTTCCCTAGAAAATTACCTCATCACTCATCACTCATCACTTGGCCACTTGAAGTGCATGCAATTCTTTACATATTAGGATTTCACATGGTTTAGGGCATCCCCAATCTAGCTAGGATATAAGCTCGGGAAACTCTGTTAAATTGTGTTTGATTTTGGCTGAGTTGTAGAGCAAAGGCATTTTTGAGTCCAGTAGCCCCTAATGCACACAGATTTTTGACTCACTATAAACACAATTGTTTCTTGTTTAAGGCTTTTTTAAGTGCTTATGTGAGGAGATTCATGTCAGAAGTATCTAAAATTGCTTGAAATTGCATCAGAGTTAGAGAATCATACATTCTAGAGTGGTATTTAGGACTCTCCAAATAGTGTAAATATGCAGGGGAGGGGCTCTTGCATGGGGAGCCCTAAAAAATGCATTTCCAAGTACATGCTGCATTGGAGCCCTAATTTTCACTCAAGCCTAGATTATCTCTTGGTACAGGCATTTTCTGTGCCTCCTTACGGCTAGATTGGGGATGCTCTTTACAACTTGAATGCCGCTAGTTTGATTTTGTGCAGCTTCATTGTTACTACTAAACCCTTTAAGAATTGTTTATTACAAGTAATTATTGTCAAAATTACTGCAATATCAATAAGTATTTATAAAGTGTAAACTGTAAACAGTAAAGATGTAAATGTGGGGCAATCTAAATGCAATATTCAGTGTAGCTGACTGACAAAGCCGCTCATTCTAACAAAAAGTACTTCAAAAGAAAAGAAAGAATACCTCTGACAATAAACACGGAAATCAGCTCAAACAGACTGTTTCCTTAGAGAGAGAAAGAGGAAAATAAATTATGAATAAAGAAAAATTCTTGTGGTCGATATTCAACTCAGGGGACATGCTGAACAAAAAAACAAAACTAAAACTTTAAATAAGTTGCCCTGCACATGGCAATCCATAACACGAACCAACGACTTGAAGGCCTGAAATCCTTCCAATCCGTGCATTTCCGGATTACAAGAATAAAATAAACACTTAAAAATCCGAGAACAATGAAAGGAAAACCGAATTGGGGGGCAACACAGGAGCACGGGCGACCAATTGATAGCCGGGCAATTTAAAAGGATAAAGAATTCCGAAAGAAAGGACAAAATGAGGGGGCCCGGGCAGGGAGGGGGGAAGGGCAGGGGGGGAAGGGGCAGCTGGGCAGGGCAGGGGGCCGGCGGAAGGGGGGGCCGGGGGCTGAGAATGATCAATTGCATGTCAGAGGAGCAAGCTGATTCAGCCCAGCAAATGGGCTGATGCGGCAAAGAAAAGATTTGCCCCGCCAATCACAGCCCCGACTTGGATAGGATTCCGTGATGGTGCGTGGTCTTATTCTCCTCTCCCATTGGCCTCTACTCCGCTCTTTAAGTGAGCACCAATGGTACCGCGTCCTTCACATGCTGGCAGTCCCAAAATCTCATTGGACGGCCTCTGAGGCCCCGTGGAAGACGCGGCCGTTGATGGCTCGACACGACAGAAGGGCGCCGTGCGAGTTGGACCACGTTCATCAGCTCTTTCGTCCCCGTCTTCATCCTCCAATCGCATGCGTGGTTTGCTATTGCAGCCACTCTGTGCGTCCCACTTGGCATTCTTTCAAGGGTCCGTGAGAACATCGCTGGCCCCCTACTGCTCTGTCGTTTCGTTTTCTGGTTACTGTGCATCCAACAGAATCTACAGAAAACTGGCGGACGGATAGAATGAGGTGGATAGTTCTCCATCCGTCCCTGGACCCATTAGAGCATCTCCACCGGTCTGGCCCAATGCTGGCTCGGTGAAACAGTTTGAGTGGGCCTTGATGTGCTGTTCAGCGCGGGCAGTGCCTTCAATCTCCACCGGTGAAGACAGATGCAAACTCAGTAGCTGGTTTTAAGGAGTACCAGACATTGCTGATTAGGCCACGTACGCACGCGAGTTCCAGGTCAAGTCAATCACAGTGCATTTTCAATACTTTTTCAATAGATCCGGACAAAATCCTGAGACAGTGGCTTCAAGAATAGTTACAAGCTCCGGAATTTCAACTCGCTACAAAAACAAAACCTCCCGGGAGGTCACCATCCTAGGCACTCTTTTGCCGAGTCCGCTCTAGAATTTGGGCGGGCGGAAGAACCGATGGAGATCAGGTGAATGAAACAACCCCTGGCCCTGCTCATTGAGCGTGTTTGCACCAACCGGTGGAGATGCTCTTAGGGGTTTAGGGATAGTCATACCACCTTCACTCCATGGCAATCTTTCTTGATTTAACCCCTGAAGGCCGCGAATGCCCTTTGCGGCCGTATGTATGACCATATGTACAGACGTATTTGAGCTGCTCTGAAGGCTTTCCAATTTTTTTTATGCACTCACTATCATACAACCTTTCAATATGTATGGTTGTAACACTTAATTTCTAACTGATTCAAACTTCTAATTATTGAATGCAATTGTATTTGGTACCGTAGCTCCAGAGCCCAAGGGCCCTTCAGGGGTTAAGGAAGTTTCATTCTCTGGAGATTGAGAAAATTTTCTCTTCATCTCCAAAGGAGAAGAATGGGGTGAAGAAGATCTTGCATGCAAAGTTTTTATTGAAATGTGTCTTTTTCACCCTTGTGTTCTTCTTGTTTTTATTATTGTTACTTTCACTTTTGTGCTAGTTCCTCTTGCTTCCATCACCATTATTTAAGCAAACCACTCTCTATTCTCCATTCTCCACTTCTCACAAAAGGGGAGTCACATCTTCTTCATGGAGAAGTGCTCCAATCCATTCCTACTTCAACTTTGCAACTTCTCATTTTTTGCAAAATTTCAATCTCAAATAAAGTGTGACTATCCCTATTGTTTGTTTTTTGTGTTGAACTCTCTGAATCTAATTGGTGGACATGTTGAAAATAGAGAGTAATAGCTATATACTATGCCTTGCAATTACATCATGACTCATGTTTATGAGTAGTCTTATGTTTGTAGTACTAATACAATGAAGACTGCCTAAAATGGAAGCATGGTAGCCTTCTTTAAGCTTCTTAGTATTAAGAAAGTCATAACTCAATTTTTAAGAACTAGAATTGTCACAATGGAATTGGTTTTCCAACTATTTTGTAGAATAATTGAACATGCTTTAAGTAAATCATTTTGTCCCTTTATAATAGAACAATTTTTTTGGAGCTAGACGTTCTGTCCATATAGGGTTGGTTTGTTTTTTAAGTACAACTCATATTCAAACTTCTTCAAGATAGCTTCTTTTAATGCAATACTTCTTAAATTAAGGTCCACAATTAACAAAGTTGAATTATGATGTATAGAGAAGTGACTTGAAACATTGTGTGACCCACACCTAATCATGAAAGGTACTTTGAACCATGTCTCATTCAAGTACACTTCTAGTTTAAGACCAAGTTGCTAGATCTTAACTTTGGTGCATTGGATAGAAGACAACAAATACTGCAAGAAAATCTAACATTTCTAGTTCAAAAAATTCAAAATATGTTTTCATGTGAGCATTTCAAGTGCACTAGGACTTCACATGTGGTAAACCATTTTTTATTTCCAAAAGTCCAAGAGGTGCTTAAAGTTTTGCAGAAAAGTGAGGACATGTTATAAAGTACAGTCTAGAAAAATAATTAGATATTGATTTTTTGAACAAAAGTTTTAAACAAGGATCCTCATACATTTATAGTTGAATTCTCATCATGACATTTGCACTCACTAAGATTCATCTATATAATTTGAAACATTTAAGATAATATTTTTTTTGGCAAGTTGTGGACTAAAAATAAATGATTTTCATAGGAAGTTCTTTACTTTTATGATCATGTTAAGTTCTAGTTCTAGTGATTTAACGAAGATTTTGTCTCACTTATTCCAAAGTCACTTTTGAAGAGTCCTTCTTGAATTAAAAAGGTCTCTTCCAAGGACAATATGTACTTGTGCACTATGGTCAAATACATGTTTTGAACTTTAAAATAGATGCAAACAGTGGTTTTGAATAATAACATTAAACAAAAAAAATTAAGCATCCAAAAATACGTGAATGAAAAAAGGAAGTATACATGTGCATGGAACTTGTTTGTCTTCACTCATTGCGCAATATTGAAACCCTTTTCCTTAAGAAATTGAATTTTATTCTTGGATGCATTCCACTATAAACACCCCATTTGAAATAATACAACAAAAACTCCATTGAAAATGGGATTACATATACTACACTAAAAATAGTAGAAATTGAAACTAAAATGCAATTCAAATTCTTATATGGCAAGAAATTTACATTTGATGGATAGAGAATCCAAATCAAAACTTCGGCACTTTGGAAGTCTCTCTTATAAGGGAAACTAGGAAAGCTGGATATCCGCTCACAATAAAAATGATATTAGAAATTTAATAAATGTAGTTTTTGTACATAACCAAATTACTATCTGTGGCATTTCTTGAATATCAAGCGAAATTCTCAAGGGAATTGACAAAGGCACATCCAATGTTTGTTACATGGACACTGGGGCACAAGGGGATGTATTTATCTATATTACTAAGTGGGAGCCTAATTCTTATGGACTTCGCTCCTTTTTCTAGAATCTTCTAGAAATTATTGGTGGAAGTTGAAGCAATAAAAATGCCTTAGACACAAAACACCAAGTATCCTCCAACCATGTTCTTTTCCAAAATCTTTTAGAACTTTTTTATGCAAGTTGAAACAACAAAAGATGCCTCAAATATGGAACACCAAACACTCTCCAACCATGTGTTAGAAAAACAACAAAATGCCAAAAACCCCCTAGCAAAGTGTAAAATAAGAGCATTGTGATGAGGGCAATTGCTACTTTTTGGTTTCAAAAAAGAACCAAATTGATGGTGCATCAATGTTAGATTCTAAACCAATTGTGAGATATTGACTTTTTATAAAATATATGAGAATTAGAGTCATTAGATTCTAGACCATTTGATTTGTGAGATGTTCTTTTATTGTAAAGTTAAATGTTGGATTACCGGTACATGTCCAATTCATGCATAGCATGTGCCTATATACTAGTATTAGATATTTACCATCAATAAGTTAAATTTGGAACTTTTTATTTAAACTTGGATTTAGAGACCCTCATTTAAGCTAGAACCACAAAGAGGTTACAATTCAACAACGCCTCATGGAAAAGCTTAATGTTATTTACAAACAAGGATAGAAAAACAAAAATTTCCCCAAGGTAAATTGTTCCACAAGGTGTTGTTCAATTGCAACCTTCTATATGATTCTAAATTAGATTAGGGTCTCAAAATCCAAATAATAATTCAAAATTTCCATAAATAGATGAGTCATGGTAAATAACTTAAATTTACCCCCCGATTCCATACAACAAACCCTGGGTGCGCAAATATCAATCCCCTATTTTAACCTTTGAACGGCACAAAAGTCCTTTGCAGCCATATGTACAGACGTATTTGAGCTATACTGGAAGCTTTCCAATTTTTTTTATGAACCCCCCATCACACAACCATTTAATATGTATGATTGTTACTCTTAACCCTTAGACGTCCATAGGGCATAGTATATATGCTGACGTAAAATTGTCATTTGCTACCAATAAGAAATTTTATTTAGGATCTCAAGTAGCTCACTAGAACTGCATTGATCTATTCTCCAACTTCTTTGTTGGTCTCAACTACAGTAGAGGTGCGGATCCATTCCAAGTACAAAAAAAAATATCCCATATTGTACTAGTTGGAGCAGCAAGCTCAGACATTTAGGAATTAACCCTTTAACAACCACACCCATTTTCATGGAATCCACTGAAAACAGGGGCTGTAAGCTTAGATTTGGAATTGATTCAAATATGGACCCATTTTCAATAATCCAACTGTACAAATGGGAAGTACACCTTGTTTATTGTAAAGCACCAAAATTTCAGCTAGATCTATTGTTGGAGGTGATATATTATAATGATTGAGCGAGCCGTATGCAGAAAATCTCTTATGTTTCATTCTTGTTTAGTTTTGAATGTTAACTTTTCATGCAAGCTTTGATTGAGAAAAGACTTACATTTCTAGAAGGCAAGGTTTCCCACCTTTCCATCAAGACTAGTTTCACACAAAATAGACAAACATAGCAATCACAGGGTGAGGCTAAGTGGACAAAAAGGGTCAAAAAACCCACTTTCTTTGCTACCCTAAAACGCTCCTACAAGAAATTTGATAATTATTCTAGAAAATCCAATTGGTGAAAACAATCAAGAATTGGCCTTAAATGTAAGATGACAAATTTTAAAACCAAAATGACAACAACATTTCAATAGATCTTCAAATACTACAATTATACTACTACAGTATATGAAAACAATACAAGCGTATTTCTTAAGCAATTTGAAATTTTTTAGAATTGTGCAATTGAAATTTGACATTCTTCTTACATACTTGATGTATTGTGTTGTTGCTGTGATCCATGTTTGACAAAAAATGGATACGTAATTTGAAGCCATGTTGTAAAAACACCATTATTTATCAACTCACATACCCAATGGCATTGCTATTTTTTTAAATGGATGCAAAATTCTTCTGATCACATGCGTACTTCAAGACCAAATTCCAAATTTTTGAATGATTTCAACCTACAGGCCAAAAACCACTTTTAGTGACCAAAATATGATCTCATGATCCTTAAAGGATTAAGTTCTAGCTGGTTCAAACTTCTAAATCCTGGTTGCAACCGTATTTAGTAACGTATCTCCAGAGCCCATGTGACGTTCAGGGGTTAAATGGCCCGTTTGTCCAAAATCCATTCAAAAGTCTTGGTGCCCACCAATACCCAGAGAATTTGTGTGTGATAGTGACGAATCAACAGTGCAGCGAAGCAGCGAATCTGGAAAACGACTGTGCCTTAGCACAGAACCACGGACAGCGGGCAGCCCCATATGGAAACAAAAAGTCGTCATTCTCCCCGAGTCGTATGCATTAGCAACTTTGGATGAAACCTCGTCGGTGGATGGGCGGAAGTGGTCGACGGAGGTTGAGGGTTCGACGACGGAAGTTGAGGGTTCGTCGACGGAGCAGGGAGAGGGAGAGGAAGGGGGCATGCACACGGACACAATGACGCGCACTGCTGGCTTGCAGAGCTGTTTGCGGGACTTTCGCCATTGCTGGCTGGCTTTGCTCTGTTTTCGTTCAGAATTTCCGAGCGATTGTGATTTGTCGCTTGTGATTTTGCATCTCGCACTTGGCGTTTCGACAGGTGTACTCGATAGGCGCCAATACAATCGAGGATTGTTGCTTTCGAGGGTTGGTCTCTCGAGCCAATTGGCTTTTTAATTCCATCGCCGGACTGCCCTTCCCCGGACTTTGTAGCGGTCGTCGTGTGCAGGTGCGACCTCCGGAGAGGTGCAGAATCTCGGAATGCAGATGCGTGTCTGTTGTGCCTCTCGTCAGCAGGCAGCTGGTCGAACAAGAAATTGCAGCGTTCCAGAGATTGTCTATTTAGTTACTTTAGCCGGCGAACTTCTTGCGTCGAGTATCGTATCGTTTCTCTGTTGGTAGTTTGATCCATCTTGGTGAGAAAGTGTGCTCTTGTGTGGGAAGAGGAATCCTTCGTCGATAACGTAGTCGATCCCGTTTGTAACGCCAACCCTAACTTTTAGAAGTCTTTTGCCAACGAGAGAGAATGGTCTTGGTTCTGGCTATCGTGCGGCATTGGAGGACGAGTGGCTCTTTGCAGCCATAGCCACTTTGGAGTTGGTACGCCAAAATCATTTGGGATGAGCAGGAACATATGAGCTCCGACGGTGCAGTTAGCGTGTGCAGATGGCTTCCTGGATTACGAGCTCGTGACACTAAATCTATGGTGTTTCGGTCCATGTAAATTGGAATGATATTGTTCGGCGCGAGTGACTAGGGTTGCAGTAACGGTAGAGGTCGTGATTGAAGAGTTTGGGGTTTCCAGGTTGGTAGGAGGGGGGGGGGGGGGGGGGGAAGAGGTGTATGGGCAGAGACGAACTCCGAGGATGAGGGAGACGCAGCAGCCCATTCCGTCGGGGTTACAGTACTCAGGGTTTGCGGCGACGCCGGTTACGAATCCCATGAGCTCTCAACAACCAGACAGTGCCAAAACCAAACACATATTGTCGCGGTACCGCCTCATCGCACCGAGGCCAGTGGCGGGGGTGAGCATAGATCAGACCACGACGGACACGCCTTCGGTGTCGTCTCTGTCCGCGGACAATGCCAGCACCACCGAGTACAAGCCCGGAAAGCGCTCCCGCAAGCGCCCGCCGGATGCCGTCACCAAGTCGGGGAAGAAGAAGCTGATCCAGAAGCCGAAGACGGAAGAGGCGACTCCGCAGCACGTGGAGCGTCATCCGCACGCCGGTCACGGGTACAATCTCACGCCGCTCTTCCCCGTGGGCGTTGCGCAGAAGTTCGGTCCCGGCGGCTGGCAGCGGTTCCACGACAGCTTCGATCCCCGCGACCATGGGAGCGGCGTCTCGGTGTCGCTGTCGCTGTCTGCCGCGACGCAATCGCCACCGGAAGACATTGGTCTGGGGCTCCAGGTGGGAGGCGCGGGCGACGACGCAGGGTTCATGGACCGAGCAGCTCGCTTGCAATCAAGCTTCGGTGGCGAGAATGAGGTGTCGCGCTTGTTTCGACCGAGCGAGTCGCGGTTCATGGGCGGTGGCCCTTCGGTGTCGACGAGCTTCGGCACCGAGAGCGAGGTGTGCTCGTCGGAGGGAAGCGACAAGCCGGACGTGGTGACTCTGTCTCTCCTTCCCGACACGCCTTCGAACGTGAAGACTGTGATCACGTCTTCCACGCTGTCGACTTTGCCGCTTCTGCGCTCCGACCTGCGGTGGTCGACAACGACTCGGGAGAGTTCCGCCACGATGAGCGGCGATTTGAACACCAGCTTAACCATGTCCAGCACCGGACCCTTGGTAGACACCAGGACCACCACCACCGAGACAACGACAACTACGTCGATGCCGGTGAGCCCCTGGTTCGCGCGAACCCCAACGGCGGCGGATCTCGGCGCCACCGCCATGGACATTCACGCGTTGGAGCAGCAATACGGCGGATCCTCCGAGGCCGTGTTGCTGACGGACGTCTTCGACCAGATCTTGTGGGCGAACGCTGCGTTTCATCGAATGTCCAGCGAGAAAACCAGCAGCCGAGCACAGGTTTGCCATCTCCCCAGTCGCTCGGATGCCCTAAATCCCCTTTTTTTCTGGTAGCATTCTTACACCGGGAATTCACAACTTCCAGAAAATGGGTATAAAAACAAACCCGGATTTCCACTCAGAGATGAATAACCACCGATGGTTGAAGGTTGCTAATTGAATGTCAGCCGAGTGATACAGAAGGAATGCTAGGCAGCAGGTATCAGTTCCACAATAGGTCTAGTAGAATGGCTCTTTATTTTGCAACACCTTCTCCGTCTTTACCCATGAAGCTAAATCCCAATTGCTTCTTAACCCCAAACAAATCCAATTGTTTAGAACACTACCATCTCCGTGCTTGCCCTGAAAGCTGAAAGTGCAATGGATTTCAAGCCTTGAGCAATTGTGTATGGATGCGAACTAACTGTGGTCGGGACGGTGTGGCGCCAGGCAATGGGTCCGCACATCGATCCTCTGGGAATTCGCACGCAGCTGGCGAGCCTGATCTTCCAACCTCCGTTTCGTGCTCCCAAGTGCAAGGGCGTGCTGTGGGGCTTCCTGAAGAAGTTCATCCTGCACCGAAGATCGGAGGACGAGACGCCTTTGTAAGCTCCGGTCTTTACTTTACTTTACTTCACTTCTCCTGGCTTGGATACCAGGCTTCCTGAGGCAGGCGCCACCGACCTCGCGTGCGGCAGTGCACATCCCATGCGATCCGCAATCCTTCTGTCAGGAACGAGGTTGCTACAAGAATTTGGAGCTGGGATTTCAGGTGGGTTCGTCTCCTACGAAGCTTTTTTCTCCCACGCTCACAACATTCTGCGACATTGTAGAATTATATGGCTGAAATGCAGCTAAATTTGGGGTTTGGACAATGAAAGTAGGGTACAGATCTACCAGCGGAACTTCGAACTATGAGAATATCTGCATTTGACCGACGTTTTTTGCGTTCCAGGAGTTTTTGTACTTTGACAGGTAGCTTTGGCTCTTTCTTGTTCTTGTGTGAGCAATGTATGAAAAAATAGCGGTTGGATCATTTTTGGGTGCATTTATGTAAGATTTCTAGTGCATTCAAAAGGTACCCGAGAAAACAGCATATAGTGGATTCCTTTTTCAATCGTTTTGCAAGCAAGATGCAATAAGGAGTGTAGGGTCCTGCAATTTGAAGGAATTGTGCATGGATGCTTTTAATGTAAACTTTCCTTGTGCAATTTGAACAAATGTTGAGTAAGAATCAGTGCTTCTTAAATGGTTGGGTAAGGAGAAGGTGTGTTGAATTTTGGTATTCGTGAGGAACGCAGGTGTTGCAGCTGCCTCCAGGCTTGACGTGCAAGCTCCTCCGCTACAATGAAAGAGTTGTAGTACATGAGCAGGTATTGGATCAACACACTTTGTGCAATGATTTGCTGAAGAAACTAGGGTTTTTAAAACTATTATGACCTTTTTTTCTTCACTCCTTTTCGACCTCCTTACCTTTTTCTTCTTTGTCATTTGGGCGACAGGGTTTAGCTGCTCCTGAATTTAGAAGCGATGGCGGCGGCGAAGTTGTAGGATTCGGCATGCCACGTTGGATGGTACCTGGGCAGTGAAGGCACACAGCAAAGCTCTGTGTTATGGTAGTGGGTTGCAACTTGCAAGATGGGAATGTGGATGGAACACCCTTTATTAAGCCACCTCATATAGAGACCCAACGAACAAACTGTTCAAAATAGACCTTGGCAAGAAGAGGGTCATCTCTTCTCTGAAACAATCAGAATTTTATTGAGGTTTGTGCTAGGATTCGTGAGTAAACGAGAGAGCGTCTATGAAGGCCATTTTTTTTTAATGGTTATTTTGCCCTTTAATATGTAGAGATCATTGTGCAAAGGGATCCTTGTAGAGGAAGGGGTTCAGCCCCTGTGAATTGGCATTGGAGGAGTGGTTAATATGGTGTTAGTATGACATGCTGTTGTGTATGGAAAGCAAGTTTTGTCCCAAGGTAATACGCTCATAAACCGTTCGCACATTTTGAACCATACAGTACCATGTTGTGAAATGATGTTCTGGTGGTACTTAAATTGACCCCTTACAACTCATTGAATGCATGAAAGAAAAGGTGTTTTTGATTTAGGAGCCATTCTCCTTGCTTCCTCAAATCTTTTCACAACTTGCAAGTGAATGGTTTTTGGAAGGTCTAAGGATGTTAATAGGTACTTATGACACATGCACTTTGAGAATTCATAAGTAACCCAAAAATGCTTCAAAAAATATGAAACCAGAAAATATGAAACCAGTTGTGTTGCATTCCGCATTTATTTGCATTCTGCATTTATTTCTCTGTCTGCAAAATGAACTAGAAATCCTCCCATCCATGGAAAACCATGAACCATGAAAAAGAGGAATGAGCCCTTGGATGGGATGAGCCCTTGGATGGACGGGTTTTGAGCGTACTACCTTACCCTCTATAGTGATGATCCCTTCATAGAAGAAATGGGTTTCCGAATGTGCCCCTCATGTGTGATCGGTGCCGGACACGTGGAAACTCATTCAAGCATGTGTTGACATGTGATTGGTGTTTATGGCATAATTTTTGCCTAATGTATCAGGTTCAGTTGATCATTTAGTGATTCTTTTTTCCTGTTGTTCACACATATTGTATTTCAAATGATTTCGTTGAGATTATATTGTGACACATGTCTCTTTCGTCTTGGCAAATATCTTTTTGTTTCGGGTTTGGTTAGTGCCTTTGCTCTATAGTAATCATCAAAATTTTGGGATGAATTTGTGTTTGTGTATATTTCGAAGTTTTTGTATGCAAGATGTTTTGAGGATTTATGCATGTTTTTTAGAACTACCAAGGTAGTCTAAGATGTAGCTCTACTTATTCGACAAAGGTAACTCGAAGATTTGGCATATGGATTAGCTCAATGTAATTCATGAATGGAGAAATTGTATTGGTTAACTCTTAACCCCTAAATGCCCGTGGCCTTTCTGAACTTCTTGGCATTTTGAGTGGCATTTTGAGGAAAGTGAACAATCAACCAACCTTTTCATAAATCTCATCAAGTTTTTTAAAATTGTAACTATACAAATTTAAACTTGACATGTTAGAATTCACATGAAAAAAGAAAACACAATAATATCACTTATAGTTTGAAAGATTATAATGTTTGAACATGAGGGTGTTAAAACTGCAAAAGTGACTTGAAGTTTTCTAATCCTCATTTCACATGTCAAATGTAAAATGTTGGTCATCAAAAAAATATGAGGTTTAAGGTCATTACATGTTTAACCTCAACCAAATTATAGCTTTCAAAATCTACTCATGTATTTTTTTTAAATGGATTTCTAATGTGGATTTTTCTCCAAGCTTTAGTGTATTTGAGGCTCATTTACAAGATCTTCCAACACTAGAAAACTCAAGATTGTGTGGACACCCTTGTACAAAATCTTGAATAGAAAAATCATGAACATTCATTTTCAAAATCAAAATTTTGATACTGAAAATGGACTTCAAAACAAACTTGTGTTCAAAAGAAAATTCCAAAAATACTGATTTGATAAGATTTTATTTGTTTTCAAAGTTTTGCAAACACCCAAATTGGGTGCCTTGGGCATTTAGGGGTTAAATGACCATAGGGCATAGTATATACGATGTTGTATAATCAGTATTTGCTACCAATAAGAAGTTTTAATTTGGGATCTCAAGTAGCTTGCTATAACTACTTTGATTTATTTTGCAACTTCTTTGTTGATCTCAAATGCAATAAAGGTGTGAATCTATTCAAAATACAAGAAAAACACTTTGTATTCTCTTGGTCGCAATAGCACGCTCCATCCTTTAGGGTTAATAAAGAAGAAATGGTTCTATGTACTTCACATCAAAAGTTCATACTCAAGTATCCCTTTAAGGACCACACACATTTTCACAAAATCCACTAAAAACAAGGGCAGTGAACTTACACGTACAATGAAATCAAGTATGGACCCAATTTGAATATTCCAAGCGTGTAAATGGGAAGATTGCCTCTATATAGTATCAAAGTTTCAACTAGATCTACTGTTGGAGGTGAAATATTAGGGGTAGTCACGACTTCTTGGAGCACAAAAAGAGAATGGAGATTGAGAAGTTGTGGAGAGAAAGAGGAGCCAATAGGAGCTCATTCTTTGCAAAGATGGTGTGATACCTTGTTTGTTTGTTTTGGAGAATGAGAATGGAAATGATTACCTGTTTTTCAGTAGATGTGCTCTCCACTAACAAGAGTAGTCAATTGATGATAAAAACAAGATGACAAGGTAAACATGTGAGAAGTTTTGCACTGAAACCACAACGGAGGCTCCAACAGTCAATCGACTAGCAACACATTTGCATCCTCATTCTCCTCATGTGGAGAAGAAAGTGCTGTGACTACTATTATAATGATTGAGTGAGCCGTATGTGGAAAATCTCTAGTTTTCATGCTTATGTGGTTTTGAATGTTAACACTTCATGCAATCTTTGCTTGAGAAGAGCCTTATATTTCTAAAAAGCATGGTTTCCCACCATTCTAATAAGACTAGTTTCTTACAAAGTAGATAAAAATAGCAATCACACGGTGTAGCTAAGTAGGCTAAAATGGTCAAAAATCGCACTTTCTTGGCTACCCTGAAACGGTTTTACAAGAAAATTGATAATTGTTATGGAAAATCCGATTGGTGAAAACAATCAAGAATTGGCCTCAAATGCAGGATGACAAATTTTAAAGATGAAATGACAACACTATTTCAATAGATCCTCCAATACTACAATTATATTGCTACAATGTAGGAAAACAATACAAACGTGTTTTTTAAGCAATTTGAAAAAAATTAGAAACAAGCAATTGAAATTTGACGTTAGTGTAGGAAATTTGATGTAATGTGTTGTTGCTTTTATCCATCTTTGACAAAAATATGGATACGTATTTTGAAACCGTGATGTATAAATACCATTATTTGTCAGCTTACATACCCAATTCCATTGTTATTTTTTAGATGGGTGCAAAATTCTTGTAATCACATGCGTTCTTCAAGACCAAATTCTAAATTGTTAAGCAATTTTACTCTATACGCCAAAACTACTCTTTGCAACTAAAATATTGTAGCGTGGTCTTTAAAAGAGTATGTGGAAATGATGTACTGCTTTCATGGTATCATTTTGATTGTCAATCATTCCTTTAACCCCTCATTGCCTACATGGACAAAATTTGTCTTCTCAAAATTGAAAACTATGTTGTGCAATTTGCAGATGGTATTGATCTAG
Source organism: Ulota crispa (assembly GCA_963920765.1). Classification (NCBI taxonomy): domain Eukaryota; kingdom Viridiplantae; phylum Streptophyta; class Bryopsida; order Orthotrichales; family Orthotrichaceae; genus Ulota; species Ulota crispa. The sequence goes on from OY987243.1 coordinate 11,783,856, forward strand.
TGATCTAATTTTCAAATTGAAAAAGTGATTGTGCTTTTGCACAAGATTGCAACAATAGATCCAAAATCATGCTAGAATAAAAATGAAGCTGCTTCAATCGGCCGAACTATATGATTTTGGAGGGTCAACGTGTTGTTCGCTGTCCAAAGTGACCAATAGATACTGGTGGAAGACCATTGGGGTCAAAATTGCTTCAGATCTGTTTTTGATGCTCAATTGAATCAAGCTACAATGGTGGTTCAATGCAATTGCATTGCGTTGGCATCTTTCCATGAATTAGAGAGATGGGCACTCTTTGTTGTCTTTGCATAAATTAGAAAGAGATGGGTACTCTTCAATATCCAACTTTGTTATTAATCACTTTTAGTAGTGACGCTTGAAATGTGGATCATCATTTATGTAATTGATCCAAAAAATGCAGCATTGCATCAATGCTATAACTTTGCAGCACTAATTTGCTATTTTTAGCTCTTGTAGTAATAGATGCATCATCTCATTAAATTGGTGATTGTGTTATGTACAAAGTCACCGTCAATTTGGTACTTCTGCATAAATGACAACTTCATTGCAAACATGAAAAGCATTTAGGAAGGAATTGCAAAGGATCCAATATTTGTTATTTATTTGGGCAAAAGCGGCAAGTGGTAGCAAGCTTGTTGCCTAATTTGTAATAAATTGCCTCCACAAGTGGTATTTGGCAAAAACAAAAGATTTTTTGAGCGCATTCAGCAGCTAGAGATTATTACAACAAACAAGACTTGGAGGTATTTGTGCTATGTTTCAATTACTAAATTGTTAAAGGTGGACTAGACGAGTTAAGGAAAGAGTTTGTTAATAATCTTTACACCATTTATTACATCTGTGTGAGAGAAGTTGTGTCTAGTATGTACAATGAAATCCAAGCTTGTAACATGGCTAGAACTCGCCACTAAGACAATTCTCAAGTAGATTGCACAAGAATTTGAAGGCTCCAAGCTTGAGCATTATCAAGAAATAGTGGAGGTGTGATTATAAATTCAAGTAACTACATGTCTTAAGTTGTAGATATTGCAAATTTAGTAGGTGCTTTTATCACATATGCAACTTACGCTCCGTCTTTATCAACTAGAGTTACAGTTCTTCATATTTTAGAATTGTCTTGCTCGTGTAGACAGAAATAACAAAAATGTGAAAGACGAGAGTGTGGGGCAAAGATAAGCGCACATTGAGAACATACTGAGTGTTTAGCTGAGATTTTGTAACTTTAACTTAGGATTTTTGTCAATAATTTTTTTCAGTCTTCTATCTTCAATTTTCTGTCTTCCGTTGACCTATCATGTGGCTGACTCTAAAACATATTATAGTTAAGGTAGGGAGAAGAATCCACGGGATACAAGATGAATAGAAGAAGACGACATACACAAACTATTGTCTAGATGATGAAATTCTAAACTTGAAATTCACGATTTGCTGCCCAAAACTTCAAATCGTGAAAATATAGCAAGTTTCAACTGTATGGATGATTAGTCTCACTTTGCCGCCATAACAATAAATAGGGTTAGGTTTAGTTTAATCCAGACTACATGTAACGATGTTTACAAAATAGAAAGAAAATAAAATGACAACAAACATCCAAATCTGGTTTAAAATAATAAAGTGACATCCTACACATACATAAAAAATAAACTCAAAACATTCATTTTGAAATTGTTATGTCTTCAAATTTTTATGTATTTTTTTAAAAAACCATAGGGAAACCCACAAACAACAAGTCTTATAAAAACTGCAACTTTCTAACTAGTGTCATAGATGGCTTAAAAATTCAAATATTAAGCATAATAACAATAAAAAAAGTCATTTTAACCACCAAACGTACATTCAAATCTCAGCTCATCAAAACTACCGTCCAAAAGTTATGTAGGTTCAGAATAAAGGCTATTCTCCATCTTTGTAAACTAATCACTACCATTTTAAACTTTTATAACATTCAATCCATAACTTTTACATACAAATATGATATCAATTTGAAAAGCTAATATAATTAAGTGCAGCCCGTAAATATTTCACTAAAAATTAAAATTCTATGTATAAAATATAATATACCAATTTATCACTTCTAAAATTTTGAAAAGAAAAATCTGAACCATTTGAAAGTTATAGCTCCTCAAAGTTTTAGCATTTTTCCAGCCATCTCCAATCCTCCGCATTTTTATAATTTCTCCAAATTTTGAATTTAAAGGATTCTTAGAAAATTAAGACAATGATAAACACTTCTTCCAAACACTATTATAAATTGATAGATTGATTATAAATTATGGCTTTTTCAAAGATGTTGCATTTATTTATAAATTGGCTTTGGAATTCTAGAATTCAAACACTCATAACTTTTGTGTCATAACTCTAAATAAAACTTGCAAATTCATTTCAGAATGATAATTTCACAAAGAATAATTTCTCTAAATTCCAATTCAAAATATGTTATATACAGAGAGTTCTATTTCTATAAAGTTGCAAATTTCTTCTTTTCTCTAAACATTCACTCATACATACATTTCAATACACTAAAAAATCTTTCTTTTTACAAATTTACTTTCAAAGGTAAAATGGTAGGATACATTAATCCATACTTTTAGCTGTACTATCCAACCAAAAATACATTATTTCATTTCTTTTTTTATTTCTTCAAAATCCAACAACATCTCTTAGTAATTCATTCAAATGAAAAGCAAATACATAAGCCTTTCAAAACATCTAAATGAATAAAATCAAATGAACAAATACAAAACAAGTATTACCGTAAGATAGTCGCGTGTCATCTTATGCATACAAAAGCGTTGAATTCTTAATTTCAATTGCCAAATTGTGAACTTGGTTGACTGGAAAAACGGTGATATTTAGCTATCCGTTAGTTTGGATTCAAATCCAATCAAACTCATTTAGCAGTAAAAGTAGCCTACTGCTTGGTACTCTAGTGAGGTAGGAAGTTGGACCAACCAATCTGTTACCTACCGATCCTACTACCTCTTGAGCTGTACATATAACAAAGCAGCATATGCCCACATACTAATAAGTGTTGCATTGTCATCAAACTGTATATCTCACCACAATCAATTTTTTGCCTCAATTTTTCACTTATTACAATCTAATCAAATTTAGATAATAAATGTATATTTACATAATGAAATCATTTTCATTAAGACAACAACATTTCCATAGATTTCAAAAAAATTCAAGCTGTACTAGACTGTACAACATCAAAGACGGTACGCAACGTTAAATGTTTTTTTGCTTTTACAAATTTCTATCAAATGTTCATTAAAAATCATTTTTATATTGTTAATTCACTTATATTTTATACATCTTACATATAAAGATAAGTTGGATTAAAATTAAAAATCACACAAGGCTTTTCAAACATTAAAAAAAATCTTTATCACAACCCTAATATTGATTCATTTATATATGTTCTAAGTTTTTATTTTGAAGATAGATGCTTCAAATTTTGCTTTAGATGCAGTGTAATTAGTATTGTCTTTTTAGGCATGGCAACAACTGCATAAACACGACGTCAAAAAAAGATAAATGCTCCTTCATCTGTATGATAAAATCAATTTAAAAGTTGACTTTTAAATAAAGCACTCTATATTTCCAATCTTGACAAATATTCATGTTTCATTTTATTGAAGTATCTCAATTTAATATTTAGATTGTTAACTTTTACATTTTGGATCATATTTAAATTAGGTTTTCAAATTATCTCAACTTGTTGAATATGGTTTTATTAGACAAAATGTCATTTATATTTGACATTTTTTATGCGCAATATTAGACGTCAAACAGACAATACGACAACAAAACTCTAAAATTTGTCTGACAATGCAACACTTGGTGTAATTGCAACAAAAAAAAAAAATAAAACTTCCACTATAAAAAAATCATAGTTGAATCTATAAAAAGTTAATATAAATTGTGATTTAATTTACAATATATTGTAGATTAGGTCACAATTTTTATCAAATTTTTGTATATTTGACTTTGGTTTTTTTACAATATTCATTCATTTCTTTTCCATTTAAAGAAATTCAGTACTATAGAAATCAACTATGAAATCTATGATAAGAAATTATTTGCTATTATAGATTCTTTTCAAGAATGGCATCATTTACTTGAAAGCACCGTACACCATGTAACAATATACACTGATTACAAAAACCTTAATTATTTCACGTCCACTTGTGTTTTAAATTGTTAAAGATTTGTTGTAATGTATCTCTATCTAAATTGATTTGGATATCATATATTGATTTAGTAAGCAACAAGATGCTTTATCTAGAAGATTTAACCTTGTGTTAAATGAATGAGAAGTAATACATGATTAATAATAGACGACACTTTTGAAGTCTGAACGCCTTTGTTTACAAGCAGTCTAAGTCTAATTTTAAGCAAGTTCTAGTTTCTTAAATGAAATCTAAGCAGCTTCAGCTACAAATGCATTGTTGCTTGATATCAAGCAACGTTTCAAAAACTCTACAAAAGATTTTAACAAATTCAAGATTAAAGATTAGCTTCTCTACTTTGAAAAATGCTTATACATTTATGATGTGCCACTATGCCTTTAAATTATACAAACATGTCACGATTTTCTAGCAGTAGGACATTTTGGGTTCAACAAAATATTAGAACTAATTTCTTAAAATTTTTAATGGCCTCAAATGTATAAGATCATAAAAGAATTTGTATCATCATGCAATATTTGATCTTGTTTGAAAATCTTGAACATCACTCTTATGGAATTCTTCAGCTGTTGTAAGTTTTAAAATAACTAAGATCATTTGTTTTTATGGATTTCATCACAAACTTATTACTTTTGCCTTAATTTAATTTAATTTGCATGATAGTTGATCGATTTTCAAAAATAACATATATTATAACTTGCAAAAATACAATTACTAAAGAAAAAACATCAAAGCTATTTTTTGCCAACATCTATTGCTATCATAATTTATCTAAAGCCATTGTCTCAGACATAGGACCTTAATTTATCTCCAAATTTTGGCAATTATTATTTGAAATTTTGCAAGTAAAATTCAATTTTTACAATATTTCATCCTCAAATAGATGGACACACTAAATCCGCAAATTAAAATTTGGAGCAATATTTACAGTATACCATAAACTATCAATAAGACAATTAAGTGTCTTTGTTATTGTTTGCGAAGTTTGCATACAACAATAACAAACATGTATCAATTTAAATGACTTCAAGTTATGCAAATTATAGATATCATCTAAAAATCGACATAAATCCGGTTTGGAAAGGGAGAATTTTGCAACTGAGAGTTTGACAACGTAATTAAAAGAGTTTCATATAAGAATGAAAGTTTTTTAGAAGAAACTCAAGTGCGACATAAAGATTTTGCGAATGTAAGAAGAAAAAAACAATCTAAGTTTCAAATATTTAATAAAGTGTGGCTGCTACAACATAATATTAAAACACCTTATCCAAATAACAAACTTGATTACTGCAAAATTCAACCATTTAGCATTAAAAAACAAATCAATGATGTTACGTATCGATTATAACTACCAGTATCAATGAAAATACATTTAGTGTTTCATATTTCACTCTTAAGAATTTACAAAGAAATCAATTTTTTTGGAAGAGATAAACTTCTGCCACTTTGCATTGAAATAAATAATATTAAATAATATGAAATTTAGAAAATTTTTGATTCAAGGATTTGGAGAAGTAAAGTTGAATACTTTGTTCATTGATGCAACTATTTGATTAGTCAGCATATGTGTGAACCAGCTTCAAATTTATCCAATACACTAATAAAATTTCAAAAAAATTATCGATAATAACGAACAAAGCTAAAAGCAATGACGATACAAATTTTAAAAAAATTAAAGGTAGAAGAAGAGATAATTTCACGGATATGAATGGTTTAGCCACTACCAAAACATGGAAATTAGTATAAAGTTTTAGAAGACTATAGAATGTGTTAGTAAGATCTAAAAAGTCTTAAAAAATCCTAGAAGATTGGAAGTTCCTAGTAGTATTTAAAACGTTGAAAGTTTCTCTAGAAAATTAAAAGCTTTTTTAGAAGGCTTAAAGATTTTCAAGAAGCTTTTACATGATAAAAACAATTTGAGCACCTTCTAAGCTAGAGAAAGCTTCTCAAACAACTTTCAAATTTGAAAAAGCTTTTCAAACAGCTTTTAAAGTTTGATAATAAAGCTTCAATTTTTGAATATATATAGGAGTAAAAACTAAGAGGTTTCTTAGTCTTGACAACTCATTTTGTTGTCTTAGTTTTTAGCCTTTAAGCCTTAGCTTCATATCTTTGCCTTGTCTTGTACCGCTATTATTTAAAATACATTTCGGCCCCTAATTCTAGTATATATATATATTTGTTTTTACCTTATTTTCTTGATTTTTCTACTTTGTTTATATATTTAAGTCCGTTCATGACATTCAGTGACCCTCGCTTTCTTTAAATTTGACAACCAAGGGAACGTGTATTGCCAATTTTAGAGAAAGCGTTCTAGAAAAATTGCTATATTAGGTGGCCAGCACCTTCTAAAGTATGTAATTGATTGATGGAAAAAAATTGCTTGTGAAAACGTTTTAAACAAAGATTTTCATTTTAGATTTATTTAAAGTTTAAGAACCATTGTATTACAAACAATACTTTTTGGATTCTAACACATTTTGTAGATTTGCTATGAGTCACAATGAATATTGGCTGATGTTGTATCAAAGTTTTCAGACATGATAATTGTAGAACAATGGTTACTATTTTGAGTTTACATTTGTACTTATTTTTATATCATGCATGACTGACCTATTGCTTGTATATCCAATGTATGTTATAAATGACATGTTTATGTTACACATTGTGCACACATTTGCGTTTGGAAGCGCGTATTTTGTGATTGTAGACATTTTTTTGGTGTTGTGAAGTAGTTATCCATCTTTTAACAACGTCATAATTTTATTGCATAACAAAAACAAATTCACGTAGCACATAAGAAGTTATTATTATATGCAACATAAACTCTCAGTTATCTTGATGAAAATTTTCCATCAATATTTTAACTAAATATATTTAGATTTCAATACATCTCAAATTTGCCTTAAATATGAGTTGTTACATTGTGACAATCTAGCTATCTTCAATTTGGCATTGTAAAAGCATTGTAAATTTCAATAAACAATGACTAAATATGTAATATTTCAACAAAAAACATATTAATGTTGTTGCAATTGAAGTTTGTCATAATTTTGATCCAAATTGAACACATTCAATGTTAATTTTATATATGATTGTAATGCTATGCTTAGAAGTTGGTTTTGAAACAATGTCTTAACAAGAGTTTGCCAATGGTTGTTGATTCACTACTTTACAATGCTTGATTGCTTTAATGTTGGAAAATTCTAATGTTATTCAATATTGATACAATACTATGTCAATATAAAAAACAAAAACAATGTCAAAAAGTAAGAATTTCAAATCAAAAATTGTATTTATTGATAAAGAAATGTCTTTGTTTAGAGAAGTTAGGTACAACATGTATTGCACGTAATATATTAGCAATTTTGAAAACAACATATGCTGGAGGCAAGGATCAATTGCCTAACAAGCTCAGGACAACCAACAAGTCTAGAAAGGTGATTTGGAGGCATGTCCTTATACATTCTAAAAAATGCCAACTCTTTGCAAAGTTTTTCCTCTTCTCCACAAATCATGTTTACTTTAAAGAAAAGCCTCATTTGTCCATATAGTGTGACCTTATCATCACCACTTGCTTCCATTTGAACACCTACACTACTAAACCAAGGTCTATGATGAAAAGATTGTACTGCTCTTGTATACATAGGCATATAGTGTGACCTTATCATCACCACTTGCTTCCATTTGAACACCTACACTACTAAACCAAGGTCTATGATGAAAAGATTGTACTGCTCTTGTATACATAGGCCAATCAACAAAGCAATTTGAAGATCCTGATGGTATTGCTAAAGATGTAAAGATTTAGATTGCATTTGAAACCAAGCATTGGTCTATAACATCTCTAATAACATAAAGATAAGAATGAATTGACATACTATTATAGACTGTCATTTTATTTTTAAATTGCAAATGTTCAACTTCAAGCAATTTGCAAATCAAACACTTATTAAATTTTTACATTTACCTCATCTAAAACCAACTTATTTTCTATTTTATATAGATCAAGTGCTCCAATGAATCCTTGACGTAACTCAAGCTGCTCCATCAAGATTCTTTGTGCACTTTTGGGTACAAAATTTAATTGTGTTGATGCATAAGAAAATTGAAAATCTTCTTTCATCCAAGATAGTTGCAAATTAACTTGGTCTCTAAAATGTATATTGCTCATGTTACAACAGCCTAAGCTACAATATGTTAATAAAGTTAGTAGAGCGCTTTTCCTCAACACCATTTTAAATCCTTAAATTTTAAAAAATTTGAAGTATTCAAATTATCAAGTGTAGAGAAGTTGAAACACTTGCCTCATCAAGTGCTATACATTTTTCAGCCTTGGTTGTTTCCTCATACACATCTTTGTGCATTGATAGTTTTTGTAAATCATTAAATTTGTAGCGGTGCTTCAAAATTTGAGATATGGCATTTGTTCTATTACTTGCCCTATAATCCCTCTTCATAAGTGTAATATGAAATTGTTCATATAGCTATACTCCCATAGAAGTTGAGACCTACGTTTTAGAAAATGTGACATAGCATGAATTTTAATTGTTTTGAAGCCTGATTTTGCCACCTTCCCAAAGCTTATTTGAAAGCCATCACAATCTTGGAATAAAAACAAACAAGATCCATCACTTGATAAAGACTTATATATCAACTCACATTTTATTGAAATATTACAAAAAATATACACAAACTCATTATTCTTGCACTAAGAAGGTGATTTAGTATTACTTGTTCATAGAGTCATCCATAAGTTCCAATGAGTTACTAGTGTGCTCAGACTTGCTATTTTGTACTAACTCAAAAAAAACACAAAAGCCTTGATGACATTATCTTCAAAGAGATTGATAAGGCAAAACACAATCACATGTTCAAAACACATATATACAACAAAGGAAACATGTATAAATTGACACAAAAATGACACATGAATATCCAAGCTGATAGAAGTGCAATATGAATCCTATTCCCTGTCAATTTTGAACAAGAAGTAGTCGCTTTTCTGGTTGTTGGCTTTTCAAACTACTTTAGTGAGGCCACTTGTCAAATAAATCAATGTGGAGACCGGAGTCATCAATAAAGACAAATGTCTATGCTACTTTGCAGTACATCAAGAAAGACTCTACATTTTCTAGTCATTTAATAGGCCCAAATTACAAATGGCCTTTGCCATACCCAATATACTCACTGTTTATATTTACACATTGCAAACTTAGCGTTCATGCATGATTGGAGGACAGAAATTTAGTCCATGGGGAAGATTCCAAGTTCCTGTCCGGGATGACTTCCAAGGAACCTTATCACGCATGTAGCAATTGAAACGTATAAATTACAAATAGTAACTTTTTGAGTTTGTCATAGTCCTGAATGCATAAGCACTTCCTACAATAAAAAAAACTACGTAGTATTCTCGGATGAAAAATTCATACTACTACTTGAATGCAAACTACTGCTACTATCCCTGCCACTGTCATCTCTAAGCAATGCGTTGCGGTGCAAGTTACGGCTTTCACCCAAATGCAATTGCTTGGGTCGATGTCAAGAAGGACTTGCAACTGAATCTTCATTGCCCAATACCTTGTTGATGTCGTCTCCTCTCCCTTTGCTACAGTGAGTATCCTCAGCTTCTGGGGTCCTATGCTGAACAATCGGTTCTTCAATTTGGGTGGCCAAGGCAGCATGGCAACCTCCTCAAACACATTGGCTTCCTAGCTCTTCTCTCCCTCTTCCACGCATGTTTTGTCCTGCACCCCTCCTATTGGCATCTTCCAATCCCCTCTCACATCTACCTCATCCTTGTCTCAATACTTGCTTCAATTGGACGTTTCTTCCCAAAGAAGATGCCAACAATGGATCCTCTCCCAGCTCTTGCTCATGTCATAACCTTCTATAGTCTTTAGTTTGCCCCATACCAAACAAGGTGCTGTCGTGTGCTTCCTCAGTATTTGGCAAGACACGCCTTCCTTATATCTCCTTTCTCAAAACGACCTTCCACCTTGGTTCATCTTCTGTGTGTGAAAAAAACACTGGTTCAACCTGTATGGAAAAGGCAAAGCTATCACAAGAAAACCCATGTCTTTGTTTGTAATTTGCAAGTGTAAATCCCCATTTGCCCCTTTTCATTGTCGCATTCTCTCCAACATAGTTTGCCTTCACAAAGTCACAAACTAACACAACCAAGGAATTCCGTCTATAATCTAGTTCCACAATTTCTTCAATGTGCCCTACATATTCAACATTTGCATTAACTTGACTATTGTCACGTCGTCCATTCTTGCAAACTTGTCTAAACGTGATTGCAACACCACTATCTGCCATCCTTAGTTTCCTTTCAGCGCTTATAACCCGATAGTGATTACCATATGCGCACATGGACTTGTAAGATGTACCAGTTTCTTTTGGTCCCATGACCGTGTCCCACACATTCGATGCCATGGTAACTCCTTCTTGTTCCTCCCGCCTGGCCTCACTTTGAGCCCATTATCCAAAATTTGGTAGCACATGGAGATCTGTCGGAAAAGTGAAATAGGCTCTTCTACCTCGCCGTTGGTGCAGTCTCCAAAATACATCCTACTTCCTTTCCCTCTCATATGTGGCTTGCTCATATCGACTTCACACATAAAGACAGAAAAACAATTGTGAATTGGATACTAGAAACATGGTCATTTATGCAAAATGGTTATTAGAGCAATCTATGTACACAAAAATCCTTGTTCTCTCGCTAAAAGCATTGGAGTACATACTGTCAAAAGGGTCAAGAGTTGCAAATCTCAAATGATTGGATTTATGACAAAGAAGATCCCACCTTTGACACATGTACCTCATGAGCCATAAAATAACCAAACAAATACTCCCTCATCGTACCTTTGACAACCTCAAACACTACATACTCTCAAGCATCATCTAACAACCTTACTACAATTTTCATCACAACCAAAGTAATCAAACAACATGAATACGTAATACATAGAAGAAGACGTGGTCATTCCCTGCTTACTAAAATCTTGTCACACCGCTATAGACATCTACGTCAACACATACACTGACGTCATGACAAAGTGTACTCATCTGTACGCAGAGCCTTCACATTTTGATGCCACAGAGTTCACCCTTTTCTCCATTCAGATGACATCTGCTCTCACTAAGTCATTCACAACGGTTTTTGAACCATGCCACAAATTTCACGATCAAACAACAAATTCCCCTCTTCCGAGTGTCAGTCTTACATACTTTTATAGTTTTAGATAACATTTGAGGTCTGCATTTGGCATTAATTCATTTGCAACAAAAATAAGACTTCACCATTTTGTGATAAGAAAAGAATGAATTACCACATTTGATGACATGCTGTTTATTTCATATAAAGATATTCCTCTGAAATTTCCTAAATATCAAGATTATCTTTGAATAAGTCCCTTAGGTACAAATTTATTACTTGCATTTTAGGAATCCATTCCCTTAATAAGACATATTTCCACCATCTTCACTCTTGCACATTCATTTTGCAGTTTTTACCACTCTGCACTTGTACTGTAGTAGTCCTTAAATAGTTTACCTTGGATCAAATAGGACGGAATCATTGCTTCCTAACTAAGACAACTAGGTGAAAACAGAGTTCCATAGTCTAGATTTTGTAAACAGGGGAACCCCTCTTTCCCTCTTTAATATTAAGCACAAAATTATCCACAGACACAGATTTCATGCATTCTTATGTTAAAATTAACTTAATTACTGAGAGCTTCCTGTCTTCTCTTGTTTCTCAAAATGTTATTGTAGTTTGACAAAAACTTGAAACTCTTCAATACATATAACTAAACCAATTCCTGGAATTATAAAGGCTTTCAATAAGACGTTGACCTTCCATTCAATACTTTAGTTCAATGCCTAACCCCAACAATCCATCACTATGTAGGACAATGAGAATCCAGTGTATAATATCACTGTCACAACTGCTTAAGAGTAATTTAATAAAGGTCATTACTACTTCATATTACACTACACCTGTTACATAATTCCATATCAAATGTACTATTCCAATAATTGATATTCTATGATATTGTGTACTCTCTGACTTAATGAGCATTGCTTAAACAGATGTACACTTTAATTTCATATTGCATTTTTTATTTCTAAAGCAATTCATAACATCAGATCCACTTCCTCATTACGTACTATGAAAATGGCACAATCCTTTCAATTTTTGAAATCGGGATTTCTGTCATCCTTCTCTACCATGACCACAAACAATGTAATTCTGCACATACGCATTGACACTGACCATCAAGAAGGCAATATTGCAACAGTTTGTGCAAAAGGGCATAAGATGAAATTGCAAATAATTTCAATAAGAAAATTTTTGATGCTTACCATCGATATTCCTCCATGTGCACAGTATTATCTAGCACAAAATTGTGAATCATAACTTGGAACTCAGGGCTCATCTTCCGCTCCCTTTTTCCAACCTCCTCCATTTTCTCATTATACATAGCTGATTCTTCACAATTGTTCCATGCCCTCTTCTGCATGGGTGTGTACTCTGACATGTATTCACTTAGGAATCCTATGGATTTGTCTCTTGAATAAAATATGCCATGCTGCCCTTGGGTTTGGCTTTGTTTTTCACGTACCCCTTGAGAACTTTCATAAATTGTTCAAAGGGGTACATCCACCTAGAGTGCACTGGACCACAAATAAACACTTCTTGCACCAAGTGAACAAGTAGATGCATCATCATAACAAAAACCGAGGGTGGGAATTCCTTTTCCAAGGCACAAACAATTTCAGCAGCTTCTTTCAGCATAGCCTCTCTTTGGTCCACAACTACTACCTTAGAACATAGTTTATGAAACAACCTTCCTACTTGCATCACGGCACCAATAACAAATGCTTTTCCAATTCTTCTTAAACACAAAGGCATTATTGATTGCATAAGAATGTGGTAATTATGTGTTTTCAAATCCCTTAGCTTGCCATCTTGAATTTTTCCTCCCAACGGGGTGACATAATTTGAAGGAAATTTTATTTTCCCCAACGTCTTCATGAATTGCTCTTGCTCACGTTTTGTTAAAACATAAGGAGCATTAGGCATGAAGAATGTTCCATCCCTCGGATTAGGTTGCAAGTGCAGATGGTGACGGATGTTGCAAACGCGCAAATCCTCCTTGGACTTCACTCTATTTGTTTCTCCAAACAAAGTGCAAAGAATGTTTTCACAAACATTCTTCTCACAATGCATAACGTCTAGAGTATGCCGGATAGGGAGTACCTACAAGACAAGAATATAGCACTGGTTATTACCATTTAAGAATATTCTCTCAAACGAAGTTAAACACAATTTTTGCACTAGTAATTCAATACTATTACTTGACTTATGCATGTTCACAATACATTCTGTGACTTACTTAGGTTTGAAGGACAAATTGGTACTAAGAACTTAGTTTCCTATTCCTAAATTCTTATGCCTAGTAAAGTAACCTCAGAAAATGTAGACGCAGTTACTTGACTTTCTCAAACAATGCGTGAACTGGCAAGGACTGATGTCATACTGGGTTAGCTCTAGAATTCAAATACATATCCCATTTTTTTCATTCAGGGTAAAGGCAATGATTTTCTTGTACGCCCTTTCAGACAAAAACCTACATTTGTTCAGTTTAGGTGATCAACACGTTCATTAGTCAATTTTTTGTACTCCTCATTTCAAACTCTGGATTTGATTACTCTTACCTCTATTGATTTTGAATATATTATTCTTACAATCGTTAATATTCACAAACTGTTTTTGAAAAAGATTTGACAATGAATGCATACTTGTGAACTTCGACATACCAAATTGCATTCAAAGGTACCATGAGTAAGTATTGAAAACTAGATTAAAAGAATGTAGACACCAATACTAGATGATAGGTACGGTGTAATGAAGGAACTCACTAGCCAATAGGGTAGTTTGTAGAAAACGCTAACCTGTTTGACACTAGTGCACTTCACAAGATCACCATTGGCGTTGGCTTGTCCACCGCACCTCAAGTACGACTCACGCCAAGCACTGTGTTGACTTATAGTAAGTCCAGATTGATGTGGAGGTGGCTCATCATGATTTACAAGACCATTGAAAGCCAAACGAGCAGACCTCCAATTGTGATTCCGAGGAAGGAATCTTTGATTTCCAAGGTACACTGTCTTCTCTGCTTCCTTTGAAAATTCAGCAAAAGTTAACTCCCCGCAGATGGGACAGCCAACATTTCCCTTTCTAGCTTGCCTTGAAATGAGGGTGTAGGCGGGAAAGTCATTCACCATCCACATCAGCATACCCCAAAGCTTGAAATTCCTTCCTAGTCCAATTGGCTGCAACATGTCAATTGCAGATACTCCAACCCCTAATTGCTTAAGTTCTCGGATTAATGGTTGCATGTACACGTTGATAGTTTCATCAGTTGGCAAAGACAGGCCCGGTGAAATCATAGTTAGTGATATAAAAAATTTCTTCGTCACTAGATATGAAGGTAGATTATAAAAAACCGTCATGATTGGCCACACCAAATTTTTGGAGGATTGTAAACTGTGGGGATTAACTCCATCAAGAGACAATCCCATTCGAATGTTGCGGTCATCTCTACTGAAGGTAGGAAAGTGATCTATAATGAACTTCCACTGCTGAGAATCTGCAACAGATCTCATCTTCCCATCTACAGATTTATTGCTTCCATGCCACCAACGAAGTTTTGCTAATTGGGGACAACAAAACAATCTCTGCAACCATTTTACTAAGGAAAAGTACCGCATGACTCTAGAAAGAACTGATAGAGACCCATCTATATATCTAGATTTAAGACACATTGGACACTATTGTAAATGAGTCTTCTCCTGCCAATACAAGGTTTTACCACATGGACAATAATGTATGCTTTCATGAGCCAACCCTATCTTGGCTAACATTGATTTTAGTTGGTAAGAGTTTTAGGAGCATTTATTTTGACTCGGTAGAACATCTTCCCTCAAAAAGGCCAGCAACTCATCCAAACAGCTATGGCTAACTAAGAATAGAGTAGAAATTGACATGAGGAGTATATTGAATTGTAGGCAGTTCATACTTGATCCTGGGTACAAGGGTTGTGTTGCATCTACAGCAAGGACTCCAATAATGAGGTATTGTCGACCTCCTCTGCTGCTGATGACAAATCCTTGAAATCCACTATAATTTCTTCCTCGTGCTGGACTTGGTTGTGAATTTGATCAGCTCTGGCAAAGTAGTCTTGCGCCATTTACTCGACGTCCACAATTGTATGGTGATGCATACCTCCTGAATCATAACTTTCGACACCAATAAATGCATCTGGGACTAACATATTTTGATGTTCACTTGAAACATCCTCGTTGTTTTCTGATAAATCATCCGCCTCATTATGTATGTCTTTTGCTCCACCTGCAGAACGTCCATGGCCAGTTGTGGTTTGTAGTTTGGCGTGATTCAAATTGGTACCTTGTGTCTGCAAATCATAGCCAAAATACAATAAGTGCATGTCCTAAGTGTCAATGTTCTGTGTATCACTAGACCTATAATGTTTACACTAAATTTAGGTATATTATTCATCGTGTCAGTACAAATGAGTTGTTGGTAATATGACCATATCTTGAGCAATGCCGATGACCTCATTTAAAGGAGCATTGAAAGGTGTAATTGTGAACAATTCTACAGGATCACGTGGTTTGTGCTACAAAAGTAGTCTCGACACAA
Source organism: Ulota crispa (assembly GCA_963920765.1). Lineage (NCBI taxonomy): Eukaryota > Viridiplantae > Streptophyta > Bryopsida > Orthotrichales > Orthotrichaceae > Ulota > Ulota crispa. The sequence continues at coordinate 11,799,804 of OY987243.1, forward strand.
TACAATCAAAACTGCAAACGCACTGATAATGTCACGCCCCCATGTAGATTAGCCATAAGAAAGCAAATTATTTGTATAAGCTGGGACAACAACAATTGGGAAATACTCTTAGCATTTATGTAACAAAAACATTGTGACTTAATCGTGACCGTCTATTACTGCCATACTGTTTTGTCATTCAATTTTATGACATAAGAGTAATGTATGTAAAAAATAAAGCTATATTCACTACTGAACAACTGCAGCTGCAGTTGTTCAATAAGAAGTAGGGGTTCCAGTAGATTCTCTTTAATGCAAATAGTAATACAAGAGACGTAAAGTAATAAAGGTAATACATCACGTTCTTCAGTAACTTCATGTCCAATATTCATTTTAGCATTTGATTAGGTCAAGATGGTGTAAGCCCAAAACAATCTCCAAAAACTTTTGAATTTCATATGTAGTTAACCCCTTAAAGATGAGAAGATGTGAACAACAAATACCATTTGTCATTGCCAGTACATGCTTCCTATTGAATTTTAAGCCATGACTAAAAATATAGTTAAGTGAAGGGAGAATCTGAAGGAAAAGCTTACCAGAATAGGATTGCGCAATATTATGTCTCTACCGTAAATTCGATGATGACGTTGCACCATGTTTATTGACTGTGTCTTAAAATCATGGCATGTACTGCAACCACATGGATATCAATCCAGACCTTGCTCAATAGCAACCTCTCTCCCAATATGATAAGCTTGGTAAAGATCATTGGAATCCATATTGGACTTTCCGGTGGTGACACCATGATAGACAATGTGTTTAATCATGCATACAGATGCAAACTACACTATTTGTTACACAGTTGTAAACATAAATCGTTTAATATGTGACATTGCTAAGCATTTGACATGTGGTTGTTACTAGAGGTGTACATGTTGTTAACAATAGTCAGTACTGCTGGTGGATATGCATGAATGAATTACGTCATACAATTTAAGAGTGTCAATACATTTAAACATAGCATTTGAAAAGTTATTAATGGAAAACATTCATATACATGAGCATGTTCATGTAATACCACAGAATTGGAGATGACCTGACCATTGTAACTGCAAACAACGGGCACAAAATGTGGAAATATTCATTTTAAAATAGGAAAATTACGCATCTGCACCTGTCGTAATTGTTGTACACTCTGAATTTGTATGTTGGAAGGGGAAATGTTGCGGTTGGTGGACAGATAGTTGCCCTGCTTGACAAAAACAGCACAACGATTATTAGGCCCTAAAACATTGAATTATACAAAGGCGTACACCATGAATTTTTATTTAGGGTTACATGTAACTGAAGATTTATGTATTAGTATGGTTAGTATCATTCTCCAAACTGTTGATGTCATTGCTCAATGAATAACCAAAATAAAAAACAACATTCAATTGCATGATGTATTCACTTATTGTATGCATTGGGACTTTTGAAAACGACTTCAACACAAGGTTCAAGGGTATGAGGGAGCATTGGAAAAACGTGTCTACAATTACAATCTTCTGTATGCAGAAATACCAAAACACAAAACCTACTCCGCAAATTACAAAAACAAGTCAAAGTATTGACAACATCAAATAACGACTTTTTTAAACCCTAAACTGATAATCACTTTCCCTTTCTCAGAGGAGAGTAGATTTGAACAGTTCCAAATACTTTTGAAACTAAAATTTCCTCCACAAACCTTGTCCACATAATCTTTCTACTTGTTTTGCAGGGCATTAAATGATTGTACAATTTATAAGACAAATAGTGTGCATAAACTTGCTTGTGCAGAAGTTACGTAATGCGATCTTTGACCAAAACTATAGAGCGTCTCTCATCTTTCTCTTACATGCGGTCATTCAACAGTCGAGCAAAATTGTTGTGCGTTTCCCCGCTGTACAAAGTCTCCTGAATTTTGGAATTAGGGTACTGTACATTGATAAATTGTAATGTTGTGGCGCTTTCAAGATTTTGCACCCGTGAACACAAATGTGAGGCACTGCAAGAAATTTCCTTCAGCGCCTTAGCGCAATATAGTTCTAAGTTTTGCAACGAGTAACGTAAATAAATATATTGTATTTCTATTCCTATGAGCTACTTTGTTTCTAATTCCATTGATGCCTTGGTTACAATCTAACCTTTTTGTCGCGTTGCACGTCAAACTACAAAGGTGCTCCCCACTCAGAGTAATTATGGAAATCATGTAATATTGGGAAAGAAGCAAGTGGTGGACGGAAAAAGGTAAAGAGGTATGTAGAATAGGGATGAGCCATTTCTAATTCTGAAAAATGGATGGATGACGTCCACGCCAGTTGTCCAAAGTAATGGATGAAAAGGCAGATTTTTGAGAGAAATCATCACATTTGTAAATCTCCTGGGAAAGAGGTGCATCACTAAGAGGTCAATTCTATTTATGTCAAGATGTCACGGATTGACAGCCGCCATCTTAGCCTAACTTGAGAGCTCATTAATTGAGATGCTCATACCCATCGTTTTGGTTTCCTTGACGGTGCTTCTTTTTGCTCTGAGTATTTGAGGGGAATAACAAGAAGCCATGGCGGTGTCGAACTTGTGAAATTCAAGGTCATGAGCTTTGCTTACCATAAGCGCGGCTGCTGCAGGTATGCTACTCCAGTAACCCATTTTCTTCACAAGGCACATATTACTTCCTATACAAAAACGTGAGAATTCTCTGAAACAAAAGGCGGAACTTGAAGTAAAATGCGACTCTAAGTGGAAGTTGCTGGACTTGCCGACTTCCAAAGAGATTGACAATGTGTTGTAGTTGTCAAGGAGTGATGATTGATTAGGTATGTCATGTTCCAGTTGACTAAAGTATGTGTACTCCATATTTTCACGGATGTCACCTCTCATATACGCATGCAATTGTCAGACTGATGTAAGGCACGTAAAATATACTAGTGCCGCTTGGAAGACTTAGGGGGTTGGTATCATGAAATCACAAACACCCCATACATAGTTTCCGAAACATAACATGCTTGACCTGTAAAATTTCATAACTTAGGGATGGTGGAATTTTATAAGCAACAGAGCTCCTTTTCAAATAGAGTACACTAAGTTTTTTTTTGTAGAGAGCAAGAGACATTTCCATTGAGTAAGGAGAGGGTATTACTTTGTGCTCAATGTGGATGACAATGTTTATAATTGGGGAGCTCTGATGCTTGCGACCTCAAATGTTGTCAGACATGTTTTATTATTGCAAAAGTCATTGGGTATGAGGAACTGCTGAAGACAGTATTCATTTGTTGGATGCATTGAAAGAATACGATCAATTGAAGTTTAGCTCAACTATATTGTTCATTGATGTGTAGGCGTCTTCATTGATCTAATGCTGCAAATTTTGAGGGAGTAGAAAAGGAAGAGCTACTAAGCGGGTATGTGTTACTTACCAATTTTCTTTGCTTAATTTTTTTGTACAACGTTCACTACTTTCTTATTTTTGTGAAGTGTCACACTATTGTCATGGTGTTTCTATGATTCAACAATCAAATATATGTTTGATGTTCCTTTGGGAAAAATTCAGAGCTTGATGAATGACCAATGTTTGAACATGTGAATGTTAGTTACAGCATATGTTTTACTTAAAATTGAAATGAGCAATGTGAAGACATCTAGAATTATGAAATGGAGAGTATTATTTATAAAACTTGTTATGAAGGAACGTGCAGTGTGATTGGAAGTACAACTAAAAGTATGTGCTACTAATTATTACCATAAACAGGCAGAGGAAGATACAAATGATATGTGGAATTGAATATAAGAAGAAGTCAGTGAATGTCCCAATTGGATTGGGGAATGGAAGCATTGCTAAAACATCTATTAGAGAGGACTAAATAAGACGACCAATTTTTGGAATTTTAGTGAATAATATAGAGTGGATGACGCACGTACATTAACTGTCAAAAATTGTCCTCTAGAATGTTTAAAAGATGCTGACATTGGTGAATAAAGGTACCAGTCTATCATGGGAATGCCAACGTCTCACAGAAACAAAAGTGTGAAAATACCCGTCAGAAGTATTCATTGAGTCAATTTTGTCATGCCGCTTCCATCCCTTGTATATCTGTGATGTACTCACCAGTGAAGTGTAAAATGAGTTATTTATTGTCATGTTGAAAATCCAGTGTTACATAGTTTGCAGAAGATGTGGATGACCTGCTATATGTATCCTTATGTAGTACCTACTGAACTTCTCACATGCGTGGAATTGAATTCATGGAATAGTATAGAGTTTAACGCTTAAAATGGGTCCAAACGGGAATGGACGTAAGATGACAGAAACCTTTGTTCCTTGGGGAGAACGTCCACCTAGACTTCCATTGTTTGGACGTTCCGTTGGAAGACCAAGCATGTTGTCGTCCAGAACGACTACTATTAGCCAACAGAGATGAACTACAAATGATGCACGTCTGTCACAGGTGCAACAACAAATGGGTCCAGTAACCAACAGTACTTGTCCTTTGAGCAACCATGATCCGTAAGCCATAAGTGGAAGGACAATGCAAAATCAAGGAGGGGTTCATGTATCATGTGTTGGTATGTACCCATTTGGAACTTCGTGTCTTGAATGACTTGTTATATTATTGATTATAGATGTATTGGTGAAATAATGAAGTTGGTTGTGCAATGTAATCATGTCTAAGAACTCTTCTAGTACATGGAATTTTAATTTACGCTCTGAGGGAGTTGATGTGAGTAAAGGAATACTGCATGCACATCCTTATTGATTGAGGGGTGAATGACTCTTATTAACAGAATAATATGTTGCTTGTGTTCTCATTATAAAGGGACAAAGTGGTAATTCTGTGTCTAACAGTGGTATTGACAACAACGATGAAGAACTACATTGTTAGTACGTATTGTTAAAGTTGGTGGAAATATGTGTTGCCGCTGTGGCCTTCACATTTTGTTTTTAATGATGGAACAGGTACCGAGTATTGGGGAACGCAAAGGCAGTCCAGTTTCTTGTTTTCACATATGATAATGTTTTGATGAATATTCCATGTTCTTCTAGAGACATAGTACAGCATTATGAAGTTGTACTACTCTTTACAATAATACTATGCATGGAATATGAGAGTTTTGATTTGTTCTAATGTAGACATTAAAACTTTGGGAAATAGGGAATAAGTAAGACTTGAATGCCTTCAGAGAAGATAAAAGGAAGTAGTTCCAGCGCTTCAAGTGGAAACACTATGTTTTTTGCGAGTTATTATTGAATTTCATAATAGCGCAGAGTATGACTGATGTAAAGTTCTCATTTGGTACGTACAAGCATGCTACACCCACCGGTTAGAAATCTCGGCATTGTTCACTCCTCTCAGAGGCAAAGGCTGCGTGATTTCTCGTCTCCAATGCAGATTGGTAGAGCAGCGCTTAGTCCTGACCAAGAAGTCCTCTTATTTAACACATCATCTATATCAAATGGTGGTCAGCCGCCTATTCTTTGTCCATATACGCAACCAGTTGAGAGGCAAGCATTACAAAAAAATCAACTTGTACTTGATGAAATTGATCATACCGGAGGACCATGCCTATTTTTCAGAGGTTTGGGTAGTCAAGACCCTGGTGATGGTAATATATGGCAAGATACTTTTGCGGATCTCAAGGACCTTTGCCAGGTGAGTTAAACCACAATGTGCTATGAATGTCATAATGTAAGTGATTGTAAATGTCATGTAGAAATTATAATGCGTGGACGCTGTTAATGTATGAAATATTCATGTGTCATTCAGAAGGAGTCTTTGTTGCTATGAATTCTATGAATAGTTGGCAGGAATAGTGTTGTTATAATTTGACAATTTTTGCACTGTACTAAGTGTCAAGCTTGTAGAATGTGCATTGTACTCAACTCCCCCGAGTATATGTGAGTGCTTGGTCTGAGTATCATTTGCCTTTGTTGAAACAAAAGTTCAAATGGAGAAGGTTCATGTACTCATGTCAATGTGTAACCCAGTAGTGGAAGTATGAGATTCACCTAAACAATCTGAACTTCTTGGTAATCATGAACAGTAAGACCTTCTAGAACATCGCGTTTCTCTAGAGAAGAAGACTTATTAAATCTATTGTATTATCCCAATGATGTCTAAATAGTAATGATACGTGAAATAGGTAATACAAGTTTGACCTTCATTACTGGGGATACAAAAAACAATACCAGTAAGGGATTGAAATCCAACTTATGTGTACATAGCTATGCATTTGAGAAGGATGTGAAAATACCATGACATATTCAGTAATTTTAGTTAATTGTGAATCAGCGTCATGGCAACTGTAAATCATGTAGTTTCTGAAATCATGGAACTAAATTACTCATGATTGGGACTATTTGGGATGTAGTTGCCTATCCCCAAGTACATCCCTGGCACAGCTGATCCAGCGCATGCTCAATTCTTTGACGACAGAGAAAACGTCGAGTACAATGATGACGCTAGTGACCGGGAAGACACTTACGACAATGATGAAGAGGGCACATGATTTGACCTTAACAGTTTAGCCGTTGACAACGGAATTGAGTACAACTCATTTGACAGAAATGAAAACGACAAACGCAAGATCAGGCGTCATAATCAGGCATTTAGGGCTTGTGAGAGGGCCAGGCATTTTTGGGAGGGACTGCTGCAGAACATCATGAAGGTGAACAAGTATACAAAGAAACCACGCGGTTATGGCATTGGCCCCTGGTGGAGAGAGCTGCAGCTTTTGTCTTGCAAGTTGGATCCTACGATTGGGAGCATCAATCAGCAGCCCTTTCATGAGGTAGATCAGATTGCACAATGGATCCAACATACATGGGAATACACAAATCCAATTCTTCCCAAGGTTGTCAAGGATGTCATTGCCAGAGAAGTTGTTTGGCGACGCTTAGAATTGAAGGATAAAATTGAAGCAGGAGAAGACAAACCTCATGATGTTTCTGGTTGTATATGGGATATTCTTTCAAGGGATTTAGAGAATCCAGCATCAAAGAAGAAATTAGTTGACTGTAGTAGGGCCAACTCTATGCCCCATAATGTGGGCAGGACTAGACCTTCGGGAGAGTACGATGTTGTGAATAGGCTGAGAAGCAAGCTTGGGAGAAACCCTAATTTACAAAAGGTAAACTTTGAAATGGCTCGTAACAAAGGATATGCAAGTAAATCGAAGAGGGCAAGGAACACGGACAAATTTGTTCTTGGCAAAGGAAGCCCTTCATGTCAATATTCACAGGTTTACTCTTCCAATTTTGCAGAGATCACCGAACCATCAAGTTGTTGTTTCACCTCTAACCCTACAAGCGTGGGAGGAGAACCATCTACAACTGTGTTATCAAAGGCAGCGCAAACAAACTTGAATGAGGGTGTTGTGTCAGAGGCTTTGGTACAGCATCTTCTGGAAGTCATAGCAACTTTAAAGAGTGAGCGAGCCAGTTATACTAACAATCAGGAGATATATGCCCCTCAACTTCAAAGAAGTGTGAGAAAGAACATAGATTTCACACGTCCAGAAGGGGGGAATGCACATGTGGATGGAATTGCAAAATTGCGAGGCCTAGGAGAACCAACAGCTCCAACAACTGGGCAATTTATTATGGTCAATCCAAGCAAGGATGACTTTCCAAATGAAGTGGAAAATGACAAGTGAACGCTAAAGGTATGTGAGCATGACATCTTGTATAAAGAAAATGCTGGTGTTTCTACTGTTACGCAGTGTCAACCATGTGTTGCAATTATCTAATCATGGATAATGAAGCGCTGTCAGGTAGAGAGAAGCACGCTTTGGAAACAAGCAGGGTGTCTGGTTGCAACTGTCTCAGAGAAATAAGTGAGAGATAGTATGCACATAATCACTATTAAAATAACTCTCCAAGATGATCAAAACATAAGAGAACAAAATCAATTAAAATATAAATCAAGGTATAGGAAATATAATATGGTTTCAACAAACACAAATATATATCAAATAATAATTGGTTTCTAAGAACAATGGTCTCAGAACACAAGACATATATGGAATAATAAAATTGGTCTCAAAATATGATAAAACAAGACACCCTCTTCCAAATAGGATTTTCTCTATATACTAAAGAGAGAAGATATAAAGTAAAAGTCCTTCTCTACTATTGATTCTTGAATTATTTCTCTAAAATATACTTTAGTAACTTCAGTTAATTAACACTTCTAAAAGGTTGTTGCCTCATCAAAACCTTATCCGGGAAAACTTTGTTAATCAAGGGTAATATCGCAGGTAAAGGGAAAAGAGTATAACACATCACACAAACTAGAATCTAATCAAATTTTACATATTTACTATATGCCGTGATTTACATCATGACAGCGCCTTATGTTAATGTGGTTTTTTTCAATTACACTACTTATTATGGAATAAGTAGTTCTGCCTATAAAAGAAATCAGCTAACATAGTGAAGAACCTGTAATATGAAGTTAGTGCGACATGAGACACCGTCTACTCCTTAAGGATTTTCCTTTTTCGAGTACATGAAGTATCCGCAAAAGTTTGAGGCAATGATACTTCCTTTTAATGTATTATGATGTGGCAGGTGTGAAGTGGACGTCTCAAAAATTTAGTATGAAGAAGGTACCTTGGTCATGGGCACAGTGGCGTATGTTAGGTTTTGTTGTTGAAATGTGTTTATAGGTGAAATACACAGTATAGTATGCTGCAACTTCTTTGTTCATACATTTCTCTAGGGCAAAAGTTGTTGCTCGTATATTGTGGAAGGGGAATTTTTATTTGAAAGACTAAGAGAATCCAGATATTTCTAATATTTCCCAAATTTTGTAGTGAAAGAGTGACTTCTTCATGTGCAGGAGAACATTGCTACTTGGTGGCTAATTTAGTCATTAGAAATGCAAGTAAACCAAATTTAATGAGATAACTTACTTCAATTGGTGCTATTTTGTAGGAGGCTTTGCTAAGGATGACAAAGGACTTATAGCCGTCAAGGCTTTGAAGAAAGACACATGAAATACTATGTATGTCACAATCGACTGAGAACAACACAAGTAGTTTTTTAATTTATGTGTAGTTTAAACAGTGCAGTAGTCGGAAGGTCCACCTTAATGTCATCAGGTTGATTTCGGCTTACTTACTATACCTATAGTGTTACCAGTATACCAAGGTTTGATACATATGTACTTCTGTTTCATATGAATTATGAACTTTGAAATCATCATTTTCTATAGACATGGTAGGTCATTCAGAGCTTGGGGATGATTTGAGGGGGGTTGTATGAAGCCAAAAAAAGAAATGCCGTAAATGTGTACTACATTGGATTGGTTGGTTCAATTTATAAAAGGTAGTTGTGACTAGGTTATGTTCAGTTCCTACCAATTACAGTGGCATACGTGCCATGAAATGTGCCACTGCAAAAACACGCATCAGGCAAGCAGTTCAATAGCATGTCATCAATTGACAGAAGTTTTAAGCCATGATCACGGTATAATACACCTACCTCATAGCTTCTAGCTAGATTAGCATGTCTAAATTAAAAATTCTATTTTTATTCCATTTCACTGGGGTACTATAGAAATGGCCAAGGTGAAAGTGAAAGCCTGACAGGGTGAAAGTAAAAGCTGAAAAGCTAGAACTCAGCGGTGATGTGGCACATGACACTTTATTTGTGGAGCCTTTAATCAAGACAACCGGGAAAGCTGAAAGTTGCACCAGATGACAGTGAAAACATCTTGTTCTTGTCAACTAAACGTCCGAAACATACTCTCCTAATTGAGAGAATAGTTGACATAATTTTGTCAGTTTTGTGTCATTTAGTATCCGTATCCCCTTGTAGTGATAGTAATGCCTTTGTAACTTGTAAGTGTTATAGAAACATTTGCTATTAAAATAATCGATTGAAAAACAAAACTATGTCTTGTACTTGCATTATAGCCAGATGCTCAAAAGCAGCAAAATTGGCATTAGAATTCAAGTACCCTCTTTTATCAATGTTTGGAACTTTATAATTAGAGTACTTTGATTCCTTGTGTATTGTTGCCAATTCACAAATGGTCTTAGAAAAGCAAATTGCCCTTTCATTAGACATATCTCTTAAAATTGAAACCAAGGTTTTAAAGATTTCAATATCTGCTTGGTAGAGTACATCTACATTGATACTTGCATATGGATTACCAAGTTTAGTAGTTCCCCCAATAAATCCCCACAAAGCACTATGTAAGAAAATACATACCAAGTCAACCATTAGCATGCATTAATCCCTCATTTTTATGCTAATTCTTCAAGACTTTTTATTCCTCATTGAAGCCAATCCTTCAAGAGACAATTCTCTTTAATTCTTCAATTAATGTTAGTCTTTAAAGGACATAACTTTCATTAAGTCCTTACCTTTCAAAGACATCCTTTGATTTTACTTATTATATTTTTGAATGCTTACCTTTATGAACATGGCTTCCTTTTATCAATTATTTAATGATAACCCTTCAAGTCACAACTTTCTTTAATTCCTTATTGACGTTAACCTCAAAACAACATGAATTTATTTTAATCAATTTTAAGCTTTTAGTTTCTCAACAATTGAATAATATTAAACAATTAAGTACTTGAGAAATTGATTATGCTTAAAATAAAAACTAATTCACCACAATAGGATAAAGTGACCAAGCCTTAGAGAAGTTACTAGAATCCTTCTAGGTGATTGAATTTTCCCTTGCCTCCATCATTGTAAGATATACCTTCTTCATTTCTTCCTCTGTACGCACAAAATACTTCTTATCAACATCACTAAGATGGTCTTTTCCACACATACAAATGCTACAAGCTAATTAGCTCTTGTTGGTGTTGTAGATACACATCACCTAGCACATCAAATTTAAAAAAACTCAAAGTTAGGAGTCAATGAATAATTCAGCTAACCATCACCATGTAATTTAATAACTTTTCAACAATCTAATGGGATAAAGAAGATAATACTCTCCTTGTTGCTTTCATCAATTATAATAAACAATAGAAAAATCAAATACCTTACATGCTTCAGGATGGTCACATACACAAGAGAACAAAAGTGGAAAAAACCCAATGAGAAGAGTCACATGGATCCACAAATTGAAGGCCACTACAAACAATTTGTTGAATTTTATTTTAGATCAAATATCAAACGTTCTCATACAATCTTTAAATCATCTTTGAATCATCTTTGAATCATCTTTGAATCAAACATTATGTAAATATCATTCACTATAACCATATACAAGTAATGTTGGCCTTACTCAAAATTGACATGCTTCAAGGGCTTCATTACAATAGAGAGACATTTGTGTAGAATTTGCAACCTTCTCTCATAACATTTAGATTTACCCTTCTCTGCACAAAAGACTAAGTAACAAAATGAGTATCAATAAAAATAATTAAATAAATGAATTAAATAGACATTAATAAACAAAACTAACAAGATAAACAAAATAAGTTTCATTTTATGGTGTCATCTATTCTAAAGCGTTCTTATTTAGATCTTATTATACATAAATTAATATAGTATTAGAAAAGAAAAAGTACCTATATTCATCACAATACAAAGAACAGCAAGCAAGACATGTCCAGCTGGCAATGATCTATTTCTGCTAGCAATATTGGCCAATAACATCACTAATGGATAGCCTGCAACCCTTCAATCGTTAGAGAGTGATGTTTGGTTGCTTTAAAAAATCAATCCAGCCACAATCTCACCCTTGCAATTGATATGTATCTAAAGTATAAAATGTCATAGTCAATTGTTAGAGATCACTAATATCTTGAATGGTGTTTATTATGACATGAAATGAACAAAAATAAATTTGAATTTTTTTGTAAACAAACATGCATTTCATGCCACCACAAAGCAGTGTCAAGTGTGGTAATGATAGAAGAATTGCTTGGATGCAATTCAACCCCTAAAGGACCAAACCCATTTTTCAATGAAAGTTATTCAATACTGCCACTTTTGGGAGAATGAGTAAAAAGGTAGGAAAAACAATTATTTTTGGAAATCCAACCATAAGATCTTGCCCTAGACTATGGGAGGTACTTGTGGAAAAAAAATCAGCTCATTCTAGATGTAGAGGAGTGAGATATTGACATTTGAAATGAAAAAAAAAGTTTTTTTCCTTGCTACCCAAAAATTTCAAAAGCCTTTGATTGCCCCTAAATCAAATAAATTGCTCTACGCAAAGTTGAGGTTTATTTTTCCCATGTAGAAGACCAAGTTAGGTAAGTGTGGGAGAATTTTCAAATGAATTGGAGGTGTGAATCATACTTTGTAAAATCTTGCAATGCCAGATGGCCATCAAATTTGCATATACACTAGGCAAAATTGGAGGATTTATGTAAAATAGTGAAATATGAATCACATTGATCTAAACGGTGAAAAGCAAGGAATCTTAGTCTACTACAACTTCAAAAAAAAAGGGTCAAAAAACAAATTCACAAAGAACTCAAAAAAGTAATGTACCAAAGGCAAAAGGCACGGAGGTATGGGAGTCCCATACTTGCCTGCAAACTAAAACTTTTCACTCATAAATCAAAATTGAATGAATTCAAAGCTCCCCACATTTATATAAATCTAAAGAACCAATTTTAGATTTTTATTTTGAAAAAACGTTATTTTGAAAAAAAAAATTGGCTACCCGATCTCGCATGTTTTCAAAAATTCATGCATACCTTCTTCAATAAATGTTGGAATGAAGAAAAAACTAGATGTCCACGTAGACCTTTGAATTCTCCATCTTCAATAAAAGATTCAAAGAATCACGCAAAGTAGTTTAGGCATAGGTACATGCCCAAAATCCCATTTGTCCCCCACAAGGACAATGGTCTTTTAGGGGTTAAAACCTTATACACTTTTTGGAGATGCAAACAACTCTGACAATGCTTCAAGTGGATCTTTGCAGTAAAAATGAGCTCTTGTGTATCAATTGGATTTGGAGCAATGTCATGTTCAATCCATCCCTATAAATACCACAAAATTTTGTAAGTTATTGCATAAGTTAAAAGTTATGACAAAAAAATCTTCAAAAGACATCAAAGATATGTAACAAAACAATATACTTATACGTTCTTGTTTATAAAATTTTCTCTTGTACTGTGATAGATCTCTAGCATTCCAAAATTGCACCGTGGATATGTCAAACAATGGGTGGTGGAGTAACTCTAGTCATGCATTTGTGTCATTTTCAATGAGCCCCATCTTATTTCTACAATTTATTATGAAATAGACAAGAGAATTGGTTGAGTTGTACATGGCTTTCTTTCTTGTGCTCATCATCACCTACATTTAAAAGTGATAAGTCCACACTTATTGAAGGCCTCATGTGGTCACCTTGTGTACAACTTGGATGGTTTGATACATTGTCAACTTGCTTAGAAACAAAACCTTCAGTGGCCACTGTTAAATTAATTCCTGATCCATGAGCCTCATGTAGATGCTTTTTCTACAAGGAATTGTCAACTGCACGACATTTGCTGCTTTCTTGGTGGGATGGCAATGCTCCACAATTGCTAAATTAAATTGATTGCACCACACCTTGTACATGCCAATTTTACAAGTTTCATCTTAAAACTTCTAATGAAGCTAAAACTTTCTCTATACACACAAAAACAAAAGAGTGCTTAGCACTCAAATTAGTAAAATCCTTTGATCATGAGAACCTTTGACCACCACAACTTGCAGCATTGAGCAAAACATTGCTCTCTAATTCCAAAAAATACTAGATAAGTTTTACTTACTTGTGAAGTTACAGAGCAAAAAAACTTTCTCTTGTACTTCTCTCGAATCCATTTGGCTTGACTTCAAGTCACCTACATTGTAAAAAGATCATATGAGATCATCAAAATTGTTGAGGTGAGGACACAAACCACAAGATGGCTGAGCTCCAAGATTTGACCGAGAATCTCAATGTCAAAAAGGGTAGTGAAGTAGAAGTCATGTTTCTTCTCTAGACTCTCAACCAAAAGCTTCAACTTTGTAATCTGCACCTTATCGTTCATTACACTACCATGATTAAATTTGCTTTCTCCCAATACACGGCCATCCACAACAGCATCAAACAGACCATAAAATACAAGAGAGAAATGCCAATAGATTCCTCATAATACTGGCACAAAAGTGTGACTGCTACCTCAAAATATGGCATTACACTATGTACAATTGCTCCTCTGCCACCATCGATACTACTTTCAAGTACTCTCAGAAAAACTTAGAAATGCAAAGAAGAAGGTAAGCAAACCCTTGTGTTGGATAAATATGATGCATGGTTGATATCTTGACTCTTGAGGCAATTGAATTGCTTGGATTGTTTGGATGGTCAATAAGGCCATCATGCTTGATTATGATAGGATGTCTTGATGATTGAGCTTTCAATTAGATGTCTTAGTTGTTTTGAATGGATTTGACTGATTAGGGGAAAACTGTGTATTTGTGCAAGTTGATGATCCTTGTTGCCTTGATTCAAAGAGATGCTGTTTCTCACTAATATTGGACTAAGCTTTCTCAACATTATTTCAAAGAGGTGCAGAGTATGTAGAAATATTTCAAGTACCACTTCTTCAAGTAGAGCTGGCAGAATGGAAAACATCACAAGCCGTGTTGTGACTCTTCTTTCTATGATGGTAAGCTCCAAGACAAATTAATTGCAATGTTATAATTTTAGGATAGCAACTAGACCATAGGAAACAAAGAGTCCACATGCTTATTTCCAAGTACTCTTGCAAAGAGACAATTTTGTAATTTATGGAAGTTATTTTTTCCTTATCAATTTTGTCAACTTGGAGGTATAATGCATGTTGCTGGATTAAACAAATCTACTTAAAAGCATTGGTAATTATCTTCAATCATACATTCAACCTCTTAATACCCCTCCACTAGTGAAAATGACACAAGCTTGTTGAAGTCAAAATTAAGTAAATAGAGAACAGTGAGCAGGTTGGTCTAAGGAGCGACTTTTGAGTTTATTTGATGTTATTGCATATCTTAGGCGGTCATTGAAAAGTGTAGGATCAATATTGGTGATCCAAAAAGATTGTAGTAAACATGTGCTACTCACCCTTGCACAAGAGGTTAAAATAATATGTTGTTTATCTGCCACCATGCGGTCACAGAGCTATTTTGTTGGGGAGTCCTAGTTTAATGTGTTGCTTTCTCTTTCCACTTCAAGTATATGAATTTTTTGAGTAAGAATTTGCATACTCTTTCATTCTACAACTTAAGTTTGGACAAAATTTTTGTTTTTGGCAGGCGGGTGCAATAGATATAATCGCTAAAGAGGAAACAAAGCAAATCTAGTATGACTTGGTTGGATCCATTTTTGCATTCCTATCAAAGTTACAAAGTTTAACAATGCACAAATTCCATAGCGAGAGTTGCAATGGATTGTTCATTACATCATTTGTTATAAATCCAAGGTTAGTGCACTTTAATCAACCTTGATAGGAACTAAGCATACTTGATTTCATCAAAAACAAACTCATTTTATCCACAATTTGTCCTACAGGCTATACCATTTGCAATTCGTATAACCTTGGCAAATGATAGCATGAAATACATTTCATCAAGTTTGATGGATGAAAAAAGAAGGTTCCTAACTAAAGAAGAACAATCCATCTACGATGACAAGAACAATTGGCAAGGTTTGCTTCCAAAAACAAATGATTTTGAATTTTACCAAGTTATAGCTCCTATTTCTACAATTTGTGACTCTCTTGTTCTTGCTTATGAGATTGGCAATTGTAATAAGCATATTGCAGGATTGTAGTTTAATTTTTATGTATTTATATTGATATCAAATGGCCTTATATTTGATTGCAAGAGTTTGCAAGAATTGCGCCCATGAGGTTGGGCCTTCAATATTTTGCGGCAATTTGAAAAGGCAAACTCCAAATATATTTGATTTTGTGTTTTGTACTTTGGTTGACAACCTTGTGTTTGTTTTTTTTATTTATGATGGACCAAAGCATTTTTTTTCTTTTTTGCCTTGGGCTCTTTGAATAGGGAAGCAGTTTATAGTGATAAATCAATATGAATTACTAGACATTGATACTTCATAGTTTTAAAATCACTATGAATTACTTGACGTGATACTTCATAATTTTAAAATCACTTAATGCTTAAAGTTACAAAATGAGTATTACGAAAACTAATTGTATCCCTATTCACTATAAATGGATGCTTGGCAAGTCAATTTTAGTGGAACAATGATAGAAGCAAGGAACAATTCACAACTTTGTTACACAAATGCCTTTAAAATGCTTGCAGGCTAGAACAAAGAGTAGCTCCAAGCCAAAATGTCATGAGGTTGAGCCAGATATCAAATGGAGGTTGTGATGAAACTAATGTCTTTCAAAACAAGCTAGATAGAATACAACCAAATACAATATTGATATTGGAAACTCTTGTAGACCGGCAAGCATAAAATAAATGGTCTTCTATTTTGTTATGAGATATTTTTCATTTGCACATTGCTTTTAATCGTAAGTTACTTTTTTCTTTGAGTACATAATTTTAAGCACCATAATCAAGTCTGGTGAATGATAATCTATCAAATTTAGTTGGAATCTTCCCTTTGTATAGACTAAATAAATTATTTGTTACAAAAATAATGATATTCTTATATAATCTCAACATTTTGCTACATTTAGATTCTGAAAAATACTATTAATAACATTGATGTTTGCGTGCTACATTTGAGTAGTTTACAAAGAGAAGAGGTTTTGGCTAGCAATAGAGGTTAGATGAGAATTGATTTAGGTCCAAGTACAAGAAGAGTGAATTGTCTTGGACATAGGTATGTATCACTTGTACATGTTATATTATCATAAGATATTGGGCTTGATGTTAATTTCCTATGATTTCAATATAAAGTAGTTGTTTCTATCTGTTGTAATTTATTATAGTGGGGCAATTGTGGTTGTTATAGTTTTGGAACAGAAGAGCCTATTGTTGCTGGTGGTGGATGCTAGAATCAAATGATGCAAGATACAGAGGCTAGGAGACACCCTTTGTCTAAACACATGTAAGTTTGAAAGTATAAACTTATATTATTTTGATACCAACTAGTGCATCTTTTGGTATATAACTCATGCATATGTTTAATGTGGTTTACAAGACATTGATTTATATTTGTCTGTATCAGGCATGATGTTTTGGAAGATCATGTAGAGGGAAAACAAAATGGAGTTGAAGCTTTTAGAGATCACATTACATTGGAGAGAAGTGCAATACAACGGCTTAGAGATGATCCTTGGAGAAAAAAGCCAAATATCTCTCAAAAGAGAACCTTGTTCTCATAGAATCCTTGAAAAAGTTCCAAGAAACCACTGCTTCAAAACCAAAATTTTGCCAATTGAAGTATGTAAAAGTATGTTAATGCATTTTTATTTAGAGATATGGTTCTTTCTTTGTTAGTAAATCTTTTGGGAGATATTTTAATTTAAAATTATTTATTTATTTACTGCAAAAGGTTATGACTGGTTGCAACAAAAACTCTTCTTGGGAATATTGTCTTTTCAACTATGTATCCCATAGAAGACACTTTGGTTGAATGCATCATGGTTGCCTTTGATATACCACATGATGACTACATTACACATGAATTTTTTTTGAAAGAATGGGGACCTCTTGGAGAGGAGGAATGTAGCTTACATTCATTTGCCACATGAAACATTTGTGAGAGAAGAAGTTCTATAACAAGAGATTTGAGAAATGAATTGATCAAAGTTCTTGAAGTAACAAACCAAAAGTAGATGCTACACCTCAAAAATTGCAAACATATGCAACATAGCTACAAACACTATGGGAAGGTATGTCAATTTGTTAATTTAATTCATATAAAATTTCATGCATTTTATTAAAATACTAAAGTGTAGATGAATGTTAATAAAATTTTCTAATAAATCACTTATGAAATTTTGTGAATTGTGTGTATAGGAGATCGTTGGAGGTTTGGAATTAACTCAATGGAGTTTCAGATCCTTATGGATCACATGCTTTTTACAATGCAATTGCTAAAGTTGTGTTAGGTAGGAGGTATAATCGAAAGGTGTGTGTGTGACTTTGGAGCAATGCATTTTTTCACCATGTGGTGAGTCAAGTTCTTTTTAACCTTGCATCCTTTGAAGTTCTAACATTAATGATGTACTTTCTCCAAATTGGCTTTAATTCTTATTGCAAAAGAATTTGGTTGTATATGGGAAAATTTTGACACAAGGCCGTGCATCCATGCATATCCGTGCTATGAAGTGTGCTGAAGATGATATCAAAAAAAAATTGTCAACAAATGTTGTGGATGATCATATTTGAAGTTGATGCAAAGTAATGAAACTAGGCCATTTAGATTTTAAAGAAGATGATTGAAGAAATTCCAATGTTTATTCTATTAATTTGATAGAGCTTAGGTGTATAGTATAGACAATGCAACTAATTGAACATTTGAACATTTGGTGAAATTGCAAATTGAATAGAATACTCTGTGTTTGTATATATGAAGAGTTACGTTGTATGCATTTTTGTTTGGCAAATGTACTTACATTGTAGATCATTGTTTGAATTTAAAAATTAATTGCTCTTAATTATTAGATTATCTATTTGAAACTAACTACCTGAAAGGTTATGGAACATTAAAACCGTAATTCAAAAATGTAAAGTTGTTTTTATGTTGTTATAGTGTAAATTTTAACAATTACTAGAGTATATTTCAATATGCAAATGGCATAAAAAATCATCATGTTTATAATAGAGTTGTTTTTATTATTATTGCAATGTGAAATGTAAAAAATATGTTTCAATGTGTAAATGACATAAAAAATCATCATGTTTATGATACTATATTTACATTGTGACAATGAACATTGTTTAGGCATTGTAATGTAGTATTTCATAAAGCTTTATTTTCCCATTGTTTCTCCATTGTTGCATTTTCTATTGGTTCTGTATTGATGACTTGATGTTATTATATTGTTCCCCAAAATAAATGAAATAATATTATTTTGACAAAAAAAATTCAACAAAACAATCATTTGCTACCTTTCAGATGTAAGTGATATATTTTGTCTTTTAATTAAATTAAACTGCTAAGGGATTTGAGTAAATTTAGAAAGTGTGAGAAGATAAGAGGATAAGCATCTTGGATGGAGTTAGGTGGGATAAGAGTACAAGCTGATGTGTCCTATGTGCTCTACACTTTAGATAAAATAGAAAAGTAGAAAAAAAAAAAGTCTCTTTAACATGTGTGTGTGAGTTAACTGCCGATGGAGAAATCCGAGTATTCAAAGAAGCATAGCTTCTAGTTTCTATCTTTTGGCAACAAAATTTTGAGAGTTTGTTTTTAATGAGGAAATCTTTCTAAAATGTATTTGCAAGTTTGATTTAAAGTTAGGATGCAATAATTATAAGTGCTTGAATTTGAGGAGATCCAATGCCATTTTTTTTTAAATGATGAGACTTCAACAAGTCATAGCTAACATTTGGTCCATATTTTTGCAACAATATTTGAATGGATTTTTCATTTTGATTTGAGCTTTCTAGAAAACTATTGATTTGACATTTGAAGTTTGAAGAGGAAGAATGGAGGTGTGAAAGCTTGGAGGTTGGCAGTCTTTTCTGAGAGCTTAGAGGTTGGCTATCTTTTGTGAGAATAATGCCAAAACTTTGAAGAACCATAATCTATAGTCTATTTGAAATTTTCTTTTGAAATTTCAAAACATGATAAAAAATTAGAATAACTTTTCAAACTATTATCACTCAAGTTATTTGGGGTATTATAGAGAGAGTTATATTGTGTGGAAGTTGGGAGGTTGGCTATCTTTTGTGACAAAAAATACCAAACTTTGAAGAGCCATAATTTTTTGTTTGTTTGATTTTTCTTTTTGAAATTTTTAAAAGTGATAGTTTGTTAGATTAACTCTACAAATTGTTCTCAATGAAGTTATTTGAAGGATTGTAGAAAGAATTATGCTGTGTGGAAATTGAGAGGTTGGGTGCCATCTTAAAACAAGAGACTCAAACTTTGTTTGATTGTAATTTTTGGACAATAATTTAGAATGAAGTGAAAATTAGAGGTTTGAGAGAGATTTGAGAGTTGTAAAGATTTGAAAGATTTAGAGATTTGACAGATTTGGAGATTTGATAGATTTGGAGGTTTAAAAGTCTCTAATAGACGAAGCCTATTATATAGAAAAGGTTGTCTCCAGAATTACCATTTAGAAGTCTGTAATAGAACGAGCCCATTTTGAAAAGCATGTGTTTTCCAAAATTCTCAATTAGAGTCTACAATGGAATAGAAGTTGCAGCCAAATGCTCCATGCATTCCCAAAGTGCGCTTCTATGTACCTGACACCATTCAAAACAAGCACATTTTGAGGCTCAACAATTTAAATAAATTTACGGAATGAAAGGATATTATAATAACTCCACAAGCGAGTTTTGAGGGAACACACACTTAACAACAACACATGTCTACTACTACAACCTTAATTACAAATACAAAATATATAGCCATGTCATATGTAACATGAACTTATGCATTAATAGAAATACTTGTAGATAATGACGTGGCAAAGAGTATGATGTTTGACAGAACACAGTAATGTCATTACAAACGTGCAAGAAAACCGCCTAAACACATCTATCCAATTGATAGTGTTTTCAATGCAAAATTGAACATAAGTAATTTGTATTTTTTTGTTTGCAAAATAAGTCATTGAAAACACAAAAATAGCTTTGAAAACTTGTATAATTGAACGTGCATTTCTACTAGTGTTTAAATTCTAATCTAAGCACTCCATAAATGTCTTATTTTATGTGCATAGAAAATAAGACATATATGCTTAGATTAGAAAATTAAAATATACGGCATGTGCACATCTGAGCTACATCAGGTTCAATGGTTGGTAATGGGTATACCTACCTTATTGGAGTCAATTTTCCTATATGCACGGAATGGCCTTGAGGCCAAAAGATGAGGCCGTTAGAATAAATCTTGATAGTTTCAAGAAGAAATTGTACAAAATAATATATAGCTCAAGTAAAGTTATTGAAATATTTGTTTTATCCAATGGCATTGACTATCCTAGAAGAACATTTTATTCAAATAATCAAATTTCACTAATATCTGGTATTTGTCTTGAAGCCAAAAACTTGTTTTTCATTTTTGGAGGACTTGATTTTGGGAGTTGAGACTACGTCAAAAACTTGCTTATAGATAATAGAATAGGTTATGAAGATTTGACATTGACTCTTAACCCCTAAATCCCTAGAGCTTTTATTTTGTCAAATGACACTTAAAACTGCCATTTTTATTGTAAAGAGTAAAAAAGTTTAAAAATTGGCCTTTTTGCATACTTGACCGTAGGATCTTGTACTAGACTAGTATAAGAATGTGTCATACAAAACTCAAGAACTTTGACTATTTAGATTGGAAGATATCTGCATTCAAAGTGCAAAAAACAAGGTTTTTTGCACCTTGCATGACTATATTATTTGACTTTGAACTTTTTTAACTTCAAATTTTTGCACCACAAAGTTTTGAGGTTTATTTTTCAACCGGGGAAAATTGAGTTGAGAATCTTTGGAAAAAAATTAATACAAAAAATACTTAATTTTCATTCTTAAAAAAAACATTAGGTAGAAGAAGGTTTGAGATTGAACAAAAACTTCAATTGTTAATAACCATGCAATGGAATTGAAATGCAATAATTCCAATGGTGAGATTGTTCTAGAGAGCAAACTTCACCCTTTCCAACAATTTTTTTTGAAAAAATGTTAAAATTGCATTCAAAAATGAAGTTTATAAGATATTTTTTTTAAAAGATGCTTGAGGTGCCCAAAAAACAAGATTGTCCATAACTTTCTCATAACTAGCCCAAAAGAAATGAATCAAAGCTTCAAATATAGAAAAAATATATAACCTATGAGAAGAAAAAACCAAATAAAAAATTTAAAAAAAAAGATTTTGTAAAAAAAAATATGCTCAATCTCCATAAATTTTTGCTTATCTAGGCATAATTTTTTCTCCTCGACATAGATTGGAATAAAAATTAGATTCTCCAAAAGCTAATGTGTACTTCTATCTTCAAAAAAAGTTTTGAAAAATCAAGACAAAATTTGAGGTCATAGGTACCTGCCCAAAATCCCATTTGTCCCCCGAGGGGACACTCAGGGATTTATGGGTTAATAAATCCAAAAGTTTGAGATTGTTTTTTAGAAGATTAACCAATAAAAGCAAGTTCAAGAGTTAACCCCTCACCACCCATGGTGTTTTTGAGTATCTCAAAATTTGCTTGAAAGTGAACAAAATGCTGACATTTTGATCAATCTTATCAATTTTCTCTATAGCGCAACCGTACAAATTCAAAGTGGACATGTTATAGATCACATAGGAAAAGAAATCACAACAATATCATATATGGATTGAAAGATTATAATGTTTGATCATGAGGTGTTAAAATTGCAAAAGTGATTTGAAGTCTTTCAATCCTCTTTTTGCATCTCAAACCTACAATTGAGGGTACCAAAAAAATATGAGTATGTAAAGTATAACATGCATAACCCCAATCAATTTACAGCTTCTCAAAACCTATCATACAATTTTTTAAATTGAAATTTTTATGTGATTTTTTCTCCAAGTTCTTGTGTACTTGAGGCTCATTTCCAAGAGCCTTCAACACTAGAAAGTGAAGATTTGCAATGGACACCCTTGCACAAAATCTTGAATAGATAAATCACTCTAATTTATTAACAAAATCAGACTCTTGATGCTAAAGCTAGACTTCAGTAAGAATTTAAAAATAATAATAATCACTCAAAAAAATCCTAAAGAAAGGTTGTGCATCTTTATATAAAATTCACATGGGCCTAGTTTGGGCCCCTTGGGCAATGAGGGGTTAAAGAGGCTTCAATATGGCCACAACTCCTTGTGTAAACTGGCCCTTAAAAATATCACGGTAATAAAAGTTGAAATTTTGACCATAAGAACTGAGTTGAATTTAGTGAATACAAAATTCTAGCTTCAAAGCTAAGTTCCAAGTATTTTCTTACATAGATTTTTCCATTATTTCTTTAACTTTGCATCTTGCATTTGAATACTCAAAAGAGGTTGAATTGGGACTTAAAGAGTTGAAACACAAAACTTGGAACCTCATATCCATTAGAATGGGAGTTTTCCATTGAAATGAGAAGTAATGTAAAGGAAAGTCGACAAAAGGTTTTATGTTAATTCAATTCGATTTTAGGTGAATTGACATAAAACCTTTCATATTTGACTTAAAATTAGAAGGTTTATTGCAATTTAAGTTGACTCAACCTAAATTGCAATAAAACTTTTCAAAACTTACCTAAAATTGAAATTTTTTATGTCTCCTTTGGTTATTTTGGGAGGTGCCCAATCTCCCATTTTAATGAATAAGTTGTTTTAGTATGAAATGTCTATTAAGGGGATATTCTTAATATACTTTTGAATAGTAGAGATTTAATTCAAATTTTGGTTGATCCCCTTGGTCAAGCAATATGGACACTAGTAAATAAGATGCAATATTAATTTAATTATATTTCCCATTTGTTTCTAAATTTGGCATGATTACATTCTAAAACAATTGAAATCAAATGCATTTGCTGCATGCTCATTCAATACCAACCAATTGCAATCAAATGATAATTTAAAGGTCAATTTGCATTCGAATTAGTGCCTTGGTTGATGATAAAATGTTGTTGTATAAATAATAAAATATGCAAGGTGAACGTGCCTAAAATCCCTATCATTCATAGATAGCAATGATTTTAATTTTAACAAAAAGTCTCTAGGTCATTTCACTAAAGCAAATTGTAGATTTTCAAGAAAACTAATCATTTTATGTAGCTAAGACTACTAAATCAAATATGCTACAATTTATGAATGTTTTTCATTTTTGTTCAAAAAGGATGAAGTTACAATTCCCAAAATTATTGCTTGTTCATAATATGTTGGGTTTTATCCTTTCTTCAATGTCGGATCGATTAATTTCTAGTTGCATAGAAAGATCTTTTTACCTTGTTCATCTTATTGTAGGTGTTTTCAAACATTTGAATGGATTTATAATAACCCTATAGTAATTTCAAATAAGAATCAATTATCTTTGCATAAATCAAATTGCATATAAATACATCATTATATATCATAGAATACAACATTTTCTAAATACAAAAGAATACAAGCAAATATACATTATTTTTTATATCTTTTTTATTGTATATACAAAAGAATACAACCTTTTCAGCCGCTCATTCTAATTGGCGAAGAGAGTGTTGGGGTGCAACTTCCAATGACTTGTTGTTAATAACAAGTGAAGCGGCTCAATTTAATTACTTGAGAGAAAGTGTTGTGATATAACTTTTAGTGACCCATTATACATTGTTGTTAACCACTACATGAGTCATGGAGCTGCTCACTTCCAATAATCCGCTATTTTGAGATTGTTTCCTACATTGGAATTCGATGAGGACGATGAGGACTAGCTTATTTAGGATGCAAGTTGAGCATTTGCTTCGCTACCTCCTCTAGGAAACCTTGTCTTATGATGGTACCAAACCACAACAAGGTGATTTGCTTATATTTCAAATGCTTTTTCAAAACAATGGTATTTGATTATGGTTTAAAGGTTTTAGAATGCATAAAGTGAAGAGAGTGTACATGCATGAAGTGGTTTACATTGAGGCTTTACTTTGAATCAAGTTGATGGCGTTTGTGAGTTAACTGGTCACTCATAGTTTAACTTTTTAAATTAACCATGGTTTGTGATAAGATTGCTAGCATAGAATTTGTTTATTTCAAGAATATTCCTATTGCCTCCGTTGGTACAACAAATACCAACGGGTACCTATACTAGTGTGTGTTTATATATATATATATATATATATATATAAGTCTCATTAGGAAAACTTTGGGCCCTAAGGCCTTGAGTTCCCAAGCATGGGAACCTTGGGCCCATACCCTCTAACCTTGCACATGCGCAATCTGATGTGGCACCATTGGTGCCACATCATTTTATTAATAAAAAAAATCAAAAAATCAAAAAAGTTTCTAATTATTTTCTAAGACTTTTTTTCTTCTTTTTTGTTCTTTTTTTTAATTAATTTTTTCTGGCGACTAGCAGCGCTAGTTCCCCACACCGGAAACAAAATTAACAGAATTTTTAAAGGCCTTATTGAGGGCTCCCATTTTTTCTAATGTTTTTACGTGTTGTATTGAGGGGTTGTGCCCCATGCATCTCCACCACCTATGCATCTCCTACCCTCCATGCTATAATTTTTTTCTATTAAATTTATACTCTACTCTGTTTTAAAGTGGATGTCCAAATTTTACTTTAGTTAAATTTATACTTAAGTCTATTTGTACACAAAATTTGTCTTCCTCCAATCAAATGGAAGACTACTACTACTAGATAAAATCTGATTGCATTTAATTATGTATATATATAGAATATAGATATTCTAATTTTGACTTTTAAATCACAACCAATCTAAAATCTTCTTCTCTACACTTGAGATTTGCATAGTCAATGCAAATTCTTCCAAAAACAAAATCTCTTATAATGTCAACAACAATTTTTATTTTTCTCCAAATTGCAAAAGGCGTTTGAAATTAAAAGATATTGCATAGTCTAACTTTTGGTTTTGCACAAAATTTTCACAAAGGCCATTTAAAGTAGAGACACCTAACTCCATTGCCTTCTTTAGTCAATACACATGCAACGTTTTTTGAAGTAATAACAATTAGATCTTAAATTGCGTCTATAAATATACATAATTGTACATATAGTACAAAATGGTCATGAAGTATAAAAACCTCTAGCAAACACTTTCAAATATTTTGTTGACCAATTAAGGATGCCCTTGGCAATCACACAATTTTTGTAAGTTCTTGCTTTCAAAACTCCCAAAATTTACAAAACAAGTTCCAATTTTCATAGCATGACTTTTAAAAGTTCCATTTCTTTGCAAGAAGAAAGCAACTTCCACACTTTGAAATTGATGGAAAACAACATCAAAGAATTTTTGCAAGAACTTTAGCAAAATGGTCAAAATATATTCTTGGCTACCTTGAACAAAGAAGCCAAGATGCAATTAGTGCATGTATTTACAACGACAAGAATACATCCAAACTAATTAAAACATACGTTCCAAGTTATTACAAGTTTACAAAAAGAGCATAGAGTATTCCATGAAAAAATGAATGGTGTATTAATAAGAGTGAAAATCACAAAACATTCACAAATAGGTGTACAATTTAAAAACAAGGCTTAATCACAATACTTTACTACAAAGGTTGTTCATGAGCCACTCACCATTGTTGCCATTGTTGGGTGTCAATTGCTTTCAATGCTTAGCTTCATGACTTCCACAAATCCTTCATAGCTTGCACGCCTAATGCTAGACAAGGTTGCACTTTCCACAGTGCACGCATTGCATTTTGTATGCAGATTAAGATGCAAACCTTCTTTGGTCTAATAGCCTACCATGTAGCATTTTATTAACCCCTAAAGGACCAACTGTCCCCTTGGGGGACAAATGGATTTCGGGCATGTACCTACAGCTAATCTACTTTTTGTGATTTTTTGAAACTATTATTGAAGATGGGGAATTCAAAGATCAACGTGAGTATCTAATTTTTTTTCATTTTGACATTTATTGAAGAAGTTATGCATGAATTTCTTAAAATGGGCAAGGGCGGGCAGCCTAGCAAGAAAATCAAAATTGCTTTTTTTTTAAAAAAAAATCTGAAATTGGTTCTTTAGATTTATACAAATCTGGAAATCTTTAAATCATTCAATTTTGATTGATGAGATGAAAGTTATAAGAAGTTTTAGTTTGCGGGTAGGTATGGGACTCCCAAACCTCCATTCTTTTTGTCTCTTATAAAGTTTATTGCTTTCCTTTTTTGAGCTCTTTTTCTTTTTTTTTTCTTTTTTTTTTCCAAGTTGTAGTGTACTAAGATTCCTTGGTTTTCACCATTTGGATCAAAGTAATTTAGATTTCTCAATTTTACATAAATTCTCCAATTTTGTATAGCGTATATGCAAATTTCATGGCCTTACAGTAGTGCAAGAATTTACAAAGTATGATCCACACCTCCATTGGATTTGAAAATTCTCCCACACATACCTAACTTGGTCTTCTACATGGAAAAAATAAACCTCAACTTTGCGTAGAGCAATTTTTTTGATTTAGGAGCCGTAAAAGGCTTCTGAAATTTCTGGGCAGCAGGGAAAAAAGCTTTTTTTTTCACTTCAAATGTCAACTTCTCACTCCTCTACTTCTAGAATGAGCTGAAATTTTTCCTACAAATACCTCCCTTAGTCTAGGGCAAGATCTTATGGTTGGATTCTCAAAAAGAACTTTTTTTGCTACCTATTTACTCATTCCCGCAAAAGTGGCAATTTTCAATGTTTTCATAGAAAAAAAGGCTTTATCCTTTAAGGGTTAACAATATTATAATTGTGTCCATATTTGCAAAAAGTCTCAAATCATGTTCATATTTTTAGCTCCTTTCAAATTGAGCTCCTACTTGTAATTCCTTTTCAAATTAAGCAGCTACATTAGAAGAGGTTGTATCCTTAGAACATTGGCTTGCTATACAGTAAGGTATTTACTCATATTTCCTTATTGGGACTTTCTTTAATCCCTAAGCATCACAAATAAAACATGAGTGTAGACAAGTGTGGGAGGGAGTTATGAAAGTAACTTGGAGTGTAAGCCACAAATGAATATATTCAGCGTAGAGTTTTGTTGGCAACTTTTCAACAAGTGCAAATCTATAATTTTGGTGAAAATCTACCGTATGGATGCAAAGATCATAAGGTTTGATCACTAGGTTGTTCTTGGAATCTAGATCCGGAAAACATCCGCTGTGACGCCAAGGGGTAAATGTAAAACCTTGTCCCCATCTATTCCATATTCAACAATGTCAATGTTCAAATTTTTTCTTAAAATGTGCACTAGCATGTAATTACTTTGTGATCATGCACCTATTTTTGTAAACTCCATGTCCTGATAAAGACAACTTCAATAACAAAAGAAATACAATACACCAAATCATATTGCATTTAAATTGCCTTACCCTCAAAAGTTACCTCATCACTTGTCACTTGGCCACTCAAAAGCACATACAAATCTCTAGATATTAGGATTTTGCATGGTTTACAACCTAGATACAGTTAGTTTGTTTATTTGCAGGTTCATTGTTGGTGCCAAAACCTTTAAGAATTGTTTATTGCAATAATTATTGACAAAAAAATACTGCAATATTTGGTATAGCTGACCAAGAAAACCGCTCATTTTGAAAAATCACTTCAAAAGAATTAAAAGAATGCCATTGATAGTAAACATGGAAATCAGCTCAAACTGACTGTTTCATTAGAGAGAGAAAGAGGAAAACAAAATATGAACAAACAAATATTCTTGTGGCCAATATTCAATTTGGGGGGACATAAGTTAACCTTTAAACGTTTAGTGGGTGGCCGTGGCTGCCCATACTGTAGCTTCAACAGTGTTTACACTATAGCTTCAACAATATTTTGATTGATGGGCACCAATAGTATTGTTTCTAAAAGTTTCAAAAGTCAATAGTGCATGCTGACCTCATGAAAATTGCAATAAGGGCAACTTGAGACCTAACACAATGATTTTCAATTTTCTCATAATTTGGATTACCTAAAAATATGAGTATATGTGATAAGATTTTTATTTGTCTTCTATAATGGATCATGTGTTTATGGTCGCTTTGGGAAAAAAACAGATGAAAAACAACTTTTTTCTATTGTACAGAATGCTATTTTAGGGCCGGAGGACAAAACACATCTTCATGGGCATTTAGGGGTTAAGCTTCTTGAAGACAAAACCAAACTAAAACATTAACCCCTAAAGGACCAGGCCCCTTTTTTTAGAAACATAGCAATTTTGGGCAAGTACCTGTGATTGGAGATTTTCATATTTTAGTCTGAAATTTTAATAGAATGTGAAGACAAGGTTTATCTTTCATATGCACTAAATTTCATTACATTTGGAGTTATGAGTAGAAAGTTATGGCCTAATATGTTGTTTTTTTCACTCAGCAGGCACATCAGGCAGATTTTTAAAAATCACTTTTTTCAAAAACAAAATATTCATATTGGTTTAGGAGATTTATGTGAATGTAGGAAGCTTTGAATTGTTCCATTTTGATCAACAAGATGAAAGTTATGAGGGTTTTTTATTTGTGGGCAGTTATGGATTCTCTACTATAAAATAAACTTTGAAGTTTTTTATTTTACTCAATTTTCATTATTTTGGAAAAAAAACAAAATGAAAGGATGTAGATTGAATATTACAACAGTACAAACACTGGGATTGGCAGTTTTCATTTCCATAATTAAATTCTTAACAATTTTGTGTTTTTAATCATTCTCTACTTCTTTTTACTTACTATTTTTTTTCCATATGTTATACAATTCCAAATGATTTGAAACTTTTTTAACATGTACTTTACCGAAGTGGAATAAGGAATTTAGAGAAGCACCACCCACATGACCTTTTTTCCTTAGGAATTTCACAATCCCAAGGGTAGATGCTCGGTTTTTCACAAGATGTTTTTGAATATTCAAACCATTCTAACTTCCAATCCACGTGGTAGAAAGCTCTGAATTTTTTTCCACATCTTCTGAGACTATTCTCCTACAAGATCCTATGGTCACATATGCATAAAATTGTTCTTGTTTTCAAATTTGGTTAATGCTCTAAAAATGGCAATTTTGAAGAGTTTTTGGTGAAAACTTTGCTTAGTCCTTTAGGGGTTAACCCTTCAAGGACCATATCCATTTTCACTAAATCCACTAAAAACAAGGGTGATAAATATAGATGTGTATTTGAATCAAATATGAACCTAATTTGAATAATTCAGCTGTATAAATGTGAAGGACACCTTGTTTGTTGTAATGTATCAAAATTTTAGTTAGATTTATCGTTGGAGGTGAAATATTATAATGACTGAGTGAGAAGTATACGGAATATCTCTAGTTTTTCATGCTTGTGTGATTTTGAATTTTAAAACTTCATGCAAGCTCTGATTGAGAAAAGCCTTACATTTCTAGAAAGCGGGGTTTCCCACCTTTCCAATAAGAGGTAATTGCAAGAATGACCTGCCAGTTTTGTTTCAAACACCCTTAGTAATATGTAGTACTCTAAAGTACTGTGAGCTTTTGAAATATATATATTTTAAATAAAATAAAATGCAAAAAATTTGTAAAGCACTTAAAATAGCATACTTGTGAAAATTCAGACCTAGAAAAAATTTATTCTAAAAGTTATGCACAAAACAAAATCACCAACGAAAAGCCAATTTCTTTCTTGCTTTTTAGAAAATAGTAAAATCATTCAAAAAAATAAAATAAAAATTGACCATTTGAA
Source organism: Ulota crispa (assembly GCA_963920765.1). Taxonomy (NCBI): domain Eukaryota; kingdom Viridiplantae; phylum Streptophyta; class Bryopsida; order Orthotrichales; family Orthotrichaceae; genus Ulota; species Ulota crispa. The sequence goes on from OY987243.1 coordinate 11,830,225, forward strand.
AACCCATTGAACACATTCACATGGTACAATTGCTTTGTTGAGGAATTTCTTTGTATTTTGCCAATGAAGGGAGATAGGATGCCCACTTTGAGACAATGTAAATGCCATGGAATTTGAAATTTTGCAAAACCCTTCTACAAATGCATGTAAGCATGCTCCACAAACAACATCCCTGATTTATAGCCCTAGAAAAGCTTTTTTGGACCCAAAATAGTACTAAAAACCACCAAAATGGCCAAGGTAGACATCCATTTGGGGGCTGCTCAAAAATAGCAAAATAATTTTAAAAAACACCAAAAAATCACTAAACGTCATCAACTTGCATGTTCATGTTATTCTAAAAGGACAAGTCAATATGACTTCTTTTGCAAAAGTTACAAGCAAAAAACAAGCCGCAGAAGGTTAGGGGGACACAATGTAGTACAAGTCATTCTTGCAATCACCCTAAGACTAGTTTCACACAAAATAGGCATTAATAGCAATCACAAGGTGTACTTAAGTGGCCAAAAAAGGGTCAATAATCCCACTTTCTTTGCTACCCTAAAATGGTTCTACAAAAAACTTGATAATTGTTATGGAAAATCTAATTTGTGAAAAATCAAGAAATGGCCTTAAATGTAGGATGACAATTTTTAAAGATGAAATGACAACACCATTTCAATGTATCTTCAAATACTACATTTATAGTGCTACTATATAGGAAAACAATATAAGCATATTTCTTAAGCAGTTTGAAATCTTTTAGGATTGTGCAATTGAAATTCAAAATACTTTTGCTTATTTAATGTATTGTGTTGTTGTTTTGATCCATCTTTGACAAAAAATGGATACTTATTTTGACGCCATGTTGTATAAACACCTTTTATTTGTCAACTTACATATTCAATTCCATTGTTGTATTTTTAGATGGATGCAAAATTCTTTTGATCACATGGATTCTTTAAGACCAAAATCCAAATTATTGAACAATTTCAATCTATAGGCCAAAACCCACTGCCTACAACCACAATATGGTCACATGGTCCTTAAAGGGTTAAATCAGCTAGCGCCTATTGCGGCACACTTAGGTCCACCAACGTCAATGCCAAAAAAAAGTCTCGAGAAAAGTGCTAAGGTAGGTATATCCATACCTAACTATATACCCAATTCTATCACTATGTACACAACATGGTCATTTTTGTTCTAGAATGAGAACCTTGGGTGTATAGTGACGGAATTGGGTACATGGTTAGGTATGGGTACCTACGTTAACATTTAAGGCCCAAAGAGTGTTGCAAAGAAAAATAAGACCAGTATTGCCCTTTTTTTGATGATTTATTTAAAATTCAAAAAATATATATATTTTTTGAGTATCAATTGTACAAAAGTGTAATATAGAAGTAAAACAACGTATGAAAAATATTCAGCCCATTTGACCAAACAGATTGTAAGGTTCTAATGTTTGAAATGAGAAAAACAACTTTTTTATTCTTGCAAGAGAAGGTCAACAGACTTTGAGCCCTCCTAAAGTAAAATTTTGTTGTACACAAAAAAAAAAATTGGCCATTCATAAGTATATGATGTTAGGTTCACTCGTTAACATTTTCAAAAGCAAATATTGACTCTAGCTTATTCTAAATCACCCTACAATGCAAAGAGGTTCAATGAATTGGCACTACATTAGTCATTTTTCATGATTTCTTGTGCAGTAAAGAAGTTTTTTATCTGAAACCCAAACAGTGAAAAGTTAGAGGCAAAAATTTGAAAGAAGTGAAAAAAAATTCAAGAACTTGAATTTATGGAATGCAAGATAATAGGGCTTGAAGTTAGAAGAAACTATTTTTTCTTGAAACCACTTGGATATAGTTAACAAGATTTAACTCCTCTTAGATTGTGATTTGTGAGCTCATTTTTTATTTTTTTATTTGAAAATTTTATACCATGTTTTATTAGTTATATACATGCTAAGTTTTAGAAGTTGATGAGCGTTTTAGCATAAGATTCTCCAAAGATGCCTGAACTGCCCAAGGTGCCCAAATTCTTTTGGGTGTTTTTACTCTAGCATCCGATTGAAGTTTTTTTTTTCACACAAAGGGATTCATTGTGTGCACCTTGTCTCCAAATTTTAGAGACATCCGCCAAAATTTGACTTAATAGGAACACGGGTACCAAAATTTCAACTGATTGTTGAACAAACAATTGTCCTTTAGGAGTTAACTAATTTATAGATGTAAGAGCCAAGATGGCAACACCATCTTTGAACACAACTGGTAATCACGTAGGCTACAACTTGCAATTAATCCCTAAAAGACCAACTATCCCCTCGGAGGACAACTGGGATATCGGGCATGTACTTACAAGTTACAACTAAACTACTTTGTGTGATTTTCTAAAACTTTCATGGAAGATGGGAAATTCAAAGATCTATGTGAGCATCTAAATTTTTCTTCATTTCAACATTGAAGAGGTTATACATGAATTTCTTGAAAAATGGGGGAGGGCAGGCAGCCTAAAAACTTCTTTAAAAACAAATTTTTTCCAAAATAAAAATATGAACCTGGTTTTTTAGGTTCACATATATGTGGGAAGCTTTACATCATTCAATTTCAATTAATGAGATGAAAGTTATGAGAAGTTTTAGTTTGCAAACAAGTATGATTTTGAGAAACTCCATACCTACCTGCAAACTAAAACTTCTCATAACTTTCATCTCATCAATCAAAGTTGAATGATTTAAAAGCCCTCCACATACATATACGTCTAAAGAACCAGTTTCATTGATTTATATCAACAAAATTAAAATTAAAAATAAATAAAAAAGGATTGCCCGAGTGCCTACCCTCCCCCATTTTTCCAAAAATTCATGCATAACTTCTTCAATAAATGTTGGAATGAAAAACAAAATTCTATGTCCATGTAAGTATTTGAGTTCCCCATCTTCCATAAAAGTCTTAGAAACTCATACAATGTAGTTTAGGTGTAAGTACATGCCCAAAATCCCGATCGTCCTTCAAGGAACAATTGGTCCTTGAGGGGGCTAACCCTTGAGCGCCCAAAGTTATTTTAGGATTTAGGAGAAAATGGAGGGGGGGTTTAATGGCCACCATAGTTTAGAAAATTACATTCAAAAAAAGTGACCGTAGGATTTGAAAAAGGACTACTTTCTTTGCTGATGGGGACCAACCATGATTGTTTTCATCGTACAAATTAAGGAAAAAAGTGAGATAAAGTTGTGGGCCCCAACAATAGGATCATGTCGCTAGGACGCTTAACCCTTGGGCGCCCAAGGGGCCAAAGTATGGCCCCTTGGTTTTGAAAAATTTCCTTGTTTGACCGTTATAATCTTTTCAATGGTACGGTGAAAGGACGTGTCTTTTTCCTTGGAACTCCAGGCTTGTGTTCACTACCAATTGGTATGGTTAATTTTTGTGGATCTCTTTAAATGATAGTTTGATTGGAATGAGTTCCAAAGGGTTTGGATGAGTGAACTTGTGCTGGGTGCTCGGGGGTTAAATAAGTTGCATTGCACATGGCAATCCATCACACGAACTAACGACATTACGGCCAAAAATCCTTCCAATCCGTGCATTCCCAGCTTACAAGAATAGAATAAGCACTTACAGTTAATCTCCGAGAAATCAAAGAAATACTGAATTGGGGGGCAGTACAGGAGCACGGGCGACCAATTGCAATTGATAGCCGGGCAATTTCAAAGGGAAAAGAATTCCTAAAGAAAGGACAAAATGAAGGGGCACGGGCAGAGGCCAGAGGGGGGAAGGGCAGAGGCCAGAGGGGGGAAGGGCAGCCGGCAGGGGGCCGGCGGAAGCTTGGGGAGGGGGGTGCAAGCTGGTTCAGCCCAGGAAATGGGCTGATGCGGCAAGGAAAAGATTTGTCCCGTCAATCATAGCCCCGACTTGGATAGGATTCCGTAATGGTGCGTGGTCTTATTCTCCTCTTCCATTGGCCGCTACCCCGCTCTTTAACCCTTAAAGTAGGGTTAAAAGGACGGGCCTACAACCATGAATTTTCTATGGAATTACAATCATCTTTTGGAAGTGATTATGGCAATGTAATTAACATCAAATTTGAATATTAAAATTTTATTAGAAGAAGGTATGTGCATACTACATGTATAGAAAATATTTATAGATTTTGGTGGAATTTTGAAATTATTGTAATGTTTTGAAACAAATGTTAAAAAATTCATATCATTTACAAAATGTATTTAATCATGTCAATTTTTTTACTATGGATGCAATTCACAATGAAGATCATCACGATGGAGTTTATCTTTGTAAAATTTAATACAATAATCATCTCATGGTAGTAGGTGCTCAACTTGTGATAATAATATATTTTTCAAAACTAAAAATATTTCAAAATTTAAAACACAAGAAGAAACTAGATTTGGTAAACTCTCTATTGCTAAGTAAGCTCAAACTCAAAACACATCATCTTAAGAGCTCACACTAAGTTTTGGTAAAAAGACCCTTGAAACTTAAAATACACTACAAGGTGGTGCATATTTACTATTCAATTGGCAAGTGGGACCCTTGTGTGAACATTATGCATACAAAAGCTATCCATGTATAGTACCAATTAATAAACATAGGTAGTTACCTATTTTGCAAGTCAAAGAACTTGCCCAATATAGACTATAGTTGGCATTCTCTTGTCTTAGCATCCTAGTTTTGTAATTCTTGTGCAACCTCGATTATGTAAACCAAATTTTAGCTCCAAAAACTCAAATCCTATTTTTGATGAATTATTTTGTATTAAATTCATGGTTTTACACAATAAATGATTGACAAACATTGGTGGTGAATTTTTAAGATATGATTGCATGGGTATGTAGGAAACATCCATGAGCACATCTTTTCTTTTTACAAACATCTTCAAAAGTTTAAAAATTCCTTCAATAGCAATTCTAATGTTGGGGTGATCATGACCAAATCTAGAAAATTGAACATATCAAAAATTTTAATTAGCTTTTTGCAGATAAACATACCATCATGCTCAAAGGTACAAACTTAATCATGATATATGATTTAAATAACAAAATATAATTACCATAAAGAAATATCTATTTTTCTAAACTTGGTCGTGATCACCCCAACGTTAGAATTGCTATTGAAGGAATTTTAAACTTTTGAAGATATTTGTAAAAAGAAAAGATGTGCTCATGGATGTTTCCTACATACCCATGCAATCATATCTTAAAAATTCACCACCAATGTTTGTCAATCATTTATTGTGTAAAACCATGAATTTAATACAAAATAATTCATCAAAAATGAGATTTGAGTTTTTTGGAGCTAAAATTTGGTTTACATAATTGAGATTGCACAAAAATTACAAAACTAGGATACTAAGACAAGAGAATGCCAACTATAGTCTATATTGGGCAAGTTCTTTGAATTGCAAAATAGGTAACTACCTATCTTTATTAACTAATACTAAACATGTACTAAAATGTATTATCTATGTTCCAACAAAATTTAGGATGAGAAACCATGTTATTCCGCTTCCGTAGTTACACTTAGTCATTTAAAAGCTAGAAATTGGTTGCAATGACATTCAATGGTCAAGGCCTGGTTCAGACTAGAGGTTGGACAAAGCAGCAAAATTGGCACCCTTGCCGGTAGTTTGTCAATTGGAAACTTTTCCATAACATTGTGTGTCATCCAAGAGTGTGTTTCTATTGGACAAGTTTGGTACCACCCTTGGAGCAAGCCCCAAAACTTCACTAAGGTAGGAGCACCCATAAGCATTGGTGTCTCCATAACTGTCACCTCTAAAATTGTGAGATAAATAGATGTAATTACAAGGATGTACAACATGTGAACATGAAACCTTAGTGTTGGTTATGGGTACAATGGCAGTTTGCTCTTTGAAAATTCACGACTTATTCTCATAGTATCCAAACGATACATTTGAAAGTGCAAACTCATTATTTTTCTGTTGCTAACATGATTCTACAATTTGCTAGATGTTTCTTAATAGTCATCATGTTCAAAACCCTTAAACTGAGGGCGGCTTCACATTATGACCGGCCAAGTCGAGAGGCCATCAAATTGAGTGGCCAAACTTTGCTGAGAGGCCAAGAAAATCTGCTGTAAATAGACAATAAATGCTGAAAGTAACAACAGTAAATGTTGAAACTAATGGCCTCTTGCCCATCGTTTGGGTCTCCATTTTTGCTAGACCCAAAATTCCCTTAGAGAGGCCGTCAACCTTGGATGATAAAGTGCTGCCATGTAGGCAAATGGGGGATGATGGCCTTTTGGCCTCTAGCCCCTAAAGGATTGTTTCTCTGTTTGGGGGACAAATGGATTTTGGGCACGGACCTATGGTTAAACTATTTTGTACAATTTTTTGAAACTTTTATTGTAAGTGGGGAATTCAAAGATCTATGTGGGCATCTAATTTTTCCTTCATTTTGACATTTGATGAAGAAATTATGCATGATTTTAAGAAAATTTGGGGAGGACTGCACTTCCAGGCAGCCCAAAAATTTCTTTAAAAATTACATTTTTTGAAATTTTTTTTGAAGTTGGTTTGTTAGATTTTTTTATATGTAAGTAGCTTTGAATCATTCAATTTCAATCAATGAGATGAAAGTTATGAGGAGTTTTTGTTTGCGGGTAGTTAGGGACTCTCTACTCTAAAATGAACTTTGAAGTCCTTTATTTTACTCAATTTTCATTATTTTAGAAAAAACATTAAACCAAAAGAAGTAGATTGTTTATCGCAATGTTACAACCATTGAGATTTGCATTTTTCACTTCAGTAATTGAATTCTTAACAATTTAGTATTTTGACTCATTCTCTACTTCTTTATACTTACTATTTTTTTCCCATGTGTTGTATAGTTCCAATTGATTTGAAAATTGTCCAACATATAACTAACTTGATCTCCTACATGGGAAAAATAAACCTCAACTTTGTGTAGAGTAATTTTTTTGATATAAGAGTGGTTAAAGACTTCTGAAATTTTTGGGCAGCAGGGAAAAAAACTTTTTTTGCACTTTAAATGTAAATATCTCACTCCTCGCCATCTAAATTGACTTTACTTTTTCCCACAAGTTCCTCTACCAGTCTAGAGCAAGATCCTACGCTTAGATTTTAAAAAAACAAATTTTCTTACTTTTGTACTCATTCCCCCTAGTAGTGGCAGTTATCAGTGACTTTAACTTGAGGAAAAGGCTCAGTCCTTTAGGGGCTTGTGTGAAGAATGAGCGGCCGGACTCTTGATTTCGTGCAATGTAATTGGTGTAGACTTATGGCCTCTCGACCTTCGGCCATAGTGTGAAGCCGCCCTAACGCTTATGGGTGTTTCTACCTTATCTTGGTCACTGACGTGACTATAGTGGTTGGTGAACATGAATGTTAACCCCTAAAGGACCAGACCCTCTTTTATAGAAACATAGTGATTCTAGGCAGGTACTTGTGGTTGGAGCTTTTGATATTTTATGCTGGAATTTTAATAGAATGTGGGACGAGGTTTATCTCTCATATGCACTAAATTTCATGACATTTGGAGTTATGAGTAAAGAATAATGGCCTAATATGTTGTTTTTTACGTTTAATGGGCAGCCTAGGCAGATTTTTAAAAACCACTTTTTTCAAAAACAAAATTTTTAGATTGGTTGAGTAGATTTATGTGAATGTAGGAAGCTTTGAATCGTTCCATTTTGATCAACAAGATGAAAGTTATGAGGATTTTTAGTTTGCGGGTAGTTATGGATTCACTACTCTAAAATTAACTCTAAAGTCCTTTATTTTACTCAATTTTCATTATTTTGGAAAAAAAAAACAAAACGAAAGGATGTAGATTGAATATTACAACAGTACAAACACTGGGATTGGCAGTTTTCATTTCCATAATTAAATTCCTAACAATTTTGTGTTTTTAATCATTCTCTACTTCTTTTTACTTACTATTTTTTTTCCATATGTTATACAATTCCAAATGATTTGAAACTTTTTTAACATGTACTTTACCGAAGTGGAATAAGGAATTTAGAGAAGCACCACCCACATGACCTTTTTTCCTTAGGAATTTCACAATCCCAAGGGTAGATGCCCGATTTTTCACAAGATGTTTTTGAATATTCAAACCATTCTAACTTCCAATCCAAGCGGCGGAAAACTCTGAATTTTTTTCCACATCTTCTAAAACTATTCTTCTACAAGATCCTACGGTCACATATGATTAAAAATATTTTTGTTTTCAAATTTGGTTGATGCTCTAAAAAAGACAGTTTTGGAGAATTTTTGGTAAAAACTTTGCTTAGACCTTTAGAGGTTAAAGTACCAAACAAACCCTCAGTTTGAACTCTGTACCGGACAAAAATCATATTTCAACCAATCATGTTTGAAAAAATTTCAGCCGGTCGGTAGTCTGAATCGGGCCTACGTGAGCACCAATGGTACCGCGTCCTTCACATGCTGGCAGTCCCAAAATCTCATCGGACGGCTGTCTGAGTCCCGAAGAAGATGCGGCCATTGATTGCTCGACACGGCAGAAGGCGCGATGCGACTGGGGCCACGTTCATCAGCTCTTTCGTCCCCGTCTTCATCCTTCAATCGCGTGCGTGGTTTGCTATTGCAACCACTCCGTGCGTCCCACTTGGCCTTCTCTCAGGGGATCCGTGATAAGTTCACTGGGCGCCCTCTATTGCTCAGTAGTTTCCTTTTCTGCTTACAGTCCATCCAACAGAACCTACAGAAAATTGGCGGATGGATAGAATGAGGTGGATAGTTCTTCATCCGTTCCTGAAGCCTTTAGAGCATCTCCACCCCAGCTGCCAGGCCGGGCTCATCAAGCTGCCAGGCTGGGCTCATCAAGCTGCCAGGCCAGGCTCATCAGGCTGGCAGGCTGCGGGGTGGGAGGCAAAGCGGGGGGCGACGAGGAGACTCTCGAAGTCCCACCCGGGCCGGAGCTTGGGCCGCTGGGCCGTCCAAATCTCAAAATTGTTGCCTGACCAAAATCATGCATTCCGTCCATGCACCATGTGTCGAAAGCATATTGGTAAGTCCAACCGCCATTTTTCCTTCCCAGGCCACCATCTGGGAAGGATTTGGCGGGGTTGTACGCCCAAACCCGGCTAGCCGCACCCCCGACCTAGCAATGCCAGCGCGGGGTGGGGTGCCAATTTCCCCCGCCCCGCTAGGCTTGCGCTTTGGCTGCGAGCTCGCGGACGGGTGAAGATGGCCTTAGGCCAAATCCACCTGAACCGCTGGCTTGGCTTACAATGCCGGCCTAGCGGGTCCGAGAACTCCAGGCCTCTTCCACCTAGTGCCGGTAGCGCTAAGCTGGAGGGGGTGGCTTGCTGGCCGGGGGAGGTCAAACCCGCCATATTCCTCCCGGATGGCGGGTGGGAGGAGAAATATGCCGAGGCCAACTCCTAATGCCAAGTCGCCACATGTCTGACAAATATTTGCAACGATAGTATCCAATTTGTAGGTGCCAAGTGTCAAGCAGCCATTTGCTGAAGGAACACTAGTTTGGTAACCGGGAACCTTGAACGGGATAGCGGTGTGTGAGGGCCTGGACAGGGTGGGCCGCGAGAGCTCCCCCGCTACCCCGCTACCCCGTTGTGCTCTTCCACCCAGCTGCCTGCTGGGCTGGAGAGCCTTGCTTGGCGGTCGGGGTGGAGATACTCTTAGGGGTTTAAGTTAACCCCTAAAGGACCACTTGTCCCTACGGGGGACAAATGAGATTTTGGGCATGTACTTGTGGCTAAAATACTTTGTGTAATATTTTGAAACTTTTATGGGAGATGGGGATTTTGAAGATCTTTGTGGGCATCTAATTTTTACCTCATTCCAACATTCATTGAAGAAGTTAAAAATGAAGTTATGAGAATTTTAGTTCGGCATTCAGGCCAAAAATTTCCGTAAAAATTTTATTTTTGTAAAATAAAAATTTGAGGTTAGTTCTTTAGACTTACATATATGTGGGAAGCTTTGAATCATTCAATTCTAATTGATGAGATGAAAGTTATGAGAAGTTTTAGTTTGCAGGTAGGTGTGGAAAATCTCAAAACTATGCCTATACTTCAACAAAAGCTTCTCATAACTTTCATCTCATCAATTAGAATTGAATGATTCAAAGCTTCTCACATATATGTAAGTCTAAACAACTAACCTCAAATTTTTGTTTTAAAAAATGTAATTTTTAAAGAAATTTTTGGGCTGCCCGCCAAACTAAAACTCTCATAAATTCATTTTTAACTTCTTCAATAAATGTCGAAATGAGGTAAAAATTAGATGCCCACACAAATCTTTGAATTCCCCATCTTCCATAAAAGTTTCAAAATATTACACAAAGTAGTTTAGCCATAAGTACATGCCCAAAATCCCATTTGTCCCCCTTTGGGACAAGTGGTCCTTTAGGGGTTAAGGTAGGAACAGCCATAAGCGTTAGTGCCCCCATAACCGTCACCTCTAATATCTTAACAAATTTGTAGAAGTAAATAGGTGTAATTACAAGGATGTACGCCGTGTGAATATGAAACCTTAGTGTTGGTTATGGGTATAATGGTAGGTTGCTCTTTAAAAATTCACAACTTATTCTCATAATATCCAAATACACTCAAAAGTGCAAACTCATTATTTTTCTGTTGCTAACATGATCCTAAAATTTGCTAGATGTTTATTACTAGTCATCATGTTCAAAACCCTTAAACTAAAGCTTATGGGTGTTCCTACCTTAGAGGTAGGTTGGGTGTACCTAGATCTGATTGTGGACCTAATGGTATCCTTATGTACGCATGGTGGTGATTTTACAACTCAAATCTAGATAAGCTATAGATGGCTTGTTTCTTGTATCCCAACAAATAAGCTATCTATGACGTGCCTAGATTTTAGTTGTAAAATCACCACCGTATGTGCATATGCATGCCATTAGGTACACGGTCAGATTTGGGTACACTTACCTTAGTCACACCATCTTTACTCCATTCTCAATCTTTAGAGAATAAAGATGTGATAGTTTTTACCTTGATTTGAGGAAGCTTCATTCTTTGAAGATTTAAAATCTATTCTCTTCATCTTCAAACGAGAAGAATGGGATGAAGAAGACTTTGCATGCAAAGTTTTTATTTAAGTTTGTCCTTGTCACCCGCATTCTTCTTGTTTTTATCCTTTCTCCTTCTGCTTTCACGCTAGCTCCTTTTGCTTTCATTACCAAGCAAGCCACTCTCCATTTTTCACTTCCCACAAAAAGAAATCACACCTTCTTCATGGAAAAGTGCTTCCATTAATTTGTACTTCAACTCCACAACTTTTCATTCTTTGTAGAAATTTCATTCTCAAAAAAGTGTGACTATCCCTATTGTTTGTTTCTTTGTGTAGAAATGTACATCCGGCCGTTCTTTCCATGCCCCATATTGCCCACTGCAATCTCCAAATTGGATTGGTGGACAGGTTGAAAACAAAGAGTTGTAGCTTTACACTATGTCTTGCAATCACATATGACTCATGATTATGATTGATATGTCTTATGTTCCTAGTTCAAATTTCTTTAAAACTGCTTTTTAATGGAAGCGAGGTAGCTTTCTTTGGAGGATTTGGTGCTAAGAAAGTAGAACTTAGTTTTAAGAATTGGAATTATCAACAATGGAACTAGTTTTCCAATTTCTTTTGTAGAAAAATTGGATAGACCATTGGCCCTTTTGGGGGCCAAATCGGATTTTGGGCATGTACCTATGGTTACACTACTTTGTGCGATTTTTTGAAATTTTTATGGAACATCAAGAATTCAAAAATCTACTTGGGCATATAAATTTTTAAAATTTTGACATTTATTGAAGAAGCAAAAAGTGAAAATTTGGAAAACGGAGGTGGGCGGGCAGTCAAAAAACTTTTTTAAAAATTGCATTTTTTTCAAATAAAAATATGAAATAGGTTCTTTATACTTATATATATGTGGGGGGTTTTGAATCATTCAATTTTGATTGATGAGATGAAAATTATGAGAAGTTTTAGTTTGTAGGTAGATATGGTTTTAAGAGGCTCCATACCTACCCGCAAACCAAAACTTCTCATAACTTTCATCTCATTTATCAAGATTGAATGATTCAAAGCCCCCCCCCCCACATATATATAAGTCTAAAGAACCTATTTTGTATTTTTATTTGAAAAAAATGCAATTTTAAAGAAGTTTTTTGACTGCCCGCCCAACCCCATTTTCCAAATTTTCATTTTTAACTTCTTCAATAAATGTTGAAATGAAGAAAAATTTAGATGCCCACACAAATCTTTGAATTCTTGATGTTCCATAAAAATTTCAAAAAATTGCACAAAAGTAGTTTAGCCATAGGTACATGCCCAAAATCCCATTTGTCTCCCGAAGGGACAACGGTTCTTTAGGAGTTAAGTAAAATATTTTTGAGCCTTTATAACACAAGAAGTAATTGTGCTCCTTGATGCTTTGTCCATATAGGGTTGGTTTTCTTTTCAAGTAAGATACATACTCAAGTTTTGTTCAAGACATCTTTTTTAAATGCAATATTGCTTCTACCAAGGTTCATAGCTGATAAAGTTGAAATATAATGTATAAAGATGGGACTTGAGAGGTTGTTTGACCCACACCTGACCATAAGAGGTATGTTGAACTGTGTCTCACTCAAGTAGCAATCTTACAAGTTCTAGTTCAAGACCATGTTGCAAAACTTGACTTTGTTGCATTGAAAAGAAGACAACAGGTATTGTAAGAAAGTTTGGTATATTTCTAATACTAAAAGTTTGAAAAATGTTGACATGTGGGCTTTTCAAGTGTACAAGGACTATATCTGCTGTAAACTTTTATTAGTTTCCAAAAGATCAAGAGGTGCTTTAAGTTTTGCAAAAAAGTGAGGACATGCTTTAATGTGCATTCTAGAAGAATAAATAGATTTTGGAACAAAACTTTTGAACAAGGATCCTCATACATGCATGATTAGATTCACATTGCCCACCATTTGCCCTAACCAATATTCATTTATAAATTTTGAAAAAACAAATTAATATTTCTTCTACAATTTTGATATGGACTAAGAATTAATGATTTTCATGAGAAATTACTTTCTTCTATATCCATGTTTAGTTCTTGTTGTAGTTATCAAAGATTTTTATTGTAATATTTTGAAGTTTTTTTGAAGAGTATTATTTTGAATTGGGAAAGTCTCTTCCAAGGACAATATGTACTTGTGCACAATGAACCAAATAATAGTCAAATACATGTTTTGAATTCTGGAATAGTTATAAATACAAGTTTTGAGCTCTGGTTATAATGAAATAAGAAGAAAAAAAAGAAGAAGATAAGAATCCAATAATATGTGAATGAAAAAAAGCATGTACATGTGTGCATGGAACTTGTTTGAAATCACTCATTGCACAATATAAGAATAGTTAACACCATATTCATTAAATTGGGAAAAACAAAGGTACCATTTTGTGCTCCACCTCAAACCCAAAAAGTTACCCTAAACCAGATTTGAAGGTATTAGATTCAATTTAAGCCACTAAGGTTTTTTCCCTCACAAATTCCTCCTCTCAAGTAAGGGCACGTGTACCATAAAAAGCTGCAAGTTTGGCTTTAAGTGGCCACTGAAAACTTTTGAAAGTCCCAAAATATATTGTTTTTCCCAATTTAAGGAATATGGTGTTAATTGTTTATTAAGAAATTCATGTTTATTATTGGATGCGCTTCACTACAAGCACTGCATTTGAAATAGTACAACAGGAAACTCCATTAAAAATAGCATTACAAATGCTCCACTAAAAATAGTAGACACTGAGACTAAAATCTAATTGAAATTCTTCTAAGTAACCAAATTATATTGGGGATATTACAAATACGTGCATGAAATGAAGTTTTTTGTAGATAGGGGCACAGTTTCAAAATAATTTGTAAGTTTTAACAAATTTCTTTGGTTGGGAAATTGGTTGCTTCAGGTACATTGCGATAAATGTTTGTTAACTTTCAAAAAAAACTTAAAGGCCTCTCTAAATTGAGTCTAAATAAAGAAAATTTACTAAAAGAGATGGCAGTTTTTTAGAGAAACTTCTAAGTTTTTTGGGAGTTAGCTAGTAATTTATGTGATGTATCTAAATCAACCAATGTCCAGACAAAAAAAATTACAAAACTTTACAAAGAAATTTGAAACTATGCCCTTATTTGTAATAATATTGAAACTATGTTCCTATCTATAATGTTTTTCACTTTCATGCCCCTAATTGTAATTTCCTTATTTATATTTGTTGCGTAGAGAATCTAAATTAAAACTTTGAATCTTTAAAAGGCTTTGTTAACAAGGGGCACAACAAAAGCTGGAAAATGGCTCACAACAAAATGAATGCTAGAAACAAAGAAAATGTAGATTTTGTTGATAACCAAAATAATACTTAACCCCTAAAGGCCTAGCTGTCCCCTCGGAGGACAATTGAGATTTCGGGCATGTATCTATAGCTAATCTAGTTTTTGTGATTTTATAAAACTTTTATAGAAGGTGGGGAATTCCAAGACCTACTCGAGAATCTAATTTTTTTTGTCATTATGACATTTGACGAAGAAGATATGCAAGAATTTTTGCTGCTCAAAGGAGGGTGGGCAATTTGGGTAGCCCAAAAACTTCTTAAAAATTCTTATTTTCTAAAAATAGAAATTTGAAATTGGTTCTTCAGATTATTTTATATGTGGGAAGCTTTTAATCATTCAACTTCAATCAATGAGAAGAGAATTTTTGAGATGTTTTAGTTTGTGGGCATTTATGGATTCTCTACTCTAAAATAAACTTTGAAGTCCTTTATTTTCCACAATTTTTAATATTTTGGAAAAAAACTAAACCTCAGGAAGCAAATTGTTTAACACAACATTATAACTATTGGGATTTTCATTTTTTCATTTTAATAATTAAATTCTTAACAATTTAGTAATTTTACTCATTCTCTACTTCTTTTTACTTACAAATTTCCCCCATATGTTTTATAGTTCCAATTGATTTGAAAATTCTCCCACACATACCTAAGTGGGTTTGCTACATGGAAAAAATAAACCTCAACTTTGTGTAGAGCAATTTTTTTCATGTAAGTGTGGATAAAGACTTCTGAATTTTTTTGGATAGCACAAAATGAAACCCTATTTTTTCACTTTAGATGTAAATATTTCCCTCCTCTCCATCTAGAATGACATGATTTTTTCCCAGAAGTACCTCTTCTAGTACGAGGCAAAATCCTATAGCTGGATTTGCAAAACAAACATTATTTCCTTCTTTTCTACTCATTCCCCCAAAGTGGCTCATTCCCCCAAAGTGGCTCATTCCCCCAAAGTGGCAATTAACAGTGACTTTCACTCCAGAAAACTGCTTGGGCCTTTACGGGTAAACTTGGCATTTCTTGAAACTAGAGAGGGATTTCACGAACCTCGTTTGTCCAAAATCCATTCAAAAGTCTTGGTGCCCACCAATACCCAGAGAATTTGTGTGTGATAGTGACGAATCAACAGTGCAGCGAAGCAGCGAATCTGGAAAACGACTGTGCCTTAGCACAGAACCACGGACAGCGGGCAGCCCCATATGGAAACAAAAAGTCGTCATTCTCCCCGAGTCGTATGCATTAGCAACTTTGGATGAAACCTCGTCGGTGGATGGGCGGAAGTGGTCGACGGAGGTTGAGGGTTCGACGACGGAAGTTGAGGGTTCGTCGACGGAGCAGGGAGAGGGAGAGGAAGGGGGCATGCACACGGACACAATGACGCGCACTGCTGGCTTGCAGAGCTGTTTGCGGGACTTTCGCCATTGCTGGCTGGCTTTGCTCTGTTTTCGTTCAGAATTTCCGAGCGATTGTGATTTGTCGCTTGTGATTTTGCATCTCGCACTTGGCGTTTCGACAGGTGTACTCGATAGGCGCCAATACAATCGAGGATTGTTGCTTTCGAGGGTTGGTCTCTCGAGCCAATTGGCTTTTTAATTCCATCGCCGGACTGCCCTTCCCCGGACTTTGTAGCGGTCGTCGTGTGCAGGTGCGACCTCCGGAGAGGTGCAGAATCTCGGAATGCAGATGCGTGTCTGTTGTGCCTCTCGTCAGCAGGCAGCTGGTCGAACAAGAAATTGCAGCGTTCCAGAGATTGTCTATTTAGTTACTTTAGCCGGCGAACTTCTTGCGTCGAGTATCGTATCGTTTCTCTGTTGGTAGTTTGATCCATCTTGGTGAGAAAGTGTGCTCTTGTGTGGGAAGAGGAATCCTTCGTCGATAACGTAGTCGATCCCGTTTGTAACGCCAACCCTAACTTTTAGAAGTCTTTTGCCAACGAGAGAGAATGGTCTTGGTTCTGGCTATCGTGCGGCATTGGAGGACGAGTGGCTCTTTGCAGCCATAGCCACTTTGGAGTTGGTACGCCAAAATCATTTGGGATGAGCAGGAACATATGAGCTCCGACGGTGCAGTTAGCGTGTGCAGATGGCTTCCTGGATTACGAGCTCGTGACACTAAATCTATGGTGTTTCGGTCCATGTAAATTGGAATGATATTGTTCGGCGCGAGTGACTAGGGTTGCAGTAACGGTAGAGGTCGTGATTGAAGAGTTTGGGGTTTCCAGGTTGGTAGGAGGGGGGGGGGGGGGGGGGGGGAAGAGGTGTATGGGCAGAGACGAACTCCGAGGATGAGGGAGACGCAGCAGCCCATTCCGTCGGGGTTACAGTACTCAGGGTTTGCGGCGACGCCGGTTACGAATCCCATGAGCTCTCAACAACCAGACAGTGCCAAAACCAAACACATATTGTCGCGGTACCGCCTCATCGCACCGAGGCCAGTGGCGGGGGTGAGCATAGATCAGACCACGACGGACACGCCTTCGGTGTCGTCTCTGTCCGCGGACAATGCCAGCACCACCGAGTACAAGCCCGGAAAGCGCTCCCGCAAGCGCCCGCCGGATGCCGTCACCAAGTCGGGGAAGAAGAAGCTGATCCAGAAGCCGAAGACGGAAGAGGCGACTCCGCAGCACGTGGAGCGTCATCCGCACGCCGGTCACGGGTACAATCTCACGCCGCTCTTCCCCGTGGGCGTTGCGCAGAAGTTCGGTCCCGGCGGCTGGCAGCGGTTCCACGACAGCTTCGATCCCCGCGACCATGGGAGCGGCGTCTCGGTGTCGCTGTCGCTGTCTGCCGCGACGCAATCGCCACCGGAAGACATTGGTCTGGGGCTCCAGGTGGGAGGCGCGGGCGACGACGCAGGGTTCATGGACCGAGCAGCTCGCTTGCAATCAAGCTTCGGTGGCGAGAATGAGGTGTCGCGCTTGTTTCGACCGAGCGAGTCGCGGTTCATGGGCGGTGGCCCTTCGGTGTCGACGAGCTTCGGCACCGAGAGCGAGGTGTGCTCGTCGGAGGGAAGCGACAAGCCGGACGTGGTGACTCTGTCTCTCCTTCCCGACACGCCTTCGAACGTGAAGACTGTGATCACGTCTTCCACGCTGTCGACTTTGCCGCTTCTGCGCTCCGACCTGCGGTGGTCGACAACGACTCGGGAGAGTTCCGCCACGATGAGCGGCGATTTGAACACCAGCTTAACCATGTCCAGCACCGGACCCTTGGTAGACACCAGGACCACCACCACCGAGACAACGACAACTACGTCGATGCCGGTGAGCCCCTGGTTCGCGCGAACCCCAACGGCGGCGGATCTCGGCGCCACCGCCATGGACATTCACGCGTTGGAGCAGCAATACGGCGGATCCTCCGAGGCCGTGTTGCTGACGGACGTCTTCGACCAGATCTTGTGGGCGAACGCTGCGTTTCATCGAATGTCCAGCGAGAAAACCAGCAGCCGAGCACAGGTTTGCCATCTCCCCAGTCGCTCGGATGCCCTAAATCCCCTTTTTTTCTGGTAGCATTCTTACACCGGGAATTCACAACTTCCAGAAAATGGGTATAAAAACAAACCCGGATTTCCACTCAGAGATGAATAACCACCGATGGTTGAAGGTTGCTAATTGAATGTCAGCCGAGTGATACAGAAGGAATGCTAGGCAGCAGGTATCAGTTCCACAATAGGTCTAGTAGAATGGCTCTTTATTTTGCAACACCTTCTCCGTCTTTACCCATGAAGCTAAATCCCAATTGCTTCTTAACCCCAAACAAATCCAATTGTTTAGAACACTACCATCTCCGTGCTTGCCCTGAAAGCTGAAAGTGCAATGGATTTCAAGCCTTGAGCAATTGTGTATGGATGCGAACTAACTGTGGTCGGGACGGTGTGGCGCCAGGCAATGGGTCCGCACATCGATCCTCTGGGAATTCGCACGCAGCTGGCGAGCCTGATCTTCCAACCTCCGTTTCGTGCTCCCAAGTGCAAGGGCGTGCTGTGGGGCTTCCTGAAGAAGTTCATCCTGCACCGAAGATCGGAGGACGAGACGCCTTTGTAAGCTCCGGTCTTTACTTTACTTTACTTCACTTCTCCTGGCTTGGATACCAGGCTTCCTGAGGCAGGCGCCACCGACCTCGCGTGCGGCAGTGCACATCCCATGCGATCCGCAATCCTTCTGTCAGGAACGAGGTTGCTACAAGAATTTGGAGCTGGGATTTCAGGTGGGTTCGTCTCCTACGAAGCTTTTTTCTCCCACGCTCACAACATTCTGCGACACCGTAAATTTGAGAGCTGAAATTTCAGCTGAACTTGAGCCTTGAACATTGAAATTAGGGTACAGATCTATGAACTGAACTTTGAGCTGTTGTAACTAATGCAAATTAATGGAGGTAGTATGCTCTAATTGCGACCCTGTCGGATAAAGCGCTCCTTAGGTGGCTCTAGATTGGATATTAAATGGTCTTTGAATGGACATGTTCAAGTCATAAAAGAAAGGGTGTAGTTTATTGCAAGCGCTAATTATACTCCTCTACTCGGTTTTACCCATCTCTTCTCGAGTTGAGATGGAACGGTTTATGGGAGACCTAGAATCAGATATAGGTGACGACTAAAAACTTTGAAAATTCATCAACACCTCCTTAACCCTTAAACGCCCCAGCGACAGGATCCTGTCGTTGGGGATCACAACTGGATCTCACTTTTTTGAAAACAGTTGTGGCTGGTCCCCATCAATAAAGAATGTAGTCCCTTTTCAAATCCTATGGTCACTTTTTCTGGATGTAATTTTCCAAGCTCTGGTGGCCATTGAACTGCCCATTTTCTCCTAAACCCTAAAACAACTCCGGCGCTCAGGGGTTAATGCTTCAAGAAACACAAAATGAACTATGTTACACTTAGCATCCATTCCTCTTTGTCTTAAAAATTAAACAATAAAATTTCTTGTCTTGGAAAGCCCATGAAAAAGTTGACCAACCCATAAAGTGACGGTTTTAGAGTATACTATCGCACGGTTCGCTTTTCAGTATTTCTGTACCTTCTTGACATGTAGCTTTGGCAGTTTTTTGCTTACAGTGTGAGAAATTTTGTATAATAGAGCAGTGGGACAAGATTTGGGTGCACTTTTGTAAGACTCCTAGTTCATTCAGATGTTGCCCGATAAAACAACATGTATTGGATTCTCCGTTCAGTCGATTTGCAAGCAGATGCAATAATAAGTGTAGGTTCTTGTAATTGTAGGGAACTGTGCTTGGATGCTTGTAATGTATACGCATTTTGAAAAAATGCTGAGTAAGAATCAGTGCTTCTTAAATGGTTGGGTAAGGAGAAGGTGTGTTGAATTTTGGTATTTGTGAGGAACGCAGGTGTTGCAGCGGTCTCCAGGCTTGACGTGCAAGCTCCTCCGCTACAATGAAAGAGTTGTAGAACATGAGCAGGTATTGGATCAACACACTTGGTGCAGTGATAACTAATGAAACCAGGGTTTATAAGCATACCTAGCCGTTGGCGCTTGCTATACTATGCATTCACCATCAGAATTTTATTGTTAGGATTTTCATATGTTAGATTTAGTGCAAAGTATAAATTTTAGTGAGTCTTTAAATTGGATTTGTGTGATAATATTACAAAAATTGGAGATGTTATATCACAAACATGGGATATGTGATATCACAGAGGTCCTTGTGATTTTAGTGGTGTATGATGGTTTTGCTTTCTTCATTCAATTTCTACCTCCTTACCTGTTTCTTCTTTGTCACTTTTGGCAACAGGGTTTAGTTGTTCCAGAATTAAGAAGCGATGGCAGCTGCGAAGAGTATAGAATCCAGCTTGCCATGGTGGATGGTGTCTGGGCAGTCAAGGCACATAGCAAAGCTCTCTGTTACGTTAGTGGGTGGCAAGATAAGGAATGTGGACAATACTTCCTCACCTAAGCGACCCTTCAAAGAGACCCAACAAACAAACTCTTCAAACAAGACCTTGGCAAGTAGAGGGCCACATCTTCTCCACCAACAATCAAAACCTTTTATTTAGTTTTATTGAGGTGGGTGCTAGAATTCATGAGTGAACGAGAGAGCGTCCATTAAGGCCATATTTTTTTTTAATGTTTTTTTGGCCCTTTAACTTATAAAGGTTATTGTACAAAGGGATCCTTGTAGAGGAAGGGGTTCGGCCCCTGTGAATTGGTATTGGAAGAGTGGCGAATATGGTTTTAGCAAAACCTGCTGTTGAATATGAAAAGCAAGTTTTATCCTAGCCTCTCTAGTGATGATGCCTTCTTAGAAGAAATGGGTTTCCGAATGTGCCCCTCATGTTTGATCGGTGCTGGACACGTGGAACCTTATTCAAACATATGTGTACATATGATTGGTATTTATGGCATAATTTTTGCCTAATGTAGCAAGTTCAATTAATGAATTAATGATTCTTTTTCCCTGTTGCTCACACAGGTTTTTTTCCAATGATTTCGTTGAGATTGTATTGTAACATATGTCCCTTTCGTCTTGTCAAATATTGTGTTGTTTAGGGTTCAGTTAGTGCCTTTGTTTTATGCTCCCTCTGTTCCATTATAAAGCTCCAAAAAACTTTTTCATGAGGGATAAACTGTATATTCAATATTTCTTCTATACAATATTTCTTCTAGTGACACATGCAATCCAAAATAAGTAACTTATCTGCTAGGTGTAAGCAAATTCTCTTTTAACTCCTAAATGCCCAGGGTACCACATTTTGGTGCCGACAATATTTTGAAGTTCAATAAAACCTAGCAAATTTGCTATTTTTAGTATTTAGTATTTTATGGAATTGTTCTTTTGAAGTCTATTTTTAGCATCAAAAACTTGATTTTGTAAATTATTGATTGTGAATTTTCAAGATATTGTGCAAGGGTGTCCATTGCAATCTTGACTTTTTTAGTGTTGAGAGCTAATGAAAATAAGCCTCAAATACACTAGATCTTAGAGAAAAAATCACACTAGAAATTCATTTAAAAAAATTGTAAAAGATTTTGAAAACCAATAAATGGATTGGAGCTATGTATGTTATTTCTTTTAACCTCATATTGTTCTGGTGATCAACATTTTAGATTTGACATGTGAAAAGAGGATTGAAAGAGTTGAAGTCATTTCTGCGGTTTTAACACCCTCTTCATCAAGCATTATAATCTTTCAATCCATAAGCAATATTGTTATGTTTTCTTTTCCTATGTGATGTTTAACATATCTAGTTTAAAGTTGTAAGGTTACAATTTAAAAAAATTGATATAACTTATCAAAATGTTGGCTTTTTGTTTAGTTTAGAGCAAATTCCTAGAAGCTCAAAAATGGCCTTGGGCATTAAGGGGTTAACCCCTAAGGCCCGGTTCAGACTAGCGGCCGGCCAAAAATTTCTTGAACGTGATTGTTGAAATTTGGTTTTCCTCCGCAGTTGGGTTCAGACTGCGAGTTTGTCCGATACTTTTACATCCAACTTCACTAGCCTTGGAACCACCTTTATAGCCACGGTGACACCCAAGATAGTGAAGATTTGGGGCCTATTCCAAGGGTGATACCAAACTTGTCCGGGAGCGGCACACTCTTGGATGACGCAGGTTTACACGGAAAAGTTTCCATCAGACGAACCACTGGCAGAGGTGCCAGTTTTGCTACTTTGTCCTTCCAGTAGTCTGAACTGGGCCTAAGCATCCAAAGAGTCCAAGATGGCCAAAGCAGGTGCTTGGAGGTGTGACACAAAAGAGGCATTTTGAGCTCAAATTTTGGTCTGTCACTCAAGTGCAAATGGAGTTGCTAGTTCAAGAAAAATTTCTAATCAACTTTTTGTTCCTTGAAATGCCTAGTTTGCTCTAGATTTTGCAAGGAACATGGAGAACATTCTATTTTTTCAACAATTAGAAGAAGAATGTCTTTGGTTAATTGAAGGGAGTAGCTTAGAGAGGGATGGGATGGGTGCTCCCATGTCTCATATTGTACAATTGAGAAGTTTGGTGATGTGTCGCCTTTTTTTTCTTGATTTGGGCAAGGTTTTTGTAGCTCTAATGTAAGGAGCTAGCCAAATCCAGTTACTTTGAGTGATCATATCTTTTGCAGTTTTTTTTCCATTTGTGGAGTTTTTTTTCCATCAAGTATAGCTAGACACAATCTCACGAGATCAACTGTTAGGTAAATCTTTTTTTGGGAGAATATTACATCAAAGTCTAAAATCCATATTGTGAACTGCTGCCCAAATTGGCAAATACAAGATTCTCAATAGTGGGGATTTAGCAAATTTACTTGGATTTGAAATCAAGTCGGTTTGAAATATTTCAATTATAGTTGGGTATAGAATGGCTAGTTTGGATTATGTGATTACTTATTCAACTTTCCAAAAAATCAAGGAATGTTTTGAAAGTTTCATATTGAAGTTATGCTAGATTTTCTTAGCAAGACAATTAGGAGGTAAAGCCGTTAGTCAAGCAGCCAAATTCCTTGCTAAAAATACCATATTTGTACATAGTTTGTAAATGCTACCAGCTCCTCATTATCTTAGTCTTTAACTAACATGCGTTCTAGAATCAATATACCATCTACCAAATGTATGCAAAATCTCCAACTTTGATGTTGCCGTTTAGGCACCCAAATTCCATGCAAAAAGTACCATACTTGTACATATTGCTAGCTCTTCATTATTGATGATCTAAAGATTAGTAGCAACATTGGCACCTCATATGGGCAAGGCGAAGCTTGTTAGGAGAGGAATGCTATTTACTTGCTTAGCTTGCCCCCATGAGATCATTGGACATGACAAATGCTTTCTCATCAATTGAAATCAGCAAAAGGGAGCTTTTTAGTGGGACAAGAACTATGCCTAATTTGGAGCTTTATAGTGAGACGAAGGGAGTAGTGTTCATTGATTTTTTTGAATGAAATTGTGGTTGTGTATTATTCAAAGTTTTTGTGTCCAAGATCTTTTGAGGGTTTATGCATGGTTTTTAGGACTACAGGCAAGACCAAGGTACTTCAGGAATTGAGCCACCGTATTGGACAAAGGTAACTTGGATTGGGCATTCTGGTTTGCTCAAGGTAATTATAGTACAGTTGGGTACAGCAACCTTACAAGTTTTTTTGCAGTGAAATTTCAGTCAACAGTTTAGCAACTTTAAGAAGCCATATTTTCCTCAAAATTGTTCAATTTTGAAATCGCAAATTGTATTGGAATCACATAGAAGAGTACTACATGATTTGATAAAAAAAAAGAGGAAATTTTACAAATGATAAAAAAAGTTTGGCTACTTCCTATATTGTGTCTATCATCTAGTACTTCCACCTCTTGCAAAAATCACTCCTTGAATTGATTGGGCATATTTGTAATAAGAGTTTTTAGTTGCTCCATGGATACCTCATCCCATACTCTTTGAATAATGTGTATCATTTCTTGCTTGTTCTTTGGCTATTGGTGGTGGGGCAGCTCAATCAAATTCAAGTGGTGATTTTGGCAAGAGGTGGAAGTACACTATATAGGAAGTAGCCCAATTTTTTTTATCATTTATAAAATTTCAGTTTTTTTTTCAAATCAAATCATGTAGTACCCTTTAGTAGTATTCCAACACAATTTTTGATTTAAAAAACGGACAATTTTTGAAGAAGTTATGGCCTTCAAAAGGTCCTCAAGTTGGCTGAAGTTTTACTACAAAAAAATTCGTAAGTTTACTGTATCCAATTGTACAAAGAAATTGTATTGGTTAATAGAGAAAAATTGATTCTAAAAGTACTTAGAAGCTAAGACTCAAGTATGTGGAAAGGACGTACTGCTAACATGGTATTACAATAGAACTCCTCTATACTGATATGGTTATTGATATGGTTGAGACCCCAAGAACTAGATTAGTTTAAGTAAGTTATTAGTTAATTTTGTGGAAGTGTAAATGAAGTGACCTTGAGATTAGTGCCGGGATAGCACCAAGGAGCATTATTACTATTGAATTGATTGCTTTGGTTTGTAACTGACGTATGGTCTAACATTGAGATTTTGGTTATGTATTAGATTATAGAGGATATCAATTTAGAGGAGTTCTACATGTATTTTGTATTGGGACCAAGTTACATCTTAACCCCTACAAGACTATAGCCTTTATTTTGTCAAAAGACATTCAAAATTGCCATTTCTATGGCAAAGAGTAAAAAAGTTTGAAAATTAATATTTTTGCATATCTAACCGTAGGAACCTATACTAGACTACTATAAGTGCCTAAAAAATCCAAAAACTTTGAAAGCACAAATTGCAAAATATCTGCCTTCAAAGTATAAAAAACAAACTTTTTGCACCTTGCTTGACTAGATTATTTGACTTTGAACTTTTTTAACTTAAAATTTTTGCACCACAAAGTTTGGAGGTTTAGATCTTCTTGGTAGAAAATTGAGTTGAGAATCTTTCGAAAAAAATTAAAACAAAAGTACTTAATTTTTATTCTTAAGAAAAAAATTAGGTAGAAGAAGGTATGAGATTGAGCAAAAACTTAAATAGTTAATAACCCTCCAATGGAACTAAAACACAATAAATCCGATAGTGAGATTGTTCTAGCAAGCAAATGTCACCCTTTCCTACAATTTGTTTTGAAAAAATGTTAAACTTACATTCAAAAATGAACTTTATAAGGTATTTTTTCAAGAAGATGCTTAAATTTCCCAATAAACAAGATTGTCCATAACTTTCCCATAACTAGTCCAAATGGAATGAATCAAAGCTTCAGTTGTAAAAAAAAACATTATCTATGAAGAAAAACCAATTAAAATAAAATTTTTTATTTTTTGTACAAAAAACTGCTGCCTGCTCTCCCCAAATTTGTACTTATTTGGGCATAAGTTTTGCTCCTAGGCATAGATTGGAATGAAAATTATATTCCTCAAAAGCTAATGTATTTCTATCTTCAAAAAAATTTAAAAAAATCAAGATTAAAATTGAGGCCATAGATACCTGCCCAAAATCTCATTTGTCCCTCAAAGGGATAATGGTCCTTTAGGGATTAATCCAAGTTAGTCTCTTGTGTTCATTAATCTTTTTGTTAGTTCTTTTTCATGCTGTTGCTATTTTTTCATGTGCTTTGTTTTGATTCACATGTGATTTGGTTTGTAGGTATTTTTCATTTGAGTTGTTATCCAAAAATGCAATTGTGGAGTTGCAAATGCCATTTTTTTCAACTCTTAAGTAGACAAGACCTCTCTAAAGTATAGTGCCCTTGCATATCTTTACACCCACCCATTCTACCACTCAAAGAACTTAGCATTTTGTAAAATATGACTAGCAATTTTGTATTTGTATCATTGGTTTGTAATTCTTATGCAATTCCAATTAATCAAATAAAAATTTTGAGTTCCAAAAATTGAAACCCAATTCTTGGTGAATTGTTTTAGATAAAGTTCATGGTTTTACTTGATAATTGATTGAAAAATATTGGTAATGAAGTTTTGAGATTTGATTGCATAAATATGTAGGAAACATCCATATGCTCATTTTTCACTCTTACAAAAATATTTAAAAAGCTTTAGAATTCCTTCTATAGAGATTTTAGTGTTGAGGTGATCATGACCAACTTTAGTAAAATAGATATGTCCATTTTTTAAATATCTTTTGACAAAATAAAAGTATTATCATGTTGAACCCCTAAGCGCCCAATCAACCATTTTCTAGTCGCTACCCATTTCTTTTGGGTTGCATGAGACCAAAAAAAACTTCTTTCAAAAAAGCGTTTTATTTAGTAATAGAAAATCAAGTCTACTTTCCAACTTAACTTGAATCATGTCAATCCAAGTTAAACTCTACTAAGGAATTTTTTTTAAAGACAAGCACTTCAATATTTGCTAATGTTGTAAAATTTACTATTTTGAGAAATAAATGACGTTCTCTCATTTCAAAAGATTGCTCTTTTGAAGCTTAAGATAGAATGTCTTTTCTTAACCAATCATACCAAATTTTGAAATCTATGAGTAAAATTTGTAATTTCGGTGAATATTAAATGGTAAATGCTTCTAAATTCATTACATAAAAATCCAAATTTTTTTTTGAGTGTTTGTCCGTATGGATAATTGCTAAACATTACAAATCTTACTTTCTTCTTTTGAAGCAAACTTCATTGAAATTACAAAAGTACCATTTTGTAACACATCTATGTTTTGCCCTTACCCCCTTGGGCCTTTAGGGGTTAAAGGTACAAACTTTATCATAAGGTGTGAGTCAAACAACAAAATCTAATTATCTATTTTACTAAATTTGGTCATGATCACCCTAGAATCCCTTCACTCATCTAAGAATGCAGTTTAGAAGTTATGAAAAGACTGCATAAATAAAATGGGTTTAGAAATCACCTTCAAATAATTCTTCAATTGCTCCTTTAAGACATCGCTCTGGATCAAAATATACATGACAAAAGTTAGAGGCATTCTTCCACAAGTTAATAACTTCTTCTAATATGTTGTCAAAGTTTTCATATGACCTTTGTTCAATCTTGCAAAGACTTTGCACTTTGGAAGCACAACAAGGCAAGAGGTCAACCTCACATAGGAATTACAAAAGTTTTCCAGCAAGAAAACCACAAGCAAAGCAAAAATGTTGGTTAGTGAATTGCAAATTCACCAAAAGACAAGAGAAAACCAACACCTAAAGTAGTGATTTTGATGAATAAACTCACCAGTTGCAAGAGTTGCAACAACATTTCATGGTTACAAATAAAGCTGCGGCATTGATTTACAATTGTGAACTAGGAAGGTGAGAACTAAGAAACTAATATCTTCTTTGCTAAAACTCGAATGGTTTTAGATTTGATAACTGGATATAACCCTTGCCTTATCTAAAGCCCCATTGGCACATGTACCTTTGGAACATTGGTTTTAAATTTTAAAATTGAGCACTGTGCCCTTGAAATGTGGCTTCAGAGGTTTTGAAATAGCAAAAGCGGTTACAAGAAATGCCCGCATTTTTAGGCAACGCCTTGTTTGCACCTGCGGTCTTAGGATTTAGGGTGTGACCCCTCGGATGCGCCAGGTGGACAGGGCAATCATGCCAGGGCAAGGTGTTCCCACTTCCCCCACGCTCTTTGCAAAAACTTAATCTTGGAACTGGTCTTTCAGTATCATGTCGTCTTCTCCTGCAGTATTCAATCTCTCTGGTCTCATTTTGCGACGCTCCCTGCGCTTGGTTGTTAAACGCGCTCCTGCTCTCTTGTACTTGCAATTTTTGTGTCCCACCGTATTGGAGCTAAGGGTTGTTGCAGCGCCTTCTCTTAGGTTTCGAGAATTTGTAATTTGGTTTCCGTTTACTACACGCGAGGTCATGGAGGAATTCTGTTGAGGATTGATTCCATTTCTATCATTGCATTTCTGCTCCAAATTGGGCTCGACAGCAGAGATTGATCACAAGGTACATTGCCCCTCATCAATTGAATGTTCATGTGGTTTCCTTTGTACATTGCTATCATGGAGGTTCTGGAACTATGGGAATGGATGGAAGAGGGTCGGGTGGATAATGCTTCATGGTTGTTTTGTTGTTCTAGAATCTTTCTGGTGGAGGTGAACACGTCGTGTATGCAGGTGAATAGTTCCTGCTCCAACACATGTTATGTTTGGATTCAAAAGGGACGGAGTGTGATGCGGTTGTGGTGTTTGTTGTAATGGGGAGGTGGTGCAGTTTAGTGACGTTCATCAGCAATGGATAGTACTCGCGATTGTGAGTTGGCTTTAATGCTAGGAGTGTGGCTGCTTGTGCAAACTTTGGTTGCTTACAATAGCTTTGTCCTTCCACATCTTGGCGTCTTGGAGGAAGATTCGTCGAATGGTGTAGATGAAACTATGGGTACCTTCAGCGAGGGAGTGTAAGATCCCCTTGCGGATGTTCATCTGGGGTTGCAAGATTACCGGTGTTGCCAGATTCCTTTTGTTCTCAACAAAGACCTAGAATTTTGGATTAAACCCCGTTCCATTGCTTGGTTTTGAGATTCTTGATGACGGAATATGAAGACACATGATTGATAGAAATGTTCAGAATGCCAAAATGCCATGTCTTTGCTTTGGGTGACATGTTGGCACCACAAATTTTCAAGAAAGATACCAGATATTCTGTTGCAATTCCATTGGTGATTCACGTGGCGTGCACCCTCTTCAAACTGTCTTGCAAAGAGTCTTTTCTAGTGTGCTCTGAACTTTTTGCGATTGGGAAGAGCACCGTCTACTCAATCTTGAGAGAAGTCGTCCATGCTATCAATGATACCTTCAAACACAAGATTAGTTGGCCATCAAGTGATCAGCTCCGGTTGACGTAAGAGAGGTTTGCTAACTTGTGCGGGCTTTGTGCAATTGTAGGTGCCATCGACGGGATGCACATCTCCATTGCAAAACCGAGGTCTATTTCTGCAGATTAATTTTGTTTCAAATCAAGGGGCTACACCTTGAATTGTCAGGCAGTGGTTGACACTTAGAATAGGTTCTTAGATCTTTTTCTTAGGATTCCGGGCTCCACTAATGATTCGAGAGTGCTGAGGAGGTCTTCCCTCTATGACTTGTCTACTCAACATAATTTCTTCAACAATCAACCAAGTGCACAAGGTTTCATTCCTTACCTAATTGGTGACCAAGGGTACCCGTTGCTACCGTGGCTAATGGTACCTCATCGAAGTAATGTCTAGTTATCTTTTGCTGAATCTCTTTTTAACAATAGATTGAGAAAGGGCAGATGTGTGGTTGAGAATGCTTTTGGCATTCTCAAATCAACATTTTGAGAGATACTAACTAAATAGGAGTTGCATGTGGCTTTCATGCCGGACGTAATACTTTGTTGTGCCATACTGCACCAACATGATTTTGAACTAGTTCCAGGAGGATGTAGATAACTTCCTCAAAGTGTTAAGGACAGAAGGGCGAGGCGGCAAAGGTGTGGAGGACGTCACTATTGATAGCAAGGTTATTTAGAGGCATGAACATCTGGAGGCTATTCCGGCGACGACAGGAACAGCAGCAGCCATTGAGAAGCGTCGTCTTCTTGGGATACACTTCAGTACACAACAACCGCAAGGACAGCTATGAAATATCAGGTGGTACTTCATACAAATATTCTTGCAATTCATATTTTGTGAAGGTTTTTAAGACTGTGCATGAGCAACATGAAGCAGGCAAGTGAGAAGACTAGAAATGCCTCATTTGTTTTGAACTACAGAAATTAAATCTTCCACACTTGAATGCATCGTCAGTACATAATACATTATCATATTATAGAACACATGTACTTACAAATATTTCAGCATGAACACTTTGTAATTCAATCATACTATTACAAGTACTCAGTGCTCAAAGTTGTACTCTTCCACTGCAATTTACTTGCAATTTTCACTGTCAGTTCAATAAGCCCTAACTCTTATTTCCTCACTTTTCCAGAGACCCTTTCTTCAACTTCCCATGTCAACTCAATGACAGCAGCGGAGATGTTCTCTAGGAAGGGAAGGACATCGGTTGCTTGCAGTTATGGTTGCACTTCTCCATTTAGGTGGGTAGCACCTGCATGAGGTTCAGCAGCCACGGCTATTGTCGCCGATGTAGAGGCACTTGTCATAGCAAACTCTAGATCGGTTGTCAAGGTTGTTGTACTTTGGTGTGGGGTTGTCAATGGTGAGGGGGTAGGTTGTGGGTTGTACTCCTCGACGGGGTTGAAGCCTCAGTTGTTCAAGGCTGTTCATCTTGAGGGTTAGGTCTATGTATGGGAGGTTGATCATGCCATGTCCGAGGTAGTGGAATACAACAGTCAATACTGGTCAGTTGCTCAAAATTGTTACTCAAGACACTTGCAATCTGCGATAAGCAGCTTGCAATTTTGCTTTGCCTTGATACAGCCTCCTTTGTAATTTGCTTAACTTCTGCTATATTTGCATACATATGTGCATCCTTCTCTCTTAAAAAAGACATATTTTGTTCAAATAATTTGAACCGTACCTCAATCTTGTGACGCTCCATCTCTTGGTGCGTTTGAGCAATCTGTTGCATTTCCTTGGAAATCATCTCTGCATTCAATTTTGTCACTTCCGCCAATAAGGTATGACCAGACGCTGTTTTTTACTTGACACCTGTGTTACCTTACCGTCTTCCTATTGAATATGATGAAGTCCTTGATGAACTGATGATGTGAGGTGTCACTCTTGCTGGAACTGCAGATCCCAGCCTCATCGAAGGCGTTGCTGCTGATATTGAAAGATGTGTTCTGTAACCTGGCATCAAAGGCACACTTTGAGGAGGCGAGGACGAACTAGGTGGGGAAAATGGGGGTGTTCCCTGTCAACCAGGACCTATCGGCTCCACCCCATTGACAACGTCTGCAGGATCATAACCTTGGTAACTACTATCATCCTCTCTTGCATCCAACTGTACCTATTCAGGTGGTCCAAAGTTAGAGTCAGTTGGTGAGTGGGGGACGTCCTGACATGAACTAGTTTGAATTTGTGGCCTTGAGCCAAACCAGTCATTGATGGCTTGATAGAACTCCAAGGGGAATTGTCTAGGTAGTCCATCATCCCTGCGTTGTGCAGATGTCATCTCCCAATAGTCTAGAGAATTCGTCCCAATTCAACACAAGTAGTCAGCAATACGTTTGTACTTGGGTAGAATTAGGTTCCACTTGGCCTTGCAAGTAGCCTTGTTGCATGGCATAGGTGAGTAATTGGCTCTCATGAGGTCCTGTGATATTTTCTGCCATTTAGTACTGTCCAGCGCCATCAAGTCCCTCCCATCGACCGTGTCCAATTCCTCAAGATACAGATCTCTTTTTGCCGATATGAGGGCAAGGACTTCAAGGTGTACCCAATTTGGACCCCTGTCTCTGCAAGCTCTCTTGTTGCTGTTACTTGCTCCAGGACTGCTAGTGGGTGGCATGTGTGCAGGTGGTGGGGTGCTGGTTGAGGGCGCTACTCGCACTGCACTTGGGATGCTCCCTGGCGCCATGTGGTTCACCGCAGCAATCATGTTCACCGGCCAAAGACTGCTGACAGGGCCCCTAGTAATAGGGGGAGGACGTCCAAATTGGAAACCGACAATGGGGATGCCAGCTGCACAATAGAGAAGTACCATAGCAATAACGTGAGTCTCTATACCCTAATTCCTTGTAGTACAAGTTGCAAGCGTTCTCATTGCAGCATCGGAGGGGGTATGTGGATTGTGCAAGTCTAGGTGCATATGCAAAAGTAAGCAAAGACTACAAAGCCATGTTCTCCATGACTGGACTTGTAATTCCTCTTCAATGCACAACATGGAGAACCAAAACAACAACTTAAGTTGATGGCATGCATTTGCAGAAAGAAGCAACGGTTGGGAGCACTTGTTTTAGGTACAGTGGGAACTTGACAAAATAAAACCTTTACACATACTTCTATTCATTACTACCTTGTTTTCTATCCTTTTCTTCCACTACATTGTTCATCATGTAGTGGATTTCATAGTGATTGAACTTACCATTGATTGGCATGCCGATAAGGTGAACCGGCATCGCTGTCGGCCAAATTGGGGAGTTGTATGCTTGGGAGTGTAGGTGGTTCTCCATGTTCTGCAAACTTAAGCGCTTTGCTCACAACAAGAACAGCTAGTCAAGCGCAGTATAGCCTCTGCAACATCAACTTTTGAGGAATTTCCAAAGTGCAAGCACAATGCCAGTGATTTTCTACTTGGCATTGATGCTATTTCCTATATTGCATTGCAGTTGTGTATGTCACTGTACCATTGAATATTGAATATGTGAATGGAACTTCGAGCACCAAGAGTTTGTGCCTCTTGGCACTTGGTCGCCGTTACTACTTGCCATTTTAGTGTTCTTACTGCAATGTACTACGGTGATTTGTAATGACACATCATTGGTGCTTCAGAGCTTTAAGAGAAATGTTTGCTTTCACTAGTTTGTCACCATCTTTACCTTTTCAATGTTGGTTCTTTGCATTGAATGGTCATTCCACATGGCGGAGTTCTGATTTGGTTCTCATGCATGAATCATGAACTGATTCTAATTATATGCAGCAGTTTTGCCGCAATACATCTGCAATGCAAAAATGAAAAAAAAAAGTTTCAGTAACGTACCTAACACGTCGAACATTCACGGCAAAGCTGATGCTTCTGTCCCATGGCAAGGGCCAACGACAAATTCACAAAGCCGAACAGCAATGATCCTCCATACTTCTGATCCAAGTTCCAGCCGCCATAGACACAAGACGTTGGAGGAGCCTAGTGACAAGAAGGGGCTGCGATCCTTTTCAATGGGATATCTGTCAATGCGGTGTTACGTAATCAACCCCCAGAGTTGGCACTAGCTAAAACCGCCTCTACAATCTCGCTGAGCTCCACATTTTCCATTTTTAACCAAATTTCTGGCAGCTAAAAGTGTGCAAGTTATCCCCGGATTGTAGGGAACTTATCTTCTACTTTTTGAAACTATAGGTCTTAAAACTTTGCCAACTCTGCATCCACCTAGGCTCGAGGTCTAATACCCCTGGCCATTGGGAACACGTCCATCTCAAACAGCTTAATCCTCTCGTCTTTTCTAATTTCAAAGTACATGTGCGTATAAAGCTTAAGTATTAGCCAGTGAATACTTTTATTAGCTAGCTAAAATTGATTTTATGTAAAGAGGCTGTTGAATGGCACTGATTGAAATCCGATGTTTTATAATTCCTTTTGTTTTGTATGCAACCGGTTTTTTTCCTTATCCCACCGCCTAACAATGAACTAACCTCAGGTTATTCCCGCACATAGCCCCGGACTTTGTAGCGGTCGTCGTGTGCAGGTGCGACCTCCGGAGAGGTGCAGAATCTCGGAATGCAGATGCGTGTCTGTTGTGCCTCTCGTCAGCAGGCAGCTGGTCGAACAAGAAATTGCAGCGTTCCAGAGATTGTCTATTTAGTTACTTTAGCCGGCGAACTTCTTGCGTCGAGTATCGTATCGTTTCTCTGTTGGTAGTTTGATCCATCTTGGTGAGAAAGTGTGCTCTTGTGTGGGAAGAGGAATCCTTCGTCGATAACGTAGTCGATCCCGTTTGTAACGCCAACCCTAACTTTTAGAAGTCTTTTGCCAACGAGAGAGAATGGTCTTGGTTCTGGCTATCGTGCGGCATTGGAGGACGAGTGGCTCTTTGCAGCCATAGCCACTTTGGAGTTGGTACGCCAAAATCATTTGGGATGAGCAGGAACATATGAGCTCCGACGGTGCAGTTAGCGTGTGCAGATGGCTTCCTGGATTACGAGCTCGTGACACTAAATCTATGGTGTTTCGGTCCATGTAAATTGGAATGATATTGTTCGGCGCGAGTGACTAGGGTTGCAGTAACGGTAGAGGTCGTGATTGAAGAGTTTGGGGTTTCCAGGTTGGTAGGAGGGGGGGGGGGGGGGGGGGGAAGAGGTGTATGGGCAGAGACGAACTCCGAGGATGAGGGAGACGCAGCAGCCCATTCCGTCGGGGTTACAGTACTCAGGGTTTGCGGCGACGCCGGTTACGAATCCCATGAGCTCTCAACAACCAGACAGTGCCAAAACCAAACACATATTGTCGCGGTACCGCCTCATCGCACCGAGGCCAGTGGCGGGGGTGAGCATAGATCAGACCACGACGGACACGCCTTCGGTGTCGTCTCTGTCCGCGGACAATGCCAGCACCACCGAGTACAAGCCCGGAAAGCGCTCCCGCAAGCGCCCGCCGGATGCCGTCACCAAGTCGGGGAAGAAGAAGCTGATCCAGAAGCCGAAGACGGAAGAGGCGACTCCGCAGCACGTGGAGCGTCATCCGCACGCCGGTCACGGGTACAATCTCACGCCGCTCTTCCCCGTGGGCGTTGCGCAGAAGTTCGGTCCCGGCGGCTGGCAGCGGTTCCACGACAGCTTCGATCCCCGCGACCATGGGAGCGGCGTCTCGGTGTCGCTGTCGCTGTCTGCCGCGACGCAATCGCCACCGGAAGACATTGGTCTGGGGCTCCAGGTGGGAGGCGCGGGCGACGACGCAGGGTTCATGGACCGAGCAGCTCGCTTGCAATCAAGCTTCGGTGGCGAGAATGAGGTGTCGCGCTTGTTTCGACCGAGCGAGTCGCGGTTCATGGGCGGTGGCCCTTCGGTGTCGACGAGCTTCGGCACCGAGAGCGAGGTGTGCTCGTCGGAGGGAAGCGACAAGCCGGACGTGGTGACTCTGTCTCTCCTTCCCGACACGCCTTCGAACGTGAAGACTGTGATCACGTCTTCCACGCTGTCGACTTTGCCGCTTCTGCGCTCCGACCTGCGGTGGTCGACAACGACTCGGGAGAGTTCCGCCACGATGAGCGGCGATTTGAACACCAGCTTAACCATGTCCAGCACCGGACCCTTGGTAGACACCAGGACCACCACCACCGAGACAACGACAACTACGTCGATGCCGGTGAGCCCCTGGTTCGCGCGAACCCCAACGGCGGCGGATCTCGGCGCCACCGCCATGGACATTCACGCGTTGGAGCAGCAATACGGCGGATCCTCCGAGGCCGTGTTGCTGACGGACGTCTTCGACCAGATCTTGTGGGCGAACGCTGCGTTTCATCGAATGTCCAGCGAGAAAACCAGCAGCCGAGCACAGGTTTGCCATCTCCCCAGTCGCTCGGATGCCCTAAATCCCCTTTTTTTCTGGTAGCATTCTTACACCGGGAATTCACAACTTCCAGAAAATGGGTATAAAAACAAACCCGGATTTCCACTCAGAGATGAATAACCACCGATGGTTGAAGGTTGCTAATTGAATGTCAGCCGAGTGATACAGAAGGAATGCTAGGCAGCAGGTATCAGTTCCACAATAGGTCTAGTAGAATGGCTCTTTATTTTGCAACACCTTCTCCGTCTTTACCCATGAAGCTAAATCCCAATTGCTTCTTAACCCCAAACAAATCCAATTGTTTAGAACACTACCATCTCCGTGCTTGCCCTGAAAGCTGAAAGTGCAATGGATTTCAAGCCTTGAGCAATTGTGTATGGATGCGAACTAACTGTGGTCGGGACGGTGTGGCGCCAGGCAATGGGTCCGCACATCGATCCTCTGGGAATTCGCACGCAGCTGGCGAGCCTGATCTTCCAACCTCCGTTTCGTGCTCCCAAGTGCAAGGGCGTGCTGTGGGGCTTCCTGAAGAAGTTCATCCTGCACCGAAGATCGGAGGACGAGACGCCTTTGTAAGCTCCGGTCTTTACTTTACTTTACTTCACTTCTCCTGGCTTGGATACCAGGCTTCCTGAGGCAAGCGCCACCGACCTGTCCTGCGGCAGTGCACATCCCATGCGATCCGCAATCCTTCTGTCAGGAACGAGGTTGCTACAAGAATTTGGAGCTGGGATTTCAGGTGGGTTCGTCTCCTACGAAGCTTTTTTCTCCCACGCTCATAACATTCTGCGACACTGGAATTGTTTATGGGTGAAACTGTAGCCAAATCTGGGGCTTGGACAATGAGGTTAGGGTACAGTTCTAATATTTAAATTTTGAACTATGATAACTTCTGCAATCCAAGAGTTACAAAGTTGCTTGCATTCCAGTAATTCTTGACCTTGACAGATAGCTTGACAGTTTCTTGTTTATAGTGTGAGGAGGTTTGTATGAAAGAGCTGGGGGATGATGTTTGGGTGTACTGTGTAGAAGCCCTAGTTCATTCATACTGTATTTAAAAAAAACAATATGTGTTGAGTTCTTTGCTCAGTTGCTTGCAAGCAGGATGTAAGAAGTAGTATTAGCTCCAGTAATTGTAGATAACTGTGCTCGGATGCTACTAAGGTGTACATTCCTTGTTGAGTAAGAATCAGTGTTTCTGTTATGGTTGGGATATGTAGAAGGTGTGCTGAGCTTTGGTATTCGTGAGGAACGCAGGTGTTGCAGCGGTCTCCAGGCTTGACGTGCAAACTCCTCCGCGACAATGAAAGAGTTGTAGAACATGAGCAGGTATTGGATCAACACACTTTGTGCAATGATTTGCTGAAGAAACTAGGGTTTTTTAAATTATAACGATCTTTTTTCTTCTGCACTCCTTTTCGACCTCCTTACCTTTTTCTTCTTTGTCACTTTGGCGACAGGGTTAAGTTGCTCATGAGTTAGGAAGCGATGGCAGCTGAGATGATTATAGGAGCCAGCACGCCACGTGGATGGTACCTGGGCAGTCAAGGCACGTAGCAAAGCTCTGTGTTACGTTAGTGGGTGGCAAGATAAGGAATGTGGACAAAACATCCTTTACCAAGCGACCCTACAAAGAGACCCAACAAACAAACTCTTCAAAAGAGCCTCGGCAAGAAGAGGGCCACATCTTCTCAACCAACAACCAAGAGCTTTTATTTTATTTTATTGAGGTGGGTGCTAGGATCCATAAATGAACTAGGGAGTGACCATTAGGACTATTTTTTTTTTTAATGTTTTTATTGCCCTTTAACTTATAAAGGTTATTGTGCAAAGGGATCCTTGTAGAGGAAGGGGTTCGGCCCCTGTGAATTGGTATTGGAAGAGTGGCGAATATGGTTTTAGCAAAACCTGCTGTTGAATATGAAAAGCAAGTTTTATCCTAGCCTCTCTAGTGATGATGCCTTCTTAGAAGAAATGGGTTTCCGAATGTGCCCCTCATGTTTGATCGGTGCTGGACACGTGGAACCTTATTCAAACATATGTGTACATATGATTGGTATTTATGGCATAATTTTTGCCTAATGTACCATGTTCAATCAATCAATTAACGAAAAGAAATTCCTGTTGCTCACAGTTTCACACAGTTTTCTTTTCCAATGGTTTCATTGAGAATTTATCGTGGCACGTGTCTCTATCGCCTCATCAAATATTGTGTTGTTTAGGGTTCAATTAGTGCCTTTGCACTATAGTAATTATTATGTTTTTTGGATGAACTTGTGGTTGTGTATTGTTCAAAGTTTTTGTATGCAAGATCTTGTGAGGGTTCATGCATGGTTTTTAGGACTACAGGCAAGAAGTTCAAGAATTGAGCCACCTTATTGGACAAAGGTAACTCACAGATTGGGCATTCTGGTTCGCTCAAGGTAATTCAAGAATGGAGAACTGTGTTGGTTAATAGAGAACAAATGATTCTAAGTACTTTACATCAGAAGTTAACCCCTGAGCGCCCGGGGGAAATTTTGCGATTGCAGCCTGGTTGAGACCTTTGTGCATAAAAGTGTCAGCCACATTCTTGAAAAAAACATCCGGTCTGATTGACCGTTGAAAAAGGCAGATGACTTGTCTTCCCATGGTGTGGTGAAATTTGGCAAGTTTTGACCATTTAGTTTGGGATTTTATGTGGGTCAAACTTGGGTTGACTTCTGCAATTTCAGTTGACTTCTGCAATTTCAGTACAGTAAAATTAGGGGGGTTTTTTCACTTTGGGTTCAGGAATTCTTATGGAATACGTATCTAACAAGGTTGAAATTTTGATGGTTGTGGGGAGAGTATATACCAATGCACGTATCAAGTTTTAGAGTTCACAGATTAGTGCAGACCCTTGTTTTTGGGTCCCAAAATTGACAGTGTCATTGGTCAGTGGATTGCCTCCAACCTGTTGCCCAAGCTCCCTCGCAATCTACCCATACCTGCAAACACAAAAAATTGCAATTCCTAATCCCTGGCCACTCAGTTACCTCCAAGTACAACACCCCATACAATGATCGACCAATCTCAGGTAGAGTCCCTAATACCTCCTTGCCTGCAAGTACATTGTACTTGCCAGTACAGAATGCAGAGAGGCTTTAATTCAAGAGAAATTAGATCCAGAGGGGTAAAATATGAGGTTCTGGGGTGCTCAAGGGTTAAGGTAGGAACACTCATAAGCATCATTGTCCCATAATTGTCACCTCTGAAATTTTGGAAAATCTATGGAAGTGAATAGATGTAATGACAAGAATGTACAACATGTGAACATGAAATCTTGAAAGTGGTTATGGGTGCAATGGCAGTTTGCTCTTTATAAATTCACAGCTTATTCTCACAATATCCAAATAATACATTTGAAAGTGCAAATTCAATATTTTTCTGTTCCTAATAGGATCTTTTAATTTGCTAGCTGTTTATTGATACTCATCATGTTGAAATCCTTAGTTTGACGCTTATGGGTGCTCCTACCTTAACCCCTAAATGCCCAAGCCCTATCTGAGCTTCTTGGAATTTCCATAAAACAGAACAATCAACCAACCTTTTCAAAAATTTCATCAAATTCTTTTCAATTGTAACCGTACAAATTTAAACTGAACATGTTAGACATTACATGGAAAAAGAAAACACAAAAACATCACTTATAGTTTGAAAGATTATAATGTTTGAACATGAGGGTGTTAAAACCGCAAAAGTGACTTATAAATTTCTAATCCTCATTTCACATGTCAAATCTAAAAAGTTGGTTACCAAAAAAATATGAGGTTTTAAGATCACTACATGTTTAACTTTAATCAATTTACAACTTTCAAAATCTACTCCTATATATTTTTTAAATAGATTTCTGATGTGATTTTTTCTCCAAGCTCTAGTGTATTTGAGGTTCATTTTCAAGATCTTCCAACACTAGAAAACTCAAGATTGCAGTGGATGCCCTTATACAAATTCTTGAGTAGAAAAACCATCAATTTTCATTTTCAAAATCAGATTTTTGATGTTGGAAATAGACTTCAAAACCAACTTATATTGAAAAAAAATACTGAAAATAGTGATTTGATAAGGTTTTATTCATCTTCAAAGTTTTGTTGTGACCTAAATCTAGTTGCTTGGGCATTCAGGGGTTAAGACTCAAGTACAATAGTGCTTGGTTAAGATGAAGGTATCCAGATGGAATATTCATTTCATCTTAAGAGAGCATTCATTGTAGCCAAACATCCCCAATATTGAACGTGCTGGGCTACTTCCATGTCAAGGACAGTGATCTTATCCAAGCATTTTTCTTACACATGTTCATCTTAGCCAGGTACTACTATATATGGAAATGACGTACTGCTTACATGGTATCATTTTGATTGTCAATCATTCCCTCAAAGTGCACTTTCATATTGGGACCAAGTTACATCTGAACCCCTAAAAGCCCATTGTTCCTAAAGTGGATAAATTCGATTTTGGGTAGACTTATTCTATTGGGAATTTTGATCAAATTTTGATGAAATAGAGTTTGCAAGTGCTA
The DNA here is from genome assembly GCA_963920765.1 of Ulota crispa. Lineage (NCBI taxonomy): Eukaryota > Viridiplantae > Streptophyta > Bryopsida > Orthotrichales > Orthotrichaceae > Ulota > Ulota crispa. The sequence continues at coordinate 11,869,678 of OY987243.1, forward strand.
CATGCACGTATAACTTTTGTTGAAATCAAATTTACAAATACAAAATCATTGGTGTTTTATAGGTTTTTTTTGTTCAAGGGACAATTTGGGCAAATCACTTTTCTGTGACTTCTCCCAAAAGCAACCAATGAAAGCACAATCCTTTATTAGAGTATGTCCAAAGCAACATTGTACTATATGAATACATTATTATTTATGATACATACAATAGCACTTGAAATGCAGTAGTTATTAGAGCTTTGGTTCATTTTTTTAGGGGCTGTCTATAAGGGTGACGTCTCTCATTCTATTATTTGGGTTGCTACAATTCAAAATAAGCCCTCATAAATTTGGTTTGCAAAATTCCCCCTAGTGTAGTGTGATTTTCAAGCACATGTTTGTAATGCAAGAACATGTAGGGTGCGTTCCATGTCTTTGTTGGCCTTGAAAATTTGTGAAAATATGTTTAATATGATTTAGAGAATGTTGGACAATTCTTTACAATACTCATTTTGCAATAATGTTCACAATATGTGGTCAAAGGGGTCTAAGAGTATTGGGGAAAGGTCAAAATAAACTTTTCATACTAACTTGAAATTATCATATCTCTCAATCCATAAGGTTAAATGCCATGAAACTTTCACCATGGCTCCTTGCATAATTCTAATGTAAGATCCTATAGTTAGGTGTGTAGAAAAAAGAATAGATTTCTCTTGAAATTGAACATTTGAAAATGGTAGTTTTGAGCAACGCTACCTTGTCAAATATTTTTTGGGGTCTAGTCATTGTATTGTCTATCTGACATCCAATGTCGCACATGACAAATGTCAAGTATGAGTGACATTTTGTCTAATGAGGCGATATTTAACAAGTTGAGGTAATTTGAAAATCTACTTTAAATACGACCCAAAATGTAGAATCTAATAAGTGTATATAAAATTGAGATACTCCAATAAAATGAAACATCAATATGTCAAGATCAGAAATAGGGAGTGCTTTATTTAAAAATCAACCTTAAAATTAACTTTACTAGACAGGTGGAGGGGCTCTTGTCTATTTGTGACGTTGTGTTTGTCGAGTTGTCGCCATGTTGGGGAAGACAACATTGGTTTTGAGTGTTTTTTGAGAAAAATGAGCTTGGGCATTTAGGGATTAATAAAACATAATATTTTTGGAATGTTCACTTGGCCAACTTCTTTTGTTGAATTATTTGTTGTTCTCCTCCCTTCCCTTCCTTCATTTAGCCATTTTTTCTTGTTGTTGTTTATTATTTTAATTTTTTTGTTTTAGCATAAATCTTGAGAGATTCTTGTAAAGATCCTTGGACCTTCTAAAGTGTCATTTGTGGCCATGTTTGAGGAATTTTAGATTTGTTCATATTGGATTTTTGCATTCTTGGCAATAGTGGGCATCAAGAGTGGAACTTATAGGAGAATAGTAAACACTTGACTACCACATGTGACAAAACTAGAGAAAAATCCAAAAATGAACTTTGATGCCCATCTTGTAACTATGTACAAATTTGTCTTTATTTGTCACATGGGGAGACACTCAACAAAATAAATCCCAAGCATTAAGAAGGTTTCTTGAATTCTAGCACCTCTTTTGTGGTTTTCAAAAACCTAAACAAAACATCTTCAAAGATGCAATTGGTTACCCATGATTTCAAGCCTACTATTAATTACTTGGCTTTTCAACCTTCCAAAAAAATTCAATGTTGATGCCTACCAAAATAAGTAGCCTTCTTAGAATTGCCGTTGATATATTTCAATTTAAACCCTATTTATCTTGATATTGTAAATCTTCATTTGAATGTGAGCAAAAGGGAGTGTTGATGTTAATTTTGTGTACTTGTTTAGTTGGGACAAGTGAGTCATGCTTGCTTTGGTTTTGAGCGCCTAATTTGACTCCCAATTTTGGTTTTTATATGGAATTTTAAGGATGAAACTTTTCTTGTTGAATTGAGTTGGATATTAATTCTACATATTCTTACTTATTTAACTGCTTTAGTATGATATTTTGGATGCTTTTGAAGCACCAATGAAGAAGTACATGAACAAGACATTTGAATTGGAGAGAATCAAGGCTAGAGTAGTAGTAGCAATGAGTGCCAAAGCTATGATAGTACGAGTGTTTTACAAAGTACTTTTGGGAAGTACCTTGTTGTTGCTAATCCCAATTTAAAAGATGGTCTTTTGCAAAAGGTGTGTGAATTTACTTTTAATGCGCAATTTGTTTTCTTTTAAGTTCATTGAATAAAAGTTTTCAATTTTGAAATTGTTTTTGCTAGATCCATTGCTACTTTTTGAATGCTATCTTAAAGGCTAAATGACTTTGTGTTTATTTTTTTGTTACTATGTGATTCACTTTAAAATTTTCTTCAACTCATGTTATATGTTTTCACAAAGATTGTTTTTGTAGGTTATTAGACATTGGAGTTATAATCTACAACTGAAAGTGATATTGAATAAATTATTACTTGTTGCTACAGCTATGGTACCATCTTCTTATAAAATTCAATGGTTAAAATGGGGAAACTCTACGATAAACACTAGTGAAATGCATGCCACTTCTGCTAAGCTTTTTTCAAAGAAAGACTTAAAAATTTGGTTGAATAAAGTTGTTTTCTCTACTAAAGCAAGATACTTTTGCTTAAATTTTTGCAAACTAGTCTTTTGGGCTTTAAAATATTTCAATTCTTAGTTTTTGTACTAAAAACCTTCTATAAATTAATTTCAAAATATTTACATTGTTCTTTTGAAACTGCAATTGCAAAAAGCTACAAAAGAGTCTTTTACAAAAATTGCAGCTAAAGATAGAGTCCCAATATGATTATTTCAAAAAACCATTGACATTGTCAAAGTTCATTGATTTTTGGTGATTGAAGTTGTGGAAGTAAGCTTTTATTTCATTTTTCTAAGCAAAATAGTTCTTCTCCAAAAGTAAATTTTCAAGGACAATCAAAAACTAACTTTGTTGTGGCATGCACTTGTTTAGATAATCCAAGTTTATCTCTTGTGTTCATTATCCTTTTTGTTAGTTTGTTTTTCAGGCTATTGCTATTTTTACATATGTTTTTTTTTTAATTCACATGTCATTTGGTCAGTAGGTATTTTTCATTTGAGTTGTTACCCAAAATTGCAATTGTGGAGTCACAAATGCTATTTTTTTTCAACTCTTAGGTTGACAAGACATCACCAAATTACATATATACTACTACACAACTCTGAGTATGGTCAACAATGCATTTGAAGGGCAAAGGTTGGTATTTGGATTACTTTATAGGTATTTATTTGGAAGAAGAGCAAGCCCAAAAATATAATATTGACAAGTTAGACATCCATGGCTCTTGCATGTACGCAACATGGCATTTTTTTCTAGCAAAATGGAGTTAAAATTGGCCAAAAATTGACACATTTGCACCACTCTAAGTTGGTCCCTCCATTTATTGTACAAAGCACTATTGACAATTGTAATCTGGCAAACAAAACAAAAATGTCCATATGCAAGTGATGACATGCATGAGGAAGAAGATAGGTCTCACCTGCATGCCAAAGAAATGAAGAAAGTATTGACTCTAAGATCTAAGGATGTTAAGAAGGCATAAACTCAACAACTAAAGGAGGTTAAAATGGTAGCTAAGCCAAAAACTAGAGCGGCTACGAAGGCAAAAAAGATACTAAATAAAACCAACCAACTTGAAGGCCAAGTTTCACAAAGGAGTTCAAGGAACAAGACCCAAGTGTAGCATTTGAATGAGCCACTTTAGCCTTCTCCACTTTAGTCAATGAAAGAGATGGTTCAAAGAAGAAACTGGCCTCCTTGGCTAGATTGTCCTTGTCAAGTTCTTGAAAATTGGGCTTCCTTGGCATTAACAAAGTTTGTATCACTTTTTTTTCCTCATATTTTTCTATTCCTTGAACTTTTGACAATTGTGAAGGAGTATTTTACAAAACATTCTAAGTTCATCAAAAAGTGGGTTGATATGAAATCATTCTTGAATCTTGTAAGTCCTAATTATATCCAAATGTTTCTTGTAACATATTTATGTGTACATTAGGTCGTTTTAATTTATCAATTTCTTTAATTGTATGCTGCATATAGGTGGCAGCCCTCATTCTTTCAATAGCGTGAGCAATAGTAAGGGTGTAGTGTATTTTAATGTACCAAAAAATATGCCAACACTTGGACTACTTGTTCTTCCATCTTCCATTTCACTGTGGAATGCACAGTATTATGATTTTGTGAAGATTTTTTTTACTTTCCTTTAAATTTTCTACGCAATGATGAAGCCATCATTATCTTTCATACTGACATTGTGCATTTGAAGTCTATTTTCAAAAATTTGTTTGTTTGTAAATCATTTCAAGGTCCACACATAGTGATTGGAGATAAGCCATGTGCATCTAGCAAGCACCAAAGACTCTACAAAGAATGTAAGTGATTGCGTTTTCTTTTCTTTTCATCTATTTATATTTATGTTAGTTTCTGGAGTTTGTATTATGATTTTTATTTGAATGTGTATTTTCAGACACTTTGGTTTTATATCAAAACTAGTGCTTTTTCTCCATGTTTATAGGTCAATTCAAATTTACTACAAAAAACTCAAGCTCATTGCTCATGGTTCTCGGCTCACAATATAGCATTCCCCTTGGGCAACCGAGGGTGACTTGCAATTTTTTTGCATGACAATGCCCCATCCTACTTCAGCATTCATTGCAAGTTTGTATATCAAGGTAAGTGCCACTACAATGGTAAGAAATTGGGATGATAGATTATAGAGCTCAAAAATGTGAACCTTGTATTCAAAGCCCGTAAGCAAAACTCTTGCCGTAACAACACTAATGAGGCATATGAAAATTTTATTGATAGTGATATAAATTGTAGGTATGTCAATATACAAATAAATGTTGTTGTCTAAGGTAACAAACCAAGAGTTTATTTACAGTTCAGAATCTACAGATAGCTTGTCAATAGCAGTGAAGAGCTCAAAAAAGGCCTTGAAATGCTGATATGAAATGTCTACATCCTCAGCTCCACACATTTCCCGTACACTGCAAGTAAAGAAACACAAGTCTCTCCCAAGTCAAAATTTCCATGAGTTTCAAAATGCAATATCAGCTTGGTTGAGAACACACGCCGCTTTCCTAAACCTCCCATCTAAAGAATTATAGCCAAACTCTTCCACGAATTGTATTTCAGAGAGTTGTAGGATGAAACATCCATTACACAACAAAGCAATAATAGTATTGTAACAAAAAGAATCGCATGGAATATCCATGAACTGGTCCAGTACAGAGCCTTACCTGTGCATGGATAATTGAGGCATGCCACAGTCCACAGTCCGGATACCAATGCCAGATGCAAGTATTGGGCCGATTGTAGATCCACAACCCATGTCATTTCGGACCACAAAATTCTGCATCAGATAACAAAGAAAAAGCAAAATGAATAGAACTCCCATCCAAATCCAACATTTCTAATATACTGAAACATGAACAAAGTAATACCATAATATGTTATAGAACCCAACATCGATAGTACTAAAATTACGACATAGTAAGCAACGCCAAAGGCCAAAAAATTTCTGACGGCGCCCTTGAATTGTAACAATAAGCTTGGTGAATAAGCAATCAAAAGAGCAGTTGTGTAAGAGTTTTGTTGTACCTGGGTTGGGACACCAGCAACTTTTGCCACTTCCTTGAAGAGGAAAGCCGTTACAGTATTAGTAGCATATCGTTGGTTAGCATTATATTTGATGACTAGACCCTCATGCAGCTTAGGTTGATGGTTTTCTTCATGCCTATCGGCATAATTTGGATGCAGGGCATGCGCCATGTCAGCAGACACTGTTCACAAGGAGGTAATACATTACATCTTCAAATCAAATGATCTTCAGCAATTCTAATTGGATGAACTTTACGTAGGATAATAGACCCTGTCAGTGAAGAAGCCACAGATCTACATCTCGGTAAAAATTGAACAGTTAGGAAATTGGGAGCGACTAAAATTGTAAGAAGATACACCGACCTCAATGATTTACAGCTTTTATAAGAAGTGATCCATGTGAAAGGAAAATTCTGAATTCTAAAAGAGCTTGTGTACGCAAGACTCTTAATATAAGCAAACCTGTCTTGTTGATCTACAAACGGACATCAAACTATTAAGCTTTCTGCACTACAACTTACCCAGAAACGACTTCCGAATGGTGCGCTCTTCAATACCCTCAGTGGGAGTGTGTCTCGTGAGCCACCTTGTGATGCGACCCATAGCTTGAAACATCACAGGTGATCCCGCTCCTTGAGCTGAATCTGACCCAACCTGAAAAGAGGACCCTTTACAATCCACAAAAAAACCCTTGACGACAGTGATTGATTAACGAGCACAATTTTGTTTCTTAGCGAGATCAGAAATCAGGGAAAAGAAGGGAATCAATATAGGTTACCTCTTCATTGTCAAACAAGGCAATTGCTCGAATGCAACTCTCATTAGCCAAGGAGGCTGTATCGGAACACGTATCCAAAAGGGCACGCAGTGCGCAGAATGACGAAGCCAAATTGTCAAGCCTGCCTGAGAAGATGAACTCTTTACGAGCTCCACCGAGACAACTGGGTTGCGTGTCGCAAACATTCAGCTCAAAGTCCACTATCTCCTCCACCGAGCAGTTCAGTTGCTCTGCAAGGACCTGCAAGGTTGCAAGTTCTGGTTCTTGATTTCCCATAGAATAGCCTGTAGTAAATAAGTTCTATCACCCTACTAAAAATCAGTTGCACCCACAGTAGAGTGCTCTACTTCAATGCTCAAGAAAACTTGACCTTTAGCAGTTCAAGGATGCACTGAAATCACAATGGAGGAAGTTGGTAATGTGAGTGACCTCCAAAAGTAACGGATGATGAGGTTTTTTTGACGAGTTTGTTGCTCCATTGCCACCTTCAATCTGGCTTCCCGACTCAGACTTGTCAAGAAGCTCTGACTTGATCTGAGTAGCTAGTACTGGAGCCAAATGAGTCTCCATGTTTGGTTTGAAGCCATCGGTATTCACGGTCCTAAGCAGAAAGTATTATCGATGTCAGGTAAGCAACCTAAAAATTTCCAGGATCTAATTTTCTTAACACCTGTAATCGTGGAGCTTTGTTCTTCTATTAGAAATGCAGTCTCAAAGAGATTGTGTAAAAAAAATTATAGAGATTTGTTGTACAGAATAATGAAAACTCTCCAAGTTACCCCTATTTGCTCAAAAGGGATTTGAGTACATACCTGTCGAGGTGAATAGCCAAAGTGGGTATGCGCATGATTGGACGCTGAACCTTCACCAGCTCTTGCACCACAGTCCCATTTTTCCTTCTCAAAAGTACACGCCCAGCGACACTCAGATCACGATCAAACCAAGTATGCCACAATCCGCCCCCGTAAGTTTGCACTCCCACGTTCAAAAATCCAGATTTAGTGGCCGCTGATACAGGCTTGAGTTTAGGACACGGGCTGTCTGTGTGTGCTGCCACTACATGAAAGCCATTGCCAACCTCATATCTGTGAAGAGCATACAATAAGTGACGATGATTCACGAAAGCTCAGAACTATAACGAGAGTTTCACACGATCATCCTACTGAGCTTGCGAGAAAATGCTTCCAAATATAGGAATCGACAAGCCGTGATTCACAAAAAAAATAGAATCCATTTAGCAAGTTTAGAGAAACTAACTTTTGTCCGATAGCAAAGGCAAAGATCGAAGACATATTTCTAGTGAAGAAGTAACGACCGCCGGGTTGTACCGCCCACTCTTGTTCCTCGTTCAGCTGCTGAAATCCTGCTTTCAATAGTTGCCGCTTGGCCTCCGCTGAAATTAAAACAGATTGTCATCAGGCCAAGGTCAACCTCGCTTCAAAATACAAAAAGCAACAGCCACTTTATCCTGGTTGTGTGGACTATCACATTAATCACATTCCTCATTTTATCGCCCACGCTCATATTCACATCATTCAAACAACCTTAGCATATTAATGATCACTGTAACATTCCAATGTAGGTAGGAAACGACCATGTGATTGAGGTTCACCTGTTGCATGAAAAGGTGTCCACGATTCATTCAGAAAGTTCAGCATATCACTGACGATTGAGATATCACGGCCAACTCCCTGTTCAAGATTCACACTTTCAGTTGACAAATCTGGCTCGGGTGTTAATTCCTGGCAAGACCAATCGCATGCTTCTCTCCATCTTTCAAATTTGAGAAAGCCGACTGAAAAGAAAAACGCATTTAAAGTTGACATAAGGCATGCCAAATCTCCTGAACTCTCAAATGTTCTTACAAATTAAAGCATGCGTATAGTAGGGGATGCTAAACCGTTAAGGACCTAATCCCGTCTTTAGATCGGCCCCTATTCCCAACAGCAGATCGCCTATTCATATATTTGTTGTACCAAATTGGCAAGTGATGTAAGCATGACTTGGTAAAATATATATGATTACTGATCTTTGAATGGAAATGACTTACAGTGGTCTACCACCTTCCACCTTGAAATTACATAAGAATCTCATTCAAATATATACCATATATATATATATATGCATGTGTGCATTTCAAAATGAATTTAACTCTTCTGCTCAAAGTGATCTCTTCACAGCTCTATACTGATTTCTTAAAAAGAATACTCCTTCAAAAGTAATTAAATGCTAAAAAAGACGCAATTAATATCCTCTGCCTTACACCAATTTGAAGTAAAAAACATTTGTCTTAGAAATGCACATCCGTACAAGGTGTATCTGGAGTGATAGCCGGTAAACATTTCCTCTCATAGAGAAGAATTGTATACTGTAAATAAAGATTTGAATCTCATGAAAACCGCTTCCTCATCATGGAGTTCCCCTATCTCGTACTAGTTTCGTTGTCCTCGCAACTTGAAAGAGAATTCTTCTTCTTGCTCAGTCTCACAAATTAGGGTTTACAGAGAGTACAATCCAAATCTGTGAAATTTAAATTGTACATTTCACGGGTAAGCGTTAGGGTTTGTAAACAAACTAAATGATCATTGACCCAAATCACATTCTTTTGTGAAGAACAAGTTGCTAAACATTCAAATTGTTCATGTTTCAGTTTCACATAATCCTCATTCCTGCAACTCGGAACGCAATCAGCGTCCGGAGCCTGTAAATTTCCAAACAGATGAGAGTTTCTACTGAATTTTAGAATTAAACGGTATCATCTCAGAAGAACAGGATAGAGGAACACCGTATAATAAGATACCTTGTTAGCCGAGACGCTCTGACTGCTGGTAGTCGCACCGCAGACACCCGACGCTCGTGAATTGTCATGACTTGCATTCCGGCTCGACTGCCATTGCGTTCCGGAATCCCGTCTTGAGAACGAATTGTCATTAGTTCCACAAGCTCGTGTGCTAGCACGGCAGACAAGATTTCTCTCGTGTTTTGACCAGAGATTGTCGCGTCCGGGGCACAAAAGCCGCGCAGCACAGCCAATTTCGACAGAAGTGTACGAGTGAAACGCCGCGACACCGGTGAGGCTACGTCGGCATGCCATTTTCAATCCAGAGGAGATTTCGAGCTGCGGCGAAGCGACGAACGACGACGACGACATGCTCCAGGCGTTGCACGTCGACTTCGGCAGTGCTGCAGAAACACACGATGTCGCGGCGTCCATGACGCGCGAGCACAAAACAAGCACGAGCCCGAGGATTCTCGCGAGCTCGGCCTCAGATTCCTGCCATGGCCAATCTATGGTATCCCGGCATCCCTCCCTCCCAAGCTTCACTTAGGTCACGCCATAACACTTTTCATCCTTTTCTCTCCCAATTCTCATTTTTGAATGGGAATTGATACGTATATCACACCTTTTGAACTACAGTAAGGTAGAAATACCATAAACAGTTACTGACCGATAATGGCAGAGTAGATTGTCCTTAAACCAACAAGAGTTGGTTTTGAAAGAGATTTTAGAAAGATGCTTTTTTTTTACATTTGATTGGTTTAAATTTATTTCAGAACATGGTTTAGAGGTAACCGTTTAAGGTGCACTTATGAAACCATAATCAATCCAAACCCTAAATCCACATTTATATTGCATAAAATATTCGTTTTTGAATTTTTTTTTTTTTTTTTTTTGCACTCTTCCTTATCCTTGTTTTTCCACAGATTGAGCTTAATTTCTCAAGAAATTTCCCATATCTTCAAGCTAAACTTCCTTATTTTAACCATTTATGGTATTTCTACCTTACTATACCTCACCCCAAGGTAAATTTCAGATTTCTACCATCAAAAAGCTAAATTTGAGAATTTGGAATTTAGATTTGGACTAAGAGACCATGATTTAGTTTAGAACCATAAAAGAAGTTGCAATTCAACAACACCCCATGAAAAAGTTTAACTAGGGAGAAAAGTGTTCTTTTACTTTTGTTTGCAAAAAAAGATAAGCTTTTTCATTAGGTGTTGTTGAATTGCAACCTTTTTATGGTTCTAGACTAAATCATGGTCTCTAAGTCCAAACCCAAATTCAAATTTCTCAAATTCAGCTTTTTGATGGTAGAAATCTAAAATTTACCCCGGGAGTGTGGTATAGTAGTTCAAAGGGTGTGGTACACATATCAATGCCTGTTTTGAATTTATGCATATTTTACCTATGTCTTTGACCGTATATATGTTATTCACCTCAAGTATAAAGGAAGGTTGCCTATTCTTCCTAAAAGACCATAGGGCATAGTATATATGCAGACGTATCATTGTCATTGCTACCAATAAGAAATTTTGATTTGGGATTTCAAGTAGTTCACTAGAACCGCATTGATCTATTCTTCAACTTCTTTGTTGATCTCAAATGTAGTAGAGGTGCGAATCCATTCCAAATACAAGAAAAATACCCCATATTGTACTAGTCACAAAAGGTCTTTTAGTCATTTAAAGGTTAAACAACCAATCGACCGCCGTAAGCAGTACAATACAATGTATTTTTCTTGTATTTGGAGTGCATCCACACCTTTATTACAATTGAGATCAACAAAGAAGTTGGAACATAGATCAATGCAATTCTAGTGAGTTAGTCAAAATCCCAAATTAAAACTTTTTGTTGGTAGCAAATGCCAGTTATACAATAGCGTACATTCTATGTCCTATGGTCAGTTGGTCGTTTAAGGGTTCCCTTAGATACAAACTTCTTTCTTGTATTTGGAATGGATTCACACCTTTACTACATTTGAGATTAACAAAGAAGTTGGGATATAGATCAATGTGATCTTAGTGAGCTATTTGAGATCCCAAATTAAAATTTCTTGTTGGTAGCAAATACCAATTACTTGACAACATATATACTATGCCCTATGGTCGTTTAAGGCCTTAAACATCCCATGGGCATGGGCATAGTAGATACGTTGTTGTATAATTGGCATTTGTTACTAACAAGACTTTTTTATTTGGTATCTTTAATAGCTCACTAGAATTGCATTGATCTATGTTTCAACTTCTTTGTTGATCTCAAATCTAGTAAAGGTGTGGATCCATTACAAACACAAGAAAAATACCTTGTATTGTATTGACCGCAAAGTGTCTTTTAACATTTTAGGTTAAGGGGTGGAGGTTCACACTAAATACCATGTCTCATTGAAATTTGAGAATTTGATTGGTATAAAGCCAAAAGTTGGGACTTGGTACTTCACACTATGTCCCAAGTTTCACATCTTGGTTCATTCTATTTTGTTTACAAGGCAACACTTTTTGAAAATTTTGCTCCCAAGAGGGTGGACTTCACTCCAAATTTGAATCAACTAGTTTGTTGAATCCAACTTTCAACCCAAGTGCTATCAATATTTTTGTATAAAATATGCATGATTGTCTTTAGTATTTGTTTTTTCCCTTAACCCTTAAACATCAAAAAGGCCCTTTGCAACTAGTACAATACATGGTATTTTTTTGTATTTGGAATGGATCCACACCTCTACTACATTTGAGATCAACAAAGAAACTAGAGTATAGATAAACGTGGTTCTAGTGAGCTATTTGAGATCCCAAGTTAAAATTTCTTATAGGTAGCAAATGCCAAATATATGCCAACGTATCTACTATACCCTTGGGACGTTTAAGAGTTAATAATCCAATGAGGTGTGACTTGCAGAGATGGGATGTAGGACATAATGCAAATGGCCCTAAAAACGTCATGTATTATTTTGGATGACTATGAATGAATGGGGAGTTAAATTGGGTGGATGAAAATGTCATGACCCTTGATGGATGAATGATTGATGAATGAACTAACGCACAATAAAATGTGAATTAGTGAGCAATGAGAAAACCCTTAAATGCGGACATCTTCGGATGATGGATTTGTGCATTGGAGTTAGACAACTCCACTTGCATAACAAGGGTATTGCACTTGAGGACAAGTGTATGGAATGTACAACTTAAGGACAAGTGTATGGGATGTACAACTTGAGGACAAAGGCATGATATGTACACTTGATGACAAGTGTCAGGATGATTGCTTGATGACAAGACAAAGATTGAAACTTGGAGCTAAACAACTCCAAGTAAAAGATGAGATATGATATGAGTTATATTTAGAATACTTCTAAATATAACTCAACCTTAACAAATGGCTGGAGAAGAATATTAAAGATAGAAAGATAAATTTAGTTAAAGTAATTCTATTTTTATGAAAAGACAGATAGTGTAAGATGGAGCTTGGAGGGTGAGGAGATTAATTCTTGTTGGGAATTAATCTCTTTATGGTTAAGTGGTTGAGCTCCTTGTGGTTTTTATAATTTATTGTGTATAAATTGTTGTTTTATATGAGTAATTGGATGATTGAAGTTACAAACTTAAGGAAGTTTGTAACAGAAAATGATGACACTATTTTGTTTTGAAACTTCTTTCACGTGCCATGATTCTATTTTGAGTTTTTCTGCATGTGTTTGCTTGTAGTTTTTAACCAAATTTACATTATTCACCTCGACAGCACCAAGTATTATTTAAAGACTACATGTTACCTTTTGGATGACTATAGATGAATGAGATAGCTAATTTGGGTGAATGCGTTTGTATTGGGATGAAAGGTATCCTCAAAACACTTCGTCATTGATATCTATGTATTGGGGAAGGACAAGTATGATTGAAGTATAGGTAAAAAAGCTTTGTGATTAGCTAAATTCTCGTATCTTTTGAAATCTCATTTTTGTGTGTACCGTGTAATTAGGGAGGATTATAAGTTTTTGGTTTTATTTAAATGGATGAGTTTTAAGCAATAGGAACAAGGATGTAATCTTTTATGACCTTGTAACAAGACCATTTGCATATTGCTCATTATTGATTTTGTGGATTATCAACTTGATAACTTATATCACATCTTTGTGCTCAGCAAAATGAATTTCTACTAGTCCAATATTTGAACTTTGGAATGCTTAGGGAGTAAGTGGTAAAAATATTCGTTTTATAATAGACGATTGATTACACACTATATTTAATAGTTGGTGTATATGTTAAATCCTTACCAATTAATGTGGCAAGCTACCAACTAGACACTGCTCATCAAAAGTTCTCAATTTCATTATCAACAATTTAATAAAAGAAAAAGGAGTTGAGATTATTAAATTGTCAAACAATCAAATTGTACAACATTTAATAGATGCTATATCTCAAACCGGAGAAGGATAGAGTTTGTGATTTTCTATATACCTGTAGTTTGGCATAAAATAAATCCCTAAAATTTTGCCTAATTGTTCTATAAATTATTCTTCAAAAGTGTCCAATGTTAAACAATTCAAAACATTGAAATGTTAAATATTATAGAAGTCATTAAACTTAACTATCAATAGAAGGTCAAGGTTGATTCCAAGAGGGCTCAATTTATAACAAATTTTATATCAAGGATTAATTTTAGAAAGTGGAAGATGCTTAGAAAAGGGCTTAATTCTACCAATTCTTTTGGTTGAATGCCAATTAATAACAACTTTTTTTGATAGTGCCTAATCTTGCTTAATTATGAAATGAAATGCCCAATTGGTTTTTTCTCAAAAAATAATCAATTTGGCCAAGACCTACCAAATCTGCTCTCAACCTACAGTAATTTATGTTGATAGAGGGGCTTGCTTTCAATATGAATAATATGCTAAAATAATATAATTCCTACAAATGAAAAATGCAAAAATAAAAATTTGCTTTGAAAATTTACAAAAGTGTTACTAGATATCACAAAACAGAAGGTTTCATTTATTTTGAGAGATGCAATTAGCAAAATTCTTGGTTAACCCGTGAGCGCCCCAGCGCCCCAAATCTAGCCTCTCCATTTTTAGCAATACGCTGACTTTTACCATTATAATTTTTTGATCCGTGCGATGAATGTTTACCAAATTTGTCATACATTTGAAAACCCTAAGCATTGTGGAAGGTCAAATATTAACTATTCTAAATGTTATTTTTGAACTTATAGCGCCAAATTATTTGCAATGAGGTTCAACCCAATACGAATTTGGGCTGGGCGCTCAGGGGTTAAAGCACTCGTAATAACCACACACACACAAACCTTCAAAATGTCACAATTCAAAAACGCAATATTATACTTATGTGGATACATCAAACTACTCAATGAACTACAAATAATACTGATGGAAGTTAAACCTTTGGCATTTCAAATGGAAAAATACCTTACCTCTTTAATTTTACAATTCATTTAATGTTGATTGAAACATATCAATTTACAAATGTGAGTGTCACTCAATTCTAGAAACAAAGTTTCATTGGGCACCAAGATATTGTATAAATTCTGTAATTTCTTTGTATAGAGCTGCTCGTAATATGTATTTATAATATATAGATGCCAATGCCGCACCAAGGCATGGACCTATCCAAAACACCCACTTCATCCCAAAAGAAAGTTACGGAATAAAATGTCAATATTTGTCATCAATAATAATTTCATATGTTTAAAGATAACTTGTAAATGATATAGTCTTACTATAAAGTTATAGTTTATTGAAAGGAACATTCTTTATATCAAATGTACCATTTCTATAAAAATGGTTTACCAAAGAAAAACTAAAATCTGGTAATCACATCAAACTAATCATCTTTTTCCTTATAAAATAAATCAAAGAAAATAAACAAACCGTGTTTTTGGCATCAAGTAAAGAAACTTAAATAATTCTTAGGTGAACTTTAGATGTAGCCCTTCTAAGCTATGCACCGTTTAAAGAAAACTTCACTTTTTTTAATCCAGTGATCAGTAATCCCAAATTATGTTATTCATTTTTAGCACAAGTGGCTAAAAACTATGCTAAAAAGCTAAATTTCTCAAATTTAACACTAAAAAATTTACATTTTTTAGCTGCACAAAAATTTTGTTAGCAATTTTGCAAAATTTAACCAATAGAAAGAACACTAATTGCCACCTTTCTAAAGTTTTTTACATATATAAGTTTTCCCTAAGTTGCTAGAAATTTCCTTTGGCCAATTTTGTATTCTAATGAATAAAATATAAATATAATATAAATGAGAGTGAAATGAATTTTAAAAAGACGAAAACATAAAGCTTCATTCGTTTTTTGACCAAATAAAAAAGGCCTCAAAAGAGTCTCTTATGGCTTTCGGAGACAATAGAGTAAGTGTAACTAGTACAGATGTGGATGAATGCAAAGAAATAACAAAAAATTAAGGGAATTGATATGTGCACACCGGGGTTGATATTTGCACACTCCCCTGGAGATAAATTGTAGATTTTTACCATGAAAAATCTGAATTTGAGAATTTTGAATGTAGGTTTGGATTTAGAGATCATATTTTACTCTAGAACCAATAAAAAAAAGTTGTAATTAAACAATACTTAGTGAAAAAGCTTAGTTAGTGGAAAAGTGTTACTTTTACTTTTGTTTGTGAAAAAGATAAACTTTTTCATTGGTTGTTGCTCAATTGCAAACTTTTTTATGGTTTTAGAGTAAACCATGGTCTCTAAGTCCAAATCTAAATTCAAAATTCTCAGATTCAAATTTTTGATGATAGAAATCTACAATTTACCTCCTAGGGGTGTGCAAATATCAACCCCCGGTGTGCACATGTCAATTCCCAAAATTAACTGCAAATGCAATGATTCTAAAAAATACCAACAAAAACCCATGTGATTTATTTTTGGTAGTATAGAAACGGGTCATCCAATTTGTTAAGGAAACACCTTTGTTAGTGGAAGGTATTGCACAAATCGATTTTGAAATATTTAGTTCTTGTGTAAATATTTTTTTATAATCTTCAAAAAAAACTAAAGCACTTACTTAGAAAAAAAATAAAAAAATAAGAGAAAACAGTATTTATTTCATGCACAATATATGACTTAGTTGGATATTTGGAAAGTGACTTACATGGTGACTCCAATATGATTGGCTGACCGCGCTACCAAAGCTACGAGCTGGATTTATGCCAGTGCCAGTTATAGGAATTGTAGCAAGATGTACCATAAACACTGCAAAACCAATTGGAAGTGGGGCAAGGACCTGAACACAACATAAATTTTGTTTTTTAACAATCATGAACCCATGTTTTACCACAATTGCAATATACACTAGAAGATCAGTTACCAACCTATTTTTAACGTTCACATGTATTGATATTGAAATTATGTGAACATCATTTTTATTTTTAAAATTTTAATGTGATGAAATATGGCTTCTATTGAAAGCGAAAGTGCAATGAAAAATCAATTTTCAAACATTCTGACAAACAAGAATGTTGAATGTCACCAACTCCTTCAATGCAAGACTTTATAAATAAAAATTGCTAGTAATTGCACTTACTTATTTTTTTACTTGTCAAATTTCTACATAGAGTCAACAATGCCCATCTTTTTGTAGCTAAAACTACTGAATTGGAATAATCCAGTGTTTACAACAGCAATGGATTCCAATTGCAAAACCTATTCTATTGGACGATGTAAAAATAAATAAAAACCTCTTTTCAAGGTTTTTTTCTGTGCAAAAGGTTGTGAATATCTACAAACATGTTTGATCACCAACCAATGAATGAAATGGAAAGTTGCAAAATACCAAAAGAAGGTTAACAATTTATCAACCCCTCTCGTGTAAAAAATTAATACCACAAGCACTTTGAAAACATCATGTGCGCACTATTTTTGTAAAATGTTGTTACAAAATAATATATTTATAAACTTTTGAACATAAAAATATATTTCCATTGCCAAAAGCTTTCATTTTCCTAGTATTACATATTGTATGAGAGCTTAAAGTGTTACTAAGGGAATTGATATATGCACACCCAAGGTTTGTTACATGTACACCTAAATTTTAGATATTTATTATCAACAAGTTGAACTTGGAAAATTTGAGTTCACTTTTAGAGACCTTGATTTAGTCTAGAGCCACAAAGGAGGATACAATTGAACAACACCTAATGAAAAAGCTTTGCTAAGGGGACAAATTATTACTTTTACCCTTATTTGTAAAAAGAAGCTAGGTGTTTCCATTGGACATTATTCAATTGTATCCTCTTTATGGTTCTAGACTTTTCAAGGTTTATAAATCCAAAAATAAATTCAAATTTTCACATTCAAATTGTTGATGGTAAATATCTAAAATTTAGGTGTACACAAAACAAACCCCGGATGTGCATATATCAATTCCCTTTAATAATACCAAGCTTAAATAATAACAATAATAATAATATAAAGTGTTATTTACCGGAACATGGGAATCACGAGCGGTCCGTTTTGGATCTGTGGCAGATAAGACTGTATACATTAAAAAGAAGGAACCCATTAATTCAGCTATAAATCCTGCACTCAGAGAATACCCTTCATGAATGTCATTGCACCCTCCATTGAATTCATCCCAATAAATATTTGAAGCTTTTACAATGGCAGCCCCACATACAGCTCCACACATTTGTGCTAAAATGTATAACGCTGCTCGGTTGAAGGTTACTTTTCTTGCCACCAACAATCCAAAGGTTATACATGGATTAAGGTGCCCACCTACAATGATTTTTTTTTCTTTCAAAAAACCAATCAAAAAGATATACAAGGAAAGGAAAAAAAAAAAGAGGTTAATTTATCAAGCAAGATTGGCGTTCAAATTTTGGATGCAAACTTCTTTGATGCTGTTTCCAATTACAAACTGATGCTCATGTCATATTAAGGAATCAATTTGCAACTAATATGACACACAAGGGTTTTGGCAACTACCAACTTTCTCTATGTAAGGATATAAAACTTACAAATTGGTTGCTAGTTGTAAACCCCTCTTTGCAAGTTTTCAAAATTTACAAGGCCGGTTTGAGGTTGCTAACTTTTTTATACCTAAACTTGTGAAATGAAATCATTTAGTGTTTATGGTAATAGTAGATTTTTGAATCTATAATTCAAACAATTAATTGATTATATGTTTATGGTTAGTTTGTTAAATCTTGCAAGCTTATTGGCCGTAGCTAATTTGTTTATGGAATGGAATGCCAAACATTTGTACAAGAGGGTTAGCTTATTTAGAATTATTCATTGCAAGAGTTTTGCACTGCCACTTCTATGGAACTATCATGAGCACTTTTAATGGAGTTAATACGTATTTTTTGATTTCAAATCTTAATATGTTTAATTTTGAAATCTTGTAAAAAGCAGGCATGACATCATTAGTGCAAAAAAGTTATTCATAAATTGATGACTATAGGATTTTTATTTGTAAGGAAATCAAGATTTAACTATAAATATTGATGGTTGTTCACAATGACTGCAAATGTCCTAAACAACTCAATTTTACTGTAATTGAGCCATTGTATAATTGTTTAGGACATTTGCATGAACCAGTCGTTTAGGACATACTTTTCTTCTAGTGATAGTTTTTCAAAGATTTTAGTAAAAGATACATATGTCAATCCAAAAAACATCAGTTCATTATGTTATCATTGAAGAAGCAAAAGTTAAGAAAATATTCATATTACAAGCAAGAAAAGTTAACACATAAATTTTTGTTTTGAATTGTTTATTATATTTTTTGAAGTCTAAAATGCCATAGTATATAAGGTTCCGAGTTTTGCATTCCAAGCATTAAGATGGTCTAAACAATTTATCTTTGTTGAAGTAATTTCAAAGCAAAACAACTTCAAAAATTTAGTAATCAACACATGTACAAAATGTTTCAATGCATCATGTATTACTAAAAAGAAAAATGTAAATAAAAAGAACTAAACAAAGTATCTTGTCAAAACAATTACACATAGAATATAAATTATTCTTCTTTTGGAAAATTTCTGTGCATTAAAAAAAAATACAAAAAATTAAAGTATGATAGGTCCCTTTATTATGTTTTATATTTTAATTCTCATCTAAATACATGTGTTTAATGTATGCACCTGTGAGTCAAACAACTGTAAATGCCCAAATTCCATTTGATGTGGTTACATACATGCATTGATGCATTGACAATTCAGTCATATTTTCTTTGAATTCAACATGATTTGATGAATGTGTTTTTTACTCCCTATTTGTAATCATCATGTAATACAATGTTTAATAGTAGATTTTTATATTCATACTTCAAAAGAAAACATTTTATATACTTTTGATCATACACAAAAATCAAAATGAAAAAAACACATATTCATAAATTTATTATCATTAAATCATCTCATATTGAGTGGACACATGATAATAGGAGCCACTGACATTATCTTAAACTTTGTAATCAAATCTCAATGGAATTTTTTAACAAATATTCTATTCAATAATGTCTTCAATGTCATTTAAATAAATCTTACTCAAATTTAAAGCGTTCTAAATCCAAAAAATCTTTTTCAAATCATTGGTTTAGCACCCAAATAAGTGTTACAAAGGACTAGTTATTAGTCTTATGTTTAATTTAAAATTAGAATACAATCATGTATTGTTATTATTAAGCAATTCTACAACTCATAAAAACCACTAACACATAATTTTTTAATTCTTATGATGAAGATTCCATGATAAAATTTTCAAAATAAACATGCATTACTTCTTAAGTGGCTCCTATTATTTTATGTTTTTTTCAAAAATTGTAGAATCTTTTAAATTTAGAGTATTATGAATAAAGTAATATTTGTAGTTGAATGTTTATTATTTATATTTTTACCTGATATTCCAGATGTACAATAAACCAATACAAAAACCATGCCTCCAAAAGACCAAGCAATACCAACCATGCCAATGCCTCCATACATAGCTCCTTCACGACCAGCACCAATTATAGTGGAAAGTCCAAAGTAGAGAAGCAGCATTGTTGCAATAAATTCTGCAATGGCCGCCCGATAGTATGACCATCGTCGCATCTCATTGGTGTCTATGGTAAGAGCAAGGCCTGGCTCTACATAGTTCTTTTTTGGTTGAGCTGCCCAAAATGGCAACTTTGCCTCTGGATCCACCCATGTGAAAGAAATCCGAGGCTCCGAACCAACCTTGGAACGAGGAGTGATAGTTTTGGACACATTGCTTGATTTTGTAGGAGACACTACCGATATTTCGTCCCATGTTGGAAACAAGTGGTTGGGCTCCTCCGGCAATTTGGAGGAGCGTTGCATGTGTACTTGACAGTAGAAAAAATAAGAAATAAGAAATTCTTTAAAATATGTATTTTTGTAATTGTTGTGTTGCAATAAACCCTAGTTCATATTGGATATTAAACAAGAAACAAATGGTTGAGTGATTTGGACAAGTTAAAAAGAGCATTGCACAATTACTTGTCAGTAGAATATGGATTCTTTCTTTTAAATATATTTTTGTAATTGTGGTATTGCAATAAACCCTAATTCAATTCAAGTCCAATTATAAACAAAAAGATAAATGGTTGATTGATTTGGGCACTTTAGAAGAGCCATTCTTGATTATTTGCTTGTACAAGATGGATTTTTTCTTTTTGGTATATGTTTGAGTAATCAAGGTGTTGTAAAGAACCCTAATTCATGACAATCATTGAACAAGAAATAAATAGTTGGATGATTAGGGCAAAATGTTGCATGATGACTTGTCAATAAAAATTGAATTCTTTACTTTTGATATATATTTCATTGTGGTGTTGTGAAACACTAAGATTTTGTTGAAGAAACAAATCATCTTCCATATGTATTAAAAACTCAAAAATGATAAAACTTTTTTTGGGTAACAAAAAACCAAATCAACTTATACAATTATAAAATGTGTAGAGGAAATGCAACCAATCTTAAGCTTAACTATAGCAAAATCATTGAGTAATCTTTTAACATTGATAATAATCATTATTAGTTGGTTTTGTATTGTTGTGGTTTTAATTGAAAGTTTTGATATAATAAAGCTTATATGAACCATTTAACCCTTAACCCCTAAATGACGGACCCATGACCGCTGATCCAAGTGTGACTGTCCATCATACAATTTGTTGCCATTTTGTAATTACATATGTATGAAAAAATTTGTATTTAATTTTTAGAGACGGAATTACATGTCTTCTTTACTTCACAAAAACTTCAGATTTTTTTGAGAATATTTGAAGAAAAAGTGAAGAAAAATCACATCAAATAGAAAATCATCTAAAAGCATATGAAAATTTCATTGTGTGTGTATATCACAATAACAAACATCATGGTGTAAACCCCATTTCCATGTCATTCTATAATTAGAAATTAATAAACATTGAAAATACATTCAAAGTTCAAATAGCAATAACATATTCAATATTAGGAAATTTTCAAAAATTTGAAGTGGAGAAGAAACTAGAGTAGATGGCCTTCATTTTGTAAGTTGGGCTCAAGTTCAAAAAATATAATTTTTGTGGAGAATTTCAGATTTAGAGCAAAGAGCAACAACTTCCCAAAATACACTAAAATAGCATATTTTGTGATTCAGTTTTTTACTAACTTCTCATCTACATAAAAAGAAATACTAGTAAGACGACAAATCCAATTAAAAACTCATCATAACCTAACATGATAGATCAAAAACAAAACTATGGATGAAAAAACAAATTTTCTGTTCATCCACATCCTTGGACATTTGTTCAAACGCTAAGAAATGGCTTCCCCGGCGTTACAGGGTTAAAGGACCATAGGGCATAGTATATAAGCTGCCGTATAATTGATATTTGGTACTAGTGAGAAGTTTTAATTTGGGATCTCAAGTAGCTCATTAGAACCACTTTGATTTATTCTCCAACTTCTTTGTTGATCTCAAATGCAATAAAGGTCTAAATCTATTCCAAATACAAAAAAAAATACCTCGTATTCTATTGGTCGCAGCGGCATGCTGTGTCCTTTAGGGGTTAATGTACAATGGTATCTTAAAATTAGATACGCATTGGTGTAGATTATATTGTGTTATTGTCACTTTAAAATAGTGTGAATGGTTAATGATTACAAAAAAAACTTAGTTCACTCCTGTGAGAGACGGTTGATGCACTTATATAAAACCCTTCAAAGTTTTGGAAAAATAATAATAAACTAAGTTATTTGATTAAATTTTCTAATCTATTAATGTAACATTTTTTTGGTAAGATCAAATTTTTCCTCATTGGCAAGAATTTGCTTGATGCACGTCACAAATGTTTATTTTGTCATCAAATGTAACATTACACAAAAGAATGCATGCACTAACATTATAAAATATAATGTTGGTGTTAAGGTAGGTTTTCTTGAAGTTTTTTTCAATTCATGTTCATAACTTAAAGGCATTTTCTATGATAGAATGCAACAATGAAACCTTTGTTGAAAAACATTTTAACATCATGTTTAGGACATCCATTGTTGTATTTGGAATTATAATCTACAATAATAACAAATCATCCTTATTGCCAATGAAGTATAGTTTGGAAATAACATTTATAATGGCAACACTAATTCAAGATTTGTATGCTCATGACATTGGCATGATAGTTCACTTTGTTAAAAAGCCCCCAAAATGTAAGCACTCCTTGGCATAGTTATAAAAAAACTGATGAAATCCTTATTCAAATCTCCTAATGCATGTGCAACAATGTTGTATCTTCCTATGTTTTAGTGGCAAGAACCTTATTTGTACACTTTACAAGGCTTTGAATCCACAATGTGTGTGCAATTGTTTGCATATTGAACTTGTGGTAGGTTGGGCCAAAAACAAAACCCTTAAGGTAGCAGCATTCATAAGAGCTGTGTCTCCATGGCCGTCACCTGACACTGGCAGGGGCTATTTAATAAAAAATCAAATGGTTGTGGGTGACTGGGTGATGGTTATGGGTGATGAAGTGATGGTTGAGGATGACTAGCATGAGGTTTTGAGTACCCATCTCACTATTTAAGAACCAACAAGCCTTGTTTTTAGCATCTCTTACACATAGTTCTTACAATTTCAGTGATTTTGGACTTTGATAAATCTTTATTTAGAAATGCTTGCAGTTGGAACCTTGAAATTAATGCCAATATTTTTGGTTTCCACTTCCTAACTTACAATATTTTTTTCAAAGTTAGTCAATTATTTTACCTACTCCAAAACCCTTATTTCCACGCTCATGGATGTGCCCACCTTACATGACATTTTGCACCCTTTTCTAATTTGGCCAAGAAATGAAATGTCAAACTACAATGCTTATAATAATTATTGATTTGTGGATGGTAAGGCACATTCTAGAATTGCCAATGCAATTTTTTTGCACAAGAGTAAAATAGTCAACTAGCACTTTAAGCAAACTTGTACAAGGCATACATACCATATACTATCAATTGATATATTGTATTCTTTTTCTTCAAACGCAAACATAGTTACACACAAAGTTGGAAGTTGTTCATTCAAATCAAGATCAAGAAATGCTTCTTAATGATTTAAATAAATGCAATCTATGTAGATACATGAGCAAAAAGACATCATTTTTGTTGACCACAACTTATATAAGCAAAAAAAATTAAAAAAGCAACAACTAAGAATTTTTTTAAATTAGGAATGTTAACATGATGTCATAGTTTTTGTTACTATTATGCAATAATACATGATCAAGTGCGGCCACTACCGTTTACTCTTTGTGTAAGCTATAACATCAAAGGTTTTCAAAGGGCAACATGTTAGAGCTCCTATTGTTTAGGATCATCACTGTATTACTAAAAGTTTTAATACATTCAAAGATGTGACATAGAAAAATTGAGTTTAAAAGTTGTGATGTTAACAAAAGCTAATATGATACTTTTACTACTTCATTTTGTTTTCTTTATAATAAATTTTACTACTTCATTTTGTTTTCTTTATAATAAATTTAAAAAAATTGAAGATTTGTAATGAAAGAGTAGCTTAAGAGAACAATCAAATACTTACTTCTAGTTAAAGGTTTGAGATAATGATCAAATGATTGTGTTCACCAATGTTTATCAATAAAACTAGAAATAAATAGTTTACTTTTCTTTTTGAAATTGGCTTTAGATTGCTGAAAATAATAAAATTTCACAAAAAGAAGAAAACACCATACTAGATAAATTGGGAAAAACAGTACATTTTGGGACTTCTAAGAATTAAGTTGATCAACTTAATTTGAGCTCCAGCATTTTTTTGGTACACGTGCCCTCACTTGAGAGGAGGAATTTGGGAGGGAAAAAATCTTAGTGGTTCATACTGAATCTGATACCTTTGAATCTGGTTTAAGGTGACATTTTGGGTTTAAGGTGGAGTACAAAATGGGACCCCTATTTTTCCCAATTTACCCAATATGGTAGAAGCTGCTTTTAGTTTACTTTACAATGTTACATTCCCATTATGGTTTTTTCTGAAGTTCATTTTGTGATTTTACTTTTTGAAGTTATTATAAGCTCTTTACAAACCATGCATTCAGATTTTGAATGATTAATGAATGTAAATAGGTCTCATGCATCATTTATGTGCGCACAAAGGGAGAAGGATGTGACATTTATAACAAAACAAAGACCTGATTTTTTTAATCCAAGGGTATTTGTGATATTTTTGAAAAAGCAAGAATATCCTTGAAAAAATATTGTAAACTTTAGGAGAATCCATGAAATGTTCTCTATTCACATTACAAAAACAATCCTTTGAAAAGAACTGCAAGAAAAACTATTAAAAAGCATCTATGTTGCAAAAATCACATGAATGTAAAGGGATTTTTTTGGTACAAATCACGGATTTTCATTTTGCAATCACATAACATTCAGTAGCAGTCAGCCTAAGTGCCCTCTCTCCAACTAAAGAGTGTGGAATATTCCACACCCATCAATAGCTAAGAGGATACTTGTCTAAATTTGTCAGAGAGTTTGTGAAGAGAGGCTTAGTTTAGTGCACATATGTTGATGTGGAGGCCAGCCATGTTAGAAAAATTATAATTTTTTTTTTTTTTTTTTTTTGTCATGATGAAGTTTGTGGGTGATACCTAAAGAGAGGGAAAGGCAGCCTCTCTCTAGGCTACTGAATGTTATGCAATTTTAGAAGAAATTATGATATTTTTTTATCAAACTGATGTTTATTGGCAAAAAAAATGATTTATCAATCATATGAATACAATTTATGTTTAATAGCCAACAGCTTTAATTGGAAAGTCATCATTTAATTTTTTTAGATTGCACTTTATAAATCATCGTCTTCTTGAGAAATGCATAAAAAACAAGGAAGCAACTAGGGAGACACCCCCTTATAGCCCAACCTATTAAATTCGAGATTATTATTACATTGAAATATGAAACAAAATCACAAAAATATTTTAGTGCACATTTGCATCTGCAAGTGTTGCAAACATATAAAAAATATGTCTCATTTGTGACATGGTCAAGAGCTAAACTTAAAAATGAAAGAAACTAATAGTTTAGCTCTTGACCATGTTACAAATGAGACATATATGTTATATGTTTGCAACGCTTGCAGATGCAAATGTGCACTAAAATATTGTTTTGATTTCATTTCATATTTCAACGTAATAATAATCGCAAATTTGATAGGTTAGGCTATAGGGGTGTCTCTCTAGCAATTGGAGGGGGGTGTCTCCCTAGTCATTCCCAAAAAACAATTGCACAAGTAATTCCAATTAATGCCAAAAATTGAATAGTGCAAGACTCCTTCACACTAATTTGGGTGGATTTTGTTTAATTAGTGTGAAAATGTGGCATGTCTCTTGCCCTTGTTCTCCAATTAGAATGTAGACCACAAACTTTTATTACCCCATAGATAGCCTCGTGGTGATGCAATTTTTGCAATTTAGCATCTTTTGCAAAAAAATTAGTTGAGGTAGGTATTCACAAAATCTCCTTAAATTCTAATTATCCACATTATTTGAGAATTTTTATATATTGTGATCCAGTTTATACTCAATTAACCTAAACTACATTGAACTACTTTGTTAGCCCGCCTTGCAAATTCACTTGTTGCAAATTACCTTTATTAGTGCAAGATGCATTAATTCAAACAACTTGTGTAGTATTTTTTTTTTTTGCGTAGGGTCACTTTGTTTTCATTGGTTATACAAATTTTGAACACGTGGTCCTGAAATGGTTGTATCATTTTATTTTTTACAGCTCTTTGAAGTCTTCACATGCACTCATCTTCTAAAATATTAACCCCTAAACGCCCAAGGGGGGTAAGGGCAAAACATAGATGCATTATAAAATGATACCTTTGGAACTTTGATCAAGTTTGCTTTTGAAGAGAAACTAGAATCAGGATGTTTAGTAATTATTTGTATGGTCAAACATTCAAAAAATGTTTTGGATTCTTAATTAATGAATTTAGAAGCATTATTTTATTCATGGAATACAAAATCTGGTATGATTGGTTAAAAATTGACATTCTTTTCTAAAAGTAAAAATTTTTTCTTTTTGAAAAAGAGAACATCATTAGTTTCCCAAAATAATAAAGTTTATAACACTAGCAATGTGTTTGCCTAACATGATTCCAGTTGGACTGGAAACTAGACTTGCTTTCCTGTATGAAGGTATTTTTTACTTTTTTTTCAAAAAAAAAATCATTTCGGGCAGCCCGGAAGAAAGGGTAGCGACCAAAAAATGGTCGATTGGGCGGAGAAGAAATGCCTGAACCCACACTACAAAAGACGAAAAGATTGCCTCCACTGCCCGCTTTTCTCCCGGCCTGCCCGAAAGGTATTTCTTTCCAGCCCCGTCTTTCTGCGCGAGATTGCGATGCTTGGTTCCGCAGTCCGCTGGCGACGCGCTCCCGCTTCGAGTGCGTGGAGTGGCGGGGGACCGCGCACCTCTCAAGGGAAGCTGAATCGGGTCTCTCTGCCGCCAATGCCTGATGACCCCGTCCCAATTCAGTTTTTTCACAATTTTGCCCTTTCCAGAAATCTCCTGCTCTCTGAGGCAGATATACGTAGCCAGTATGAACAACAGTTCATGATCAATCCCGCCACAACAACAACAACAACAACAATCAGCCTCTGAAGAAGATCATGTACACCGTCCTTGGGATCCCTCGCCACCAGACACTCGCATCACGCGACTTGAATCAGTCGATTTGAGTTTGCTTTTCAGGAAAATCTCACAGAATAAACGTTTCATGGGATGATGAGGAGGAAGAAGGGTCACAGTAGGACGGGGCATAGTGATTACATGGAAGTCTCCCGAATTGACGCGTTCTTGGCTGGAATGCATGGTTTCGTTGCGAGTTTTTGGTGATTTTGGTGCACTAGATTTGAGGGAAGGAGCATATTGCGAGTGGTGGTGATGAAGAAAACCCGCGCATTTGCGAGTGGGAAAACCTAGGGTTAGCGGCATTCTCGATATATGAGGGCGACGCGATGAGGGAGGCGATTTGAGTGCGACTCGCGTGCAATCTGGAGCAATGGCATTCGCATCTGGTCATAAGAATGGGATTCCGGCGTTGGTGCCGCGCACCAAGCCCGGCTCTGCGTCGCCCACGTCCACGACAGCTTCGCCTCCTGTGCGCCCGAAATCCGCGTCGCCTTCGCCTTCCCAGAACAGCCACCGGCGCTCCGCCAGTGGCTCAACGAACGGCGGTCCTGGAGGTAACGAAATTCACTCCTACTTCAAAAGCATTTCCCTTTACAACAGAACATCATGAATTCGTCCCCCTATTTCATGTTCTTCTGCAAAACTCCTTTTGAAACCGGAAACTGAGTTGCTCTTCAACTTAATGATCTGCATTGCCTAATCTTCTACAATTCGACATCAAAGGATCGCAACATAATTTTACTCCTGTACATCCTAATTCTTTGGCTTAGGTCATTAATCCTTATTCGATCTCTGTGGAAAAAGCATTAGGAAAAAGGGTTCGGGTAGGGTGCTTTTGCTAACTGCCTGAATATACCAACCCTAGGTATCATCTGAAGCGTAGTATTTTTTGATATGCATTTGTGAAACCAGGGAGAAAGCTTGTGTGCAATTAGGGCACCATTATGGTCCAGTCTGGAGCATAAAATAAGTTGCAGAGGGCAAAACCTATGAGATTGATGTCTGAGTCCTTTGGTTTCTGCGGTTCTGTGGCTCGCAGTTCCCAACCGAGTCCGAGTTGCGGTTCGGTTACGACCTCGAAATGCCGAGGAGCTTCAAGCTGATATGGATTTTGCGGACTGTGTTGAGTTGCAACCAGAGGTTAGTGTGGAGTTACCATGGCTATTCCTTCCTTGCCAGGAGAACAGCTTACTTTCTGTGGTGCTAGTGTGATACAAGCAATGCAGCTGGAAGTTAAGCCGTGTCTCTTTTGGCTTGTTTCAGCTTAAGAGACTGAAGCTTCGAAAGAACAATTGGGACTGCGAGACTTATCAGTTCGATGAAGTTCTAACGGAGACCTCTTCCCAGAAACGTGTGTATGAGGTGGTGGCCAAGCCGGTCGTTGAGGTAGGCATCATGTCCACAGAATCTTACATATTCTCTTTTAGCTCTCTGTTCATTTTTTAAAGAAATGGACATACCCTAATTTGCTCTTTCCTTGCACATAAGGTAGAGGTTACTTTTTGCGTCGCCTTATGCATTTTATCATACGTAGGAGTGTGTTTTCTGGGAGATTGGTGTAAAGCTCTGGAGAGGTTTCTGGGAGCAAGAGCCAATTCTTTGCGATCAATGTATATATGTTACGTAGGACTTTCTCATGCAATTTCAAAATGGGATATCGTAGACCACCATAGGTGACGGTAGGACACCCCATTCCCATTCACAGATCAGTAGACGTAGACAATTTGCTGAGTTATGCTTACACCACTTGCTATTTGAAGGTCATCTGGGTGTATGAACGCACAAGTGCTGTTCGTAACAAAGCAGTATATGAAACTGCTCTATACATTATATCTAGTTTCTCGTAGCCAGGGAGTTATGCTGCTTGTCTGTGTCCCTAAGGATGTTGACTATTGATAGTTGTTAGCTGCAACAATAAGAGGTTAATGGCGAAAGTGTGACACGTGGTTTCATGTAATCTGTTTAATTGATTTGTATAACTGTTTGTTCCAGAGCGTTCTTGAAGGTTACAACGGTACCGTTATGGCGTATGGCCAGACTGGTACAGGGAAGACCTTCACACTGGGAAGAATAGGGGAGGAAGATTGCGCGGATCGAGGTATCATGGTTCGAGCTATGGAGGACGTCCTGGCCAACGTAGTCCCAGGCGAAGACACTGTCACGGTCTCGTATTTGCAGGTCTCATTTGTGTTCTTTGCTTTCGTGTTTGAAGGATGTAGGTGTTGTTATTGCTACACCTTCTCTCTGGTGCTTGACATGCTTAGGGTTTACTAAGATTAGTCTTTCCGAAGGGTGTTTTGGTAGGTTTGTCTTGTATGACCTAGGGTCTGTTCTTGGTCGATCAATGTCAGCTCTGGACAACATTGGATTGGAGAAGAAGCTGCGTGAAGATGTGCAACACCTTTCTTACTGTAGTATTTCTTTCAGCTGAAGTGATCGGGATTCTAGACGTTGTGCAATCCTCAGCTTCTTACTTGGATGTCTTTGTATGGTCTCTTTGGCTTCATGCAGCTGTACATGGAGTCGGTGCAAGATCTGTTAGCTCCAGAGAAGGACAACATTGCTATTCAAGAGGACCCAAAGACCGGCGATGTGTCAGTTCCTGGGGCCACTCAAGTTCAACTTCAGGATCAGAGCAGTTTTGTGCGGTTGCTGGATGTTGGAGAGGCAAACCGATTTGCTGCTAACACTAAGCTGAACACGGAGTCGTCACGCAGTCATGCCCTTTTACTGGTGACCAAAGAACCCCATCCTGGTTACTGAATCCTGGTTGTTGATTGCTGTACTTGTGTTTGGTTTGATGGGATTTTGTGTATGTCAGGTAACAATGTCTCAGTGCTAAATCTTATTTCAAGGGAGACATCAATGTTTTTGGCTTTTCATAACATGCTACTTTGTGCAGGTCCAAGTGAAGAAAACCGTTAAACAAAAAGTTGGAGACACGATTATAAACGAGAACGGAAATGGCAGCCCTCAAACCATAAAGGGACTTCGAGCTCCAACAATTCGTAGAAGTAAACTTCTGATAGTTGATCTTGCTGGGTCAGAGCGAGTGGACAAATCCGGTACACGCCATTTCTGAAGCTTCTTTGTTGGTTTTACACAAAGATCTATTGGAAGACAATGTAGTGTTTTTGTGATCCTATTCGTCTGATTCTTGGGGATGGTAACTAACACTATTGCTTGGAGCAGGAAGCGAGGGTCACACTTTAGAGGAAGCAAAGTCAATCAACCTATCTTTGACCGCGTTGGGGAAGTGCATCAATGCTCTGGCTGAGAACAGTTCGCACGTGCCAATACGCGACTCAAAGTTAACAAGGATGCTACGAGACTCGTTTGGAGGTAAATTGGCGTACCTTATATTTTGGACGACCTTTTGTACATTGATCGCTCTTTCCAGCTTTGTGGACATCTTGCTCTGTTTGTAGATTGCATGAACTCCAAGGTGCTTAAACGGCCAAAAGTGGCACCTTGTATATCTGCAGGAGTTGAAATAAACCGTGTAGGAAGCACTGTAACAAATTCATGAGTAGAACGAGGAAATTGTACACAGTTCTTCTGGACGGTAGAACATGTTCTGAAATCTACTGGAAATGGCTATCATCTTTCGAAATAGATTTTCTATTTTCAGCTTCTGATACTGAAGGGTAGTGTGATCAATCTCTGGTGTCTTGATACAGAGGAATTAGGTGAAATTGATCGGTTTTTCTGGATTGGTATGAGCATGACGCTAGAATTGTCAAGTTTAGGAGTGTAGCGAGAGTTTAGAGTGACATGTTGATATTTTGTTTATGGCAGGTACTGCGAGAACTTCGTTGATTGTGACAATTGGACCATCGCCTCGGCATAGAGGAGAAACGTCCAGCACAATCTTGTTCGGCCAGCGTGTGAGTCCCCTTTTATCCTTGGAAGATCTGGATACATGATACAGTATGAGGTACCGTTTCTGGTGTTCTGCTGTTGAAGGACACGTTGCACGAAGTTAAGGAGCGTCACTTAAATACTCGGTGGTCGGAGGTTACGTTGGTGGAAACGTGAAGGGGAGGTCTGAGGAAATGCACTTATTGAGTGCCATGTTTGGTTATGAGTTGACCTGTCTGACTTGTCAGTCATGCCCCTGCAGGCCATGAAAGTTGAGAACATGGTGAGGTTGAAGGAAGAGTTTGACTACAAGAGCCTCTGTCGAAGGCTGGAGACGGAGTTGGATAGAATGATCGCAGAGAACGAGAGGCTCGTGAAGATTAGAGAAGACACCGAAGACGAATGTGCGAGACAACTTGACGATGCTCGCCAGGATGTTTACGAAGTCGAGAGCAAGCTTGCGCATGCCTTGGAGGTTTGTTGCATCATCTTTGTCTCTGGTATCCGTCATTTCATGGCCAGTGAGCGTCATTTTGGGAGCTCGATGGAGCTAGGTAGGATTCCCAACCTCTCTTGAACATGAGCTGATGGAATAGATCTACTTAAGATTTTTCTCCCCCTCTGTGAGCTTAGTTTGAAGACCTTTACAGCTCATCCGTATGCAATCAAGACTTAGCCGCATAAAATATTTTGTTCCGCAAGTTGTGTCATTCCAACACTATCGTGGAGGTCCTGATTTAATTTGATTTAGGTCTAGGATTCTGGTTTTGGCTTGTTGCAATCAATCACTTAGAGAGTTGAAGTGGTGTGTAGTCGACGGCAGCAGAAAAGTTGCATAATCGGAAAGATCTAATGGACATGAAACAAAAATTGGAGGCCGAGTGCGTCTGGAGGGAGAAACTTGAGAAGGAATTGCAAGCACTCTCTTTACAGAACCAAGCAGAGAACGAGGAGGTGATGTTCTATAGTTTAAGCTTTATGGTTTGCTAACTCTTGCCACTGGACCCCAGTAAATTCTTCATGGAAAGCAAGGTTCTAATACAGCAACATTCAAATCCTTGCCTTACTCATCGTTAGGTATTAGACCCCCCACCCATATTCGGTGAAAAGGTGTTTTTTCACACAACTTAAAGGTGATCCAAGAATCACATTTGATTGACCTTGTAGGTTCTCTCTTGCATAATATGTTGTCACACCTATTAGTTTATTTGATTGCTCTGTGGGTGAAGAAAATATACCTGTGCACACAACCAACTTTGTCGCTACTATGATTAGGTGGTGAGTCACATTCTCAATATATTACATTCACTTTCTTTTATCTTAGCAGAATTATTTGCATAACACTGAAGAGATTGTGATTGTTTTGGCAGAAATCATCCCATATGGATGTTGCGAAGCTCCTGAAAGAGTCGGCAGAGTCGGCGGAAAAGCACCAGAAAGAGATTGCAGAGCTCATGCAGAAGCACCAAAAAGAACTTGCGGAGGCTGTTGCTCTCCAAACGCAAGAGCGAGCTCACCGCGATAGGTTGGAGAGCGCGTTGGCGAATCAACAGCATGAGCTGGCTTTGTGTGAAAGGCTGGAGAAGGAGTTTCTTGACGGTGCTCAACCCCAGCACCAACGCCAAGAGGTGAATAATGCTTTACGTGTTTCT
This sequence comes from Ulota crispa, assembly GCA_963920765.1. Taxonomy (NCBI): domain Eukaryota; kingdom Viridiplantae; phylum Streptophyta; class Bryopsida; order Orthotrichales; family Orthotrichaceae; genus Ulota; species Ulota crispa. The sequence goes on from OY987243.1 coordinate 11,902,549, forward strand.
AAAGAGATTCACGTAAACCCACCCTTTGCAGCTGTCAGATGTTGGTTGTGCAAGCATTTTGTGTTTCTTTCCAGTTCACAGAATGGTAAAAACTAGAGTTACTGCCTACCTCCTGGAAGATGTAGAAAAGGCGAGGAGACTTCTCTGGGATGCTTGGGACCTCTATCTTTATTGGAAGGTTGAAAAAGGACAATTTTTGTGAAAGATCTCATGAACCAATCCATGGTGGACATGCTTGGTAACAAGGCAGGGTCATAGTTGGCGTTCACAAAGATGAACAGTTTCCTGAAGCCAGAATTCAGATCAAAGAAGAAAGAGGACCCCTCCAATGCTGGTGTACAGTGTTATACACTTCTATTTAGTGTATGATCTCCCTCCGTGCTAATATCAGGGGGTTTCTGTGGTATGCAGTCGGTGGAGCACAGTGGCGAAGTGCTGGGCTTGAGATTGTCTCTCGAGAAGGAGATCCAGAAGAGGGAGCAACTGGAGCAGGAGTTACGTGGTTTCAAGTCGTCATCCTTAAGAAAGAATCTGAGCGGAAATCTCCAGAAACAAAGCGACGAACTTCTGACAGTAAGGCAACGGCTAGAGGAGGAGCTCAAGGAGAGAGAGAGACTAGAGGCTGAAAATCAAGCCTTGAGGGAGAAAACGGATCTGCTCGGGAAAGATGGAGATGAGGTATTTGTGTTTGCCTGTTGTCACCAGTGTTCTTTACCAGCAGATTTGTTTCATACCTGCTATATTTTTTGTGTGTCGTTGCTAAGGGTCGGTTTGCATTTGACCGGACAGGCCTTGAGGAATGACATTTCAACCACATTTTAAATGACCTAGTAGTGTGGTTGGTCGAAAGTGGTTGGAGAGTTGTCTTGAAGGGTTGTACACTGTTTCTGGATGACCCTGGAGAAAAAAGCTAATTGATGTGGATTATAACATAGCAACATCTTTTTTTTGTGAGTGTGACCACTTTGTTTGGTGCTCTAAATGCCATCAGCCCACTAAGTGGTCAATGACAGGAATGCTTACGTATTAACACGTTTTGTGAGTGGTCTTCTCTTATCATTGTATGAAGTGCTCTAAATATCATCAGTCCACACAATCGGAATCAAATTAGATTGATAAGCATTTATTCTTTTGATGCCATTGCTATCTTTTCCTATGGGCTCCAAAGAGTCATCTGTTGACTTCAACTTTTTCCTTGTCCTTATATCTTGTCCGAAGGCGTCTAAACCGGCCTTTGATTTGCGTTGATCCAGTTCGAATCTTGGGACCTGGGATATATGTGACTTTGAGAATGTAGAGTTTTTGGAAATAGTTCTTATTCGATGTGGATACCACTTTACATGCAATCACATGTTCCTAAGAGATTTTAATAACTTGTCTCTTATGTTGTGCTTGTATGCGGTTATGCAGCATATCAGTAGGATCTCTGAAAGAGGAGGCTCAGCACGAAGCTCAGCCGGATCTGAAAGTCCCCGAGTGAGTGCCTCAAAGCCTAATCACATGCGTGACACTATCAATGGACAGCGCGCAACGATTGCCAAGCTCTTTGAGCAAGGTACGCACCCAGCAAGCTCTCTATTTGTACATTTCTTAGCACTTCCCTAGTGTTTACTTGGTTACAGGGAACCGCATACATATTACCTAATCAAGTGGTCATAATTTCTGTGCTTTCTTGCATTCATGTTCATATTGTACAACATAAGGCAATGATAATGTGTGAAACCTTTTTGCCACAGTGGGATTGCACAAGATACTCTCTCTTTTGGAGTCAGAGGATGTGGATGTGCGGGTACATGCCGTGAAGGTTGTTGCAAATCTTGCTGCTGAAGGTATGGTTACCAAACAGCAGGTACTAGGCTTGTTTGCTTATCTCTGTAAGATGTAAAAAAGGCAAGATATTTCTTACTGATGAGTATCTTTGGTTCCTGTAGTTAGCATCCTGTTGTTGACATCCAGTTCTCAGAACTGGACTGGAGTAGAATAGAGGATTGGCCCTGCAGACCTGACTTCCTCTATTGTCTTAAAGCTGACTTAGTCCTGGTTTAAGTATAGAGGACCTTAGCGTATTTTCTGCAACCGAAGTGTCAACGATACCAACCCCTACCGAACCTGCTCTCTTCTTGTGATTTTTCGATTAAACCCTAAGCCAGACAGGTCGCTCTGCCTAACGACCATTTTCAGCTCTGTCACAATTGCTTCCTCTGCAGAGTTTGCGATTTATTGAGGTTTTTGAAGAGCATCTTGAAGTTAGTATTGAGGGTTTTTAACTGCGGGGATCTTCAGAGCATTGTGCTTGTAGGAAAAATCCTTATGGTTTGTTAGATTTCCTCTTCCAGGTCCTCTGTAGTAAAATACAAAAAAACTAACTCAATCAAATTTCTGGCTGCTTGTCTCGAGTGCTTTAAATTTCATGACTGTATATGTTGGTGCAGCTGTGTGTCATTGAGCTCCTGTGTTTACACCTGTCTTGTGATTTGTTTTCTCAGAAGCAAACCAGGAAAGGATCGTGGAGGCAGGAGGTCTGGGTTCCCTTCTCAGTCTGCTGCAATGTTCTGAAGATGAAACCATTCGGCGAGTTGCAGCTGGGGCTGTGGCTAACCTTGCTATGAATGGTAACACCTCTTCTCTGCTCTATCACTTTTTGTAATGTTACTTGTTTCGTCTATGCCTGCTTTGTATGCACAGCTAGGTCTAGATGTTTCAGGTTATTGTATGCTTGTCTTGTTGCTGAGAACGACTGTACCAAGTAGTGAATCTGTAGGATAATTCCCAGCACATTCATGTAGCTTCAGAAGGCGAGGATACTAGCATAGTGCACGGACCGACCTAATTTTTCTCTTAAGCATATTCATTGTCCAGCCTTTCTGCTGCTTACCATTCTGTAATTCTGTTGGGAGCAGAGACAAATCAAGAGCTGATCATGGCACAAGGCGGAATAGGTCTGTTGGCCCGGACTGCAGACGATGCGGAAGACCCGCAGACACTACGGATGGTTGCGGGAGCCATAGCAAATTTATGTGGAAATGGTACTTCATCTCTGAATCCATTCTTTCAACATATTCGACTTCTCGCAGAGTGTCACTGATAAATCAAGTGATGGGCTTCCTCTGGATATTCTTTTTAAAAATTATAGCCTGTAGATCCCGGCCATATTCAAGCACTTTGTATTGTGGTTTGTTTGCTCATTCAACTGCAGCTGTTTCCCCCACTGGGATCTCGTAGTACCAACTGTCTGAGAACTATCCTATGAGCAGCTTCATTTGTTGTACCTTTTTTGCTAGGTTTTTTACAAACGAAATATTGTGGCTCATTTCTGAACAGACAAGCTGCAAGTTAAGTTGAGGGAGGAAGGAGGTATACGCGCATTGCTTGGAATGGTGCGATCAAGGCATCCTGATGTGCTGGCTCAAGTTGCTCGAGGAATTGCAAACTTTGCAAAGTGTGAATCTAGAAGTGCTGCTCAAGGTAATGAATTCATTCTAGTGAAATGTTTTGAACTCGTATCTCTGTTTCCGTTTGCCCCTTTTGTTGTCGATAAGTTTCAAGTCGGAATCACTTGTGATGTAGTGCCAGTTCTAGGATGCAGATCACACTACCTGGGGGAATGTCTCTCTGTATGAAGCTTATGTTTGCTAGAACAGTGAGAGACTGTACAGCATGCGTAATATCTCGGTTTGTAGCTAAAAAATAGCTACAGGGAGCACATGATCCTTGAAACTAACAAAGAGCGTGTTGGTAGTAGCAGGCTACAAGACAGGAAGGTCCTTACTCATTGACGACGGCGCTCTGTCGTGGATCGTTGCCAACGCCAACAACGATGCCTCGCCCATCCGCCGCCACATTGAGCTCGCCCTCTGCCACTTAGCCCAGCATGGTAATTCTACCCTACCCCTTCCTCTCCTCTCACACTTTGTTAAAACCGCACTTGGCCCTAGTTTCTTCGTGTTGCAGTGGTTTCACTTTCGCTGCATGGCTTTGGTGGAGTAATAACTGGTGTACTCCTGTGGCGAATGCGCCGTGCCTGCAGAGGTGAACGCCAAGGATCTGGTGGCGGGGGGAGCTCTGTGGGAACTGGTGCGCATCTCGCGAGAGTGCTCCAGAGAGGACATTCGCAACCTCGCCCAGCGCACGCTCAACGCCAGTGGCACATTCCAGTCGGAGTTGAGGCGCCTCCACTTGGTCTATTGACAGGGCCCCCATCCCCAACTGGATCTCTTCTGATGGGCTGTGACGGTCCCTTTCTCCCTTTCCTTCCTTTTTTACTTCTACCTTTTCTCCTCTTTTCCGTTTCTGAGAGTGTTGTACAATTAGGATGGAGATCATCACAACCTTTATGAATTTAGCTGTAAAATTTGCTCCATCGTCTTTACCTTTCCCTTTTTCCTTCTTTCCCTTTCCCGGTTGCCGTTCTGTCAGTGGAGGCTGTGAGAAAGAAAGAGGGGCTCCATTGAGGTGGGTGGGATGGCACCGGTGTCTTCCTTCGAATGAGGGAGGCAGGCATTGGCTGAGTTCCGCAAGGCCAGCGCTGCTCTTCAGTTAGGGTATTGTTTTTTAGTTTCACATCATCGTTGGGCAGGCTCGGAACGGAACTCGAGACCGGAGTATGTACGCTGCTGACACATTCTTCCAGAGTCGGACTCCCTGAAATGTGGAGTCCATTGGTTTCATTGGTTTTTTTAGTTTCGTGTAATTTTATGTGGTCTCTTTGCATGACTCGTTGGTATCTCAGTAAATATGATATCTTTCAATGCGTTATTCTGAAAGTTTTTAGTGACTGTAACTCATGAGGTGGTCACCGGAGTCAAGGACTTGTATATTGATGAAAATCTGTGACTGAAAATGTCATTGCTGCTAGTTTTTTTGTCGAATCTCGTGCAACGACTAGATTTGCACTCGGAGTAAAGAGGCAGAATCAGAAGCAACTTATGTATGGTGTGTTTGGAGGGAGTGGAAGATGGAGAATCTACTGTTACTTCTGATTACATCAAACTAAAAACGTTTCTTCTTTCAGCAAGGATAATCGCTTATGTGCCCATGAGCCAGAAGTGACTTGCTTTTAACATTTGGATGGAACTTTGTTTCCAGTTTCTGATATGCTGCTATTAACAAAAGAACTGCACACTTGGACAGATAAGCTTAGAGCCGATGCGGAGATCAACCCTTCTGAAATTCCTGAGACCCCTACCCCAGTAATTTCACATGATAAGTTTTTAGTGGGTAAGTTATGGAATTTAGCACATGGATTTGGTATTTTACCAATCAACTCTGACATATTGTAACTTTTGCATGTTATAATCAAATGTCTGTCTTCTGACTTTGCCACAAGTTTGTAAACGTATTTGTATGAGTAGGTTTAGAAATTTGAGCTCAAGGATAAGCTCGTAAATAATTTTGCTTGGTTATAAATTAAACTACCCTAGGGAAAGAACTATGTGAAAAGTACCCTAATCTAACAAACGAGATGCCAATTAATTCTTCTCAGAAGATAAGAACAAACTTATGTTTTGTTTGTATACTCAAATCTTGCTCATTAAAAAAAAACATTATTAACTCTAATTCCTTGTGGTTCTTGTAAACACAGAGGCTCACCGTTGTGTTCATTGAAGTTGCACATACAAATTAATGTGGTGTTACAAGCTGCTTTTCATTAACATCATTATCTAGCAACCCAACAAACATCACCTTTGTGAAGAGTAAGCTTAGTAAGCAACAAGTTTTACTCAACATTTAACCCCTGAAAGGCCCTTGGGCTCTAGAGATACAGTAACAAATACGGTCGCAACCAATATTCAAAAGTTTGAATTAGCTAGAAATTAAGTGTTACAACCATACATATTAAAGGGTTGTATGATGGTGGGTGCATAATTATTTTTGGAAAGCCCTCAGAACAGCTCAAATATGGCTGTACATATGGCCACAGATGGCCGATGGGCCATTTGGGGATTAAAGCTAGTTCTTGGTGTCACACTCATATGATTTCAACAATTTAATAATCAAGCTTTTTTATATGCTCTGAAAAGAATAAGGTGCACATAGAACAAAAAAATAAAAAAAGCGTTGCTAATATATATTTGGAGACCCCAAAAGTCCAAATTGTTTGGTTAGTTTTGGTTTTATAAATGTCTAGGTTGCTAGTCAATAGTCCAAAATATTATTGTAATGGTTGGCATTTCAAAAATATATGAGAGGGTATAATCTTGTCATTGGTATTATTACGTAGACTAGTGGACCCATGCACCCTTCAGGCCCACTTCAAACACATAAGTTAAGGGTGAAGGTTTTAATCATGATTTGTTTGTTGTTTATTTTAATCATTTATTCCAATCACGCTTATCATTTTATTTATTTTAATTGTTTCTTGCTTGCTTAATCACGTCATGTTGTCGCTTATTTTAATCATTTTTTTGCTTATTTTAATGGTTTTTGTGACAAGTGAGGCTAATCATGTTTTTAAGGGAATTGATATGTGCACACCAAGGGTTGATATTTGCATACCCCCCAAGAGGTAAATTGTAGATTTCTATCATCAAAAAGTTGAATTTGAGAAATTTGAATTCAAATTTGGACATAGAGACCATGATTTACTCTAGAACCATAAAAAAAGTTGCAGTTTAACAACATTCAGTGAAAAAGCTTAGCTAGGGGAAAAAATGTTACTTTTACTTTTGTTTGTAAAAAAAGATAAGCTTTTTCATTGGGTGTTGTTCAATTGCAAACTTTTATATGGTTCCAAAGTAAACCATGGTCTCTAAGTCCATATTTGAATTCAAAATTCTCAAATTCAGATTTTTGATGGTAGAAATCTACAATTTACCTCCCAAGGGAGTGTGCACATATCAATTCCCTTTTTTAATCATTTTTTAATGTGTGACATGTAAGGCTTATTTTAATCATTTTTTTTAATGTGTATGAGAGGTGAGGCTTATTTTAATCATTTTTTTTAACGTGTGACAAGTGAGATATCAATCCAAGAACTTTTTATGATTTTTTTTATCACCCCCCTATGGCCCCATGCATGCCCCATGTGCAATTTTATTATGGGAGTGCATGGCTTGCCCCCATGCCACGTAGAAAAATCATGCTTGACTGACAAACACCCAATTCTATTATTTATATAGACATAGTGAATGTAGATTTTCAACATTTGGAACCTATCTTACAGTGTAACACACCCAAAACTCTTTGTTAGAAAATCACCCATTTTTAGTAATTTGGTCCCTCTACATAGATGCATCATTATGCAGATTGCATTTGAAAGAATCTGTTTGCTCAGAATACAATAATATATTTTTAATAAAATTCCACATTTTTAGTTCCATTGAATTTCAGGGAAAATTTCATGGTTACCCCTAAAGTTTGCCATATTCAGAAATTTCACAAACACCCTTGGATCAAAATTTTCAGGCATTTGTTTTGTTGTGTAAGGTAGGAGCATCCATAAACTTCAAACTAAGGGTTTTGAGCATGGTGACTATTAATAAACAACTAGCAAATTATAGGATCCTATAAGGAACAAAAAAAAAAGAGTTTGCACTTTCAAATGTATTATTTGGATATTATGAGAATAAGCTGTGAATTTTTAAAGAGCAAATTGCCATTGCACCCATAACCACTTTTAAGATTTCATGTTCACATGTTGTACATCCTTGTCATTACATCTATTTACTTCCATAGATTTTCCAAGATTTCAAAGGTGACGGTTATGGGGACACTAATGCTTATGGGTGTTCCTACCTTATACCATTTCCTTTCTTCCTTTGTGCGCATGCATGACAAAATAGAAGTAGTGTGTACAAAGGGAGAAGGAAGTGACATGCACAACAAAACAATTGCCGAAAAGTTTTAGTCCAAGGGTATTTGTGAAATTTCTGAAAAAGGAGGGGATCTATGAAAATATGACAAATTTCAGAGGTATCCATGAAATCTTCCCTAAATTTTAAACACTTAAATTTGAATTTTTAAAAATAAATTCTAAATTAGCAAAATTTAGTGCTTGACGCAAAAAATAACCTCAAACCTTACAATGCAATTAAAAGGTGAAGTTTGATATGCATAAGTTACAAAGACATATTAAACAACTTTTGTGATATATGTTAATAGAATTTGTAGCTCCTTTTAATTTGTTCTTGAAAAGAGAAATTTAAAACATTGATAAAGCCCCTACATATTGTACAAGCTTAATTGGAGCGATTCATAAAAGGTGTAGAAGACAAAATAAATAGACTACATTAGAGGAAATTGTTGGAGCTTTAGTCTTTCACCTCTCTTATATTTCAAAGCAATCATTCATGTATGTGCCAAGAAATTGTACATTTTGTTGGGGTTCAAAATCTATGATGATAGTATTTTTTTGGTATTTAACACTAAATGTAAGAAATATTATTTAATATTTAATTCCAAAAAATAAGTCTCAATATCTAAATGATTACAAACTTGCAACTAAGGTATTCTATAGTTTATTTTTAATAATTACATTGCAATTATTAATAAATAATGCTCCTATGTGTGTGCATAAATGTGTGTCTATACATATGTGTGTGTGTGTTTGTGTGTGTGCGCATACATTCTTTTATGAACTTGATCAATATGTTTTTAGTGTTGTTTTTGTAGTGACCGTTTCAAAATGACTACATATACACAAGTTCTAAGAGATTTTTTTAATATATAGTATATGAATTTTTTTTTTGAAACAATTCAAAGACCCAAATGGATCACTTAGCGCCACGGTTTAAATTGTTGTAAATTTTTGGCCTAAAACTTACTTGAGTATATGCCTAGCAAATACAAGACTGTAATATGAGGGTCTGGATCCAGGCTTCTTTGCCCGATTAGGAGCAGCGGCCGGGTATCCATCGCCATGCCGGCCGACTGGACTCGATGAGGTGGGCCTGATGTGGCGGCCACGTCCCCGGTGTTGTTGCCGAAAGCTAAAGTTTACTCCATCGCCATCGCCGGCTGGCGATGTGACACATCTTCACAAAAGCAACACCTTTAGGAGTGCGTTTGCCATTTCTCCACCACGTTCATTTGAAATTTTGCTGTTATTCACTTTCCACTTGCGCTCCTTACCAGGTCAACGCCTTCTGGCACTTACCTGGTGCGTGCAATTTGTTGCTCCATGTTTAGAGATTTGCGGATTTACAACTTTATATGCGCAATTCAATTTGAAGGCTACCTTGCAAAGTTGTCTCGCTATTGCAATTTGTAGCCTCCGTTCTAACCGTCTCAGTTGTGATTTTAAAATTTTAAACATGGAATTTGCTAGAGGCATTTCAAGGTGAGTTCCCTAGGTTTTTACTAGCGCTCTTTTGAGGCCCCAACATGTGTGTGTCGCTTGAGTTTTACTGGTTTTTGCTTTTTTGTTACTCTAGGCTCTAGCAATGTGCTGATTTACTCATAATCTGTTTACAGAATGTTTGTTGCGTATTTTGTGTAGACAAATTGCAGAATTGCCTTGGTGCATTCTTGTTTAGGTTGTGAGGAATTGACAGCCACAATTTGTTGTAGTATTTGTTGGTGAGGCGTGCAGCACTTGCGGTTTGGCTTGCCGTGATATAGTCGACAGACACCTTCAAAGATTGAAGCATATATTAACCCCACATGGAGCTTGCTAAACCTATTGCATTGTGAATGTTTTGTATGTTATCTTTTGTTGCTGCATTTGTTAGTTCAAAGATGACAAAATCAGCAAAAATGCAATGCATGCTTTGCAAATTCCTTTACAAAAGTTGTGTTTCAAGTGAAAGTGAGGTTGTAAGCGTAGTTATGCAATCCAAGGTGCAAATTCCTGGAAGTTTAGAGGTCCGTTGTGAGGTTGAGTCAACACAGGAGGAGTCTATTATTGTTGCAACTTGTAAAGGGAAAGAAAAATTGCAAGAAGACTCTGTGGGTATCACCGCTAATATTCCTCCCAAAGTGTCCCTTGTAGGCTACTCTATTTTGAATGTTGTCTCTATCCCTGTTGCAAGCTCTTCACAAAACGAGCTGTCTAGTAAGAGGAAAAAGAGCTATGAATTGAGGTGCCATTTTCAGGATTCTTGGGTAGCAAAAGTACCCCTGGCAAAGAGTGTTGTTGGTGTTGATGGTTGTGTCATGCATGTTTGATGCAAGATTTGTTATGAAGTGGAGGGAAGTAAGAAACTATTGGTTCTAAAACTAGACTCACTGTACAAACATGCAAGGCGGAGGACTTTGCTTTGCGATGTTGAGAAGCTGAAGCAAGGTGAGTACTATTATTTAGGTACCAACATGCATGTCAATAATGAACAAGTCTATTTTGCAAAAAGAGGTGATACTATTATGCAGAAGGTAATGTTAGGTGTTGTGATGGAGAGGCACATGAAGTTGGTCCAATTTTGCATGTTATTCGAGGTTCTCACGCAAGTTTTGCCTATGGCTGACTATTCTGGTATGCAAAATTTGTTGAAGCTTTTAAACACTTTGAACTTACCTTGTAAGCATTGGTGTGAACCCTCCGGATGGGAGATGGCGGAGACTATGGGTTTGGTGATTTCTTGCCAGTTGAAAGAAGCTTTGCAGAAGCAACTTGCATTTTGGTGTCAGTTGATGAAGTGATGTCCAATTGACAACCAACTTTGGTTGTTGGTCCATGTCTATATGCCGCACCTTTTTGGAAGGCGCTCGCTTCTCCTGCAACTTGAATGAGTAGTTGGTGATTCAAATTTGGCCAACCTGCTTCACGTGATTCATTTAGCTCTAACTAATAGCAAGGGCCTCACCAATGACTAGATTGGTGAAAAGTTAATTTATTTCGGGGCTGATGGAGCCAGTGTTTTTAAAGGATGCTGAACAAGTGTTAAACAACAGATAGTGGAGAAATATGCTCCATACACCATGGGCGTGCACTGCATGGCACACCACATAAATTTGGTTGTAGAAGCTTTGTCTAATTTATAAATAGTTAATAAGTTGGAGAGTCTCTATACCCAATTGCAGTTGTATTATTTTGTATCACCAAAGAGACATCTGAAGTTTACAAAATTGGCAGAGATTGTGGAGACTTCAAGATGAAAAATCCTAAATCAAATATTAACAAGATGGATCTCATTGTTGGAGCCTCTCAAGCGCATCATGCTCAACTACAAGGCCCTCATTGTAAAATTCAGCAAAAACGCACATAAAGAAAGTGCACCCAAACAAAACTTATTACTCTTTTCTGATGTTACCCCGCTATTGGTATTGCCATGTGTCTATCCTTTGCTGGAATATATTCAATCCTTGATCAAATTCTCTCAATCAAGGTTTGCATACATTTCTAATTATATAACAGCTGTCAAATTTATCAAGCTAAAATTCAAATGATTTACGTTGGTAAAGGCATATCCTCCCAAAAGACTTATATTCAAATGTTTCTTGACATAGCCAGTGACTATTCTCACATCGTGACCCAGGATTGGGGCATTGATCTCAATAATGGAAAGGGGAGCCTATTGTTTTGCATCAACGGGCATTTGTATCATGTCCACATCATCTGCCCTATGATCGATGCGTAGCAGTCAATGAATCAAACGGGCTTTGAGGCTGCAGTGACATTTGTAAAGGAACAATGCACCTCAGCTGCTAAAGTATTCATTCAGCAGTTGGACCGCAGATTTCCTCACTCTAAAATCATGGAAGCTCTTGAAGTGGTATTTCGCTAAATCCTCAATAGAGTAGTTGCAAGAAACACTTCACTGTTTTGTCTCAAACACCCTTAAAACTGGTAGTATTATGTAGTACTATGAGCTTTTGAAATATATATTTTTAAACAAAATAAAATATAGAAAATTTGTAAAGCACTTAAAATAACATACTCGTGAAAATTCAGACCTAGAAAAAAATTATTCTAAAAGTTGTGCACAAAACAAAATCACCAACAAAAAGCCAATTTCTTTCTTGCTTTTTAGAAAATAGTAAAATCATTCAAAAAAATAAAATAAAAAATGGCCATTTGAAAACCCATTAAACACATTCACATGGTACAATTGCTTTGCTGAGGAATTTCTTTGTATTTCACCAATGAAGGGAGATAGGATGCCCACTTTGAGACAATGTAGATGCCATGGAATTTATATTTTTGCAATACCCTTCTATAAATGCATGTAAGCATGCTCCATAAACAATATCCTTGATTTATAACCCTAGAAAAGCTTTTTTGGACCCAAAATAGTACTAAAAACCCCCAAAATGGCCAAGGTAGACACCTATTTAGGGGCTATTCAAAAATAGTAAAATAATTAAAAAAAAACCAAAAAAATTTAGAAAAGGTTTTTAACTATGACATGTACCTTCCTCTGAAATTTCAGCTCAAAAGAACTTAATGCGCAAAAGTTACAAGCCAAAAAGCACTTACATGAGGTGAAGGGGACAAAAAATAGTACAAGTGTTTCTTGCAATTACCCAATGGGAGGAGCTATTTCCCATGCACATGGAAGTCATCAAGAGATGGTTATGTGGAACCAAGTTTATATAGTTTGGCCGAGGTGAAGAGGCGGAGGTGAGGCAATTCTCTGGCCTTCTTGATGACGTCAATTGTATTTGCAAACATTGCTTTTTAAGATGACCATGCGCTCACAGTCTCCATATGCCATGGAGCCGCCCTTCACTATGAACCCTATAACCAAGCTTTGGCATAAGCTTGGTTTTAGCGTACTTTTGCTTAATAAACTCAAGGAATACATAAAACTAGTTGAGTTTGCAATAACTGCTGTGTTGGGCAGTGTCAAGGATGAGAGGACCTTTTCCACTCTTAGTTTTTGCAAAACTAAGATCCAGAACAGGTTGCAAGGTCACCTTGAAACGGTGGTCAACATGTACTCTCAACCATTTTATGACCTGGAGAGTTTTCCGCACTTTGAAGCCTTTAACACATGGTGGGAGTCTCGCATAAGAGTGGAGGCAAATCATTATTGCTCCTTTCTCCATAATTGTCATGGTTTCTTGATTTATCCTTGTGAAATGTGAACTAATTTGGGAGGGGGTGGAATTGTGTGCTACACGGGGCAGCAGGCTCTTATGAGTGGGGTTTGAGTCTCCCGTACAATTGTTGCATGTTTTTGCTTTTGATTTCTTTCATATCCTTGTTTTTGCAAAATGCATTATTTTGTTGTTCTTGGTATTCAAGTATGCATTTAAAATGTGCCCTTCCAATTAATACTGCTTGGTTATAATGTATGTAGAATCCAATCTAGTTCTAGTTTATTTGAATGGATAAAAATCCTGAACAATGCTTAAAAATTTATATTGAAGTTCATGTAGGAGCCAGAAACCGTAATTGAAAAAAATTAGTGTTGCCAATTACCACACGTGGAACTCTACCATGTTGCCAAAATCTAGAGAGAAAATAAAAAATTTATTGCCATACAAGGGCACTTTCAAAAAAAATTGCGATGGCTATTAACTTACTAGAATTCTAAAGATAGAGCTAGAATAACAGATTTTTTTTAATATTATCGTCATTATAGCTCTCTTCTTAGTGGCTTGAGAGCGAGTTGTACCACCTCTGAATATATGTAAAATGCGCTAAGTTAGCACATTTTAGAATTGATATGTGGCATAATATAGCAAGGATTTTATTCACTTGAGATATAAATTGTAACAAACTTACAAATAAAGACGAAAAATTTCAAAGTGCTAAATCCAATATAAATAATGTAGGTAAACTATAAATCTCTAAAACATGGATTTTTTTTCACAAATAATGTAAGAGCACAAGATTTGGACGTATCCATGTACAAGATTGTGTTTAGTATGGATTTATGCATGCAGCTGGGTATTTAAGAGGCCATGTTGTATCGGATGAAAAGTCAAAGCAAAGATGACCTAACTAAAATAAAAGGAAGTGAAAAAAACTCAAAATTTAAAATCAACCAACCAAAGTGTCATAGCTTATATCATAATCAAAAATATGGTGTTAAAATCAAAGATAAATTTAAGTTCAAAAAAAAATCTAACAAAAAAAATGGAGAGTGAAATCAATATCAAAATTTTGTGTAAACAAATGTGCCATAACTAGGGTCCAAACAAGGGTCTAAGCAAAAAAATAGGATGTGAAAAAAATGCAAAATCTAATACCAACCCAAACATCAAATAAAATATATTAACAAAACAAATAAAGTGTAAAAAAGAAAACCAAATTTTCTACTATATTAGACTTCAACCATCAAATATTCACATGCATTTTTTGTACCTTATGCTCAAAACATTATGCTATCACTTTGTTTGACAATTTATTTTTCTTTATAAAAAAAATAGTGTGGGAAAAAATGAAATATCCTAGGTTGTACAAGTAATTATAGAGTGCCCTAACATGGATCATTTTGCCAATTTTTTTATAATTATAGAGGCCTTTTTATTTCTGCTTGAGAAGTAAATAGCTCCTTGAAAATACTCCCTTGCCGCACAAGGGATACTCAACATACAAAAAGTGATCTGCCCAAGCTCAAAGATTTTAGCTTTATTTAGTTTCTAGTGTTTAACATAGAATTTTACCTTCTTGGATTAAGAAATTAAATTTAATTTAGTTTTCTAATTCCATACAATTGCTTTCTAAAAGCATTTCTAATACATGCAATATCATTGTACCAAATTACATCATAGATGAGAAATTAAAAAATTAAAAAATTGGATTCAACTCTACTTTCTTTTGGCTCTATGAAACAAGTTATATCGCGGCAAAGATAGTAAGCCTTCCAATTGTAAAGCAATGGTATAATCAAACAATGACAAACAAACTCTCACAACCACAAAAACATCCTTCTATATCAATAGTTGAAAATTGGAGGCGTTTTTGTGGGATGCTTGTTATAAGTTACAAAGGCAAAGTATATTAAAACTCTACATAACATCTTCCATCAAGGAAAAAAGAAGTGTTGAATCTTAAACAATGAAGAAAAATATACATTTCCAAATTTTTGTTCAACTTATTGGCAATCTTTTATTGTAGTTGCTTTTAGTTGTACATACTAATGAATGTTTAATTTTTCTTCATTATTTATTTGATTCTTTAAACCTTCAACACCTACAACAACATTATATTTGATATTTTGAAAAAAATATTATAACCATAATAGTGAATGATACCATCATTACCATGTGTTCTCTAAACCCACAAATAAAAAAAAAGTTAGAAGCCTAAAAGGAGATAAAATATCATTGCAATGACTCCTCTTAACTTACATACAATTATTGGATGAGAATTGATATATATACCAATTCTTTTTAACTATTCTACTACACCTACTTTATATGGCCAATATTTGTGATATTAAAGTAGGCATGAATCATGGGAAAATTATCACTAATTTGAAAATACAACTTGACATAGAAGTGGCAACTTTTATTTTGTTATTGAGTTCTAGATCCGGCTTATAATTTCAATTTAAAAAAAATATGAATTAACCCCTAAAGGACCAAAATCCCCTTGGGGGACTTTTGGGATTTTGGGCATGTATTTACGGCTAAACTACATTGTGTAATTTTTTGAAACTTTTATGGAAAATGGGGAATTCAAAGATCTGTGTGGGCATCTAATTTTAACCTCATTTTGACATTTATCGAAGAAGTTAAAGATGAATTTATGAGAATTTTAGTTCGGCGGGTAGCTCAAAAACTTCTTCAAAATTTGCAGTTTTAAAAAATAAAAATTTGAGGCTAGTTCTTTAGACTTATGTATATGTGGGAAGCTTTGAATCATTCAATTCTAATTAATGAGATGAAAGTTATGAGAAGTTTTTGTTGAAGTATAGGCATAGTTTTGAGATTTTCCACACCTACCCGCAAACTAAAACTTCTCATAACTTTCATCTCATCAATTAGAATTGAATGATTCAAAGCTTCCCATATTTACATAAGTCTAAAGAACTAACCTCAAATTTTTATTTAAAAAAAATGCAATTTTTAAAGAAGTTTCTAGATTGCCCACCAAACTAAAATTCTCATAAATTCATTTTTAACTTCTTCAATAAATGTTGGAATGAGGAAAAAACTAGATGTCCACACAGATCTTTGAATTCCCCATCTCCCATAAAAGTTTCAAAAAATCACGCAAAGTAGTTTAGCCATAAGTACGTGCCTGAAATCCCATTTGTCCCCAAAAAGGGGGCTTGGTCCTTTAGGGGTTAAAGTATAATTTGGATTTTTCAATTGATATTTTGAGCACAATCAGGAGCTAAAAATAAAAATAAAGTTACAACTTCTATGACAAGTTGTATTTTCAAATTAGTGATGTTTTTCCTGTGGTCCACCTCTACTTTAACCCCTAAATGCCTGAGGTCTTTTTTGACCTTTTAGGAATTTGCTCTAAGTTGAACAAAAAGCTAACATTTTAATAAGTTGTCTCAAATTTTTAAAATTGTAAATGCCCATATTCAAACTAGGTATGTTAGAGATCACATAGGTAAAGAAGACACAACAATGTCAATTATGGATTGAAAGATTATTATGTTTGATCATGAGGGTGTTAAAATTGCAAAAATGACTTGAAGTCTTTCAATCCTCTTTTCACATATTGAATCTAAAAAAATTGATCACCACAAAAATACAAGGTTAAAAGACATAACATACATAACTCCAATCACTTTATGGCTTTTCAAAATCTCTTCTATGATTTTTTCAAGGAATTGCTAACAAGACACCCTAAATTGCTAATAGGACACCGCCTATGAGCATGAAATTTGATCATTTAGTACTATGTTTTGTTTATTCAAGTGGTCCATCATTCAATCAATCATGACATTACAACCTCTTTGAAAAAAACATGACAAATAAATATTTTTGTTGAAATATTATTGCACCAATGCTAATTTTTCATGTATTTTTGCTATCAGTAACTCAAAAGTCCTATATTTTTAGTTTCATATTTAAGCACATCTATTTTTTTTAATATAGTCTTAGAATGATAAAGGTGAAACAAATTTGTTGATCCAAATAAAAAATCAACATTAAAAATCACATATCATGCTCACAAGGGTTGTCGCGTCAGTAAGTTCCTTTATAAAATGAGTTTCTAGTGTAAATTTTTCTCCAAGACCTAGTGTACTTGAGGCTCATTTCCAAAAGCCCTCAACCCTAAAAAACGTCAAAACCCTTGCACAAAATCTTGAATAGAAAAATCATAATCAATCATTTTCAAAATCAGATTTTTGAAGCCTAAACTAGACTTCTAAAAGATTAGTTCAAAACATAAACTACTAAAAATAGCAACTTAGTTAGGTTTATTGAACTTCAAAGTATTGTCAACACCAAGATTTAAATATTGGCCATATATAGTAGATGTGGTAGAATAGTTGAAAAGGGGTGGTACATGTACCGGTTCCCTTATTAGATACTCCCTTTGTCCCAAAATGATCTTCTTGTTGACTTTTATTTAGTGTCCCAAAATTATCTTCTTGTTGGAGGAGGAAGGGAGCTAGGGTCACTTGCACATAATCCAAAAGCATGGGCATGCTAACTAATCCCATGTCATCAAGTGAGTGGCCACCGGTGCTCTTCAAAAATGCCTCTAAAATTCAATTTTCAAGCACTTTGAAACCACAATTTGAAAACTACTTTGAAATTTAGAATTTTAGAATAATAAGAGGACATTGAACTCAAAATTTGAAAAATAGTTATTTTTTAGTTTATAACATTTTGTGTAACAGGAAGATCATTTTGGGACGGAGGGAGTACTTTCGAGAGCACATCTGTTACTGCAATGGATGAGCATCGACGAAAATTGGATGACTTAAATCACATCTGTTACTGCAATGGATGAGCATCGACGAAAATTGGATGGCTTAAATGGATGAATGAAACCGGACTCTCCATCGTCCGTCCACCTTTCTTCTCCGTCCGCCCTAAGGCTTCCGACCTTGGCTGACGATGCTCGCTTGCACCACCTTTCTCGGCACCGTTGCACCATGTGCTCGCAATCGGCGACGGACAAGCTGCTCGCAATCACCGCGTCTTCCTTCTCTCCCTCTCCCGATTTTTGGCTCTCAATTCCGCGCCGAATTGATGCAGTTTCAGGTGTGTAAGCTTGGATTTCGTGCGCTCATTCGGAGTTTTGTGTTTACGATCGGGCGCACAGTAATCTCCCTTTCTGACTTTCTTCGTAAGTCCCTTCGCATCTTTGTTCTGCCACCACTCCCTTGACATGCACGGCTCTGGAGATCTCTAAACAATTTCTGAATTTTCGAGGAGGCGAGGGTTCTTGGTTTTGTCGTGTGTAAGGGTTCAAGGCTTTCTTTTTGGGAATAATCAACGATGATTCATTCCGCACACGTTGATCTGCGTGTTTCTTGTGAATTTTGTGATTGGCTCTCTTGTTTTGTGGAAGACGTAGTCATGATGCATTTGAATGATAATCAATTCCAAAGTGAGTGATAGTTTTGGAGAGAGTTGTTATATTCCCTGCGTCGAGATTCGCTGCTCCATCAAGCTCTGGATCCATCCTTGTTGTTTAAATCCATCTATTTTTTCTCACTTGTTTAGGCGTGATAGCGAGAATCATGATCAATATGCTTTCTGGCTACTGAAAAATTAAGATGAATTGCTTTCCATGCTGGTATAGGACTTTTTCAAGACGCTTAGAATGTTGTTGCCGGAAGAATTTGGTCTGAGCTTGAAGGAGAGTGCTTTATAAAACGGCATATATAGCCTATGTTAGTTACTTCATCAAGCTCAGGATGCATCGTTGTCATTGTAATTAATTCTTAATTCTCACGATTTTAGTACAAACCACGATAAATATACATCGTGGCTACGGAGTCCATAGGAGTCTTTCTAGGGCGCAGATGAGCTTCAGGCAACCTAAGTGAGTGAGTGATTGCTTTAACATCCGATCTTGTTCAGCGATACCTTTCGTGTGATTATGCTACGTGGCCATCTTCAATTGCGTTTATGTTCCTTATTCTAAAATATAATTTGCCTAATGTAACTTGCACACCAAGACCTTGTGATTCCAAGCATTCTGCTTAATGTGGAATTGTCATGAATAGTCTGAGACATTCCGGACACCATTGTCGATTGTGAAACCCGAGTAGGACACTAGCTACATTGTTAACCTTGTGTTTGGATGGCGAACGACTATTATAAATATGAGCAGATTTCAAGGGATCTCTATACCAGGTATCATGATATCATGACTTATTATGACGCTTATTCTTAATTAATGGAGAAGGGACGAGAGGGATTACACTGATGGAACTAGAATTGGTTTTGAAATTTGACAGAGCAAATGGTACTTGAATGACAGGAACAGGAAACCAAGCCGCCGTGCAGGGGTTGGAGAAGATCGAAGATTTGTTCCACTAATATGCTTACAAGACGGACAGTACTCGTATAAGGTGGGAGTTGGATTTTAATCCAAGCGCTCAGAATGGTTGTAGTCTCGTCAATTGTTTAATATGACTGGCATTGCCTTCTTTGTCGATCGGTACTATACGTTGTTACTTGCTGCATAATCAAGAGAGTGTGTTCTTACTGTTGCTTGGTATATTTATTACTGGTTTGTACACCCGGTGAAGTTATCATCCTTGTGTATGACTGTTGCATATCACGGAGAAGTAGGGCTTTAGTGGTTATTCGATGTGGCCAAAGTGATGAATATACCATGGGAGGCATTCTTGTCCTTGTTTTCTTTTCTTTTTTTCCCCTCTATTGTCAGGCATATGAATGTAGTGCGCTTTTATCTATTATGCAAGGACTCTGCCGAGTAGAAGTTGTAGCAAATAAAGCTCAAAGTTTTAATTTTTTTGGTTTCGAACATTTGCAGTTTGGAAATTCTGTGTCCAAGGGAACTCGATCTTATGATACGAGGGTTCTTGCCAAGCAAGTGTATATTAGGTTATATCTTGGTCGTGTTTTTTGTTTAGCTGACGATCTCTTTTCATTTTTTATGCAGCAGTTGACTTGGAAAAGCAAATTTCAAATTTTCTTCGGTTGCTGTTTCATCTCGGCACAACTGGACCGACATTTGAGCCTACTTCAGCCCATAATTATCTGCTTCTCATCGTTCACGCACTCCATTGCGGCTATGTATGGTCTTTAAATTCAAGAAGCTCTGTTTCCAAGACTAAGATGGGCTTATAATATTGCAGGATAAATTATTACAAATCATAGGGAACTGTTAAGGAGAGCAGACGACCACAATCTCCACACGCAATGTCTTGGATTTCTAGTTCTTTCTCTCGTTCTGCAGCACCCTCGCCAGAGCAAGACAGATCTGGTAAAATAGAACCAGATGACGACGGAGAAACCTCGAGTCAGGAGGGCAAGGGCGTTACGGATGAGTTCTTTGAACTGACCAAGAATATAACCCAACAATTTTGGGGCGTAGCGTCATTTTTGGCTCCTCCTCCTATTCAGGTGGAATCTCCAAATCTCACCAGCACACCACAAATGGCCTCACATAGTATGACGATCGCTGGGAAATCAGAAGATCCTCAAGTTGCTATGGATGTGGTTGCAAAAGAAGAACAAGAAATCCCGGGGTTTTCATCGGTGGCAGAAGTAGCCGGAATGGAATCTGCCAACCTTGCGGAAAGTCAGAAGACTTTTGAAGGGATTAGTACTTCGTCAGCCAGTGGCTCTCCTAGTGCATCTGGGGAGAAATTTACAGGTTTTCGGAGTGACTTGGCTGAGTTGAAGGGCACTATGGCCACTGGCTTCTCACGAATACAAACTGTGATTCGAGCTGTTACGCAGGATGAAGACGAAGACGAAGATGAGGCGGCTGAAAGTTCACTTGCGGAGGATAGTTTTCATGGGGATAACGGCCTGAGTTCGTTGCTGAAGCCACTGTTAGTGAGCATGTCGTCATTTCGTGAGAGATTTCCTAGAAGCGAGAGAGAGGAGTCGCCTTTAGATGTTGGAGAACGTGTCGAAAGAGACATGGACTATGAAATTCGGCCCAAGGTTCGTGTTTTTTGAGTTGAATAGGAATGCGCATTTATGGAGGATTTTTGGATTGTTGCACCTATCGGGGATTTCTATCACGTAATCAATGTGCTTCGAGATCCATTTAGTTTTGTAGATGTATGCTAGTCAATTATCGATTTACAACCTAGCATGCTCTTTTACTACGTAAATCATAAAGCTTTCTGCACTTCTTGATGTTGGCCTGCAGAATATTTATCTTGGTTGAATGTCTTGATGTGCAGCCTGCAGGTCAAAGCTCGCTAGCGGGCAACATTGGTGGTTTGTCTAGATTTGCTACCAATTTCATTCCCTATGCTCGGGATATAGTTGGAGAAATTTCAAGAAAAGACTATTATGCTGTGGCATTGACAGATGAGGTAGTGGCTTTTGCCGACAATATTGCAATGCACCCGGAGACTTGGCTGGATTTTCCATTGCTAGAGGAAGAGGAAAATGAGGGTAAGCCATATTAGCATGTGGTTGAGTCCATTTGAATGGGTCCCCATCGTTCAATGTTTTCATATCAGACGGTTTCAAGGAGGGAATATTTGAGAATCCTTGCAAAATTGAGACTGAGATAGACTGAAGTTTAATGCTAACAGAGTAAATTTTCCATTTAGATTTGAACAGAGCCTCATAGGATGAACTTAGAGAAAACTTGCACATCAGAAAGGGGACATGAGTTGAAAAATGGAAAAACATAGCCCAAAGAAGTCAAAAGCTTCGATCCCTTACCATGCGGATATCCTTGTGGTTCAGACCAAGAATTCACCAATCGCAAAAACTGCTACCGTCGCACTAAGTTGCTGACTTACATTTTAGTTAACGTGTGCGATGCAATTTTATTTGGTACTCACACCCTGGATGGTGTTAAGGTAGGAACACCCATAAGCGTTAGTGTCCCCATAACCGTTAGTGCCCCCATAACCGATATCTAAATTCTTGGAAAATCTGTTGAAGTAAATAGATGTAATTACAAGGATGTACAACATGTGAACATGAAACCTTAGTGTTGGTTATGGGTGTAATGGCAATTTGCTCTTTCAAAATTCACAACTTGTTCTCACAGTATCCAAATAATACATTCGAAAGTGCAATCTCATTACTTTTCTGTTCCTAATAGGATCCTTTAATTTGCTAGATGTTTGTTAATAGTCATCATGTTCAAAACCCTTAAACTAACGCTTATGGGTGTTCCTACCTTACTGTGAAAAGAGTATTTACTTTCAGTTTTGTTGTGTAGAATTTGAGATGACGGAAATACAATACGAGCATGCCAAAGCTGTGGAAGAACTGTCATCTAAGCTTGCAGCAGTGCACCGTGAGCTTTGCCCAGCTTTCATTAGTGATGGTCGCTTTTGGAAGATCTATCTTGTGCTTTTACACTCGCGCCTCAGTAAGGAGGATGCAGAGCTTTTATCCACATCTCAGGTATGTCCAATGAGTTTGTTTTCAAGGATCACCAGTAGCAACTTGTATGTCTAAGTAAGTCGAAGGATTTCGTGCTTTGAGTGTAGATTATTAGGGCTTCCTTGACTATCTGCAAGGTGCACCCGCTTGCAACTATGTAACACAAATTTGTTTGTTTTTTTATTTCCCCTGTTTACAGATTTTAAAAGCTCGGGAGGTACTTTTACAAATCAAAAAGCCGGAACCCAAAGTTTCAGACACAGCCCCCACTACATCTGAACGTGAGGAGCTTGGACTCACCGAGTCGAATATGGCGCATTTGCGGTTTGAAAATGTTGCACATGAGGAGCATTTCAAGTCTTCTGCAGAATCTACTTTCCTGCCCATCATGGAGGAAGTATCACTGGACTATGCTTCTCATCCTCAGCCAGAGTCTTCTCAGGAGATTCTTTCTGTTGCGACAGATGTCGAGGAAGGAGCACATGAGTCACGCTCTCTGCGCTTTACAGCGTTGAAGCTGGACGATGAGGACGCCGATGCGAATGCTTGGCTTGATCAGGATGAAGGAAACGATGTGAATGAAACTGCTGATAGAGGTCTAAACACACACCTGTGATTGCGTGCGAGGATTACTTGGCATGTTTCGTGGTTTCTATGTTTATTTTTTTACCAACTTGTTTTGTGGATGCAGGAGCAGCAGTAAGTATAGATGAAGATGTGTCCTTCAGTGATCTAGAAGATGATGATGATGAGTGCAGCAAGAAAGAGGTACGTTAATGAACGGGTGGTGACGTATAGCTCATGTATTTAGCCTTCATTCAATATTGTTATGAGAGGCTTGAGCTTCATGTTGTGATGATGACAGTTGTCAATCTGAGGGGCTTTCTCTGAGCAGAATGGATCTCGTCCTGTCGAGCGCGATTTAAGCGGTGACAACGATCGGACAAGTGATCAAGCTTCACAAGGAGATGCGTCGAGTGGAAGTAAATCCGAAGGAGACTGGCTCACAGTCAATAAAGAAGATGTGGCCAGTCCAAATTCCATGTCTCCTTGATGATTTTCCTAATCTGAAGTTTCTGATATCAATCTAGCTGAATAACGTTAAGTTGGCTAATCTGCTTTCATCTTCATCAATGTCTTTAGTGAGTGATGAGCATGGCTATCAGAGGCATATGGGCGTGGGGATCTTGGAGAGAATCTTTCTTTTCTCCTTTCCGTCAAAGCTCTAAGTCAGTGGTAATCAAAATTCCTTTCCCTGTAATTGAGCAAGGCTTACTGCTTAGCTCATCGTAGAGCTCCACCAGATGATCGTCTTGTAAGAAGTGGTTCAAATGTATAGTGTCCCCTGTTTTGTAGAGCTGAGGAGATGGGCTCCATCCAACATATAGTGTTGGCTACACGAGCGTGTCAGAAGCAGCAAATATCTACTTGAAGAACGTACTTGTTCTTGTATATATGTCTCTTTTTTTCTATTGTATTAATGGACTGTGTCATTATTCGACGCAAATTTGATATGGTACTTGTAGTGTTGCAGAGACCGTGTTTTACGGTATTTTTAAAGGGATGTATGCCTGGGTTGGAGAACTCTTTGTTGCCATAATCGTTTCTTAAATGTCGTGATTGACCAGCTTAAGGTTTGTCAAGCCAAATGTGACACTTCCCGTTCGCCCCGCCACGCAAGTTTCCAAGAGCAGCCAATGGGAGGTGAAGCATTTGTGCTTCAGGGATGTCTATTTGGTAAGTTCTGTTATCAACTTGAAAGATTTGAAGACGATTACATGTGCATTGGTAATTACAATATCCGTCCATGCAGAACACTTTTGAAGAAAGTTCTTTGCTTCTTGAGTTGTATAATTATATGGAAGACATACCTGAAAACGCCTTCCCTTTATTCCAAGTATTGGTCATCCAAAATGTGAAACATGCTTTGCAATTTGTATTCAAGAATGTTATGTAAGGTAGTATGCTCTAAAACCTATTTCATGGGCTTTTCATGGTAGGAAGATTTTTTGTCTAATTTTTAGACAAAGAGAAATGGATGCTAAATGTAACACAACTTTTTTCATATTTTTTGAAGCATTATTGAATTGTTGATGAATTTTCAAAGTTTTCTATAGTAAACACTCTATTTGTGACTCTAGGTCTCCCATAAACCGTCCCCCTATAACTTGTGAGTAGATGAGGAGAAATTGAGGAATTTGATTGGCTCTTGCAATTGAAGACATCTTTTCTTCTATGACTTAAAGGGGTCTATTCAAAAACCACTTCATTTCCATTTGTAAGTTACCTATAGGACGCTTTATCTAAGAGGGTTGCAATTATAGCACACTACCGTACATTTGCTTGTTTGGATTGTGGGTGTTATATTTTTTTTGTGTTTATGCGTGAACTTGAGTTTCCTTTTTCAATGTTTTATTAATTTTTTGCTTTCATCTCTATTTTGAAGTGTTTTTTAAGATGTTGCTTAGGAAAGGCAGATAGGCTTTTATTTATTAATGATTTGCAATAGTCTTCAAGCAACTCTTAGGGCATCCTTCCATGTGAGGGGGTGGAGGGTGGTCTTGTAAAAGCTAGACCAAGCCCTCATTGATGATTGATAGATATAAGGAAGAAGGAAATTGAAACTCAAAAATGACCAATACATTGGTCACCAAACATACTTGATGATAAAACCACTTCCATGAGCATTGATTGGGGAAATTCTTGTTGTGTAGCAATTTGATCAATTATGGATCTTGCATGGAAGGACACCATTAGCATCTTGAACTTGGGAGTTATAGAAGGATATGTTTTAAGAAGAAAATGGGTCATATTGTTTGCAAATGAATGTTGAATGAAAATAATATAGTATTTTACATAATTTGTGAAGAATATGTTACACTCAAATGTACTTTGTGTGGCTTGTTGAAGGAATATTGCTCATACTCTTGTATAGTAGATCATAACAATTTCAAAAATAAACAACATATCACATTTTACATAGCAATCAACATATTGAAAAAAAAAAATCTTTCCATTTCCTATCAAGCTCAAGATATTCTAACCAAATTGTCCAAACACCATACCTAGAGCACAATTTTGAATATTTAGTGTACACACTTGTGTAACCATTGCAACACTTAATTTATAGTTATACAAATTAATATAATTTTGGTATGTGTGTTTTCTTAATGTTACGCATACTACAAAATACTAACCATGTCAACAATCTATTTATCTATGTTACTAAGGGGAAGGATTTCCCTCCCTCCCTCACTATGTGCCCTTTCCCAGATTCTTCTATAAATTTTTGATGTAAATTGAAGCACCAAAGGATGCTTGAGTTACAGAACACCAAGCAAACATATGTGCAAAAAAATACCAACAAAATATTGAGGTAAGATGAACATTTACAAAATGTTGCTAGATTAATTGTGACCATAGATCACATGTTGAAATATTGCAAAAATCCATGCATGCACCCAACTTGCGCAAAGAGTGTGACTTTAAATTAGTAACTTTATACTAGTCTTATCTATATATAAAAGAATACATCTGCATTTTGATTAGTTGAAAGAGTGTTGTGGTGCAATTGCATGTGACCTGTTGTTAACGTCTAGTGAAGCGGCTCAATCTAATTGGTTAAAAAAGAGTGTTGTGGTGTAACTTCCAATGATCGTCATACTTTATTGTTAACCACCACATGAGAGAGGGATACATGCATAAAGTGGTTTACATTGAGTCTTTTTAGCAAAAGATCAATAGAGGAGAGGGGTACATGCATAAAGTGGTTTACACTAAGTCTTTTTAACAAGGGACCAATAGGGGAGAGAAGGGTATATACGTAAAGTAGTTTACACTAAGTCCTTCTAACCAAAGATCAATAGGGAGAGATAGATACATGCGTAAAATGGTTTACAATAAGACTTTACTTTGAATCAAGTTGTTGCTTTTGTTGGTACAACGGGTACCTAAACTTATATTTCAATAAACAAAATGAAATAAACATAATGGAGCAATTTCCTAACATAACGTACTTTGGACATTTGCCCAAGAATAGTAAGAGGCGAGTCCCTCAAAGTACAATAATTGGGTCACTAATCACGGGTCACTACGGTAATTACTAAATCCATGACAAAATTACCTAAGGTAAGAGGTTCTAATTGCGATCAAGCTTTAATTGCGATCAGCTCTAAGAACATTTGACATTTTATAAGAAATATCTATGACTCTCATTGATGAGTTAGGTAGGCTTAACAGCTAGGTAGGCTTAACATATTGCTAAACCTCCTAAATCATCAATAACAGTCATAAATATTTCTTGTTGTTCCTACAGCTGATCGCAATTAGAACCTCTTACCTTAGTCACGAGTTAGGGCGAAGCCCGAAAGGAGCATGAGTAGCGGAGCCCGCAAAGCGCCTGCTCTGCGTAGTTTTTCCGCCATAGCCACAGGCCCAGCCCCAGCCCCAGCCATAGCCATAGCCACAGCCATAGCCAGCGTTGCATCTGCTTCGTCCGGCAATCACATACTTTACTAGTCCCGCGCTCTCTCTCGCCCGGCCATTGATCCACCTTTTCGCCACAAGCACGTCTCCGATTCTGTGGCTGCTCTTCTTTGATTCTCCTTCTGGCAAGGGGATTGTTGTTGCTCGTTCTTGGCTTTTGTCGTCCCGGCTTTGCTGTTGTGGTGGTTGCCAGGGTTTCCACGCCTGTTCGGATTCGTGATTCCAGCGGGGGATGATGCGGAGGTCGTCGACAAGAAGAACCGGGGTGCTCCTCCAGCCCGCCACCGGCCCCGCCGCCGCTGCTGCCGCTGCTGGTGATCAGAGTGAACCTTTTTGGTTGTGGATGCTGTGTTCTTGTTCGTTGTTTGCGTGCGATTGACGTTGATCGGTTTCTAGAGACCCTAATTGTTGGATGCGGTATGTGATGGGAGCGATTTGGTAATCTTTTAATTGGTTCCGGAGTAAAATGGCGCCATCCTCTTGGTGTCTTGTAGCCTGATTTGCGTTGTTGCTGGTCGATCTCGTGTGAAGCTGCACATTATGGAAAAATTTATGTGACGTACGCTTAGTGGATAATTGAGGTGCCTGCTGTCTTTCTTGTTGAGATCTCTTTTGGATACCGTTTAATTAGATGTGAGAGCACTTGGATCTTTGGTTTTTTGCTACTTTCGAGTCGAGGATCACATGCATCTAATAGAGACGTCTCGGTTTTTGCGGTGCTGCTGGTGATGCATTGAAACTCGCTGTTGTGGAAGCCGCGTGTCTATTTGTGGTTGGATTGTTTGCGTATAATTGAAATTGCTCGGTCTGGAAGACCTAATTTTTGGATGCGGTATGTGCTGGAGCGGTTGGAAGAGCTTTTAAGAGCCAGATTATAGATTCGGGAGTGGATGGCGCCGATGTTCTTGGTGTCTTGTAGGTTGGCTTGCATTTATACGTGGTTGCTGGTCAATCTCACGTGAAGCTGCATAACAGTGGATTTTGTGAGATGTGGTTAGTAGATAATTGAAGTGCTGTCTTGTACGTTGTGCACACCGCCGTTTAGATGTGAGAGCACTTAGGTGTTTGGTTCATCTGCTCCGTCTACTTTCGAGTCCATGATCACGTGCATCTAAGAGAGGATTCCTGTTTTATGTTAAATCTGGTCTCTCTCTTATGCTTAGACGTGAAGATGAGCACAAGAAGTGTACTTCGGGCTACCAAATGGCCTACCACGGATCTGTAGGAGTCATTTCTAGGGCTTGATGAGCTTCAGACATCCTAATTGCGTAGTAGGTCACAGGATCTGGTCTTTTGTGACATTTTCGTGACTTGAGGAAGCTGCTGTTGTTCATTCAAGTTTATGCTCATGTTTAGCATGTCCGTTTTTGTTAGTTTATAATTCACCCTTTTTCGGTTTATAATTGCCGTAATGTATTTAGAGTTTGTGACCGTTGGCAGTCCGCATAAGGAATACCGCCATAGTTAGTCAACGACATACTGTATATCATCGTCGGCGTCTATGAAGCAACGGTGACAGGTGGTTAGAACATTGAGTGATGGTGACATTGTTGGCAGGAACAGGTAGTAAGGCCGCTGTGAAGGAGCTCGAGAAAATCGATGGTCTTTTCAATCAATATGCTGATAAAGCGGACGACAACTGTATAGGGTGCGTGGGAATTTAATTTAATTGTCTCGCTCTGTTTACATTTCCGCCGTATCAGTTTTCTTTCAAGTTGTGTGTCAATGTATGTTAGGCGCGATTTTGGTAACATTTCTGGAATTGCTGCATTTATGTGCTCGAAGAGTGGACGGTGCCGATGTATTACGTTAAGGAACCAGGTTTTGCTATGATGGTTGTGCAGGCCCGAAGGTATTGAAGCATTGTGTGACGACCTTGGGGTTTCTCCTACAGATATAAAAGTTCTGCTTCTTGCATGGTATGCTTTTCGAAAAATGCCATGATCTTTGCTCTGAAGATTAGAATGAGGTGCTCGTCTGATCTGGAGATGACTTTCCTTAATTTATTTGCCAAAACAAGTACATGAATTCGCTAATGTAGTGAGTTTTGTTGAGGTTGCAGGAAATTGCAGGCTGCTCGACAGGGATATTTTTCCTTGGTGAGTAACTCTGAGTTACTTTAGTACCCGTTGTGTAACGTTCCTAGCTGCATGAACGTGTGCGTTAGGGTTGCCCGTTTGAGGTGTAAAGAGTGAGTGAAACAATGTCATTGTAGATGTTAGCTGAAGTGAAAATTTGGTTGCAAACCTGTGATTGTATCTTGGTTATATATGATGTGCAGGAGGAATGGAGAAAAGGGTTGAGGGCCATGCGAGTGGATAGTCTTGATAAGCTGAAGAAGGCACTCCCTGCGTTGCAACAAGAGGTGCACCAACTTAAGACTGAACCCTTACATGAACTGTTTCCTGGATGTCATTTTGGCTAAGAATATATAGTTCTTCTGTCTAAGAATTGTTGGGCCTTCTTGTCTTGTTTGGCAATTTGCAGATTGGGAGTCTGTATCATTTTAAAGACTTTTATACATTCTCATTCAAGTATTGCCTAACAGGTATTTTCTCCCATGCGCAAAATCTATAGAGTTCTTTCATAATGCAAATTGCATGTAGTGAACTTTATTTGATCAATTGCTCAATTTTTTTATTGTGTACTCATTTGCATTGATTGGTAGCAAATGACTTCAGTAGGAAGATCTGTATGTTTAAGCTATCGAAATTGTTACAACACGACGATTTGAAATTCTTGCAATTTATTGTAAATGCTTGCCGCCTTCTATGTATCCTTTGTTGTCTATTTACTGGCTTTGTTCGATGTCTTAACAGAGCCTCGGCAGAAAACATTGGATTTGGATACAGCATGTCAGATGTTGGAGTTGGTTCTGGGTTCTCGGTCACATGTGAGGTCTTTCCTTCAATTTTTACAGGTACGTTCCCTGTTTGTTTGGAACTCAATTAATTCAAAAACGGTCATGATTATGTTGTTCAGGATTTTTCCTAATCTTTGTTGACCATTTCGTCATTGCAAACTCATGCTACGATGAAACCGTGCAGGAACAAACTGAGTACAAAGCCATGAATTTAGACCAGTGGTCTGCTTTCCTTCGATTCTGTGATGAGGTATGAATTTGCAAATTTTAAGGGCATCTTTTCATATAACATCGGTCGTGTTGTTTGATTATATCTCAGTTTTATTCTTTTCTTATCTTACTGCTCTCTATGTTTGCAGATCAAGCCCGACCTCAGTAACTACGATGAGAGTCAAGCGTGGCCGTTGCTTCTGGACAATTACGTGGAGTGGGCCAGGAAGTGCATGTTAACTATGTCATGATCCTGGCTTTACAGTCGAGCTGAAGCATCTCCATGGCATGTTTGAGAGGACCTGAAGCAAACATGAGGGCAGGGTGATCTTTGCTCGGAGAAGTGCGATTGTTTTTCGTGATGATGTTTCCAGCTTCAATATCGATACTGCTGTATACATCCTCCATCTTATCTCTCTGAAAGAGAGCGTACGAGCAGTAAAGCTTGGATATTGTACGGTTCCACTGGTTGGCTTGTGGCCACATGTTGTGTTAGATGGTCACGCTCAGCCTGCCCACTCATGGTGCCAGGGAATTTGACATATTGGTAATGTAAATGTAGGTTGTTTTTAAGGAAATATTGTGCATGTTAGGTTGTTATGCTGTTGGTCACTTCATTGGACAGCATACACAAGTATGTCTTGTCCCTGAATAAGAGATGATTTCAGGCGCATTTTTCTTGTGCTCTTTCTGGGACTCTTCCAGGTTTTGCAGAACACCATTTTTGATTGGTAGATGTTCCCTCGCTGTTGACGTTTTTTCTGACATGTCATCAGTATTGACTGTCAGATGCTCCCGTACTGTAGATGTTTGTCTCACATGCTTCTAAACCGTATGCGTCATGTTTGTTGAATTTAGTTTCCACCAATTGCAGCCTTTGCTTTTGTGTATGGCAAAGAGTTGATGAAGTACGAAGAATTTCATGCTGTTGTACTTGTTGAGCAGAGACCTGGTTAACCTCCTTGAATTTGGTATTTATGGACACTTAAGATCTGCAACATATCTAAAAGAGTGAGACGGAGTCTTGGTGCAAGATCGCTTATCACATTGTCAAGAAACAAAGGGCAGTAAGGGTAAGTACGGCTGACTCAAAAACTGACCCAGACTTCATAATATTTGCATTTAAAACGCAGTAACATTGTGATATTATGTAACAGGCTATGTATTTGTATATTTGGAGGCTCTGCCCTGTAGGACTATGGCATGAACATTAGGTTTTCTAAAAAGGAGCTCGCTTTTTGAATAATGTAGTTTCTTTTTATGCCACCGTATTGTTTAGAGCTCATAAATTTATGCTGAAGTTTAAATTCGCCCAGAAGCTTAAATGAGAGCTTTACTACTTGTATAGACGTTTCAGTTGAACTTACAAATGTGTCAAATGTGGTATGTACTCAATATTAAAATAGCAACTGGCCATGCTATAGTAGTTAATTTAGAGGGGGCATACGTGTTGTTTGGAATTTGGGGTGGGATTTATAGTATCAAGCATTTCTAAAGAGTGCACTCCATTGTGAGCCCTAAAATACTTGAGGTGGCAACTTCTTATTGATTAGGCATGCCCTTGCCACAAAAAAAATTCCCAGCCTATTGCTTGAGCTTCCACTGGCAACGGAAGACGTGCCTGCAATCCGGTGCAAGCTTTTGAGCTTGGAAGAATTATATTTTCAAAAAAAATGTGAAGAGTACTTGTGCTTGAAGTGACGATAGCCTTGTCATATCCTTTCTTTCTTGATTTATGTTCTTAGTGTGCTACTCCCTTTGTCCCTCTAAAAACATCCAAATCATACATATTTCTTGTACCACTAAAAAAACTCCTTTTGGAAATTTCAAACGTTGAGAAAGCATTTGTCATGTTCAACGATCTCAGGGGACAAGTTAAGTGATTAGGGAGCATTCCTCTCCTAGCAAGCTTGGCCTTGTCCATATGAGGTATCATTGTTGTTACAAATCTTTAAATCATCAATAGTGAGGAGCTAGCAACATGCACAAATATGGTATGTTTTGCATGGAATTTGGGTGCCCAAATGGCAACATCAAAGATGGAGATTTTGTATACATTTGGTAGATGGTATATTGATTTGAGAATGCATGTGTCACTAGCACAAAGACTAAAATAATGAGGAGTTGGCAACATTCACAAACTATGTACAAGTATGATACTTTTTATACGGAATTTGGGTGCCTAAATCGCAACATAAAAACTCAAGATTTTGTATACATTTGATAGATGATATATTGATTCTAGAATGCATGTGTCACTAACACAAACACTAAAAGCACAATTAATCCTTCACAAAGAAGCTTTTTGACTGTTTTTAGAGGGACAGAGGGAGTATTTGTTATTAACCTTTTGCCGTTTTGTAAGACATTCATTGCTTCTAATTGTAAGGTAGGAACACCCATAAGCGTTAGTGTCCCTATAACCGTCACCTCTGAAATCTTGGAAAGTCTGTGAAAATTAATAGATATGATTATAAGGATGTACAACATGTGAACATGAAACCTTAGTGTTGGTTATGGGTGCAATGGCAGTTTGCTCTTTAAAAATTCACAACTTATTCTCACATCTATACTTATAATAGGCTTGGTTCCATTAGTTGGGTAGTTGGGTGTCTATAATAAAATAAAATCTCTATTAGTTGGGTAGTTGGGTGTTGCTCCAAGAAGATTAAGTGGCAGTTATGTGGCGGTTATTCTTATTTCTAAGGTTATGTGACGGTTATGGTTGTCCTTGGGGATGGGGTATACAGGGGAATAGGGGGTGGTTGCTTGGAGAAGGGGGCAAAGCGTGTAGGTAGGCATAGTACAGGTAAGCTCATTGGAACGGAAAGGAGAAGAATCTTGAAGAAGGTGATTATGAGGAAGGTCATGTTAACTTTTTTGCAAGGACCCCTTCCCATGATGGCCGTCCGCCAGAACAGCGGGTACAAGGGTCTACTAGTAATATTATAATACTTGTTATCCAAATAATACATTTGAAAGTGCAAACTCATTTTTTTAAAATTTCTAATAGGATCCTATAATTTGCTAGTTGTTTATTAATAGTCATCATGTTCAAAACCCTTAGTTGGATGTTTATGGGTGCTCCTATCTTATGTTTATCACTTTACATCCAATCTTAGGATTCCAATTTTTTAAAATCTTGATACAATTCTGTGCTTTATTTGTTTTTATACTTTGAACAAGTTGAAAACTTAGAAATGCTTGTACATGGTTCTCATCTAGGTACTACGGGGAAACCATGGTCGAATTGACAAAAAAATGTGACCTAATCTATAATTAATGTACATTAGGTCATATTTTTTTTGTCAATTTGACCATGGTTTCCCTGTTGTGAGGATTAGCAATGACAATTCACTACAATTCATATGAAATTAAAATGCAACAAAGTCATGAACAATAGTAGAGTCTGCAATTTACTTGAACGATAAGTTCTTTTATTTTTTGGAGTTCTCATGTTCAACTTAAACACTTACGATGTTTTTTTTTTAAGGATGACAACTTGCAGTTGTTTGAAGCATTTTTGCAATTGCAACTTTATTGTTTTTTATGATTTTGTAGCATTTTAATTATATATGAATTGTAGTGAATTATCATTACTAATCCCTAATGAGAACCATAGACAAACATGCTAGTCTTTTTTAGTTGCATCTACCACTTGCTAGAGCTGAATTTCTGAATGTTTGATCGTCCAAGCTCTTAGACCAAAGGAATTTTTTTCTAAAAATAAAAAGTGACATAGAAATTATTACGTAGTCAAGAAGAATTGATTGCAGATTTTTCCCATTGACCAAGTCATTGTAAAGTGCTTTTGAACACTTTGTGGGCAACTCCCTTCCCAATCTCTTTGTTTCTGAGTCTTTTAGGGATGCCCATGTTGGCAACTAAATCACATATGATACCATGTCTTAATCAAAAAATTACTCAATTCCAAATTTTTTGAAGGAATGCAAGCTTTTCAATATGAGCACATACACCCTTATTTTCATAGTTTTATCTCAAGTATTTAAAAAATAAATGCTTGCCCAAATATCCAAAAAGCCCAAAGTGGACTCCTTGGTGCTTTATGGGTTAAGGAAAATTTAAAGTGATACATTTCTTGTTTTGAAAATTATTGATTGTTTTTCGTGGATGTGATGGAGTTATTGTTCACCCATTGACATTCATAAAAAAAAACGCTTCAAAACTTTTATGAAATTTTGAGTAAGATGACCAATTTTTTTAGCATATACAATGAACAAAGAACACCGCCTCATGTATTCATTTTTTGATTACAATTTCATTTATTGCATATTTTTCTATCTTTGGTGCTCCATTTCAAAAAAGAATAAATTTCATGGATACCCTTGAAGTTTGTAATATTTTCATAGATACCCTTGCTTTTTCAGAAATATCACAAATACCCTTGGACCAAAAAAAAAAAAAAAAGGCATTTGTTTTGTTATGCATGTCACTTTCTTCTTCTGTTGTGCGCACACTACTTCTTTCTTGTTATGCTTGCGCACAAAGGAAGAAGGGAAGTGGTATGCACAACAAAACAAATGCCTTTTTTTTTCTGGTCCAAGGGTATTTGTGATATTTCTGAAAAAGTAGGGGTATCTATGAAAATATTACAAACTTTATGGGTATCCATGAAAGTTTCCCTTGAAAAAAATATGGTTCTTTTTGGGAAATTTGATTTGGTTTTGTAAAGTTTGACTTGCTTCAAATTTGAGGAGATTGATAACTGAAAATTTTGACATCAAGTGAGATAGAAGGGTATATATAGGCTTCCTAACACAAAAAAGCATAAAAAGCTTAAATTTTTCAAAGAAAATTTTAAAAAAATAGCATAAATGTTAAAAGTTCAAATGTTTAGGGTGTATATCAATACAGAAAATAATACCTCCATATGCCACTACTCTACATCAAGAAATAAGTCCTTTGATTCTTGTCTAATGGAAGCACCTCTCATCACAATGTATCCAAAATCCAATACAATTACTTCTCCCTCATGCACTTTTCTATCCAATAATTGTAAGCTTATTCTTAGTAGTGCCACAATTGTTTATAATACAATGTATTTTCATTTTAAAATGGTATGAATGTAATACAATTCAAATTAGTTTAGGCAAATAAGTTGTTCTCCTAAGGAGATATTCATTCATGGTAATGATTGAAATCACAAGCTTACCAATTACTATTTTTTTTTACTAATTAGTAAAAAACTCCTTCCAAAACAACAGAAAACCAACAGTTTCTTGTTGATTTGGGCACTTGCCCACGCTAATTGACTAATTTAACAGAATTCTGTAAAAAACTAAATACGTTCTGTTGATTTGGACACCATTATCTAAATCAACAGAAATTTTGGAATCTTTTGAAGATCTTTTGGGATTTTTTTGTGAATCTTTAAGAATCTTCAAGAATCTTTTGGGAATCATTGAGAATCTTTTCAAGATTTTTAAGAATATGTAAGAATCTTTTTGAGATTTTAGAATCTTTGAGAATCTTTTAGGAATCTTCATGAATCTTTGGAAATCTTTCGGAATCTTTTCAAGTTTTTTTGGAATCTTAGAGAATGTTTGAGAACAATTGAGAATGTTTGAGAATCTTTGAGAATCTTTTAGGAATCTTTGAGAATCTTTGGAAATCTTTTCAAGTTTTTTTGGAATCTTTGAGAATGTTTGAGAACAATTGAGAATCTTTGAGAATCTTTGAGAATCTTTGAGAATCTTTGAGAATCTTTTAGGAATCTTTGAGAATCTTTGGGAATCTTTTCAAGTTTTTTTGGAATCTTTGAGAATGTTTGAGAACAATTGAGAATCTTTGAGAATCTTTGAGAATCTTTGAGAATCTTTGGAATCTTTGAGAATCTTTTGGAATCTTTTCAAGTTTTTTTGGAATCTTTGAGAATGTTTGAGAATGTTTGAGAACAATTGAGAATCTTTGAGAATCTTTGAGAATCTTTTTGGAATCTTTTTTGAAATTCAAAAAATCTTTGAAAATCTCTAAGAATTTTCAAGAACCTTTTTGGAATCTTTGAGAATCTTTTTAAAATCTTTATGGAATTTGTTAAAGTACTTCAAAATACTCATAGAAATAGAATCTCTTAGACTGAATTAGAGTCCTTCAGGAATCTTTTTGTAAATCATCAAAATACTTTCAAAAAAACTATCACAATAGTTTAGGTTTGTTTTTGAAATCTTTCTAAAACCTTTTTGGACCTCATTAAATTTTTTTGAAGTTTTAAAAAGTAAAAGAAGTTTTCAAAAAAAAAGAATCTTTTAGAAGTTTGAGTGTACATTGACTGGTTTTATTTTCTTTACTTTTCACAATTTGGTAAGATTTAAAATTAGCAACCTTTAAAGTCAAGTAAAAACATGACCATAATAACAAAAAACTCAACAGTTTTTTGTTGATCTAGATACTTTTGGACACAACTTCACTAATTCAACAAAATTTTATATAAAAGTACAACATCTTGTTCTTTTAAATACCAAAATTTCTTTACAAACAAATATAAAAGATGCTCCTCAATTCTTTGAAGAAATCATAAATGTCCCTTAAGGATTAAAAGTACCAAAAATATCTTTGTGTTACATGATAACCAAGTGTATAGTTTAATGCAAATTCTTACAAGAAACCAAAGGTGATCTTTACATTTCAAATAACACAAGGATATATTTAACATTTCAAAATAGAAGAGTTTTTTTATTAATTTTTCAAAATAATAGGAGTATAATTGATATTCCTACAAAAAATAAGGAATATATGTTTCACATATTTTTGGCGTAAACTTGATATTTTGAAAGACTTAAAGGGTATTTTTAGTAATTTTCCTTTTATTACTAACCAAATGAATTAAAAAAAAACAATCTTATAAAATATTTTTATAAACTTTAAAAGATGGGAATTGATATGTGTACCACACTCTTCCAATTACTATACCACACCATGAGGTAAATTTTAAATTTCTACCATCAAAAAGCTGAATTTGAAAATTTTGAATTTAGATTTGGACTTAGAGACCATGGTATTGTCTAGAACCATAAAAAAAGTTGCAATTCAACAACACCCAATGAAAAAGTTTAGTTAGGGAGAAAATTGTTAATTTTACTTTTGTTTGTAAAAAAAGATAAGCTTTTTCATTGGGTGTTGTTGAATTGCAACTTTTTTTATGGTCCTAGACAATATCATGGTCTCTAAGTCCAAATTTGAATTCAAAATTCTCAAACTCAAATTTTTGATGGTAGAAATCTAAAATTTACTCCAAGGGTGTGGTACAATAGTTCAAAGGGTGTGGTTCACATATTAATGCCCTTAAAAAATATCCAAAACTATTCAAAAGTCAATAGAATTTTGATTTTATAATTGCAAGGATTTAATTTTGTAACTTTTCACGACTTCATGTTATTTGAAGCTATCAAACTATGGAGGCTATTTTAACAAAATAAGGTTCTTTTTACAAAAAAAGTAGCACTAAATAATAATTGTTAATGAATCCAACCTTTGCTTGCAACAATCCTTATGAGATTTGTGAATTCTAAAAAAAATTTATAAACAAAATCAAAAGAATGGAAATAAACAATTTATTTAAAATTTCTAAACACCTTCTCTGATTTTAGCTCATAACTTTTGATAAAAAGATTGAAATCCAAAAAAAATTGATGGAGGTGAAAGTAAAATACATTTACCAACTTTTCTAAGTTCTAAGTTTTTTGAAAAAAAATCCTTTAATGGGCGGAAATAGCCTCCAAAGTCTACTGGATTACTAAAGACATGAACATTTAATGTACAAATAGAATCAAGATATTATTGTATGCATGTGCATTTGCACATTCTCTAGTGGTTTTGAGAATGTGCTAAGGTTGTGGAGTGTGAGAGGAGAGGTGGAGAGTTCAAACCCCGCTATTGGCAACTGCCCAGGAGGAGTTCGGGCAGCTGCCCATCCCCCTAAAAAGTTCACATTTTCGTAAAATAATAACAAATTCTATGAAAAAAAAATTTAAAAATGAAAAGAAATTGAATTGAACAACATAAAATACGTAATAGAAATCAACAACAAATTAATAGAAAACTGTAAATAATCAACAGAAAATCAACAGAAAAGTACCCAAATCAACTTGACCAAATTCACAGAAAAAATCAACAGTTTTTTGTTGAAATTCTGTTGATTTTGTGCTGAATTTTCTACTAGTGTAAATGAAAGAGCATTTATGTATGAAGTCTAATATCAGAAGACAATTTGTATACAAGCAATTTATCCTTTTATCACTATGCCTTAATTCAAGCATTAATTAAAAATTTCTACAATAAACCAAAAGTCATGATTATGGTATTATCTGAAAGATAATCAAGTCAAGGTTTTGTATCAAGTTCCAAATTCCTAAATGAGTGAAGTATAAGTTAGTTAGCAAGGTTTCAATGAGATAAGGTCAAGGTTATGCTCAAATTCAAAATTGTGGTCTGTTATCACTTCCTTAGAGATT
This sequence comes from Ulota crispa, assembly GCA_963920765.1. Lineage (NCBI taxonomy): Eukaryota > Viridiplantae > Streptophyta > Bryopsida > Orthotrichales > Orthotrichaceae > Ulota > Ulota crispa. The sequence goes on from OY987243.1 coordinate 11,940,886, forward strand.
TTTGTTGTCAAACATGATCATATTTTCTCATTTTCATCTTTGGACTTCTTCCTTCTCTTGGCCTCTATGGTCATCCATAAGTGCTAACTTAGTTGACAAATTTCATTTGTTTTTGGTATTTTGCAATTGACATTACTATAGCTAAGGCGTTGGGGTAGTAAATTGTATGTCTAACTAAGATCTTTAGAGCTAATACACTACATCTTTTGCAAATTTTGATCAAATGAAAAAAAATTGCACTAATAGTAAAAGATTGTAAGACCTTTCTTGAATACTTGTAAACCTAATTTGAAACTAAACCCTAAAGGATATGAATTTTTGAAGATGAAGAAGTCCTAATAGGGGCGGAGTGATAATAGGGTAAACTACTTGTAAAGTGTTTTAGACCAGGACAAAAAGTCATAGTCTTTTTTTATAATTTTCTCAAGCAATCAATATTTTTACCAAATCTAAAACTAATTATATATTTGAAAAGCTTAGAAAAAGGAGTAAATTTTGTTAAAGTTTGACATAAATCTAATTAGGGAAGTGTTAGAAAAAAAAATTTGAAAAAAACATCCACTTACAATTTAAATGCTTTTAAAATCACTACTAGTTTGTCAACAAATTACCACCAATATACAATAGAACTCCTCTAAACTAATATCCTCTAAACTAATTTCTCACATGTTCCAACACTACCCACCCCACTATAACCTCCATAAATTAGTGTACCCACCCAATCCCAAGCATAATTATTAATTTAGAGAAGTTCTACTATATTCTCAATCTATTCTCAATGTACAATATGCTTGTTAACCCCTAAATGCCCAATTGATCATTTTTTGGTTGCTACCCTTTTTTTGGGCTGCCCAAGATGAAAAAATAAAGTATACTTTCATATAGGAAAGCAAGTCTACTTTCCAACCCATTTTTGAATCATGTCAATCCAAGTTAAACTCCACCAAGGAGAATTTTTCAAAGACAAACACTTCAATATTTGCTAGTGTTATAAAATTTACTATTTTGAGAAACTAATGATGTTCTCTTCTTCAAAAAAAAACAGTTTTTACTTTTAGGATAGAATGTCAAATTTAAACCTATCATACCAAATTTTGTATTTCATGAATTATTTTGATGAATATTAAATGGTAAATGCTTCTAAAATTCATTAATAAAGAGTGCAAAACATTTTTTGAAATTTTGACCGTATTGATAATTACTAAACATCATGATTCTTGTTTTCTCTTTTGGAGCAACCTTCATCAAAGTTACAAAAGTAATGTTTTATAATGGATCTATGTTTTGCCCTTACCCCTTGGGCGTTAAGGGGTTAAGTTGAGACAATTTCAAGCTCTAAAAGGCAGTTAAAAGCCACAAAGATGTTGATGATGTTGATAAAAGTTGATAAATATGGCATACTCATCTGTGCAATGTTGCATTTGACATCAATTAAAAGCATGCAATAAGAATAATACACTTTCAAATTTTAATTCATTTTACCCTTCTTAGCAAGCTTTTCAAACATGTAATCACTTTTAAATTTGATGAAGAATTGAATGTATAGGAGGGGTTTGAAAAAGGACTATGACGTTATATCTAGGACTCTACTACAAGGAATCTCATCTTAACTTAACATTTGACTCCTTTATGTTTCAAACTCATTAGTCAATGTTGTTTGGGTTCAAACCCCAATTTTGGATGAACTAAAAACCCTTTGGTTTTGGCAAGAATTTCAAGCCATATACATCATGAAGATATGGCTAGAAAGGTTTTAACTTTCAAACTTCTAAAATACAACAAGCAACATTAGGAAGCATGAAAAAATGGACTGAATCTTTTATTTATATGTATTTATCCATAAAATGAATTATTGTTAATAGTAATCACCCAAAAATTTGAGAAATCTAACTTGTTTTTTGAGAGGGATTTGGCAATCCCATCTATTTCTTTATCCAATTTTCACTAATGTCAAAATGAGGTAATATTTTGATTAAAATTCACCCAAAAAAATTAGCAGCTTGGTAGGCTAGGAGGCACTCCCAAGTTGCATCTAGAAGATGCCAAGTTCAATCATTATCACCATAGAGGTTGTTCACTCATTAGAGATAAAGTATGAAAGAAACATGATTTCCTCATCTTCGTTTTTAAAACAAAGACATAATTTTTAACCTTTGATTTTATAAATACCATTTCCTAAATTTTGCATTGGTCAAATGCATTTTGCATTGAAATCCTTCTAAAACAAAAACATTTGAGTTTCAAAAAGCAATTGACAACTCTTGGTATTTAACTTTGACTAATATTTTGTCTTTGTAGCCCATGATCTTTTTTTTTTACTTTGAAGTTGTCATGCTACGTTGTTTCTTGCATGGTTGTAAGAAAACCAAGAGCATAAACATTGAGTTCAATGTAAATGGATCACAAAGGTACGTGTAGCTTTTGTATCTTCTATAACTTTATGACTAGGCTTTCAAAATGAATTTAGGAATGTTTCTTAGGCCGGATAGTTGACCAAGAGAATTGATCGTGCAAATGTTTTGGACATGACCCTTGATGCTGTGTAAAGACCCTCAATGGCACCACTTTCCTTATATTCTTCCAACCCAAACAATATAAAATAAAAACAAATAAAAATCCCTATGTACAAACTAGTAACCCCCTGAAAACTACAATCATCAATTGAGGTACCTCTGGCTTTGCATTGAAGTCCATTTGTTGCAGCACGGCTCTTAAGAGCCGCTTTACATGAGGAGTCGAGCCTATCAAAACTTGGGGTTGTTTGTTCCAAAATATTAACACATAAGTTCTCAAGAATAATATCAAACACTCATTAAAATAAGAATAAAATGTAGACCTTTTCTCTTGTATTCATCAACTTTGTGATCCAAAAGTGGACGCCATCGTTATGAGCCTTAAATTTTTTCTAAAGAAAGACAACAAAGGAGTTGTAGTAGAGTTGTTGAGATTTCAATCACATCATATACTGTTGTTTGAAAATATTCACTTATATAATCAGGAAATTGTGTTTTACTGAAATCAAACAATGGATTCAACCCTTAGAGGATCATTGTCCCCTTGGAGGATAAATGGGATTTTAGGCATGTACCTATAACTAAATTACTTTGAGTAATATTTTGAAACTTTTATGGAAGATGTGGAACTTAAAGATCTATGTGGGCATCTAATTTTTTCTTCATTCCAACATTTATTGAAGAAGTTAAGCAAGGATTATCAAAATTAGGGGAAGAGGGGCAATTTGAGCAAGGCCTCTCCTTTGTAAGTAGGTGTTGACTCCAAAGAGGGTCAACCCTTCCGAGCGCAATGTGTGGACACTTGGGCAAAGGGGAGTGGAGTGGAAGGAGTCTGTCTTGGGGGACTCCCAATCCTCCATTCCTTTTGCCCCTTGTAAATTTTGGTATTTTATTTTTTTAAGCGGTTTATGCATGTGTTTGTTTTTATTTTTATTTTGTTTCCAAATTATATTCAAAATTCTAGATTTTACTTAAATCCTCCAATTTTTCCTAGTGTACTTGCAAATATCATGACCTTTGGGCATTCAAGGGTTTTTAAAGTATGTTTTACACCTCCAATTCATTTGAAAATTCTCCCACACATACCTAGCTTGGTCTTCTACATGGAGCAACTAAACCTCAATTTTGTTTAGAGTAATTTTTTTTCTATAGGAGCAATCAAAGGCTTTTGAAGTATTGAGCAAGAAGGAAAAAAGAAAATCTTCACTTTAGATGTCAATATCTCACTCCTCTCCATCTGAAATGAGCTGATTTTTTCCACAAGTACCTTGCATAGCCTAGAGGAAGACTTTATGATTGGATTTGTTTTTTTAAACATTATTTCCTACCTTTCTACTCAATTCCTTGAAAGTGGCAATTTTCAATGACTTTTACAAAGAAATGAAGGCTTGGTCCTTCACGGATTAAGTTTATTAATTAGCCTCTACAATTCTTGCCTTTAGATCCTTGTCAAACATTTTCCTTTCTTGTAGCATTAATGCATTTTACAAATTCTAGAACTTGAATTCTATTGTAAAGGTCTTGGAGATTGGTTTTAGCATTTGAGCTTATTACAAGCAAGGATTGAGACATGCTGACCCTTCATAACAATCTCAACTCCTACTGCAAAGCATCCTTGAGAATGTCAAGATGTTTTGATTGTCCTATTCAGGTAACACGATTTCTCAAAAAAAAATATTCTACAATTGAATGGGAGAGTTTTTGAAATTTAAACAAAAGAAGAACAAATACAAATTTAAAATTTGAAGTTGAGGTGTTTTGTACAAGTACCTGGTCATTTTGAGATAATTGCTAGAAAATTAGATAATTATCAAAACTAATTGCCCAAAGCATCTCTCTATTTTGGCACAATTTGATTGGAGGGTAGCTTAGACAATTATATGCCAAAAACCTGTGTAAACAAACTACTTGCATTCTTGGATCACACAATCGTATACGTATCCACTTTAAGAATCAAGTTGGATGCAACCACTTATGTCGAATGATCAACTTGCTACTACATAACTTGGATGCTATCTAGCACATGACATTGGACATTACAATCAATAAAAAGCCTCAGAGACATACGCTCAATAGCAAAGATGATGTACCTCAACATCATGAATTCAAATTCCATATGCAAGTCCACTCATAGTGCACCACATTAACATTGATGTTGATAGCACAAAGTTTAGGATGACCTACACTCAACCTTCTCTAAGTAAGGATATATTTAATAAATGACAAATTTCTTGATTCTTCTAAAAACCTCTCATGTTACATATGCAAACAGCTTCCACATGTCAAGTTGTGAACACATATCAAAGTGCAGTTAGAAGCCCATTTGTCCTTTGAGGTTAAGCAATCAAAGATGGTTGCGAATAAGAAGGACCGTGCAAACACCCAATATTCTCCAACATCATTAAAGCAAGAATACACTCGGATTCCTGCTTTGACGATATAATATTAATACCCCTCCAAGGACATCATCATCATCCTTCAGACGCAAAGCGGCCTTTACAGAATCAGATAATGTGGACTTCCAAACAATGATCCCAACTCTGATTATTATAAGAGTATCTGTTCCCACACTAGCCAAATTTGACGCGCTATAGACTACATTTATTTTGTTGAAGAGCCCTCCAAACTCTTATCCGCAACAAATTGGATTATTTGCACATACGTGTTTGTGGGTCCACAATGGAAAATTGAACTGGGGAACGCTAAATCCTGAGCAGGAATCCATGAGCCGTCCGTGAGCCTAGTTTTTTTTTTTTTTTTTTTTTTTGTCAAAATATTAAATTTCACCTATGGATGTGTACATAGTATGGATGTGTACATAAGACCTTATAATTGTACATTTTATAAGTTTATCTCCTGAAAACTTGGTGCTTTTTTAGTTTTTTCATTAATTTTGAGCTCAAAATTGGTTCTTGGTCACAAAATCTTGGCTCACCGCTCATGAGCTTACAATTTTACGCTCACAAAATAGCCTTGTCCAACTTTAGCTTCTTTTACAAACAAGAGAAAAAATGATGATTTGCCACCTATGCTAAGGTTGGTCAATTACATCCTCCATTGTGGTTTTATAAGAAATCAGAATTTTTGAATTCAAATGTCAATTCAAAATTCCCTAACTCATTCTCCTAACGGTAAATATTTAAACTCTTACATTTTTTTGCAAATGAAAAAATAAGCACTATTTCACCTTGTCCCCACATTGACATATATGCAATAAACTAAGTTGTCCCCCATCTTCACTCACCAAATGTGTCTCACAAATAGTTAATTGACCAATCGCTATGTAGAGTATAGGATAATACTCACTAATCTTAGGATGAATAGTGATTCCAAGAGTTAGTGCTTCACAAGCTAGGATTGCATGCCACAAGAATATTTTAAATGATCCAAACTCCAAAGCACTTATCATTTAAGTATGCCAAATGTCAAACCCTTAGCACGTAAGGGTGCAAATGCTATAATTAGCTCAATTGATAGTGACAATGCCAATAAAAATAAGAAAACCAAAAAGAAAAACCAAAACCAAAAAACACAAAATCCCCCAACTAGCAAACAAAACAAAACCAAATAAAATAAAAACCCATAAAAATAAATACAAAAAATGGCTAAATGTGCTAAAAGTTTAATTGTTAATTTTTAAGTAGTTAAAATTGCTAAGAGCATTGAACACCATATTAGGTAAATCGGGGAAAACAAAGGGACCATTCTGTACTCCGTTTTAATCTTACATATAATGAATGAAAGACATAGCTATTAACGCATTATTCATTAAATTGGGAAAAAGTGACATTTTGGGACTTTTGGATTTTATGTTTTTTCAAGAGTATTCAATGAATACTCTTCAAAAAATATAGAATCCAAAAGTCCCAAAATGTCACCTTTTCCCAATTTAATGAATAACGCGTTTATTGCTCAAAGTTACAATTATCAAAGTTCTTGAAGACAATCATTGAGACTTCACTATTGTGCAAGAAAATGCAAGTTTGATTTTTTGTAACATGTTAAAATGTACATAATGGCAGAAATAATAATAAGTCCCATAATATATCATTTTTCCCAATTTACCTAATATGGTGTTGACTGCTAAATGTGCTAGAGGTTCCATTTTCTAGTGAAGACTTCACCACTTACAAAAAGAAATTTTCTGGTTTCTAGGTTGCTAAATTTAGCGGTAACTGCAAACACTGTTCGGGACACTGCTGGAGGTTGAAGAATTAAAACGCATTAATTTACTTGGAAAACACATATGAGCACATTTCATTTCACAAAGAACTGCTGGAATATATTGATATTATTTACATTTAATGCTCGTGACTTTACCAAACTTTTTGCATATATATAGAGCACTGGTTTATTTTTTCACTTGTATTATAAACACTTGTGTTTATAAATAAAAAATTAATATTTAGGACAATTTAATCTAAGCTTTGGGTTGCACTAGGTCCCTTCATGTATTGGAGGATTTATTTGTAATGCAAAAACTCTTAGCTCCAAGGGTTTCATAATTCTTAAAAGAATTTGACATAGATGTTCACAAATCAATTACAAGTGAAAGGGTAAAGGTGAGTGTCCACAAACCATCAAAATTGAAAGAATATTTCTGTACAAGTACGTTGTTTGCCTTGATTTCATTACATTGTTCCATTAAAAAAAAAGCGGATTTTAAATTCCCAAATATTACTTCGTGAAAATGAGAAGTTATTTGGTCAAAACAAGCCTTTATTCCCTTACCAAAGAGCACGGTGTTTAAATTTGGAATGATCAATGAATGTAAACACAACCTTAAAACTTGGTTTTTGTAGATTTAGCCACGTGTTACTAGATTTATTGTGTTAGTCCTTTAGAATTTGTTTGATGCAGATCTCCAAAAATGATACTTTATAACTCAATTATTACCAGTTTCCTATACCTTCAAAAATGAATGTTTTCATTTCCAAATATGATACTTTCAAAAATAGTTTCAAAGATAAATTATGATGAAATGTCTTCAAATACTATCATAATCAAATTCAACCCTACACATGTAAAGGAAAAAATCTTATGAAAATGATTAACTTTCATCCTAGAGTCAAGTTTAGAAGGAAATTTGAAACATGCATTTCAACTTTTATTGATAAACATGAATGAGTCATGAGAACAATAGTGGATCTCAATGTATGAATAATCTATGGGTCATTTTTACAACACTAATAAAAAAGTTGTCATTTAATTATTTTTTAAAATTACACTTTAAAACTCAATTCCACACATTTTTTTGAAATCCAAAGTATCTCCTTGTCCTCCTTCAAGGATTTGAAGCACTTTGTTCATCATTCTTACAAGAGATTAATGTGGAAGCACCTATAGTCAACAATGCCGCATACCCAACCAATACGGTGTGTTATTTCCAATATGAGTAAGGATAGGTGCTTTGGAATGTGTTTTTTTGTCCTTTTCAAGGTTGAGACCAGCTAAGTTATGCCATGTGTTCCAAAGTGAAATAGGAAATAATGAGCGGAAAGTAGTTTGACTATTATTAAAATTACATGAGTGTAGAGGTTGACAATGAGTTCAAAGCATTTTTGGACTCCCAAAATTTCATGTAACTTTGGTTTTGCATATAAAATTATGAAAATTTTGCAATTCCAATGTTTCTTATCTTCCCTCTTTGTAGTTTGTTGCAGAAGTGCTAGGTTATCGGGGTGTGGGTGCTTCCACCTTAGAGGTAACGACAAACTTTCAGACACCTTACACAGCATGTCAGATTTTGACTTCAAACCATTGGAAACCTTCAAAGGAATAAAGACTGCAAGGCTATTGCTTTAGAACATTACGAATGGGGGCTACGTTATTGCGTTTGAAAAGATTTATTAACCCTAAAGGACCATTGTCCCTATGAAGGACAAATGGGATTTTGGGCAGGTACCTATGGTTTCAATTTTTGTCCTAATTTTTTGAAACTTTTTTTGAAGATAGGAAAACACATTAGCTTTTGGAGAATTTAATTTTTATTCCAATTGATGCTAGGGAGCAAAAGTTATGCCCAAATAAGCACAAATTTGGGGGCTAGGGGCAGCAAAAAAAATTCTTATAAAAATTTGAAAAAAAAATTTAATTTATTTTTCTTATAGATTATATTTTTGTCTACATCTGAAGTTTTGATTCATTCCATTTGGACTAGTTATGAGAAAGTTATGGACAATCTTGTTTTTCGGGCAACTCAAGCATCTTCTTGAAAAAATAACTTGTAAACTTCATTTTTGAATGTAGGTTTAACATTTTTTCAAAAGAAATTGTTGGAGAGGGTGAAATTTGCTTTCTAGAACAATCCTACCATTGGGATTATTGCATTTCAATTCCATTGCAGGGTTACTAGCAATTTAAGTTTTTGTTCAATCTCATACCTTCTTCTACCTAATGTTTTTTTAAAGAATGAAAATTAAGTATTCTTTTTCCAAATTTTTTCCCAAGATTCTCAACTCAACCTCCCACTATGCAAAAATAGGATTCCAACCTTTGTTGCGCAAAAATTTTAAGTTAAAAATGTTCAAAGTTAAAAAATCTAGTCAAGCAAGGTGCAAAAAAAGTTTTTTTTACACTTTAAATGCATATATCTTCCAATCTGTGTGGTCAAAGTTCTTGGGTTTTGCATGACACATTCTTATAGTAGTCTAGCACAAGACCCTATGATCAAATATGCAAAATGCCTGATTTTCAAACTTTTTTACTCTTTGCCATAGAGGTGGCAGTTTTGAGTGTCTTTTGACAAAATAAAGGCCATGGTCCTTTAGGGGTTAAGGTATGTACACCCATAAGTGTCAAACTAAGGGTTTTGAACATGATGAGTATTAATAAATAGCTAGCAAATTATATGATCCTATTAGGAACTGAAAAAGATTCAGTTTGCACTTTTGAATGTATTATTTGGATATAGTGAGAATAAGTTGTGAATTTTTAAAGAGCAAATTGCCATTGCACCCATAACCACTTTCAAGATTTCATGTTCACATATGTTGTACATCTTTGTCATGACATCTATTCACTTCCACAGATTTTCCAACATTTCAGAGGTGACAATTATGGGACAGTGACGCTTATGGGTGTACATACCTTAGTTCAAGATACTATTGCACAAAGGAAAATAAAAATTACAAATTATGCACTTAATTGTGGTCTTCACTATATCCGGGGAATGCTATTTCATGAGCAGGGATTTGTGAACTAAGCTATTGTGTTACTAAAAGATTTATTAGTTCAAGATACTTTTGCATAGAGGAAAATAAAAATTACAAATTATGCACTTAACCCCTAAGCGTCTTGCTAAGAAAATTCAGCCTACCTCCAACATGAAATTTTCAACACATTCCCAGAGTTTTTGAAAAGTTGAACAAGTAATCACATAATCCAATTTGGTCATTCTATACCCAACTATAAATCAAATGTTTTAAGCCGGTTTGATTTCAAATCCAAGTAAATCTGCAAAATCCCCACCGTTGAGAATCTCATGTTTTCCAATTTGGGCAATAGTCTAAAATATGGATTTTGGACTTTCATGTAATATTTTCTCAAAAAAAGGATTCACCTGATGGCTAATCCCATGAGATTGTATCTTGTTATGCTTCATGGAAAAAAACTCCACAAATGGAAAAAAACTCCAAAAGATATGGGCACTCAAAGTAGCTAGATTCCACTAGCTCTTTCCTTTGGAGCTATAATAACTTTGCCCAAATCAAGAAAAAAAAAAGCCACACATCACCAAACTTCTCTCTCATACAATACAAGACGTGAGAGCGCCTATCCCATCCGCTCTCCAAGCTACTCCCTTTGTTTGCCCTGAGACATTCTTCTCTTAATTGTTGAAAAAATAGAATATTTTACATATTCCTTGTAGAATCTAGAGCAAAGGAGGCGCTTTAAGGAACAACAAGCCAATCAGAAATTTTTCTTGAACTAGCAGCTCCATTTGGACTTGAGTGGCAAACTAAAATTTGAGCTAAAAATGCCTCTTTTGTATACTTTCACACCTCCAAGCACCCCCTTTGGCCATATTGGGCTCTTTGGTCCTTTAGGGGTTAATTGTAGTCTTCACTATATCCGGGGAATGCTATTTCATGAGCAGGGATTTGTGAGCCGTGAGCAATGATAGGAATTTTTTGTCAAAATAATAAATTCCACTTATAACCATGTACACATAGCCCTATAATTGTGTATTTTAAGCTAACATCTCCTAAAAAACTTGCTATTTTTTTTAGTTATTTCTTTGATTTTGAGCTGAGAATCCGTTCATTCTTACAATCTTGAATCCCCGCTCATGGTTCACTGTTTTATGCTCACCAAATAGGTCGTCCCACTATATCCCAAGTCCCAATGAATAAATACTAAAAAAGCGCTATTGGTTTGGATTGTTGGAAATTGGGACTTGCATCTTTGCTCTATATTAGGGTTTTTTTTTCTTGGCAAAATCTGCCTAAACCTTACCTCAAAAAGCCTTTGACGATCACTACACTAAAAATTTTGACCATAAAAGTGGATAAAATTCTCAAATATCTCCTTGAACAAACACACAATTTGCAAGATTTTGGATGAAAGCAACTTATATTGGTAAACAAATTGGCTGAATGTGCAAACATTGTTCATTTTATTCAATTTAAGCTCATTTTTCCTTACTAGTGTGCAGTCTGGAGTGCAGCTCGCTCTACCTCGACAAATACCAAAATAAAACCTGCTCACACTTGGTCTAATGAGTCATTTTATGACAAATCAGACTAAATGTGGATCTTAAGGCTTAGTCTATGCAAACCATGTGCTTGCCATTTGAACAAGCTCTTTTCATATGTGATTTACACATTTGACTTGAGAGAATGATGGCACGAGTACATGTGCTACAAATTCAGATTTCACTCTTTGATGTTCACAATTTTTTGTAGCCAACAAAAAGTGTAATAAATTCTGCTATATTTAACCAAATGTGTAACACTACTTTTGGTGTTACATTAACCCTTTAAAGACCACACACATTTTCTCAAAATTCACTAGAACCTGGGACAATAAAATTAGATGTGCATTTGAAACAAATATGGACCCAATTTGAATAATCCAACCGTATAGGACATCTTGCTTGTTGTCACATATTAAAATTTCAATTAGATTTACCGTTGAAGATGAAATGTTTTAATGATTCAATGAGCCGTATGTGGAAAATCTCTAGTTTTCATGCTTGTGTGGTTTTGAATGTTAACGATTCATGCAAGCTTTGATTGAAAAGAGCTTTACATTTCTAAAAAGTAGGGTTTCCCGCCTTTCCAACTAGACTAGTTTCACTCAAAATAGACAAAAATAGCAATTACAAGGTGTAGCAAAGTGGACAGAAAGGGTCAAAAATCCCATTTTCTTTGCTACCCTAAAACAATTCTACAAGAAATTTGATAAATTTTATGGAAAATCCAATCGGTGAAAGCAATCAAGAATTGGCCTTAAATGTAGGATGAATTTTTTTAAATAAATTAATAGCATCATTTCAATGGATTCTCAAATAGTACAATTGTACTACTACCATATAGAGAAACAATACAAGCATATTCCTTGAGCAATTTGAAATTTTTTAAGATTGCACAATTGAAATGTGACATTCTTCTTGGATGTTTGATGTATTGTATAGTTGCTTTGATCCATCTTTGACCAGATATGGATACGTATTTTGAGGTCATGACGTCTAAACACCATTATTTATCAACTCCCATATCCAATTCTATTGTTGTTTTTGGGTTGGATGCAAAATTCTTGTGATCACAAGAGTTCTTCAAGATCATTTTTCAAATTGTTGAGCAATTTTACTTTATAAGCCAAAAACTACTCTCCCAAACAAGAAAATTACAAAACATTAATCTTATGGTACATGCCACTACATGGTGGACAAGTAAAAGGTGACATAACCATTATTCACAAATGTGGCCATATTTAGAAATAATTCAACCTAGCATAAACATTATTACAAAAAAATGTGAACATCGCACAACTAAACTCAAAGCTATAGCACATTTAGCAATGCTTAAGCAACTTGGACGATCAAATTTGGAAGCATTGGAGGTCACAATCATTGACATTCCTTTCAAAATTAGAATCCTCATTCCAAATTATGTTAGTTAATTAGTTTGACATACTGTATAAGGTTTTCACATAGCAAACTAAGTTAAAGCCACACACTACTTATCTTGTCATGGTTGTTTTTTGTATGTGAACACTATCCACTAGTATGTGTGTCTCCAAAATTAATCTAATACAACTATTAATAAATGTGTGATTAAAGTGAAGCTCTATAAAAGCTTGATACTTTGAAAAGTAAATCAGATTAATTCAAAATTGCACTGGTATTCAATATGCAAATAACAAATAGACAACTTCAACACAAAAGTGCATTCATTATTGTAGATGAATTCTATTCACCCAACTCAAGTTGAACTTTGTATTTGTGTTAGTAGTTTGTAATGATTGTTCCATTATAAAACATGTTTTTACCTCATAAGCACCATTGCTAAAACATCCCTCAACGCTCTTAGGATATAGTCACACCATGAGTGATGAAAACACGAGGTGTATAACAAAATCTTGTATTCTATATAGGAATAAAATATATAATCCACTTGACAATAAATATATCTCCTTTATTTGAGAGCTCATTCACACGAAAAGGGAAAAATAACCTTCAAGGAGTGTGCGTGACACCAAAAAAAAATCCACCCTCCTATTGGGCTCTTAATTATCCTCACTACTACCTTCTAACATCTAAATATGTTGAAGATTCTAATATCACTATGAACAAAATATAATCCTCACAAGTTAGAGATATAACCCACCTGTCATGTTATATGCCACGTTGGAGTAACCCCTAAAAGACTGAGCTTGCTGCTGCGACCAAAAGAATACAAGGTGTTTTTCTTATATTTGGAATAGATTCACATATTTACTGCATTTGAGATCAACAAAGAAGTTGAAAAATAGATCAAAGCAGTTGTAGTAGACTACTTGAGATCCCAAATTAAAACTTATTGGTAGAAAATACCAATTATTTGACAGCATATATACTATGCCCTATGGTCATTTAAGAGTTAAGGTTTATAGACCCCTTGGTGAAAACCCTCCATAAGAGTTTGTAATCTTAACCTCATAAATTTCATTTTTCCCTGTTTGCTGTGAATGAATCCTTAGGGTTCTTGAAAATGTAAGAGATAGGAGTGCCTTTGCTCACTGACAATTATGCAAAAAGGAGAGTCAACAAGTAACACAATCCCTCCAGGATTAAGGCAAAAAAACAAGTTGAACTCAAAAAAAAATTGGTATAACAGCATAGTACCATCATGTAGGTACTGAGGCCAGGGATTCGAAGGCCCACATCAATGGCATGCTATGCGAACAAAAAGAGCTAGATGCTCAAGGTATACCTATCTAGTATTTTCCCTTTTCAAACCACAAGGGTCATTTCATTCGGTGACCCAACGGGAACTGCCCTACGTCTACATGTGATTAAAATTCTGCCTGTTCTCAAAGCCATGGCTTGTGGTATCAAAAGAACCAGAGCATCCATTGTGTGACAGCTCCAACAATGGGAAGTACCCCTGATCCTTAAAAAAACTACAAAAAGGGAAAAGAAAAGGGAAAGTACAAATCCATTTGAACAGCAAAAGTGTCATGCATTCAAAATAAGCATCATGGTTGCAGCAGTTGAGCTAGTAGGAGCAGAAATCTCCAGAGATACATCACCACTCTTATGTCTTGATAGCGCGACAAAGCACTGACAGAAAAAACCAACCATGTACCGGAAAGAGCCACTTGTAAGATGTTTTGGGTGGTGTACATCACTTTACTTAACACGTACCTGTTTGTCAAGAAAACAACGTTAGAAAATCTCACTTTGATCTTTCCTATCTTGCAATTATCCTTCATTCATCCACACGAACATCAACAAAAATTTAACCGAAAGGAACTGTAATGGAACACAATCGCAACAGTAACACACTTTTCCTTTCATTACTCTAGAAACAACTTTATAACATCAAGCTTTTACGCATTGTAAGCTTTGCATTTGGAACACCTTCGTTAGAGCACTACAATCTTCTTTTATTTGCCAAAATCACTAAAAGATATGACCATCTAGAACCAAGGTGAATATCAGAATTTCCAATTGTGTACAATACTATGTATCCTATATTTCAAAGAAGCAATTTTTACGACATGTGACTATGACCCTTTGTAACTTTTGCATATGCTATCCAAAAAAACACATTCTGTGGAGAGTTGTAATGCACTTTCATGTACCAACAAGGACACCAATCAAAAGAATTAAGTACCGGACCAAAAAATAATAAGAGCTGAAAAGCAGCAAGAGTGATGACGATGATTTTAAGTGGGCGTACCTCACGAGAACGCCGACCTGGAAATATCGGCGTCGGGAAAACTGAAGGCGTTGTCCATGGCCAGAGAAGCACCGGGAGAGAACTGGCCACCGAATCCGCCATAGCCCGACGAGGGCATCCCAGCGGGGCCGAAAGAGCTGAACGATGGATTGAAAGAAGAAGAAGGAGGGAAGCGGAGTGAAGGAGAGGCGCTAAATCTAGAAAGTTCCTGAGGAAAATTGGTATGAGGAAGGCTGAGAGGTTGTTGTTGCTGCGTCGACATCGAGGGTTGCAAATCGAGCTTCGAAGCGTCCATGAGCTGCGAGAGCTGCCGCATTGACACGCCTCCGGGACTCTCCGAGAGCGTCATGATGTTCGCCCAGATTTGATCAGCAGGGCTCAAAGCGGGAAGCGGCGAGAAAGACAACGGTGACACTGCGAAGTTGGATGGCCGTTGCGGCGTGGACGGAAACCTCCTCGGTCCTGGATTGAAGGTTCCCGTTTGACTGAATCCAATTTGTTGAGGAGGTTGCTGTTGTTGTTGCGAGAGATTCGAGAACACTGGTCGGAGTGGCGGAGGCGCAATTTTCTGGAGGCGCGGGTTCAATGGCTTGGGCGTCAGTATAGGGCTTGACTCCACCGCAGGAGAGGTGCCGGTCAGTTGCTGAACCAGAGAACGAAAGTCGCTAGGTTCCGTCTTGTAAACTTGCGGCGCTGGCCGCGGCTGCGTCAATGGTCGCCGTAAATTGTTCTTGTTGATCTTCAGCGACGATCTGCTGACCGACAGCGCTGATGTGCTCCGACCTCTGCTTCCTTCCGAATCCGACATATCCATCGGTGCCGCCATGCCTCCTGTGTGCATAATCAGCCTGCTCGGCATGGAAAATTGTGCGAAGAATCCCTCACCGACGGTCGGTTCCTCAAACGAACTCTACACGCTCTACAGACCTCGCTCAATCTATTTCTTCTCCAAGAGGCAGCCACCATAATAATTCTAGCTATGGAGTGAGATTGCGCTGAAATGTTGTCGCATTCTTCTATCCAAACAAGAATTTCTGGCCTTTGAAGCCAATTAATGGCGAAGAACTTCGGGATCAGCTAAATAGCCACAACCGATAGCCTATTTAGGCAATCTGTTGCAGTTCTACAAGAAGGCGATTCAAGAACGAGAAATTCAAGAACAAGGATTCGTGCTGCTCTTGAAGCCGTGTTGTTTCGCCGATCTCTTTTTGGAGAAAGAAGTAGCTACTAGCCGTAACAGAGGAATCCTCGGAGAAAATCACACCCGGGAGAATTTAAAAACGCCGTCTTCCTAATTTCTGATTACTACTGAGGTATAGTATGAGAAAAAATGGAGAGAAAGGAGTGAGCTCCAGGACTAGAACACCTCTGCGGCTGCTGCTACGAATCGAGGACGAAAGCGAAGAAAAAACATTACTGAGCAAGCAAGCAAAAAGAGAATTGCTACATGTTCTTGTATTGCGCTCTTCTGTCCGACAATTTTCCTTCGAATCTAATGAGCTTTCCACACAAGAAGAACAGCTCCAAGATACTTCTAGAATACTCGGAAACACGCAGAAACACGCGGAAGCTTAATTAACAAGCTCACGCTCCGCAAGAAGTCGTCAACGATTATTCACAAAATAAACAAGAAGCAAGAGCTCATCAATGGCACGAGCATTTATTCCATTCGATTCGACACGCCGTGCTTATCACGCACAAGCACAACTAGCTAGGGCACGGCGCAACAAAAACCGACACTCGTCTGCGACGGAGAAGCGAGCAGCTGCACGCACACTAAGGTAGTAACTGAAGTACGTCCAATTCAGTCCGAACCGAAGGAAGCGCTCGTGTCACGTCGAGCTCGAAGGAAGGCGACGACACTCCACTGTACTTAAGTTAAGCGAGAAACGCCTCTGCTACCGTTCAAGACGACGACGACCTCGAGCAAATCAGGGCCATATCACCAAAATCACAACCGTTTTCAGTGACAGTTGTAGCTAGTTAACGCCGCGTGTCAGGGGACTCGAAGGAAGAATTCCAGATTTTTCCACGGATCTACAGCGCCATACGAAATCAAACTTCCCCGAATTCCGACAACGAACATCCGAGGCCCTGCCCCTTGGGCCGGGAAAACGGATGCGGGTGAGACGATTGATGAGCGGAGTCGCAAATTGGCGTGCAGAGGAAAAGGCGCGTTGTGCTAATGCAACGTCGACGGAGCATTAGAAGGCGAGGACTGGCGTTGGCAATTGAAGCAGGCATGGCGAGGCGGCGACGGCTGATCAAGAGTTTGATTCGGCACGCAAATTCGGGTGAGCGACAACCACGGCGACGACGACGACGACGGTGTGCGAACTGCGAAACATCCCCTGCGGGCAGCCATGACCGTATCGTGCTCTGTATTGTACATCTTACTGTATTGTATGTGGATTTGTATATTGCCTGGAAGTTGTTCAGTGAGCCCCGAGTGACCATGCCACGTAGTCCATTCGACCGGTTGATCGGACCAAGTTTTCCTCTTTCTTTTTTCTTAGTATTCTCTAGGGAAAATTTCATGAATACCCCTAAAGTTTGCCATATTTTCATAGATACCCATGTTTTTTCAGAAATTTCACAAATACCCTTGGAACAAATTTTTCAAGCGTTTTTTTTGTTGTGCATGTCACTTCCCTTCTCCATTTGTGCACACACTACTTCTTTCTTGTTACGCGTGCACACAAGGAAGACGGGAAGTGGCATGCACAACAAAAAAAAATGCCTAAAAAATTTGGTCTAATGGTATTTGTGAAATTTTTGAAGAAGCACGGGTATCTATGACATTATTGCAAACTTTGGGGGTATCCATGAAATTTTCCCTATTTTCTATAATCTTTTTTTTTTCAATAGTTAAACTTGAATTCCATTGCAAATAATATAGGGAAAATTTCATGGATACCCTTGAAGTTTGCGATATTGTAGATACCTTTGCTATTTTAGAAATATCACAAATACCCTTGGACCAAAAAATTTAGGCGTTTGTTTTGTTATGCATGTCACTTCCTTCTCCCTTTGCGTGCATACTACTTCTTTCTTGTTATGCATGCACATAAAGGAAGAAAGGAAGTGACATGCACAACAAAACAACCGCCTAAATTTTTTGGTCCAAGGGTATTTGTGATATTTCTAAAAAAGAAGGGTTATCTATGATAATATTGCAAACTTTGGGGGCATCCATGAAATTTTCCCAAATAGATGTGATATACAGAGGTTTGTTGCAAATAAGTATAATACCAATGTCCATAATAAGGAAGTCAATATACAAGCCGGTGTAAATAGAACTATTCAAAGGTTCATGTACAAATGGTACACTAAATAGTGCATTTAGGTTGTTTCACGCTAATTTAACCCCTCAATGCCCATGACTATGTTTCACCAAAAAACATTTGGGATGGGCTGTTTTTTTTTTATATATATAGCAATAGCAAAATAAAGATGGAAAATGAAATCTTGGTGCAATTAACCCTAGGATCTGGTGTTAGACTACTTCATCATGATACAATACAAATTTGAAAGATACTTACTGTACAAAAAGTGAGATTATAAGGTTTGAAGTGAAAAAAAAAAATGGCATTCAAGTTCTTGGCAACTTTGATTTGTGGAGATATTTGCACCAATTGATCACTTTTTGTATTGTAATTTTCAAATTAAATTTTGTAATAGAGCTAGTCATATGCTTAAGAATTTTCATAACACTTTAATTTGAAAACACACACTAAGATTTTAGAATAAGAAACTAGCTTCAAGATAATTCTCATACAAAGCCATTTTTTCAACAATTTTTGGCTTCCACATACAAATTTATTTTCAAAATGTGAACAGTGGAGCTTTAGATTTTAGCTAACTTTAGAAGGAGAAGAAAATAGAAAGCAAATCAGTTAAAAACTCTGGCTTTGAAAAGCTTGGTCAACCTAAGGCCACTTCCAACAAAGGTGAAGTAAAGGGCGATAAGCAAAAACAATTGCCTTCATGAAATGAAGTTGGGTCATACATGACGAGGAAAGATTTATGCATCTACAATGTAAAAGAATCTATTTGTGCTAACCCTTGAGCAAACAAAACTATTGATATTGCATCATAACTTTTTTTTTACTAATCAAAATGGTTTGAAAAAGGTTGCATCTAAAAGCTGTTCCTTGGGCACACATCTTCTAAATTTTTGTGGGAAGTTAGTTGTTGTTTTATAAGTACTAGCCTACCTAAAATGGAAGCAAAAAAAAAAAGCAATTTGGGTATTTCAAGGGTTAATTGCTTGACATTTTATATTATATAAATACTTATTGATACTACAATAATTCTCATCAACAATTACTACAATAAACAATTTTCAAAGGGCATGGCAACAACAACAAGTCGTGGGAAGACAAATTAGCAATATTTGAGCCATAATCCATGTGAAACTCCAATATTTAAAAAGTTGCATGAGCCTCTAGGTGGTCAATAGGTGAGTCATGAGGTAACTTTCCAAAATAGGACAACCCAAATATACTATTTTTTTGTAGATATTGGGAACCATTGTATATAAAGTTGTGCTAATAAGAAGACAGTTTGATCACCTTTAAAGAAGTGTGTTTTGCCTAGTGATTCCTTACTACTTAAGTTATGTTATTTGTCAAAAATTGATGTATTTGTATAAAAATCACCTTCTTATCACCACATGTTCGACAAGATTTCAATCAATTTCATTTTCTCCTCCACTTCAATTTATTTTTTTACTATAGAATATTTATGTTGCTACTTAATACTCTTTTCTTACTGTAAAATTTGTAGGACATAACAACATAAAAACACAAGAAATCATGATTGATATTGAGTATTTTTATTGAAGAAAACTGTTTCTTGATTTGATTATGCTGAAAGTGATTACTTGGAATTTTATGCATTAAAGAGCTAGATCGTAATGGTGCATTCTGTAATGTGTATGTGACAACCATGTGTCAAATAAAAGAAGTGAATATCTTAGATTTACTTCAAAAATATTGATGCATTGAAATCTTATGTCTTTTTTCTAAAAATCCATTCAATTTATTTTGAATCAACTTCTCAATCAACTTGAATCTTGATCCAAGCACTAATTCAAACTCAGTCTACATTAAAACAGGCGTGATTTTGTGATGTGATTCTTAGTAATCCTTAAAGAAGGCTACAGAGTGATTTAAATGGTGCCTTCATTGTTATGGTGCCTTCATTGTTATATAGAAGTTGGGATCCCATTGTTTAAACCAAGAGTATAAAATAATTATAGAAACCTTAATTTTTGATGTGTTTATTGAAAAAAAAATTGAAACAATTCAAAGAAACTAGAAGTCAAATAGAGTACTATACGTTGTTGATTGTACTTAATAACATGCATAATAAAGTTAGTATGAGATGATTTACTAATATAACATACAATTCATGCTCAATGTTGATGGTACTAAATGTAAAATAGTCTAAGCAATTTAATGAGAAATATACTTTTTGCAATGTGAGTGGATTATGGAAAGCGACAACATTTCCCTAAATCAATCATTTAATAAATCTCCGTAGTGTTGAGTGTCAAGTGCCATTGCATCAATCACCTCTCCATCAAGTTTGTTAAACTCAAATAAAACAAAATAATGCTTGAGTTCCCACTAAATAATGTTTTTGTAGGGGTGTATCTTCAACACATGGAATTACCACCAATTTGATAGGCTTCACTTTGGTTTTTCAATCAAAATAATTAGTATACTACAAAAGGAAGTCTTCATCTTTGGATAGGTAGTGAAAATAGTTAATTTCACTCTTGAATGTCACGGTACAACTACTTCACAAATGTGTCTAAACTTAAACTTAACAATAAGTATACCAAAATCGATTTTACACCTTAGTAAATGCCGATCATCACAATTTTAGATTGATTGTTTTAGGCGCTTTGATACTAATGAAAATATGCTTAATCTAACTAAGTTTTGACTTTGAAAGCAAATCTTAATTGCACACTGCCATGTTGATTGGAAGATACTCCAATGTCATGCATATTTTTCAAAAGTACTTTCTTAAAGCCTGGAGTGGCCTCCTATCTAGGGATCTCTCCATACAATTATAAGGGTCACAAATTAGCAAGAACTTTGATTTCTCTTTATCTATTTTTGGACCTTCCATTATTCACAGTTAGTTGAATATGGCATAAATCATGTTAGGGACCATATGGTAAGGCCCCATGGATTGCACAAAACATTTATTTTTGGATGCCAATTTTTTTAAAGTATGGATGATTTGAATTAGTGTGGTCCACATACCAAGTGGTTTTTTTGGAGCAGGGCCTATTTGTTTCAATTTATTGTCTGTATTCTAAAAATAAAAGGGATTTATTTCATCATTTTTGTGTTCTTTTTAAATTGCAAAATTTGCAATAAGGATCAAATTTGCCACATCAACATTGGTCAACATTTCCAACTTAGTTATAATCACTATTTTAGATACAATATCTATAAGAGCATCTCCTCCAACCCTCCAAATATCCAAGCCCCTTTGAAATCCGAATGAAAAACAACTAATTATAGTGGTGTTAGCCTCTACATTTACTTTTCCCCTTAAAATAGGCCATATTTAAAGGGGCCTCTAGAACATTAATAAGCCTTACTTTCTTGTTGTTATAGCTTACTTTGTTATTTTTGGAAATTCCTTGACTTGTGATTGGTTGGCACTATACTTAGCGGGTTGCACTGTTGGGGATACAACTTACAAGTGAGCATTCCCTCTTAAAGTGACAAAGAGGAATTGAAGGGACTTGGATAATTGCACGGTTCTAGGAGATACTCTAAGCCCTTTTACTTTCAGTGCTTTAATGTGGACTAGAGTCACATGTTCTGCCCTGCATGCACGTGTTTTGCCCCACATGCAGCTACAAGTCTACCCTATTTAGCCTTATTGGACTTGACTTGCAATCACTTGTGTGGCAAAACATATGGCTCCTTGCACGCTCTATAAGGTAGCAGCACCCTTTACTATTACTGTCCCCATCCCCAACATCTACTAGTTTGTGTGATGTTAGTCACTGAATTTTAAAAAATATATAGTTATGGGTGACAAAGTGATGGTTACAAGTGATTGGCATGATGGTTTTGAGTGCCCCATCTCACTATTTAACCCTTGAATGTCCCAAAAGTCCTTTGTGGCCATATGTACAGACGTGTTTGAGCTGCTTTGAGGGCTTTTCAATTCTTTTACGCACCCACCATTATACAATCCTTCAATATGTATGGTTGTAACACTTAATTTACAACTAATTCAAACTTTTGAATATTGGTTGTGACCATATTTGGTACCGTAGCTCCAGAGCCCAAGGGCCCTTTAGGGGTTAAGAACTCCTCAAGGTAGTTATTATGAGCGTATGGGCACACTAAAGACATCTCCTACAAACAACTATACAATTTCAGTGATTTAGAACTTTGAAAATTATGTGTGAACAAATGCTAAAAATAGGAACTTTCAAATTTATGCTAATGTCTTTTATTCCCTCTTGCTAACCTAGGAATATTATTTTCAAGCTTATCTAACCGGGCTTAATATCCTAAACTCCTTAACCCCTTAAGGTCCAAGCCCCTTCTTTTATGTGAAAGTCACTGAAAACTGCCACTTTTTGGGGAATGAAAAGAAAGGTAGGAAAAAAAGATTTATTTTTCTGAAATCCAAATGTAGGATCCTATCCTAGACTATGTGGGGTACTTGTGGAAAAAAAACCAGCTCATTTTAGATGCAGAGGAGTGAGATATTGACATCTAAAGTGAAAAAAAAAAATTTTCCCTGCTACCCAAAAAATTCAAAAGCCTTTGACCTCTCCTATATAAAAAATTAAAAAAAAAAAAAAATGCTATATGCAAAGTCGAGGTTTATTTTTTCCATGTAGAAGACCAAGCTAGGTAAGTATGGGAGAATTTTCAAATGAATTGGAATTGTGAATCATACTTTGTAAAAGCTTGCAATGCCATAAGGTCATGGAATTTGCATATACACTAGACAAAATTGGAGGATTTATGGAAAATTGAGAAATATGAATTACTTTGATCCAAATGGTGAAAACCAAGGAATCTTAGTTTACTACAACTCGGAAAAAAAAAAGTCAAAAAACAAATACACAAAGAGCTCAAAAAAAATAAAGCACCAAAGTTTACAAGGGGCAAAAGGAATAGAGGTTTGGGAGTCCCATACCTATTGGCAAACTAAAACTTCTCACTCACCAATCAAAATAGAATGATTCAATGCTTCCCACATATGTAAAAATCTAAATAACCAATTTTAGATTTTCACTTTTAAAAAATACAATTTTTAAAGAAATTTTTTGGGCTGCCCGGACTGCTTGCCTTCCCCTGTTGTTTAAAAATACATGCATGACTTCTTCAATAAATGTCAAAATAAATAAAAAATGAGATATGCACGTACATCTTTGAATTCCCCACCATCCTCAAAAGCTTCAAAAAAATGCAAAAAATTAGTTTAGTTGTAGGTACATGCCCGAGGTCCATTTGTCCCCGAAGGGACACTTGGGCCTTTACTGGTTAAACTCACGGTTATGGCTGCTGCTACCTTACTACAAGCATGGTTGATGGAATGGATAGGCGAAGGTATGTATGAAATTCAGCTTAATACAGACAAATGTCAGTGTGCTTTGCAAAGCTGGTGCATTTATCACGCAACAGCAGGTCAAATTGCGGGCTGGGCTTTGCCCCCACCGCAATTGCCTCATAACCAATGGATTGGTAATCTGACTCAATATATCAAGCCAAATTGCCGCCCCGGATAGCCTTGTAGACGATAGTTTTGCGATCAAACTCAATGACTAGCTGAGAAAATAATGCTGTCAAAAACGTCTTAAATCATAGGTAAAAAAAACGGATCCACAATGACTAACTGATAGACTGCAATGACTAAATAACAATTACAAAATGATTGTAAAATGATTGTATAGTCATGGTTTAGTCATTGTCACTTAGTAATTGTGAACTCGTTTTTTTACCTGTGAATCTTACCACTTGCATGTCCCAATTTTTCTATTATGACATTGTTTGAGTGTGTAATGAGTGTGTTATAATGAACAAAGGCATTACAAGTACAAGTACGTCTTATCTGCACTTTGTGCATTCTTGCATATTTTTTTTCTTCTCTCTTTATTGTTTGGCTTGTCCAATTTGTTCCTCTTTTTACCTTTCATTTTCACTGGTCCATTTCCCTCTCTTTATTTCCCCCTTAAATTTTTGGTGATTTTCTCCCTCCCTTTCCCTATCTTTTCTTTTTCCCTCCCCTCCCTAAATTTCAAACTTATGATGAACACCCAACACTTGACACCGAATACTTTTATAATCGAAACTTTTGAATTTTTGGTATTAATAAAGATTTTAAATTTCTTGTGATTAATAGACACAATATGCTTTATAATGGAGATGATAGAGATACAAGTCTTGGATGTTCTTTTAGAGAATTTGTAATGGAAGTGGTTGGAAGGCACATGTTTGTCACATACGCATCATGAACTTTGTGTGTTTAAGGTTTGTGTGTAAAATTTGTTATTGCCTAATCTTTGTTTATGTTTGGAACATGCCTAAGAACAAATATTTTACATATTGTATCATGAAATTGCTTCTATTTGACTAAAGGATATAGGAATGATAATTTAATTCATATTGATATAAGGGGTTAAATATTAGAAAACTTGGGAACTGTCCATTTCTTGTAAATGTTGCAAAGTTTTAAAACCAAAAGCTACTTCCAAGGTTATTATCATAAAGTAGTTTTTAATATGGGTTCTTCACATTCAAATCACTTTCATTTGCTGCTAAAAATTAAGAAAATTAAATAAATGATATGGGATAAAATTAGCATCAAAACCATGTGTTGCATGTAAATTCTTCGGTGTTGCAAACAAACTCTAAGACAAAGAGTTTCTGGACTTTATTAATTGAGTGTTGCCAATCCAATACATTTTGGAGCCATTGCTTCCACCGCAAACACAAATGCAAAGCTTGCAAGAAATCATCACACTATTCTATGGTTTTTTTTTAAATCTATAAATTGTAGTTGGTAAATTGAAATACTATCTTTTACTTTTCTTGGTTCTTTACCTTATTTTTCTTTTAGAAATAAAAAATGGAAATCAAAACTAGAACTTATGTATGAAGGTAGAACTCTTGTATACCACACTTGTTGTATTTAGAGAGAGAATAAAAAAAAAGAGATTTGATGCTCATGTTATAGCTACATGTAAGTTTGTTTTCTTCAACAACAAGGAAGGAGGTTCAATAAAAGAGATTCCAAACATCCAAAACATTCTCAAATCAAAACTCCTCCCCTTGATTTTCCAAAATAATTAGAGGAAAAAAAATCTGTGACTTGGTTGGTTATCTTGAATTTTAGGGAAAATATCAAAAATACCCCTCAATTCTTTCAAAATATCATATATACTCCTATATTATTTGAAATATCAAAAATATCCCTAGCTTTGTGTAAGAATACCAATTATACCCCTAGTTATCTTTGAGAATATCATTAACATCCCTAATTTTTTGTGCCTAGTTATTGCAATTTTTTAAAATATCAAAATGATAACAAAAATTACTATGTAATTATTGCAATGGTGACCACAATAGACTTACATGCAAACATGCATATATAGAGCTTAACCCTTTAAGGACCACGCAACCATATTTTGGTCCCAAGGAGTGGTTTTTGGCTTTATAAATTGAAATCACTCAATTATTTGGAATTCAATCCTAAAGAACTGATGTGATCATGAGATTTTTGCTTCCATCTAAAAAAACAACAATGGAATTGGGTATGTGAGTCGACAAATAATAGTGTTTATACAACATAGATTCAAAATATGTGTCCATTTTTTTTTTGTCAAAGATGGATCAAAGCAACAACACAATACATCAAATATGCAAGATGAATGTCAAATTTCAATTTCACAATCCTAAAAAATTTCAAATTGTTTAAGAAATACGCTTGTATTGTTTCCCTATATGGCAACATTATGATTGTAGTGTTTGAAGATCTATTGAAATGGTGTTGTCATTTCATTTGTAAAATTTGTCATCCTACATTTAAAGCTAGTTCTTGATTTTTTTCACCAATCATATTTTCCATAATAGTCATCATTTTTCTTGTAGAACCGTTTTAGGGTAGTAAAGAAAGTGGGATTTTTTACCTTTTTTGTCCACTTAGCTACACCTTGTTATTGCTATTTTTGTTTATTTTGTGTGAAACTAGTCTTGTTGGAAAGGTGGGAAACCTTGCTTTCTAGAAATGTAAGGCTCTTTTCAATCAAAGCTTGCATGAAGCATCAACATTCAAAACCATACAAGCATGAAAAACTAGAGGTTTTCTGCATATAGCTCACTCAATCATTATAATATTTCACCTTCAAGGATAGATCTAGCTGAAATTTGGATGCATTACAACAAACAAGGTGTCATTTACATTCATACGGTTGGATGATTCAAATTGAGTCCATATTTGATTCAATTACACTTTTAAGCTTACAACCCATGTTTTTAGTGGATTTTGTGAAAATGGGAGTGATCCTTAAAGGGTTTAAGAGCTTGCTTTCAAGATTTGGCTTGCATTCAACTTACATCTAATTTTTGTACTTTCCATTATCATCAAATTATTTACAAAAATTTGCAAAAAGAGGCACAAGAGAGTTAGGGAATTTCTTTATAATTCAATTAATACAAATGTATGTTTGATGTTTTATAATAATCGAGGGTCCCAAAAAAGTAGGGGTATAACTGATATTCTTATAAAGACCCAAGGATATTTTTGATATTTCAAATAATATAGGGATATATTTTATATTTTGAAGGAATCGAGGGGTATTTTTCATATTTTCCCAAAATTCTAAGCCTAATCTTAAAAACAATAATAGTCTTCACTCAAAAATTCCAATCTTGATACCCTAACCAAGTGTGACGCAATATATGCAAAACAATTCCTCAAAAAACAGCATTTGCAAACTCCTTGTTTATGAAATAGTTTGTTTCCATTTATAAAGTTTGGGTGTATAGCATATTATAGCACCTAGTCACTCATGCAACACACCGCCGACGTTTGTCCAAGATCCCCAAGGCCCCAATGCCCCCAACTGTCCCAGATTTCCAATAACAGCCCAAAAATGACGTCACTACGTGCCCACCAGGTCCATATGTTTGTAAGGAAATTTAGGGGGGAGAGATCTAAAAATCACAACCAACCAGGAGCAGGCAAGTGTGCCAGGGCAAGAATATCGGTCTCAATACATGAGGAGGCAGTTTACCACAGGACCAAGAGCAGAAACATATATTCAAAATTTGAAAATCAGGTCAAAATTAAGCTTCCAATTCTCTACGTCTGCAAAAAACTTGTGCTTGGCATGTGTAGTGAAAAGCAAAATCATGTAAAAAAACATTAACAAGAATACCCAAATTCTCAGTACAGTACAGTACAGGAGCCTTTCCTATGCCCCTCGGCGCCCACCACCTCAGCGACAGTTGCTGCCCGTAAGAAGAATGCTTTGAAATACGTACATTACCACATCAGTACGCTGCCCGAGATGGTGGTACGAGAAATACGGATTCAAAGGGTTAGATACAGTCAAAGGAGACGGGAAACGAGGGCGCGTGGCGGGCTGAGGAAGGCCTCCGAGGGATGGGGGACGTTTGACCGTTTGGAAAGGTTTGACTGGCCGCTGATTGGTAAAGTTGATTTAAACTCTAAAATGTGGGGACCACTGTGGTTTTGTCGGGACCTTTTCATTTCTTTCTGAAATGCCAGCATGCACGGTGGCGGCAACTTGGGTCTCATTTGTTGTAACTTGTAAGGTGGAAGCACCCATACCCGATAACAGCGATTCTGAAACAACCTACAAAAAGTTTACAAAGAGTTTGAGGCAACAAATAATTTTCTCATGTAGGAAGATAAGAAATATTGGGTTTGAAATATTTCATAATTTTATTTGTAAAATTGAAATTGTTGTGAATTTTGGGAATCAAAAAGTGCTTTGAACCCATTGTCAACCTCTGAATTCATGCAACTCTAATAATAATCAAACTATTTTTTACTCATTACTTCCTACTTCACTTTGGGACAAGTGGCATGACTTGAGTGATCCCAACTTTGAAAAGGACAAAAAAATGCATTCCAAAGCACATATTTGTGCTAAGATTGGAAATAATGCACCTTATTGGTTAGCTATGGTGCATTGTTGACTATGGGTGCTTCCACCTTAGCTGCCAGTGAATGTGCTCTCGCATTTGCAGCTGTTTTTAAACAAGAAAAACCAATTGTAGTATGGAATGCCATAATTGTTAATTTGGGAAGAAACTTGATTTTGGGAATGAACTAGGTTTAATGTAAGCACCTTAAATTGAGCTCTAGGTTTAACCCCTCACCGCCCACGGATGTTCCCGAGTATCTGAGAATCTACTCTTGGATGAACTGAATGGCAACATTTTGATAAGTTTTATCATTTACAACAAAATCATAACCATACAAATTCAAATTAGATATGTTAGAGATCACATAGGAAAAGAAAACACAACAATATCACTTATGGATTGAAAGACTATAAGATTTGATCATGTGGGTGTTAAAACTGTGAAAGTGATTTGAAGTCTTTCAATCCTCTTTTCACATCTTAAATTTAAAATTGAGGATATCAAACAAAATAAGAGTATGTAAAGTACAGCATGTGTAACCCTAATCAATTTATAGCTTCTTAAAATCTATTCTACAAATTTTAAATTAAATTTCTAATGTAATTGTTTCTCCAAGTTCTAATGTACTTTAGGCTCATTTCCAAAAGCTCTCAACACTAGAAAGTGAAGATTTGCAATGGACACCCTTGCACAATATTTTGAATAGACAAATCACAGTCATTAATTTTCAAAATCAGATTTTTAATACTAAAACAAGACTTCAATAAGAATAATTAAAACTATGTATCTCACTAGAATGAATCTTCAAGAAAAGAAAAAATAATCCAAATAAAAATGCATGGTGAACAGTTTTGGTCCCCTAGAACGGTGAGGGATTAAGGTGAAGTACAACTTGGGAATCTGGTTTTCCCAAATTACTGAATATGCCATTATGGTCTTGATGAAGTTTCATGCACCAATTTCCGTCCTTTTACACAAAATGTCGATGAATAATGTGTATAATTTCATAGGGTGAAACAGAGAAGGAATTACTTTTAGGTTTTAGAAAGGAAAATTTATGTGTTTTTTTGGTATCCTGTCAAGATCAATAGTTTATTAAATTAGAAATAAACATTATTCACCAACTTTTGTTAGGATGAAATGCAACATCAATCAACTATTCTGCCAGATGTGGCATGATAGGCAATGTAAAATCTATGAGTATAAAATTATTCAAAATTGAAATCAATGAAAGCAAGCGTGTTTTTCAAAGCAAATCCCTGTAGATGAAACATTATTTATTGACTTTCATTACATAAAACAAAGTTCTAGCATGCTTATTTAATCTCATTGATTATTTCAACAAATGTTTGGATCCTAATAGTGCAAGATTTTGCGTAAAGTTTTGTAGGTTTTTTTTACTCATGGTTGTTTTTTATGTTTTTTCTCTTAAATTCTTATACTGGTACAAATTCTCTCAATCCCTAAAAGTTCCTTCATGAAATTTATAAATTTTAAGAAGATAAGTTTGTGTTTTGAAATGTAAGTTAATGTTACTATTTAGCAATGACTTCCAAACAAAAGGTGTAATCTTGGACTTGTGAACTATATCCATATGACTGGATTTGCCATTGCACTAATTAAACTCTATTTGTATTATATATATACTAGTCTTAATTCTGTTATAAACTAAATGACTGACCATCACAGACATAACTATTGTGACATTTAATTATAGAAATAATTAATCTATTATTTATACATATATATATATATATATATATACACACATATTATATAAGGAATTGCTAAAGCCACACTCAAAATTGTTAACTCCACACCCCCTATAAGTATGTATTTTGCAAATTTAATGCAATTTTTTTTATTCAAGTGGTCCATCATTCATTCAATCAAAGCATCACCATCTTCTTGAAAGAAAGAAAAACAAATAATTTTTTTTGTTGAATTTTTATTGCACCATTGCTATTTTTTGATATATTTTTGCTTTAAATATTTCAAAAGTATTGTATTTTTAATTTCAAATTCAAGCACCTCTAATTTTTTTGAATGCAATATTAGAATGATAAAGATGAAACAAATTTATTGGTCCAAATTTAAAAAATCAACATTAAATTCTCATAGTTTATGGTCAAAGAACACATTGGGGTGTGGCGTTAACAATTTTGGGTGTGGCTTTAGCAATTCCCGTGGCAATTCCCTATATACATATATATATATATATATATATATATATATATATATATATATATATATATATATATATATATATATATATATATATATATATATATATATATATGTATATATGTATATGTATGTGTGTATATGTGTATATATGTACATATCCTTAAATCAATTTTGAATTTCTTTTTTTGGTTTTAATTTCATATACCAAACAAATCTTTGGCGAATTTTTCACTTATTCATCCAAAAGAATGTATAATTATCATTCAAGGGCGACACATCCTTTATGAATTTGTAATGGGAGCAAAACACACAATCATGGTTTTTGAAGTACTCTCCAAATTATATGCTTGAAAAGAAGGTCACACGTGAAGTAATCTTTTTAGTGTTGTCAATAGGTTGCATGTTCTTTTGAAATCCATGCGTCATGGGTAGCTTGTCCTTAATTAATTCAAACCAAAACTTCTTATATATTTCAATTCCTAATTGATACGTGGAATGAAATTTATGGTTCAGGTTGTGGTAGCCTGAAGAAAAATATTAACAAGTTCCCCTTTTGTATTCAAAAATGGTCCAATGATCATGAAACAAATGTTCCAATCCCATCCTCAAATCAAATCTGTTCCGTTACTTCCGTGCCTATAAGCTTAAGCTTAGTGGGGAGTCACTGAACGGGGAGAACCGGCGGTTAGTGTAGTGGTAGTCGGTTGAAATTACAAAAAACTTGGTTGAAATTTGAGATGATTGGCTATAAAACTGGTACTTTTTTCCAAAAAATTCAAATATAGTATGTTTACAATAGAAATTTAAAATTTTTGCAAAAAATAGCCAGTGCATGTCAGTGTAAATTTGATTGAAACTAGGAAATACCGGATTTCAACCGGTGAAGCTAAAATTTCTCCCCAAACATTGACTAGGGACTCTTGCCAGCCAAATGCCATCCTTGGCTTGTGGGTCTAATAAAACAATATAATCTCTACAATCCAAAATTATATTCTCTTTACACCAAATAGACTCATTAGGATGCCCCACACTATTTACTCAACATTCAAGGTATACTGAATATTATTTATAGTGTTGATGACCTTTGTACAATAATTCTGCAATAAGTAGTCATACAAATATCCTAATTTTGTATTCTCCTATGATAAATCCCACAAATCGTTCATGTGTTGAGAAAAGGTACATAAATTTTACATTCAAGTGATTGCAATAGAAATAAAACAATTTAAATTGACAATCAACCTAATGAGAGTATTTGGTGTAGTTAGTTAAGAAAATCGCAAGCCCAAGTTTATTAAAAAATCTTAGAAAATTATCCTATTTGGAAAGCTCAATAAATGTGCCCTTTGATATAACGACCACAAAGAACCGCCCTTTAATAGAAAGCGAACTAGTGAAAATGGCAAAATGACCAACTAGATCGTGAAAGTAAAGATTTAAAATTAGTGAAGATTTATTAAAATGATAAATCAATTGTAAGAGAGAGAATAGGAATACAAAATATATTATAGGTTTTTTAAGCCCCATAATGGCTAATATTAGTTTCCTGTCCTCCAACAAAGGTTAACTATTCTTGGTTACAACAGAATTATCACGGCAGGTACCTAGAATTCACTTGAGGTTTGGAGTGAATTTGATGCTATGGATTGAGCCCATGTTATAGGGCTGAGCCAATAAGCCAATGGCTATGGACCTTTCTCAAAAACAAGTTTGAACCCTAAGTAAACGCCATTTAGAAACTGATTTTGTACACACCTTTAATTATTAATCTCAACTCAATCTATGAGTGAACCCTTGAGCGCCCCATATATCGCTTCCCAAGATTTCAAATCCTTGTCTTGAGGCACTGGATCTAACTTTTTGGTCTTGCTATAAACTACAGTTATGAAAGCATTCAAGCTGTTCATGTTAATGGAGTAATAGCAAGAAAAGTCAAATGTTGTACAAGTGGGCAAGAGGTTTGATTTGTTGAAGCACCATACGGAGAGTGGTGGCAAGCAGCATTTTACAAGGTGCAACCCGTCAATATCCCTTGCAAGCTTCCTTGTGTAAGCTATGTGGTAGCGGGAAAGTTGTTGGCAAAAGTTCAAGCATGTTCTAAACCCTTATTATGGCAACCGTCACCAACTGTGTCGGTCATTGTTTTCTGTGCAATAGCGATTTGAAACCCTAAAACTTGACATAAAAGGAAGTGCAATCTTCAATAATTTACAAGTGTGTGCATTCACATCTAATCTTACTACTCACAAAATTTGAGATGAATCCAGGGCTATTAGAATGTTGTAAAAATCATCAAATAGCAACTACCTACCAAAAAATGGGATTTTGTCATCACATGTTGTTTGATCAAATGTTATAATCTCTCATCTCCCATGGTCAAATGTTCCCAAAATTTGCAAGCCATTTTCTAAGTAGGTGTTCCACTATTTTCAATGGTCACTTTTTGTGGATCTTCCAATTGAGTGAAATACAAGGCATTAAAATTATTGGTCTCCAAAAACCCTGATTCTGGTGAAAATGGCTTGGGCGCTCAGAGGTTAACTTCTAGTAAGGGACGTTCATATGGTAGAAGCCTAGTTCAATTCCTGCCAAAGATATAATGATAATGAGTACTTTAGCTTATGAAATTGGCAATTTTATGATACTAGAAGATTTGAACCAATGCAAGTTTTAGTTTGAAGGTGATGAGTTTGTATCAAAATGATTTTAAGGACAAAAAAAAATCGAAAGAGTTTGGAATGAAGAAGATGAATCATGTGACCATCTTAGGAAAAAATCCATACGTTTCTCTAAAAGGAGGAGAGTTTCTTGAAGATCTTGAAAACCCTCCAAACTGCTACCTTGCAATATGGTGGTTCTTGTAAATGTGCACTAGAAACATTTAGGAGGTGAGTTTTTAGTATAGCCAAGGCCCACCTCCAATTTTCTCAAATCCCTTCTCTTCCTCCAAGTGGATCACAGTGAAAACAATTAAAACATTCACTTGGGGAAAACTTTAGAATTTAGAACTTTACCACAATATGCCAAAATTGGAAATTTTACGTTCATACTTGAATTTTGAGACACTTGATTAGTCTATCAGGAATAAATTGGGTAAACAAACAATTACAAATAGGGGCATGTTTTCACTATTTTTCTTGCCCTAAACAAATGGAGCTTTTCCACCTTGAAGTCTATATAAACGAAAAGAGGGGATTTGGAGAAAGATGAAGGTTGGCCTTACGTTTACCAAGAAACTCACCTCAAGATTGTTTCTAGTGGGTGGTGTTGTGATCACCTAATATTTTGGGACCATTTTTCACCAGATTTCTTGTCAACATTATCATACAAATGTTATCTTATTTTTTTACATTGATTACTTATCAATTAAACAAATTAGGTGTAGAAAAGGATGGAATTGTCAAACTCCCTTTCAAAAGAAACATTGAATTCACCAATAATTGGATGAAAGTGACTAACAACAATGGTTGATTGTATGGATATATGTGCACACGTGGAAATTTTGATCCATGTTTTTTTGCCGTTACCTGTATGCATTCTAGGGTGCGTGTCCCTCGGTCATTAGAAGTTGTTTCAATTTTATAAAAACAGTCCTGATGAATGATGTTCCTTGAGATTTTGTGCGGCAATCTCATTTCATTAAATATTGCATTTTGGTTGCCTTAACAATGAGGTTTCTTTATCATGGAAAGTTGCCCCCTGACTCATAGCTTGATCAGGAGACACATGCAACTCTCTAAACATTAAAATTTCACATGATTTACAACCTAAATGGAGCTAATTTCTTATTATGCAGTTTTGTTCTTCTTACCAAATCCTTTAAAATTTGTTCTTTGCTATAATTATTAATGAAAATGATTGTGAGAACAATAAGTATTGATATAGTGTAAAATGTTGGAATATTAGTGTGGGGCAACCTAACCCTTGAATGGCCCAAAAGCCTTTTGCGGTCGTATGTACAGAAATATTTGAGTTGTTATGAGGACTTTCCAATTTTTTTTATGCATCCACCATCATACAACCCTTCAATATGTATGATTGTAACACTTAATTTCCAATTGATTCAAACTTCTGAATATTGGTTGCGACCGTATTTGGTACCGTATCTCCAGAGCCCAAGGGCCCTCCAGGGGCTAAACGCAATATTCAGTATTTCAGTGTAGAAGAAGCCCTGATGTCTGGACAAAAACGGATCTGGTTTCTGTTATGATATCAGGGAATTGGGCTACAGTTTGCAGTTCCTATAGTACGTGGCATACCCCCATTTGCAGATGCTGTTTTCTGACAGATATGCAGGTATTTATAATCAGATCCTTGAATACCTGATTTTAGAGAATACCTCTATAGGAGAGTTTTTTTTAGTATTTTTTTCCCTCTTACCTTTCCAGGTATTTATTTTGTTTCTTTTCTGTTTTTCCTTTGTTCAATGGTCAAAGAGATATTCATTGTCATTACAAGGAAATCATGATCAAATCTAAAAAAAGTTGACAAATATTGCGACCTAATCTACAATGTATTGTAAATTAGGTTGCAATCTTTGTCAACTTTTTGTAGATTTGACCATGATTTCTTTGTAGGGCGTGGGTGCATATGTATGATAATAAATATACTCATAATCCACGTGTGCACATTCATCCATAAAATCAGCTATTGTTAAATATTTTCATCCAAGTATTGGTAAGCCTGATGTTTTTAGTAGAATTTGGCAATTTCATCCTTTTGTTAATATCAAAATGAGATATGATTCTTGCAGAAAATTTGTCCATTCTTTTTCGTTGGTATGATGCAAAACATAAATTTGACACTTTCTTAGAATTACTGGACGAAATAGAGGTTACTCTCTTGTAGTTTTTGGGTGTAAAAATGTTATTTTTTCAAAACTTTGGATTCCTAGATTTTTCGATTCCTTCAAATATGCTGGTAGTTCTAATTTCTAAAAATATTGGTTTATGTTTCAACTACAAACCAACAGATTGTAGTGTAGTAAGCAAATAAAAGTACATCAAAATTTCTCATGACAGGGAATTACCAAAATGAGTACATACAAAATTATAAAAGTAATGGCCATACATAACATACACCTTTCTTTGTACTTTCTTAGAAGTTAATGGACTTGATCGGAATTTCTGCTACTACAATTTTCATTATTGATTTTGAATTGAAAAGCCGTTTTGTCAAGAAGCAATGCTATATAAATTTTTTACCTCACCTTGCTAGATTTGGTCATGCAAACATATCCTTTAATATTATAGTATCTGTTGAAAAATTACTTTGTTTTAGCTTAGTGCATTTCCAAGCCCTTGCACAAAATATATGCACTATGTAGACTTTTCCATGACCAATTAAGAGATAATTAGAAACATGGTACGGGTCAACATGAGCTAGTAAGAGCCACATGCAACGTTTGGAAGTCATTGTCTAGTATTTAACGGATATCTTTATGGAACATTTTATTTATTAATATCATCAATTTCATCCATTTTAATCTTAAATCTATCCAAAGTTTTCATCAGTGACAAGTTCTATCCAAAACATCGTTAATATCAATTAAAAAATAATAATTCTTTTATCTTAGTATCCAGATGGAGAACCAAACGTGATATTTGTTAATTTGGGAAAAATGGTACATTTTGGGACTTTCAGGAAGTGAGTTAGGAAGTTTGAGGTGATCACCTCAAACCAACATGTGCCCTCACTTGAGAGGAGGGATTTGCAAGGGAACAAATCTTAATGGCTCAGATTGAATATGATACTTTCTAATTTGGTTTTAAAGTAACTTTTTGGGTTTGAGGGGAAAACAAATTGGGACCCCTATTTTTCCCAAATTAACAAATATTGTGATACCAGTTGTGAATCCAAAATCAATCCTTTTGGTTTTCAATATAGAATTAAAATTTGTTTATTTATTATTACTAAGTAAGTCTATAAGCATAGAAAATATGACACATAAATATTTTTTATAACTTCAAAATATTTTGATTAATGCAGTGAAGATATCTTGGGAAAACCTCCAAAAAATGAGAGTTACTCGTTGAGAGGCTCTTGTCATTTTAAACACATGTGTAAGGTAGCAACACCCATAAGCGTGAAACTAAGGGTTTAGGGGTGTTAAAACAATCCAACAAGGCTGAAAAAAAAGGTGTGCTTGGGCAAGAAGGAATCAAAAATATTAGCTTCAATTAGAAAGTTGCAGTCACAACCATGTGGTCCTCAAATTTTCTCAAACCCAAAAATTGTCTAAAACCCATGCTTGTTTATAGGCGATGCTAAAACAAAGTTTAACTGTAGCTTTTACTACTCGAACTTCACCCAAAGGTGAGGGGAATGGTTACAAAAATAGACAAAATCAAACTGAAGTCCGTCAAGGCATGATACAAATACCAAGCTTAGGGTGTACTGGAACCAAGCAATCCTGATAAGGAACCACGCGATGGAATCCTAAGGTTGCTTCTGTATGAACCAAAAATCACTGGAACTTCAACGTGACGTCGTGGCCTCTGGTACCGTAAACAACTGCTGGATGCACTGAACTCCGACACGTTCAAGCCCACTGTATGAGAAATGTTGCACCTTGTTGTTGACGTTGGCAACCACCTCCGAGCTTGAGTCAGCGACTCGCTGCATCGTTTGCCAGGAATAGCCATTTACAGCAAGTGTCTTGTGAAACCATCGTCAGCTCCGCGGAAGTCTCGCCAGGTCCGCCAAAATTTCAAAGCAAGGATTGCCGTTGCCGCTCCTTAGCCTCACCCCTGCCACAACATAAGGTTATCTATGGACCTTTGATCTTTGTGTTGTCAGTGCCAAGTCTTTGGTGCGGTTGTGTAGACCTCAAATGTCGATGTGCAGAGTTTGGGACTTAGCTGCTTCATTTGTGCAGTTCGGAATTCGGCTATTACTGCAACTTCGTCATGCTGCATCTTCAACTCCGCGTTACTACCACAACATACCCGCTCTATCATCCATCTTGCTCTAGTTCCCCTCTTGCCTCGTTCTGGTGCGGTTTGCGTCTGGAAGATTGAGCTTCAGCACGCACTCGGACTCGCTTGCTCTTCCTCACCTTCTCACGCTCCTTCTCTACTCTCTTTCGATCTGCCTGAATCCTCCGCATGACTTTTGCTACTTCCTTACGAGCCTTTTCCTTTTTACTGTGTGCCTTCTTCTCTTCCGCAATGATCTTCCTCTACTCACGTTCTTTGGCCACTTCCTCTCTTTTCGCAGCTTTGGCAGCCAATGTGGTCATGTACTCCTCTGATGTCATTATTATGGAGTTGCTGGAATCTATAAGTGGCGCCCCCCTTGTTGCTGCCTTGCTTGCAACATGACACCCGTAGCAAAAGAAATAGATTCTGTAAGCCCTTTGCACTTGGACGCTCTCCATTGGAGTCTACGCTGGCAGCAGATTCCGTTGCAGAGTCAGACCCAAAGTCTACAAAGTATTGCGATTTGGAGGGCTGAGTCTCTGAGATGATGTCGTCTTCATTGTTATCTACTCTGGGTACCAACTGGCCTCCAACTTGCCCTTTGTTGTTGTTCATTGCAAGTACCGATTGGCCTCCCATCTGGTCTTTGTTGTTAGATTCTTCGATCACGTCATTGCCTAGGTTCACATAGCACGCGCTAGGTTGCATGTAGTTATCCATGGCAGTAAAATCTAGTGGCCAGATGCCAGCGGCCCTGAACCTGTTTGTGATTTTACTTACTATAAGTGTTTTTTGCAATGCTAGGAACACCCACTTGGCTAAATCTTCTTTCTTTGCCCCATTCCCTTTGTTAAGTATGGTCCATTTGTCCTTGTTTTTGCAAAATGCTACTTTAAATGGCTTAAAGACGCTAACGTCTAATGGTTGAAGTCTATGACTGGTATGACTTGGTAGTGTGATGATATCTAGACCCTCTAAAACAGCTTTCTCCATAACTTCAAGTGTTACATGGGATTCATGCCCATCTAGAAGCAGTAAGTGCCTATTCTCTTGTGATAACCCATATCTTTGTCTGATAGTAGTGATAAATTGAGAGAGCCATGCTGAAAATAAACAAGAGTTCATCCAACCATTTGGCTGCATTGCCATCAGTGCTTGTGGTTCACATCTAGCAATGTAATTACAAAGCTTATATTTCCCTTTGAATATATAAAAGTTGGGCAGAAAATCACCTGCTGCATTAACACGTGAGAGAACTGTCAAATGTTCTTTGTTTGGTGGCACAGCTATATGGAAGGATTTGCTCCCTTTCAGTGCCAACTCAAGAACTGGCTCCGCCAATCCATGCCTACACGCTAGACTCATTGGCATTCTAAATGTGCGTGGGCAAATAACCATGACATCCATACATATCCTGTAGATTAACATACAATGTTTTCACAGTAATGGGGTTTAAATCCTTTGCTCGCCCTTCCTCCAAACTCTGTGCCAACCTCAACGTTAGCTGTGGATTTCTATTTTGGAACCACTTAAGCCAGCCACGCCCAGGAATGCCGTCCTTGAAAGGTGTCCAACGCTCTTGGGTCATTTCCGCCACCTTTCTTATCAACTCCATGATTGATAAAGGAGTGTGCATGTTCTTGCATTTGAAGTACCCACTTCACAAGTGCAAATTCTTCCTCCACACTCAAAATGCCCTATTTTCCCCTTTTGCGCTATGTAGTTTTACCTTGGATGTGATCTCGTAAGGAAGAAGTTGGAATTCCAAACGCCCTGCTTGCTATTGCCACGGTTGTGCTTGCATCTATTGCTTGTATTGCCGCTGCAAGCTGTTGATAAGTCCACGCTTGAGTTTTCTTGCGGCCGCCACTTTGGCCCTTCCCGGTAGAAGCAGCCGACGC
Source organism: Ulota crispa (assembly GCA_963920765.1). NCBI lineage: Eukaryota > Viridiplantae > Streptophyta > Bryopsida > Orthotrichales > Orthotrichaceae > Ulota > Ulota crispa. The sequence continues at coordinate 11,979,968 of OY987243.1, forward strand.
TAATTAGGAAGCCCCATGCATTGGCGTTGTTGCCCAAGGTGCCGTGGCAGCAATACATACTACAGGATGGTTCTTGTTTCCACCAATGGGGTCCGTTGACCATTCTGTATTGCCACCAAAATGTGCAAGCTGCGGGTCTATGTCACTAACGTAGGGCACCTGCCGCACCTCCCTTTGGACAAAGTGAAACACCGGTAAGCTTGGCCTTCTATCGTAGTGTATGCTCTCTTTGTTCACGTAATGTTGTTGTGGATCTGCCTTGCCGAGAGGATCCAAGTTTGGCAGGCTCCATTGTCTTGCAATGCGCAAATCACCTCCATTCATGAAATTTTGCTGCAGCTCCCATGTGTGCATTGGATCTGATGCTGCAACACTCGTCCGCCTACCGCCAACGCCGATAAACTCTTGCTCTAATGCACCATTGCCGACCTTGAACGGATGCTCGTCAATGTCACTCCTGATTGGCTAGCCTCCTCTGCTAAGACTCGAGCTCTGGTACTGCATCTGGCCATCCCCGCTTGCAACGTTCCAAACGCGTGGTGCCAGCTTCGTGCGGATGTGTAGGGTATCCACACCTGCGTCTTCTTCACCGTCATCTGCAACGCCGCTGCGAGAGCGTAGATCATAGCTGCCTCTTCTTGTCAAATCTTTGTGCGCAAGAGTTTGCCACTCACGAAAGCTTCCATATCCCTTTTGTGTCGATGGAGGTCTAGGTACTCAAAACTGAACATGTTCAGCACTGCCACTCTGAATTGCACCACGCACAAAATCCTGAGCCCTTGGAGTATCAGGAGTACTATAACATTGCAGCTGTGAACCTGAAGCACTTGACATTCCATGATATTGCAGCTCTGGTGTCCAATGTTCTTCATCATTGTCTCTCTCGGAATCCCATTCAGCAGCTCTGAATGCAGTAGACATATGCCTAAACTCTCACCACGTATATGCTAATCTGAAAATTTGATTGAAGCACAAAAGCATGATGTGGAAAGCAAAATTAACAAGCTTGCATGAAAAAAATGCCCTTTCACTGTAGTACATTCTAAAGTTGTCTGCATTGTCACTCTTTTGTCATGAAGAGTAGACAGTCACCTCATTTGCAGCAAATTATGGCAACGCCTAAACCTTTCACTGCTGCAATTAATTGTATAACTGCTGCAAGTGATTAATAAAACCACCAAAGATTGCGTGTTTAATTGCAGTAACTAACACCTTAATCGAGTGTGAGAAGTTCATTAATCCGCTACCCTGACCTGATTTAAGCACATTACAACGCTGTTAAACCATAACCCAGTGACCCTATCACCAACAATATTTCACCAGAAACCAACACAACTTTCATTTGTAACCGCCATTATTTATTTTGGGGAAATAGTATGCAAAAAGCAGAGTTAATGGGTTCTATTCTAGGTCACGCCCATGGAGGCAGTGACGGTGATAGATGTTGCTACCTCAGAAGCAATATGTTGTACAACACAAACCTTAACAAATTAAAATAAAAAATGAAAAAAAAACTAACATAATGATTAATTTACTAGAAAGATTAAGCTTATTTGCAATCGCACTACTACTATTTGCCATAGACTATTGTTTATAAGTAGTTTTTCAATATAATGCACCACCATTCAAGTAAAAACTTTTCAAATTCAAAAACTCTTTGCAGTGTAAGGCATACTATTTTTCAATGTTGCCAATTTGAAGATTTGCGACCATTTAATTAATTTGACACATTTTTGGACAAAGTTTCAAAGGCCAAGATTCTTAAAGTCCTTGGATTTAGTGCTCTAAAACTTAGAAGAAGCCAAAACCTCAATTGTCCAAAAACCTGGTTGGCCAAACCTATTTGGTTGTTTCAAATTCCAACCTTATACATGTTGAGTGTGGATCAAATAATCCTAGTATCATTGCGTGTCTTTGTTCAATTGTACGCAAAACTATGACTATGAGCATAAATTGCTCCCTTACCCTTCTCTTCTTATGTGGAAAGTGTATGCATGACATGTACCTAGCAAGTAACTCTATAATCCTGTTGTCCCTAATGAATTCTATAAGAAAAACTGTCCGTAGTGACACATCCGAATTGACAAAAATTATCTAAATTGACACTACTCCCTTGTGGTCAAAGATGTCCTATTCACACTATCCAACATTCTATTTAGCCAGTAAAAGGCAACATGTAAGAGGAATAAGAGAGATAAATATTTTTAACATGTTGAATGGCTTTCTTCTATAAAAAAATCATTCTTACAAGGATCACTTAAGTTATTTGGTTGATGCTAAGCCCTAAAGGGATGTTGTCCCCTTGGGGGACAAATGGGATTTTGGGCATGTACCTATGGCTAAACTACTTATGTATGATTTTTTGAAACCTTTATTGAAGATGGGGAATTCAAAAATCTACATGGGCATCTGATTTTTTCTTCATTCCAACATCTAATGAAAAAAGTTATGCAAGAATTTATCAAATCTAGGAGAGGAGGGGCAATTTGGGTAGGGCCTCTCCTTTGGTAGTGGGTGTTGACTCCAAAGAGGGTTAGCTCTTATGGGCACAAGGTGTGGACACTTGGGCAAAGACGAGTGGAGTGGAAGGTGCCCATCTTGGGGACTCCCTACCCTCCATTCCTTTTGCCCCTTGTAGAATTTGGTACTTTGATTTTTTGAGTGATGTCTGTGTTTGTTTTTTGATTACTTTTTCCAAGTTGTAGTGTGCTAAGAGTCTTTGCTTTTCAACTTTTGAATGAGTGTAGTTCAAATTTCAGAATTTTACATAAATCCTTCAAGTTTGCCTAGTATATTGGCAAATCTCAAGACCTTCAAGCATTCAAAGATTTTTTGGAGTATGTTGTACACTTCCAGTTCATTTAAAAATTCTTCCACATATGCCTAACTTGGTTTTATACATGGAGAAATTAAACCTCAACTTTGTTTAGAGTAATTTGTTTGCTATAGGAACAGCCAAAGGCTCTTGAAAATTTTGGGCAAGAAGGAAAAAAATTATTTTCTTTTTACTTCAGATATCAATACTGATGTCTCTCCTCTCCATCTAAAATGAGCTGATTTTTTCCAACAAGTACCTCTTATAATCCAAGGCAAGATCCTATAATTGGATCTAAAAAAACATTTTTTTCTACCTTTCTACTCCTTGCCCTAGAAGTGGCAAATTTTAATAACTTTTGCAGAAGCTCAGTCCTTTGGGGGTGAAAGGACACACAAAATTCCAAATGACACCAAATTATGTGTTAATTCTGTTTCATGTTCTTAGGTAAAATCATCATGGGAGTGTAGAATTTTATCGTCATATTGTAATAGGGTTTTTACTTAAATGTAGAACTTTTCAAATTTCCACTTTTTTTTTGCATATATTGGGCAGTATCATTATTTGTGAAAAATCCCCGTAAGGGGAAAAACCCGGTATCAGCCCAAGACTGCGGTGTTTTCTTTGATTAATTTGAAAGCTTAATTGCATTAGAGCATCTCCATCAGTCCGGGTCATTTCAGATTTTTTCATCTGTTTTGGCAGGCCCTCAAGCAGCTTGATCTCCACCCATGCTCTTCAAAATGGTGGCCTCGCACTCCAACACACCTCATACATAAGCAGTTGACCAATTATTAAGGAAAGTAGAGAATAAAGCTCACTAAACTTATGGTGAATAGTGAATGAATAGTGGTTTGAAGGGCCCTTGCTAGACACGATGGGACCAAGTGTATTGAGAGGGTTTGAAAAGTGGCTGCAATACTTTTCATCCACTTGTGTTGGAGTTACCAGTGGAGATGCTCTTACAACTTTTAAAAAAAAAAAACCAGGATGGGAAAAACCGGAAACCCAGGGCGGGAAAAAACCGGATGAAGTCTACGTTGTGAAATAGGGTGGGGGAGTGTCTTTCCAGTGTTTTTATTTGTGATAATATTTTGATGCAATGTGGGAAAAGTAACTAAAATTTGCAATATTGTATTGGCAAAAAAAATCACATTTGAATGGAATTGCTTTTACAACATGCCATATAATGGATTTGGTTGTTCATATTGATATATTTCTCATTGCTGTGTCAATTAGTAAAATTAAACATAGAAACATTTCAGTTAATCACAATGCACTTCACATTTGTCACAACTTGTTGTCAATCTTTTTTGGACTGGCAACATCAATTTTTACTTTTATATTTTTCGTGCCCCATCTTCATGAATATATGATTGTTTTTGCGAATTCTTAGTATATTTCCAAACGGACCATATTGTTAACACCTTAAAGAATTCAAAAGTAAGACAATACAACCACGTGTGGATGGATGTGCATGTATTTGGATGAATGATGTTTTGTCCGTTTTAATGTATTTATGGATATAAATAGATTCGTGATTCTACACAAGATGGCAAATGATTTGCAGTTTACACTATCTTTCAAGGTGCACTGCTAATTTAAAATTCTGATTATTTGAAAGCTTGAAAATTGGAACTAGAAGCTATGCCCAAGTTCCAAGTCCCAACTTCCTTTGAATAATTTTTAGAAATTTTGGAGCCAAGAACATATGACTTTGTTCCTCAAATTAATTCTATTTGAAAATAGCCCAAAGTTGGGATCCAAAAAAATTTGCATAAAAACTTCAAGCATGTTAGAAATATTTCTTTTATTCCTTTGTAGAGCAACAATGGTGAGATGTTCCATTGAATTGGGATTTGTAGAGGTAGGACATGATAAAGTAGAGGTTTCAAACCGCGAGTGTTGTTTTCTTACCAGAATGTTTTTTCTCATATATGATTTATGCCTCCATTTTGGGAGAAAAATGGATGTTTTTCATAGTGGTTTTAAAGCTATCCTTTCTCCACCACTATTAATTGCTTACTTTAATCTAATTAGTTTGATAGTAAATTATAATAAGAATTACTCACATTACAAGGGATTTGGACTCAAGAATGGGCCCCCTCCCCCAAAACTATGGGAATTTTGGGAACACTTCCACATAGGCAATCTGCAACAATATGACATGGCATTAGGGCGACCATGTCAAATATTATTATTTAATTATTATTTTTGGAAAAAAAGAAAGAAAAAGAATTATTTTTTTTGCTTTTTCTCTCGCTTTATTTTAATTTTAAAATTTTTATTTTGACAATCAGCACCAGTTGTTTCCCAGAATTGAGAACATCCAAACTCATAACCCTTTCTTGGACCCAAATCCCTTGTAAAATGTAAGAAAACAATAAACCACGAGTTAGAGTTTAGAGCAAAAGCAAAACAACTAACCTAAATTCTGGTTCTAATTATAGAAAGCTAGAGGAGAAGACCCAATTTCCTTTATGCCATTAGCTTTTCGTGCTTGGATTTGGATTGTCACCTAATGAGGTATCATTTGAATGGTCACGGAAGTAGTAAGCAAAGCCACATGCTTGTTTATGTCCAGTTATTATCGCTGATTAGGTATGAATAGAATCAAGGGAAATTTTTCTTGATACAGTACCCTTGAAGTTTGCGGTATTTATATAGATACCTCTGGTTTTCAGAAATTGCATAATTACCCTTGGACCATAATTTTCAGGTGTTTGCTATGTTGTGCATGCTACTTTCTTAATGACCAATGTCAAAGCAAGGAGTGCAATAGAAAATAAAAGAAGCAACGTGTGCACAAAGGAAAAATGAAGTGACATGTACAATAGAACAAATGTCTAAAAATTATAGTCCAAGAGTATTTGCACAATTTTTGAAAAACGAAAGGTGTCTATGCAAATACAGCAAACTTAAGGGGTATCCATAAAATTTTCCCTACAATCAATTGGTTGTCCTTCAATCAAGAACTTAGTATTGTATCGTGCAAAAAAAAATTCTAAGATGTTACAATTCACTATTTAGTATTTTTAACCACTACTCCACTAGGTATAGACAAAATAGTGCTAATACCATTTGTTATCGAATTCATGGATTAACAACAACCCAAACTCTTAGATTTATGAACTAATAGTTTCTTGTCTTTTTCGTCAAATTCTCATGCAAGAGTGCTTAACCCCTAAGCACTCATGCCGTTTTCACCAAAATCAAGGTTTTTGGAGACTGACAACTTTGATGCGTTGTATCTCAGTCAATCGGATGATCCACAAAAGTGACCGTTGAAAATAGTGGAACACCTACCTAGAAAATGGTTTGCAAATTTTGGGAATAGTTGACTTTGGGAGATGGGAGATTATAACATTTGATCAAACAACATGTGATGACAAAATCCTATTTTTGGTAGGTAGTTGCTATTTGATGATTTTTACAACATTCTAATAGCCCTGGATTCATCTCAAATTTTGTGAGTAGTAAGATTAGATGTGAATGCACACACTTGTAAATTATTGAAGATTGCACTTCCTTTTATGTCAAGTTTTAGGGCTTCAAATCGCTATTGCACAGAAAACAATAACCGACACAGTTGGTGACAGTTGCCATAATAAGGGTTTAGAACATGCTTTGAACCTTTGCCAACAACTTTCCCGCTACCACAAAGCACACACAGGGAAGCTTGCAAGGGATAATGACCGGTTGCACCCGGTAAAACGTTGTTTGCCACCACGCCCTGTATGGTGTTTCACCCAATCAAATCTCTTGCGTCACTTGTACAACATTTGACTTTCCTCGCTATTACTCCATTGGCATGGACAACTTGAATACCTTCATAATTGTAGTTTATAGCAAGATCAAAAAAACAGATCTGGTTCCTCAAATAAGCTCTTGAAATCCCTAGAGACAGTATGCTGTCTCTAGGGCGCTCAGGGGTTAACCCCTAAAGGCCCAAGCCCCTTTTTTTTTGTGAAAAACATTGAAAATTGCCACTTTTGGGGGAATGAGTAGAAAAGTAAGAATTTTTCTTTTTTTGGAAATCCAACGGTAGGGTCTTGTTCTAGACTAGGGGAGGTACTTGCGGGAAAAAATTCAGCTCATTCTAGATGTAGGGGAGTAAGATACTAACATATGAAGTGATTTTTTTTTTTTTTTTTTTTTTTTTTTTTTTTTCTGTTGCCCAAAATTTTTAGAAGCCTTTGACCACTCCTACATGAAAAAAATTACTCTATACAAAATTGAGGTTTATTTTTTTCACGTAGAAGACCAAGTTAGCTATGTGTGGGAGAATTTTCCGATCAATTGGAAGTGTGAATCATACTTTATAAAATCCTACAATAACGCAAGGTCATGAATTTGCAAATACACTAGGCAAAATTGAAAAATTTATATAAAGCTTAATAAATTGAATCACACTAATCCGAGCGGCGAAAATCAAGAAAACTTAACCTACTACAATTTGAAAAAAAAAAAAAAAAAAAAAAAATGTGCAAATCAATTAAAAGACTAAGTTTCAGATGGAACAGGGGTTTGAAAGGCCAGAGGACGGGTCCCCCTCCAACCCCATTCCATCCCCCTGTCACGGAATTTATGAGGGCCGGAAAGGGCGTTTGCCCGGCCAGCACTGCTCCTCCACGTAGGTCCAATTTAGGGTGTAAGCTTACCAAAAGGGCCATGCCTCGTCCACGCCTTCCATTCATCCACGGTGAAAGCTGAGTTACCGAGTTGTCAGACAGGGTCAGGAACAGTACCCTTCCCAAACTGCTGCCCATCCTATTGGTGATTTCTGCCCTTCAAAGCTGCCCCTCCAGGGAGTCAAACTCGACATACAAAGGAGAGGGGCTGCCCCTGCTGCCCTTTCTCACCTAGTTAAAAAAATTCTTTCATAACTTCTTTGTCAAATATTGGAATATAATAAAAATTAGATTCCCTGAAAGGTTTTTGAATTCCCCACCTTCAATAAAAGTTTCAGAAAATCACACAAAGTAGTTTAGCCATAGGTACCTGCCCAAAATCCCATTTGTCCCCCAAGGGGACAATGGGCCTTTAGGGGTTAAGCAGGAGACAAATTTGTCCTATCTCTTGTTGTGCAAAAAAGCATTTTGGATTTCCAAGAGAGAACACAAACTCGAGAGAGATGAAAACATTTTTTTCCCACGAAACACTGTGATTTTCTCTCGGGGTTTTTTTTAAATTTTTTTATTCTTGCCTAGAACATTGTTTTTACCGAAACTTGATTTTCCTTACATTTTGTAACCCCTAATGTGAACAACCCATTTGTACGCTTCTCCATGTGTGTGCCATCACAAAACAATCTACGAGACAATCAAAGAAATTTTGTTACGGTTCAAAGTGGAACCCACAAAGGTCAACCTAAAGTACTTCTTTGGCGATTTCTCTACGAGCTTCCAAGGACGTCTCAATTCTCCATCCCTTCCAAGCTCCAAGGGGTCGGATTATAATAATTTTATATGCAAATACAGTAATCTACATGCATGCAACTTCGACCCATTGGATGTTTGTTGTTTCTCCTTTTATGAGTACGATTGAGGTACATTCTCTTGACTCTTTACGCCAGCCTTTGGATATAATGGCCACCCTACTTGTCGGATTTCACAATGAAAAAACGTGTTCCATATTTTTGTGTGCCCCAGCTTGTGAGCACACTAGCTCTCACGCTAGACTTAATGATATTGATATCTTGTTTGTGGGGCAAGGGTGAAATTGTTCGGCTTATTCCCATGCCAAAAAAGTAGGAGTTTTGGATTTTGCCACCAAGAGATGGAATTTGAGAATTTTGTAATTGCATTAGGGTTTAGAGGTCCTAATTTAATACAAGAACTTTTGAAGGTAATAAAAATGACCAAAATCAAATTGTGATAAAATTTGAAATTCCAGCATTTTTTCTCAAGTGAAGTTTGATGAATTTTTTAATTATGGCGTCCAAAAAGAAAGGGTTTGACAAAAGCTAAAGGTAGGCCGTGCGTTTACATTCAAAAACTTATCTCTTCATGCAAGTAAACAAAAATTCCAAGCAAATGTACAAATCTTAGAATAACCTCAATTGTTGGGCCATGTAGAATTTGTATCAATAAGATGGAGGTGACAAGAAAAAAAAAGATTCAATGGAAATGGTAACCAACTCATTTAGGTGGAGTGCACACCAAAGGAGAGATTTGAAGTAGTATTTTGTAACTCAATATTGTGCAAGTCAAATGAAGCAAAAAGGTATGGTCAACAATAGCATGATGACAACTAGACCTATTTGAGGAAAAAAAAGGAAAGAATCAAAATTCTCTCCTAAAACTCCCTAGAGTGTCCTCACCCTTGTGTTAAGGATCTTATCAATTCCCTAATACTAACTTGTCATGTCCTTATGTCAAGGATAAAGTCAAACTTAATGTGAGCTTGCTATGTTAATCCCTCTCCGTGTTAGCGAGTTACTCACATGCAGATGGGCTATTGGGTCACTCCACCTCAAATACAACACCCTACCCATAGGAGCCCACTAAAGGGCAATGACACAAATAGGGTATCCCAAAAGGATTGTTTAACCGTGATTTGGCCTTACCTATGCTATTTCTCCTATTTATTACGCCCTAATGGATAAAGCTATGGTGTTGACATTTTGAAAATAACATGCTTATATTTGTAGAGTAATAGAAAATAATAAAAATTCAGAAAAGAAGAATGTTATCATGTCCAAATGAGAGCTTCTGTAAGAAATCCCGGAACTATCTCATTTCATCATAATGATGTAAAATACTCATCTAGACTATAACTTGTTTGATAGGATTTAGGAAAATGAGATTATAGTTGTGCAAGATTCTTTGGTTCATAAGTTTAAAGTTTTTTAGTCCATACACTACTAAAACTAATTGTTATGAATTCTTTTAACAACAATTTCATGTGGGTCTTTCACTAGTAGAAAACTTTGTTGAAGTCAACATAAACTACTGCATATTTCCTTGTTTCTAATGCGGAGATTTGCATTAGAAGCATGAAAATATGAAGTAGTTTATGTTGACTTCAACAAAGTTTTCTACTAGTGTTTCCACGCTCAACATGAAAAATCAAAGATTTGCTTTTTTACTTTCAAGTGGTAGAAACACACACGTACTTGTTTCTAGGTGCACACACAATTAGATATGCCAAAATGTTCAAAATTAATTTTGTGGAAGAAAAACAAAATTCAAATCTAGAAAAGTCCAAATCAAGACATTTGAGTTCTAATTACTTATATTGTGTAAAAAGACTCAAAATAGTCATTATTATGGAGGGAGCAATTTTGAAATGAATATCATGACCTAAGAAGAGCATAAAAAAATACCTTGTCACTTGCACATTCAAATTCCCCTTAAATATAGAGACTCCAAAGAAGTCTAGACTTAGTGCAATCGGGGCAAAAGTCCTTTATGGATGTCCAAGCGGTGCTCCAATTGGTGTACCCTAATCATGCCATCGCCCTAAACCAACCCCTAACTGCCCTTTTATTGGTCTCATACACAATCTTGTTATGGAAGCTCCTTTTAATGAGGTTAAACCCGAACTGACCAGACTCATGGGCATGGCCATCGTGAGAGTTCTCTGCCCTTTCTCCGCCTTTCTCAACGAATAAAAGTCATAGATCATTGCCTTCTCAATTTTCTCAATTTTTCAACAAACGAATTGATACTAAGGTGTAGCAACACCCATAATCATCACTGTACCTATAACCATCACTCCTAAAATCTTGGAAATCTGTGGAAGTGAATAGATGTAATTACAAGGATGCACAACATGTGAACATGAAACCTTAAACATCATATTCGTTAAATTGAGACAGAAGGTACATTTTGGGACTTTCAAAATTTGAGGTGAAGGTTTTAGGTGATCACCTAAAACCAAGCTCAACATTTTTTTTATGTACATGTGTCCTCACCTGAGAGGAGGAATCTGCGAGGGAAAAATTTTTAGTGGCTCAGATCGAATTTAATACCTTTGAATCTGGTTTAAGGTAAATTTTTGGGTTTAAGGTGATGTACAAAGTGAGACACCCCAGTGGCCCAAATTAACAAATATGACGTTCTTAGTGTTAATATTAGGTACAACTGCAATCGGCTCTTTAAAAATTCACAACTTATTCTCACAGTATCCAAACAATACATTCAAAAATGCAAACAAATCATTTTTCTCTTGTTATAAGATCCTATAATTTGCTAGATGTTTATTAATAAACATCATGTTCAAAAATCGGGTGCTGCTACCTTAGAAAGAGCAAGTAATGCAACTCCTCATTTACTTCATTTGATTATTTTTCAAACATGCTAAGGGCAATAATCCACTCCGGTTTTCATCCTAAAGTACATTAAATTCTATTGTCTAAGGTAGTCTGTTCAAAAAGCGTCCTTGAAGAGCTGGTCTGCCTTTTCATGGAATTTTAAAGACATGAAGATTTTTTGTAAAATTTTCAGGTAAAGAGGAATGGATATTGAATATAACCCAAAATTTTTAATGTTTTTTGAAGCATTATTGAATTGTTGATGAATTTTCAAAATTTGATGTAGTAGACATCTATTTGTGACTCTAAGTCTCCCAAAAATTATTTCCTTGCAACTTATGAAGGGATGAGGTGAAATCAAGGAATATGATTGGCTCTTACAATAGAATACACTTTTCCTCTTATGATTTCAATAGATTCATTCAATGACCACTGCATTACCATTCCTGGCACCTCTATGGGACCCTTTATTTTTAGGGGTTGTTTTTTGAGCAAGATGTCTTAGATTAAACTTTAAAGGTCCAAATATCCATGCAAGGGACAAATGGATTTTGGGCATGTACCTACAACTCAATTAGTTTGTGTAACTTTTGAAACTTTTATTGAAAGTGGGGAATTCAACAACCTACATGGGCATTTAATATTTCTTCATTTCGACATTTGACAAAGAAATTATGTAAGAACCTCCAAAATTAGGGAAGAGGAGGCATTTAGGGCAATGCCTCTTCTTTATAAGTGGGTGTTGACTCTAAAGAGAGTCAGCCCTTACAAGCACAAGGTGGGAACACTTGGGCAAAGGGGAGTGGGGCTAGTCTCGGGGGACTCTCAATTGTCCATTCCTTCTACCCCTTATAAAATTTAGTCCTCTTATTTTTTGAGCAATTTGTGTGTTTTTTTGGTTTTTTGGTTTTTTGGTTTTTTTTTTTTCAAGTGGTAGTAGGCTAAGATTCCTTGATTTTCACCATTTGAATAAAAGTAATTTAGATTTTTGAATTTCACATAAAACCTCCAATTTTGCCTAGTTTATTTGCAAATTTCATGACCTTTTGGCATTCAAAGATTTTTTGAAGTATGTTGTACACTCCCAATTCATTTTAAAATTCTCCCGTACATACCCAACTTGGGTCATTTGCATGAAGTATTTAAACCTCAACTTTGTGTATAGCAATTTTTTTGCTATAAGAGTAGTCAAAGGCTTTTGAAATTTTTTGACATGAAGGAAAAAAACTTTTTTTTTTCACTTTAGATGTACTCCTATCTATCTAAAATGAGTTGATTTTTCCCGCACAAGTACCTCTTGTAGTGTAGGGCAAGTTCCTACAATTGAATTTTCAAACAAAAACATTACTCCCTACCTTTCTACTCCCCTAAAGGTGGCCGTTTTCAGTGACTTTTCCAGAAAAAAGGGCTTGGGCCTTGAGAGGTTAATTTTGAGTCCAAAGCTGCCCAAGGCTACGTCCCACTCACAAACAACCTTGTCGTAAATCCTTAGAGAGAAATTATGTACATTCGAATGCTCACTCTCAATATCAACATGTTTTTGTATTGTAATAATTCATTTACACAAATCCAAATCTTGTAGTTGTATGACTCATCACTCGGGGTTATGTGGTGCAGGTGTATTAAGAGTATGCGAACAAAGTCAATCCAATTGGACACTTCTTTTATAATAAAAAGAAATCCAAATATAAGATAAATATAAGATGGTCTAAAAGTTGAGTACGCTTTCAAGGCTGCACATTGTTTCATCCATTTTGCTGAATGTTTGTGTCAAAAATTCTGATGTTGAATTTAGTACCTATCCTATGCAAAAGAGAAAAGTCCTTTTGGATATAACTTTTGAATCACAAATTGTTGTAAAATAAAATTCAACAAATATTGCATCCGTTAAGAGGCTGCTCAGAAGTAAAAGATGGCAATTTCAACTAATTGTTTCGTACCTCCTTCAGCGGATCTCATAATCAGTTTCTGCAACTGAGAAGCACCCGAAATCTCTAGCCAAACGCAATACTTGACAGTCGGTTTCATTGCAATGACCTCTGTAATAGACGGTTTATTTACCTGATTGCCACACTTCCACAGCCTAGAGCCAGGAGCCCGGAGTCTTTGGTAGTCTGGTTCAATTCAATTATTTGATTCATCGGGCAATAAAATACATAAAGGAAGCGGGTAATCCAGGGGCTTGGCGGTTGAGCATGCATTTGGTGATAAATCTGAGATTTTAGGAACTAACACATGTTACAAGATGCTCCAAACCTTTGTTTCTCGAGTTTTGAAGTAAATATTAGCGATTCATATCGTTGGCATCCTTCCGCAATTTCTCATCACATTTCGATGGCTGCTTGTTTTTGAAGGTCAATAGCTGCACCTGCCTGAGCTGCGACAGCGTCCGAGCCTGCTGTAGAGGTTTCTGAAGTATTTTGATCACTTTCAACTTGTGTCAGAAACTGTGCATCACCAGGACAGTGATCCTCCTCTTGAGCAGCCTGAGGGTTACAAAAACACTCTGGCCATGGATTGGTATAAAAGGATTCTGGTTCAACACGTGTGTGGGGTCCAGCAATCCACGAACTCTGCATAACAGCCTTCACCTTTTCTTCAGATTCTATCTGCCCAAGTGATCCCTCCTCCATTTTCATAAAGATAGGAGCCAACGCCTTCCTGTCAGGTCTGATAGCAGTACGGAACCCAGAGTACAATCTGTGTCCCAGCAAATTATTGGCGAAGTTGCTGGGTCCGTCGTATGTAGGCATAAAAATATCAGATAGTAGACACACCATATAATCCACTGCAGGACCAAGTAAACCCTTGCCCTCTGTAGTGAATCTGTTCAGTTCATCAGCGGTAGCAATTGTAGTACGACTTTCAAGACGTGGAAACAATTTCCGCAAAGGTTCCATGAACCGTTCGCCACCAAATATATTTCCTGGAATAGCAGATAACGAATATAAGAGTTAAAGGCCATGTGTGATGAGGAGACGGGACAATTTTCTTTTGTGAGAAAGCCTTCAGTGTTCAATAAACATATTGTACACTACATTCTCTAGCAGCAAATGGAGCAATATTCTCAGACCAATTGGTTCGAACAGGTTAAACTGCTTTTCTTTTTGCAAACAGATTATTACTAGCCGATACCATACGAAAAAGTCGAGGGACCCTGGAGAAAATATTCCGTTGTGTGGGCATCCAGTACAAGTAATACTCAAGTGTGAATATCCAGCACAATTACTTATTGGCGCTCACTCGATCAACCTGTTTATGCGTGTAACTAGACAGAGCTGGATGAAATTTAAATACCTTCTCTGCGCGAAAAATATATACATGAAAGGCATCTGAAGTTACCTGCAGCAAGATAAATGTGCGTTGAATTGTCGAAGCCGAGAGACCTCAAAATCAACCCCACCTGCATCACATCTATGTGATTTTAATAACCGCCATTGAAGTCATAATTTTCTCAGAAAGCGTGAAACATGAATGCATCAGAGTTTATGACTAGAAATGCAAGGACACGCTACTACATAAACAGTGTTGAAGATACCCACTTCTTCTGGAGTAAGAGGGCATTTCCCAATCAAACGTCTATCAGTATAATGCAACGTTTTCTCTGCAAAATTCTCCTTCCGGTACTTCACAAGTATTGCTTGCTCTGCAGGCGTAAAAATGTCCACACACCTGTCTCATGCAACCACCCCGTCATTGGTCACTTCTAGGTAACACAGAACCTAAATACATAGGAAAACCAAACCCACGACACTTAATCACATGCTTCAATGAAAAATGGAAGATCGAACCATGCCACCGCAGTTGCGTGTTACAATGATAGTAACTATTACTCTAAGCAATACCCAAGGACATGCGAGTTAAGGAAGTCGCTGTACAGTACACCCTTTTTCAGTTATGACAGATCCCTTCAGTCATCAGATTCAAAACTCGGTGCTAGAAACCTCATAAGAGTGAATATGGTGCAACTTACAACACAGCACTAAACTTACCCTGCAAATGCGAGCATGTCCATTTCAAACCGAAGGTGGATAGCAAGAAACTGGCCTTCAGCTCGTAGTCGAGCAACAATCTTGCTGCTGAGACTCAGAACATCCTCCCGAAAGCGCAATGCATGAAAATTGACCCGGCACCGAAGACGCTGGTACTCATGATTATCTAATTCCTCCGCAAGGCGATGTGAAAACGGACTAAGCTGAATAGCTCCGTGTTCTTTCATCTTTGCAAGACCCACCGTCTCATACCACGAAGGGTACGCATTCCGAGGAGGCCGCAGCTGTCAATGAAGATATCCAAGTGATTAGCATCTGAATGAAGAGTCATATGATACTGCTTCATCTTGGTCATCATATCCGGCTTATTACAGCATAGATTCTCCTAATAATAGCTGGATTTTCACACCTGAAAGGGCTTCATTCTTCTTTGCTTCTTGTGACCAAACCCTACTAGGGGAAGAGCATTTACGATCTTTACGTCGTTCGCAAGTGAAGAGATGAAATACCTCACGTCATAAATTCCTGAAAACCCACTGGAAAAGAACAGTCGAGTCACTGGTCTATGCTGAGCAAATAAGGGCAGGTTTTGGCACGGGGTTTACTCACTTTACGTTGCCAAAGCACCTTACAATCTTCTCTTCCTTCTTAAAAGTGACAAATAAATTGGCAACAATGTTAATTACGTACTGAGCTAGCCTTGCAAAACGGAAGATATGGACACAATTAGCAATAGTGATTTACCTTTTGTCATGCCAGAAGGAATTTGTATCCAGCTCTGGTACGACGAGGGTGGCGTTCATGATTCGTGCTGCTAGCACGGCATTACATATCTGCAAGACGAATAAGGAGGTCAATCCTCTGAACTCAGAAGTGGTTGATTTCAGACAGATAATGAGGCTAAGATCTCGAAGCGACCCAATTAAATGACTTACAGCACTCCGCTGTTGGTTGAGGCCACCATTGCATCGCACCACAAGGTATCCGTTACTTCTTTCTGGTGGTGCTGCGAGAGAACAAAAGCATATCCATCAAAAAGAAAGATATTGAAAATAGACTGCACAGTGATTATACTGCTTCTATTGTTTATTGGTAAGAACAAGCAGTGGTTCAGGAGGCACAGAAAAAGGATGATTATGATCAAAAGATAGCAACAAGATGAAGAGGGGCCAAGCCATCTACCTACGTGGCCATTGAAGATTTCGCAAAGCTGCTGATGGTCGCCAGCCCAAGGAGGGTGTGATACTGCGCAGTTTGTCAAAAGTAGCCTGCATAGAGGATATCCAAAAGACGGTAATTTGAAAAAAAAATTAGATATAAGATCAATACCATCATACAAATCGGAAATGAGTGTTACTACAAAACCATGTAAACGAGTCACACCAAATTACATTGGGGTTAAGAACAAACAAAATTTTAAGATTTTATTTCAATGCTGGTGTTTCTACTGAAACGGATGTCCTCACACCCTTAGTTTCCCAGACTACCAAAAGAAGGAGCCGAATACAGTAACTTAAATAAAACGACATCGAAATGAACTCATAAACGAATAGCAACCATAGTCACAGCCACGATGTACTGTACCAAAATGACGACAACAACGAAAGCGCCTTCCTTAAAGACCAATAAAGAGATAAATTATTCATACTACATACATCAAAAATAAATTTTATATTTCTAAAGCAATCACCTGCGTTGTGTTTTGATATGACGAAGTTGACGAACTTTCGTCACCGACCTCCAAAGAATAGCCAAAATCCTGCATGCAGTACAAATGGAAACTTTGATGGTTGTGTTCGAAACTGCATTCATCGTTCATACAATGCATAGAAAGCTTTTAACAAAATATCGCGAGTTGAATGCCTCTCGTATGCAAGAGGAGCAGTTCGATTATATCCATGAAGCAAGAATTACTCAAATGATAGGGAAGATCCATGTAGTTCCTTATTATGACTTCACATGAATCAAAATTGCTTAGGTTGGACTCCGCTCACTCAGATTCTGCCAAGCTGGTTTCTGATAAGCGATAAGGAAATTACATGTATGTTTCAAATCATCAGTAAAAGGAGAGGGACTCCCGTGCACAACATGTATTTGTTCAGCCGTTAGTTATGCGAAAGTGCACATCGTTGTCAGTCTTTGTTTAATCAGGGTTGTATCATACCACGGGAATATACTTTTGCTTGTCCTGCCTCATGCGAGAGAGCAGAGATAAAAAGCATAGGAAAAATAGCACGCCTGGAGCCATCGATCGTCTTGATAGGACATTCATTCTGGTTCTCCATGATTTCTCAACCAACCGTTCGTCCTCAGCGTCACGGGCCTTCAAAGGGGCAGTTCTATTCACAAACACATTTCGCACATCAATCTCCTCTCGACTTCACATTTAACACCAATATCCATATAAAAGCAAGCCCTTCCGCAGCCATAAACAAACATATCCTTTCTACAGAGGATAAGAACGACCAGAGCCAGAAATTTCCTCGGGACCGTTCTGCCAGTCTTCAGATCAAGTCACACAGTAAGCAAAGTTGAGAACAATTCCTTTAAATTTCTAGAAAAAAAGATCCTTCAATGCCGCTGGAGAGACAAAAAGGATTCAAGAGATATCAACATATGCTCCAAAATAATGCGGCATTCAGTCTCAAAGTAGAGATGCACATCCAAACATTCTCTACAGTACTTAACAGTCACTATGACTATTACAAATTCACCACGTCTAATCACATCAAACACCACATGATCAAATAAAATAAAAACCACAACTCGAAACTATAGCAATGCAAAAATGAAGTTGTCCAGACTCTTTCTAACTTAATGCACCAAAAAAGGATAGGTCATCGCCATAAATTCATAAAAATCAAAGCTCATTTAACACAGCATTTTCAGCCAACATCCAAACAATTTTTTTATTGCCATCTAATACCTATTCGGATCGTCCATGCCTTCCGCTGCATGTATAATATCGTGCCGGTAAACACATGAAGACGACATCCTATGCTAAGAAATCTCTCGATACCTTATATTTTAAAAATGCAATCCTGCCAATCGAGCATGGAAACCTACAGCACTACCGTTTCAACCTGTATGCTTTGATCTGTTCACGCATCTCTAGACCCTTCCAAAACCTAATTACACACTCTAACAGAGTCACTTGCTGTTCATCAATCTCAGTTCTTGCCAATCTTTGTAAAAAGCAACAAAACCGAACAAAGAGAATACAGCTTAAGCTTAGTTCAGAACCTGCGCATGCCGTGATGGCGTGAATGGCAAGAAGAGAGCTCTCCACGCAACCAGCTGGCGTGGCCAATGTCCTTGTCAACAAACCACCACTAAGCTCACCTATGGTCACCGAAATCCTGGCCTTCACAGCATCCTGCCTCTCCAGCACCTCCCGCTAAGTTACTCCACTTCCAAGTGCGAGAAATTTTGCTTTGATTGCGTCTACACAGGAAAATCAGAATTCGTAGAACACTTCCCTCTCTTCTGAAATGGACTCTGCACCGGTGAATTGAACCTACAGCCTCAAAACTTGTTCAAATCAAAAACCGCAAAGTACTAGACTAATGAGAAAATCGCTACAACACGATGACAGCCAAAAAAACACATAAATTGCAACATGTATTCGATCTCCGAAGTCCGAAAGCTTCAATTTCGATCGATTGCGCGGAGACACAGGACGGAATGAAAGCTGCTGTACCGATCATTTGCAGGGCACGTCAAGGACCTGAAGGGTATCTCTGTCGGGAAATGATCCGGATATCAATCAAAGATTGGTCGTATGCCTTTGGACTTCAACGGATATCCAGATCTACACCTGACCTCTATAACCCTATGAAGATGGAGCCCATAATAAGTTACACCAAGTGGTGCATTTAGGTTGCCTTAACAATTAGGTTGCCTTATCATGGAAAGATACCTCATGGCTTATGACTTGGTCACTTGGAGGTGCATGTAACTTTTTAGATATCAAGATTTCACATGATTTACAACATGGATATCCCTAATTTGTTTTTTTTGTTGTTGTGATGTTATTGTCAAGGTTTTTAAAAATTGCTTATTGCAATTTTTATTGTTAGAATTTATTGTAGCAAAAGTAAGTATTTAAATAGTGTGAAATGTGAAGAAATTAGTACGGGGCAACCTAAAAGCACTATTTGGTGTAGACTTCATGCTTTGTGTGCTCCACTTTACCCTTATAAGCAAATAAAAATTCTTATATATATATTTTTAAACACGAAATCCCATGTTTTTTATATACCTTAATATGTTTAGATTGTTTTTGATATGTTACAAAATTACCATACCAATTCAAGAAAGAGTGAAGAAAATTCATATGAAATACAAAATAAGTTTAAAAGCATTAAGAATCTCATTAAAAGTGTGGATCATAGTGTAGAACATCATGTTGTGAGCCAAATTTTTATACAATCTTACATTCAAAAACATGATTATAATTTTTTTGTTTTTAATTAAAATTTTGAATTCTTTTGACATTAGGATCTTTTTCAAATAAACTAACGACTAAATTCGAGAAGCTCATTTTATTTCTTTAAAACCTAAAGAAAAAGAAAAAATTCCAAATGTCAAAATTAATTTTAAGGGAATAAAAAGCAAAGTCTTATGGATCATTTGAATGCAAGACCAAACAAATTATTTTTCAAGAAACTTGAACAAATTATTGAGGTAAGAAAGGCAAGATGTCAACAACAAAAATCTAAATTTGATCTTTCATTAATAAAAGATTGCAAATTAAGTAAAGTATAAACAATAAACTTGAATTCTAAAAACAAGAAAAGATGTCCTAGAGATCCCCTCAACCTTAAAAGTGCAATGTGATACTATCATCTAGAATACATTGTCATATTTAAAGCTAAAGTTTCTACAATGAGGTAGAAAGTGGTGATTTTTCAAGTATTGACATTGAATGACCAATGTTTTGATCATTGTCTTGCCTTTATATTGTTGTTGTTTGATACTCATGTTGGAAGTGTATAGATTTAATTAAGCCAAAAGAGCTTTGGAACAAGAAGAATTGAGATCTACTGTTTATATGATAAGAAAGTTTTTAACCACCTAACAACATCATTTTAATACTAGGTTAAACAAAAAATCAAAACATTCTTCAATTTTCTTGTCTATGGCATTAAAAATATGTTTATAAAAAAATTGTAACCCTATGAAATAAAGAGTTTCAATGATCAAATTGAGGAAAAAATAATGCCTTACCCAAGATTCTCACTAAGAACAAGAGATATGATCTTAAAAAGAGGCAATACCAATCACTAAATGCCCTTGGGGGGGTCACACCCCTTTACAATTGGATACCACTTGCAATAATGGGGTAATTAAATGGGAGGTATTTAGATTCTTTAAGGTACTTTTTTCCTCCCTTTCTTTAGATAAAAAGCTACTTTAGTGCATTTTAGGGTATTGTGTGCTTATTTCTAAATGGTTATATGACCTAATTTTTCAAATCCTAATTTTTTACAAACACAAAAGTATCATAAGAAAAAATTATGTGTATATAATGGGTTTATAGAAGACTTTGGTCCACAAGAAAATAGCTTAGGATTTTAAAACATAGCATGTCCCTCAAACCATTCTTATGAAGTAGCCTTCCTAAACCCTAATCCATTCCTAAAAATTCAGATTGCCCTCAACCACATGCATACTCACAAAATGGCAAACAACAAGCTTTGAAGCAGTGAACCCTAAAATGGAGAAGAAAAGAGCAAAGGAAGAAAACCAGGCAGATGACAACAAGTAAGTTTGAGCGTGAACTCGAGCTCTTACTGTTGAGATTTGCAAAAAGAACTGAGCAGACGTCCACTACTGTTGTTGGCGGAAGAAGATGAGAAATCCAACCCTGAACACGCCAACAAAGAAAACAAATTCAACCCTAAACTCAAACCCCACTAAGCTCACTCTCTTGCGCTTGCAAGTACAGTGCTTGTGAAGAAAATTTTGTAAGGAGGATGAGAAGCTTCAATTGCCCAGCACTCTTGCCACCACTTTTAGTGCGCTTGGATAATTTGGGGAGAGAAAAATCACAAACATCTAGAAAGCAATCTCAAATCTAAGAATCCGAAGTGCCAACAAGAGCAAGGTAAGCTTAGCATAACAACGTGTAAAGAAGCCATTGTGTAAAGAATCCAATGTGCTTGCCAACACAAACCCTATTCTCAAGATTCAACAACAATACCAGCCTTTGTTAGCACTCCTAACCCTTCTTCAATTATCTTACAGCTTGTTGCTAAACCCTAAACTGTTACAACCCAAAACCTGAACAGAAAAAACCATTTTTCATCCATATTGCTCATGAACTCTAAACCCTACACTCACCCTACTAAATTCTTTTAGGTTATTCTTATAATTCCTACCTTTTTTTTTTCTACAATATTCTAAAATGGAAAATTATACACCACCTTATTCTACATATAATGAAGCAAGACATTTTTTTCCAATGCTATGATAAATCTAAAAAAGATATAAATTTATCTCCAATGAATAAAATTGACCCTATCTTTTTATCTCAAGTAGTTTACTGAAAATTGGGAAGTCACCCCCGAGTGAACGCCCAAAGGTAACACATGTGGTGTCAACTAGTTTTCAATATCAAGATAAAACATCTCCTAACTAGTTGTTTTGTTCTTTTGGGCAAGTCATTTTTGTAATCTTTTTCTAAGATCAAAAGACAACTTAGAAAAAGAACTCCCGATTTTTCAAATCAAGTTTTTAATCACGTGGTCTAATGAAATTTTATTTTCTAGTATCCAGTATCCAGAGCTAAAATAGATAAGCCTAAAGAAAACCATATACTAAAAAAATTCTGTAATAAAATTTAAGAAATAAAATTTACATTTTGAATTTATCATAAAGAATTGTAGAGTATTTTTAAGATTGGATAATTTTCTTGTAGCTACTCATGTTATTTCTTTTAGGGAGCGAGTAGGTGGATATCCCCTAGTTGCTACGCAGACACCTCCATAGTTGAACTTATTAATTTTGAGATTGTTATTACGCTGAAATATGAAATAAAATCAAAGCAATACTTTGGTGTCCATTTGTGTCTACAAGCATTGCAAATATTCAACAAATATGCCTCATTTGTGACACGATCAAGAGTTAAACTAGTCACTCCCTTCATGTACCAGTTTGACTCTTGTCCATGTCACAAATGAGACATATTTGTTGAATGTTCGCAATGCTTGTATACACAGATGTACACCAACGTATTGCTTCAATTTTATTTCATATTTTATTGTAATAATAATCTCAAATTTAATAAGCTCGGCAATGGGGGTGTCTGCATAGCAATTGAGGGGTGTCCACCTAGTTGCTCCCTCCTCCTAACCTCATATTATTTGTATAACTATGAATTAATCTTAAAATTGACATAGAGAGTTTTTAAAAATAATAATTGAATCATTTTCAAACTTTGAAGCATATTGTGATCAAATAATCTTTCAATCAGCATATGATATTGTTGAGTTTTTTTTATATTGACTAGCAAGTGGCGCTTGCTAGGCTACGCATTTACCATCAAAATTTTATTAGGATTTCACATTTTAGATAAAATGCATTGTAAAAATTTCAATAAGTTTTCAAATCATATCTATGTGATAATATAAAAAAGACTAGATATGTGGTATTACAAAGGTATAAATGTGATATTATAGAGGTCCTTGTGAGGTTAGTAGTATGATTTTAAGACGTGTGGTTACAATTCTAAATAAGGGAATTGATACATGTACCACCCCTTCTTGACTATTCTATCACATTCTACTATATATGGTTAATATTTACAGTATTGAAATTGGTGTGGACCACAAAAAAAACATCACTAATTTGAAAATACAACTTGACATAGAAAATACAACTTGACATAGAAAATGCAATTTTATCTTTATTTTTTAGTTTCAGTTCTTGCTCATAGTATCAATTAGAAAAACCTTAATTATGTTTAGTTTAATTTATATATTTTTAGATTGATACTATGAGCGAGATTAAGAGCTAAAAAACAAATTTGAAACTGCGTTTTCTATATCAAGTTGAATTTTCAAATTAGTGATGTTTTTCCTGTGATCTGCCGACCTATTTTAATAAGGAATTGATATGTGTACCACACCCTTTCAACTACTGTACCACACTCCCGGGGTAAATTTTAGACTTCTACCATCAAAAAGCTGAATTTGGGAATTTGGAATTCAAATTTGGACTCAAAGGCCATGATTTAGTCTAGAACCAAAAAAGAAGTTGCAATTCAACAACACCCAATGAAAAAGTTTATATTTTTTACAAACAAAAGTAAAAGTAACATTTTTCTCCCTAGCTAAACTTTTTCATTGGGTGTTGTTGAATTGCAATATTTTTTATGGTTCTAGACTAAATCATGGTCTCTAAGTCCAAATCTGAATTCCAAATTCTTAAATTCAACATTTTGATGGTAGAAATCTAAAATTTACCTTGGGGTGTGGTATAGTAGTTGAAAGGGTGTGGTACACATATCAATTCCCATTTTAATATTGTAAATATTAACCATACACATTAGGGTGTGGTAGAATAGTCAAGAAGGGGTGGTACATGTATCAATCCCCTCTAAATAAAGTATTAAAATGTGACAAATGTGTCTTTTTGTAAATTTTAATGCCTTCAATCATTAACTCCTCAAGGCCCAAGGGGACCAAAACTGTCCCTCCTTGTTTGTAATTTGGGATGCCTAAATTTTCTTCATGATTAATTACAATGATTTTTTTCAAAGTTCTTGTTGAAGTTTTGTTTTAGTGTCAAAAGTTTGATTTTGAAAATGACTAATTATGTTTTTTCTATTCAAGATTTTGTGCAAGGGTGTCCATTGCAAATCTTCACTTTCTTGTGTTGAGAGCTCTTGGAAATGAGCCTAAAGTACACTAGAACTTGGAGAAACAATCATATTAGAAACTTAATTTAAAAAATTGTAGAGTAGATTTTAAGAAGCCGTAAATTGATTAGGGTTACACATGTTGTACTTTACCTACTCAAATTGTTTTGGTATCCTCAATTTTAAATTTGAGATGCAAAAAGAAGATTGAAAAACTTCAAATCACTTTCTCAATTTTAACACCCTCTTGATCAAATGTTATAATTTTTCAATCCATAAGTGATATTGTTGTGTTTTCTTTTCCTATGTGATCTCTAACATATATAATTTAAGTTTAAATTTGTATGATTATAATTTTAAAAAATTTGATGCAACTTATCAAAATGTTGCCATTTTGTTCATCCAAGAACAGATTCTAAGATACTTAGGGAAATGCATGGGCCTTGAGGAGTTAAGGGGTTAGAGAGGTCCGGATGCATACCCTCAGTTGTGCCCGCCAAGCTGCAACGGCCAATTGATACCCGGATATCGAATGTACTCAGCGACGTTATCTCCATCTCTGTTACTGCTCTTTATTCTGCCTCAACAGCGTTCAAGCTTCGGCCTGAGGCCCGGTTCAGACTAGCGTATGGCCGAGACACGGAAATCGGCATCCAATTCGGTGTTTAGTTTAGTTTTTTCAGTGAAATCGCTTGTCATTTAAGGGTGTGTTTCTGTTGGACAAATTTGGTATCACCCTTGGAGCAGGCCCAAACCTTCACTATCTTGACTGCTGATATGGCTATATATGGTGGTCCTGAGGGTGATGAAGTTGAATGTAAAAGTACCATACAAACTTGTAGTCTGAACCCAACAGCGGAGAAAATCCAAATTTCAACCAATCATGTTTGAGAAATAATCGGCCGGACGCTAATCTGAACCAGGGGCATCTCTGCCATGGCCGCCATCGCTGCTCATTTTCATACACTTTTTGTCTGGAAGCGTTTGTCATTGTAATCGGGTGAGCAAGGACGGAGGCAAGGCGACGGAGATGGCACCGAAAGGAAAGGGGAAGTTGTATGCTGTGGCGAAGGGGCGCATCCCTGGCATCTACACGAGCTGGAGCCAGTGCTCCGAGCAGATGTGGTTTGTATTCTCTCTGGATGTTATGTTAGGTTCTCTCAATTTGCGAAGAATAGCATCATACCAAAATGATTGTTGTGCTGGATCATCTTTTTTCCGTTAGTCTTTCATTGTATTTAAATTTTCTGTATGTTTGCGAGAGTTGCTTCGGAGACTGTGCGCTTGGGAGAGACTGAGAGTATGCATTGCTTAAGAGTCCTAGCGTTAGATTATAAAAGTCGTTTTCTTGTTTAGAATTGCTTTGTACGGACTTGCGGAAGGTATATACCTAATGAAGTTTTTCCAGTGCCTTTAGGAAATTTTAGTGTTGTTATTGTACTTTCTCCTTTCTTGCCAGTGATTAGAGCGTGCTGGAGTAAGTGCATTGTAGTCAGGTTTATGGTGAAAAGTTTGAGATAGTGAAAGCAATTATAAAATGGATGAGTTCCACTCCGGCCTCTGCCGTTAGCTAATGAAATTTTTGGCTTTCTCTGTTTTGCAACCCCCAGGCTAATACTCTTCCCCAGATCTGCAGGTGAATGGATACGCAGGAGCTCAGCACAAGAGCTTTAGTACTTTACAAGAAGCAGAGGCGTACGTGAATGGTGTTTCGCCGCCGAGTACATTAGGGTCGTTGACGTCACAACCATCGCCAAAACGACCGTTACCGTCCCCTGTATCTGAACGGGGCAAGCGACAGGTCGTCGTCAAAACCGAGGTATATCTCGACGAAGTTCGAATCAACAGGACGACAGATCAATAGGAAAGAACTTAAAATGTGTCAACGGTAGAACACTGAAGGTGCCATCTTTCACTTTCTGTTTGAAAGTGCGCATGTGATTGTATTCGTTGTATTCGCATGTGATTGTATTCGTTGTATTGCCAAGTAGTATGAATTTCATGTGCTTATTGCGAAGAATTCTAAGAGAGATTGAGTGAGTACGTTCGCAAGGTGAGTGAGTCTGGGGATTGGAAATGCTTATTTTAGGAACCGGATCTACTTTTTTGATTTTGCTTTAGACTCCAATTATGAAGGCATTCAAGTTGTCCATGCTAATGGAGTAATGGCAAGGAAAGTCAAGTGTTGTACAAGTGTTCCAAGAGATTTGATTGGGTGAAACACAATATAGGGCGTGGTGGCAAGTAGCGTTTTATAAGTTGCAACCTGTCAATATCTCTTGCAAGCTTTTATGTGCTTTGTGGTAGCGTGAAAGTTGTTGGCAAGGGTTCAAGCATGTTCTAGACCCTTATTGTGGCAATAATCACCGATTGCGTTAGTCATTGTTTTCCGTGCAATAGCAATTTGAAGCCCTAAAACTTGACATAAAAAGAAGTGCAATCTTTAATAATTTACAAAGTGTTTGCATTCACATCTAATCTTATTGCTCACAAAATTTGAGATGAATGTAGGGCTTATAGAATTTTGTAAAAATCATCAAATAGTAACTACCTACCAAAAAATGAGATTTTATCATCACATGTTGTTTGATCAAATGTTATAATCTCCCATCTCAAGCGGTGAATTGTTCTCAAAATTTGCAAGCCATTTTCTAAGTAGGTGTTCCACTATTTTCAATGGTCACTTTTTGTGAATCATCTGATTGACCAAGATACTATGCATCAAAGTTGTTGGTCTCCAAAAACCCTAATTTTGGTGAAAACGGCTTGGGCATTCAGGGTTAACCCTTTACCCCTAAACATCAAGGAGGATGAAAAACGTCCTTTGACTCTGAAAAAAGATTTTGTGATTAAAAAAAAATCGTTTTTCATCTGATTTTTTTCTAGAAGTGAGCATAAACACATGGGCCATCATGGAAGACAAAAAATTACCTCTTGAGATGCATTTTTTTGTAACCCAAATTGTGATAAGATTCAAAAACATAGTATTAGTTCTCAAGCTGCCCTTTTTGCAACTTTCATGAGGGCACCATGCACTATTGACTTTTCCAACTTTTTGAAGTAATACTACTGGTGCCCATATGCCAAACATTGTACACTGCTACAAGCAGGGCAAGCCATTGCAATCCATCCGTCCTTAAGGGTTGAACAACTATAGGGCATAATATGTACGTTGATGTATAATTTTCATTTGCTACCAATAAGAAATTTTAATTTGGG
Source organism: Ulota crispa (assembly GCA_963920765.1). Lineage (NCBI taxonomy): Eukaryota > Viridiplantae > Streptophyta > Bryopsida > Orthotrichales > Orthotrichaceae > Ulota > Ulota crispa. The sequence goes on from OY987243.1 coordinate 12,007,114, forward strand.
ATCTCAAGTAGCTCACTAGAACCGCATTGATTTATTCTCAAACTTCTTTGTTGGTTTGAAATGTAGTAGAGGTGTGGATCCATTCTAAATACAAGTAAAATACCAGTATTGTACTAGTTGTAATGGGCCTTTCGGTTGTTTAACCCTTTAGTGCTCGGTTGACCACTTTTGTATTGATTTTGGTACTTTGTGGTTCTTGTCATCTTTGTACTATTTAATTTGCAAAAGCATAGAACGTAACAGAGTTAGAGGTTTAGTTTGTGCTCCTACTAGAACAAATTTCAAAGCAAGGCATAAAGAAACATGGTAGCTATGCGTGTTTTACATATGAAGCTGGGACTCTCATACGAGTGTAACAAATGAAATACTAATTCAGTGCAACTATGACATGGTCCCAAAGCCCATATATTGCATCCAAAGTATCCAGTGCTAACTCTGTAGTAGTTGTGCAAAAGATGCATGGTTTATTTAGAAGTTCTACTTCTGGAGTATTTCAGCTACAACATTGCGTATTCCATGAAATCTTAGGCTCCAAAGGTTTGCAATGCTAAATGTGGGACCTTGTACCTCAAATGACACCGAGTGTAGATGATATTGACCAATCGGATTTTGTGGAAACATGTTCCATGCATGCTGTATTCAATCGTATATGTATGGCCACGTTTGTATTTTTCCAATGCTCAATTTCACAAATCATGCCGTGAAATGCACAGATTGACTCAAATTTTGTATTTTATTTTTAGAAGTGCAGTAACCTAGAATGGAGCAATAGCTTCTACAAGTTTCACCACTATCAAAAGTTTCAATTGCACGATTGACACTAATTAGTTAGAGTGTCTCATGTTTTTGCACAACAAATTTTTTTGGATCATCAAACTTCTCACAATCCTCACGTGGAATCATTCCAATAGATCAATTTTTTTTTATATATTCATGTTGCAAAAGTTTATAGCTTTGATATATCCGGTCTGATCCAATCTGATTTTAGAAACACAGATTTTGTCCTTGAATGTGTTTTGCAGATCGTATAGTGAAAATTTGAGGTGCCCCCCTAAATAGTTGACGGGCACTAAAGGGTTAAGGGTTAAGGGATTAGAGCATCTCCACTGGTTGGCTTTGGCCTGTCATTTACCGTGGCCTTCGAATTGTTTCTGATTTTAGAGTATCCAATGTTGACATAGTGATGGCAAATTTTTGCCCAGCCGCATAAAAGAAGGCTTTGAGCACTCTCAGTTGCTGTGGTAGTTTTCATTTGTAGCGTGCTTGAATTGTGACACTGACACTTTTATTTATTGCCTTAATGGTTGGTGAGGCCCCAATTTATTTGCCATCAATTCTTTAAAGTTTAAACTACTAACTTGCCCATGCTGTCGTGGCAAAAATGCCTAGAGCATCCATAAACTGCAATTATTTTTGGCATAGTTTTTAATTCCAAACCTTGCAATGCTTACTCTTAAACTCAATCTGATGGACACAAAAATTATATAACGAGCCAAATCTCCATGAAGGGGCCAGGCTGAGCCATATGGCATGTCATTCCACCGGTCCGGCCAACCGGTGGAGATGCTCTTATAGAGGTCCGACGCATACCCTCTAACGTGCCCGCTATGCTGCAACGACCAACCGATACCCGGATACCGACTGTACTCAGCGACGTTGTCTCCATCTCCGTTAAACTTACCGCTCTTTATTCTGCCTCAGCACTGCGTTCAAGCTTCTCTGTCAAGCATCTCTGCCATGGCCGCCATCGCTGCTCATTTTCATACACTTTTTGTCTGGAAGCATTTGTCATTGTAATCGGGTGAGCAAGGACGGAGGCAAGGCGACGGAGATGGCACCGAAAGGAAAGGGGAAGTTGTATGCTGTGGCGAAGGGGCGCATCCCTGGCATCTACACGAGCTGGAGCCAGTGCTCCGAGCAGGTGTGGTTTGTATTCTCTCTGGCTGTTATGTTAGGTTCTCTCAATTTGCGAAGAATAGCATCATACCAAAATGATTGTTGTGCTGGATCATCTTTTTTCCGTTAGTCTTTCATTGTATTTAAATTTTCTGTATGTTTGCGAGAGTTGCTTCGGAGACTGTGCGCTTGGGAGAGACTGAGAGTATGCATTGCTTAAGAGTCCTAGCGTTAGATTATAAAAGTCGTTTTCTTGTTTAGAATTGCTTTGTACGGACTTGCGGAAGGTATATACCTAATGAAGTTTTTCCAGTGCCTTTAGGAAATTTTAGTGTTGTTATTGTACTTTCTCCTTTCTTGCCAGTGATTAGAGCGTGCTGGAGTAAGTGCATTGTAGTCAGGTTTATGGTGAAAAGTTTGAGATAGTGAAAGCAATTATAAAATGGATGAGTTCCACTCCGGCCTCTGCCGTTAGCTAATGAAATTTTTGGCTTTCTCTGTTTTGCAACCCCCAGGCTAATACTCTTCCCCAGATCTGCAGGTGAATGGATACGCAGGAGCTCAGCACAAGAGCTTTAGTACTTTACAAGAAGCAGAGGCGTACGTGAATGGTGTTTCGCCGCCGAGTACATTAGGGTCGTTGACGTCACAACCATCGCCAAAACGACCGTTACCGTCCCCTGTATCTGAACGGGGCAAGCGACAGGTCGTCGTCAAAACCGAGGTATATCTCGACGAAGTTCGAATTAGCAGGACGACAGATCAATAGGAAAGAACTTAAAGTGTGTCAACGGTAGAATACTGAAGGCTCCATCTTCCCCTTACGTGCGCATGTGATTGTATTCGTTGTATTGCCAAGTAGTATGAATTTCATGTGCTTATTGCGAAGAATTCTAAGCGAGATTGAGCGAGTACATTCGCAAGGTGAGTGAACACGTCGTGATGTCTTATTGCATCCTTTCTGACTTTGTTAATCGGTTTTTCAGGCTCGAGCCACTGCAGATGTTCCACAAGCCCAATCTGTGAGTTTACCAGTATCTCGTCAATATAAGTTGCTGGGAGAGATGATCAGAATAGGCTAGAGTTACAATGTGTGCAGTCCTTAGCGTTGTTTCCATGTTCTGTTGGGTAAATGTTAGGTAGAACCCTAAGAAAGGGAGTGCAATAGAAAACCTGAAATCCGATGCAAATAATCAGTCGAAGGACAAAGTAGGCTAAGTCTAAATAGCGAAAAAAAGAGATTGCGTTCTCTTTTGCGCTTCGTTATTTAGAACTTTCCACTCTAACGGCGTACCTTTTGCATAATGGGTCAGCGAGTAAATGGACACAGCAAGCTTAAGCCATTAGGTGTAGGCGCAATGAAGTTGAAAGTAAATAAAGAAGAGAGAACCGAGTAGATAAGAAGAGTACTCGAGGATCGGTTGTCACAATACGGCAATGTCGCATGGTCCTTGTCTGTGCTGGCAATCCATCTGTATGACTTGTAGATGGTTAGACATCTAACAGTGGAGGTCTCACATGAGAGTATTATACTGCACCTGAGTCCTGTATCTTATGTTTACGTGATCGTGTATGATCTTACACAGTGAACGCTCTTTCTTGCAGGATGATGTCTTCCAAATAGAATATGATGGTGCTGCAAAACAAAATCCAGGTCCGGCTGGTGCTGGCGCTCTGGTGCGGCACCCGGATGGATCTGTGGTACGTCCTTGTGCTTTGGCTGGTGTGATTTTTCACAATCCTAACTGTTCGCCACTTCTTTCCGAATCTTTACCATCATTTTTTGCAGTTTTTTCCTTTCTGCCATTGTGTGGCCTCCAGTTCAACAACAATTGTTGTTGGATAAGGTTTACTCGTTGCGAGTAGAACACAGATGCTGAGTTGATGTACACCGCAGGTGCATGAGTTCAGAGAAGGATTAGGACATGCAACAAACAATGTTGCGGAGTACAGGGCATTAATACTAGGTTTGAAGGGAGCACTTGAGAGAGGAGTGTATCGCGTGAGAGTACAGGGAGATTCCAAACTTGTTTGTGAACAAGTATGCTCCAATCCGTGTATTCTTGTTTTTCTAGGCTCTGTATCGAGATTTGTGGAACGAAGATAATTCTCATATTAAGTGCTTATTCCTTGGAATGAGAGTGAAGTGCTTCAGTTGCGAAGATCTCTCTTGATTGTTTTAAAAAACGTGCTTCTGATTTTTGTGGTGCAGGTCATGGGTAGATGGAAAATCAGTAATGAAGTCCTTGCTGATTTGTGCGAGGAGGCACGGTCGTTGATTCAAAACTTTGAAGAATTTTCTATTCGGCAAGTTCTCAGAGTAGGTTCTATGTACGCTTGGAACTGGTCCGTCTGACGCTTTGGTGATAGGTTTAACGTATTTTTCTCGGGATATCAATGAATGCTTGATCTGCTAGAGTCATTTGTATCGTTACGAAAATAATACCGATCAATTACCGTGGCGGTACCAGGAATTCAATTCAGATGCCGATCAGCTAGCAAATGAAGCTGTATATCTACCAGGTAAATTCAGCCGACCACTTTTGTATTACGTCAAAGTACGCTGTTGGTCAGAATACAGTACACGTTCCAGTGTTTTCTCCATCAGTATGTACTTAAAGCAGTTTCTATTTGATTTTGGGATGCCCTATCTTGTATACCTGGTCAATTAGTGGCAGTTGATTTAGGGTCGACCATGTTGTTGATTTGCTGAACAGTTAACCTTTTATGGCAGAGACAAAGTTTGTGAGCTCATTTCAGTCAGGACTATCTGAAACAACGGTGAAGACAGAGGAGGCAAGTATGGAAGGCTTTAACTGAGGATTAGGCTATTTAAGCAAAACCTATGAAACGTTTACTTTTCAGCAGAGTTCTGAGTGAAAGTTAGTTTACAAGTCATACCTGGGCTACCGTTTTTATACTTGCAGCTTCTGTAGTTTGAGCTCAACACTTGCGTACCATTTTTTGCCCTGGAAAGGGGATATGAGAACTTGCAAGACCCAGGGTATAATGTTGCTTGTCCTGCTTAACAGTATGCCAGGTTGATAAGAATTCGCTTTCCCTAATGGATTTCCTTTGATGCAAAAACTCCGATTTTCTTATACTCTGTCTTATTTTGATCCATAAGTGACAAACTTTTCAATTTCATTTTTTGGTTGCCTTCTCTTTGTTTTACTTCAAGTCATATTTGAGCTATTGGCTGTTGTTAGTGAAATTACGCAAACGTGTAGACTATATGTTGGTAGTCTTGGTACCCCTTAGGACCAAGAAGTACTCTACATTTCCAAAAATCTGAAAATGTGTTCCTGCAATTTATAATGGTTTTACATCTTAAGGTCCATTCGCACTTGACATTTGTAAGAAGCGCATACAAAAAATAAAAGTGACTATTGTAGCAAAAACAGGACGATCCACAGGGAAGGGGGGACAATTGTGAAGGTCACATATTTCTCGGACAGGCCATAATTGTGAGGACAGGCCATAATTGTGAGGTGTTTACATATACAGTTTTTATTTTCCATAAAACTGCCAGCGAGGCAAATTTAATCATTGCAAGGAGGGATGTTCGCACCTAGTATTTTTTATAAGAAGTGCCCTACATAGTTAGGGCTGAGCTTCCATGTCCATTGCACTTCTCTTCCTTTCTTCATTATTTTGCTTGCTTCAGCAGGGTAGGAGCATCCATAAGTGTCATTTTAAGGGTTTTGAACATGATAAGTATTAATAAACAGCTAGCAAATTATAGGATCCTATTACGAAGAACAACAAAATAAGTTTACACTTTTGAATGTATTATTTGGGATATTGTGAGAATATGTTTTGAATTTTTAAAGAGAAAATTGCCATTGCACCCATAACCAACACTAAGGTTTCATGTTCACATGCTGTACATCCTTGTAATTACATATATTTATTTTCACAAATTTTCCAGGATTTCAGAGGTGATGGTTATGGGGACACTAACGCTTATGGGCGTTCCTACCTTAGTGGGTGTCAAACCTTGGTTTGTCCTACCCTTAAGTCTGGCATGCTTCAGCCCACAAATTAACCATTTTTTCAAGTTATGAGTTTGATAACCTTATCACCCACCTCTAGAGGTTGGTGATAACTTTAACTAGCTATGGCCTTTCTTTATAAAAGTTATCAAGTGATCTTGTCGCTCTCTTCAAGCACGCTAACCTCCTCTCACTACTAAATTCTAAATTCTAATTTACGCAACTTTGTGATATTAAAGAGGTTAGGGTGTGATATTACAAAGGTAATTGAGATTTTAGTAGTGTGATTTGTAGTAACACTAACCTTTTTAGTATCACATCCTACCTCTTTAGTATCACATCATTCTTTGTGATATTATGGATACAATCACAATGACCTTTTTAATATCACATCTTGACCTTTGTAATATCACATATGTTCCTTTATAATACCACACATCAATCTTTGTGACATTATCCCATACATATGTTATCAAGACATATTGAATTTTTTATCAAGTAGTTTGTGAAGCTTTGCAAGGGTGATAATTTTGCAGATTTTGGTTTAGCCACCACTTTGTAACTATAAGAAAATTTCTTGGTAGAGTTATCCCAAAACCTTAAAAAATCAAGGGAATTAATATATGCACAGTGGGGGGTTGATATTTGCACATCTCCTAGGGTAAATTTTAAATTTCTACCATTGAAAAGTTGAATTTGAGAATTTTGAATTCAGATTTGGACTTAGAGACCATGATTTAATATAGAACCATATAAAATGTTGCAATTCAACAACACCCAATGAAAAAGCTTTTTTTTTTACAAACAAAAGTAAAAACAACACTTTAAGTTCCCCCTATCTAAACATTTTCATTGGATGTTGTTTAATTGCAACTTTTTTAATGGTTCTAGACTAAATCATGGTCTCTAAGTCCAAATTTGAATTCAAATTTCTCAAATTCAACTTTATGATGGTAAAAATCTAAAACATACCCTAGGAAGGGTGTGCAAATATCAACCCCCTAGTATGCATAAATCAATTCCCAAAATCAAGTTGCATGACTGTCAATGTGAGAGCCTACATTGCAACTCAACCATTGTTATGTAAAGCAAGTCCAAAGCACATATTAGCAAACAACGCAGGTAATGTCTCCTAATCTTCTGAAATCTTCATTTGGCAGAGAATTGCAAATACAAAAAACGTGTTTGTGCTCCCCAACTTTTTGCAAAATTATTGGGCACTTACCAACTACCAGCTCTCTTAGCACATTGCCAACTAGGATGCCACGAGGATGCCAACTAGGTTCGTGTGATAAAAGCAAGTGATGGTGGAAACAAGCATGCCAAAATATTTTGAAATATTGGTTTTTCCTAATTCATAAGGCCACGTGCTAATCGACCTTTAGATTGTTGTCCATGTGAAGGTATGTTAATAATTAACTTATAAACTTCAACTTCAACCATATCCGTATAGCTTTCATAACATGGCATTGAGGTTGAGGATATTGGGTTTTTTCTATTACTGCTGTTACGTACTTCTTTTACAATCCTTTTGGATATATTCATACCAAAGGGAATATCGTGAGTTTTAGATGCATAAGTCAACATGACGGAGATCAAGCTCTGAAAACCACCTCATTATTTTCTCTCTACTCTCAATCCTTCATCCTAGTGAGATCTTTCTTTAACCCTTAAAGGACGGATGGATCACCATGGCTTGCCTTGCCTGTAGCAATCTATAATGCTTTGCACATGTGCACCAGTAGCATTGCTTCAAAAAGTTGGAAAAATCAGCGGTGCATGGTGCTCTCATGAAAATTGCAAGAAGGGCAACTTGGGAACTAACACCATGTTTCTGAATCTTATCACAATTTGGGTTACAAAAAAAAATGAAACCATCTCACAAGGTAATTTTTTGTCTTCCATGATGGACCATGTGTTTATGGTCACTTCTGAAAAAAATAGATGAAAAACAACATTTTTCTAAATCACAGAATCTTTTTTCAGAACCAGAGGATGTTTTTTGTCCTCTTCAACGTTTAAGGGTTAAGGGAATTCACAGAAAGGGACACAAAATCACAAAACAATCACAATGGGCACACTTGCAATACCTTTGTTGCTCTACTACACACCATGTTAGGAATATTGGAGTGTGGAATCAAATATGATGTGGAATTTATGACAAGAGGGGACAATACATCCTCACATGTGAATTGTGCTAAGGGGTTTTTGGAAATACCATATATTAGGGGATGGACAAATAGCCGTAGGCAATGGATGGTAGTCCATTTAGTAGTTAGTAGTGAGCAAAGAGCAATAAGTGATGCCATGGTGGGCAACAAGTGGCAAGCGACTGGCAAGTAATGAATTAGCAAAGACAACCAACAATTTACAAGTGTGCCCTTGTTTGTAATTATTTTTAAATTTAGTTCCAAGCTTTAATTATTTGTGCCTATAGCTGTAATTGTTTGTTTGTTGTTTATTTACTTATATTAAGCTTTTTCAAAATTAAGGTATTTCTTAAATATATGAATGTCTCCATAGGAACTTCATTCAATAATTTTTTTGACATTTTATCATACAAGTTGAATATTCAACTAGTATGAGACACAATACATTTGAGTTTGTTTTTCTAACATAAAATTTGGTGTTAAGATTTTTGATGAATTAAAGCCTCAAAGAATTTTTTTTGCTTCAATTATAAATGAAAAATTGTGGATAAATTTGTGCACTTTTATCCAAATTATATCCACATTCAAGATGATGTGTCATATGTTAGCTAAAGAAATTTATTATAATCTTTTTTATCTATTTTTTGAGTAGATATGCCAAGTAGACAAATTGTAACTTGTGTTACTTTTTTATATAACAAATACATGCAAATGAATTTTCCTTTCATCAATATCTTAGATGTATTTTAGATGTATAAAGTGCATAAATGATTGATTCTAAAATGTGGTTATTGTATAGAAATTGATTGGAACTTGTATTCCATATCAAGAAAACAAATACATGTGGATAAGTCCAGGGCATTTTTTTCTGACAAAAAATTGTCAGGCGTCGATCACGTGTTGGTTAAAATCCAGAGGGACCACTCCCGGTTGGTCAAGCCCAGCAGTTTTTGCCAGAAAAAAATGCCTTGGATGAGTCTATGCTTTTACAACCAATACAAAATTCAATTTGTAAGAAAGTTTGACTTTTGAAATGAAACATGCATGCAATACATATATTGAAGTGTTAAAATTTAACTCTCATTTGAAAGTGGAAGATCTCTTTTAAAATTTTGAAATTGTGTAGTTTAAATTGTTTTATTCAAATTAAAAGTCTCATGAGGTATAAAATAATCTTTATGATTAATTAAGAATGAATAAAAGTATAATTGATGTGACTTTCTTGACAATACAACTTAAAAGAAGTCTATTGTGTAGTATTCCTTGACTTCAAAAGAAAGGTGTATGAATGGTTGTATTTTTGGATATTCTATTCTTAAAAGTACACAAAAATTATTGTTATTTTTTGTTTTTGAATGTCAGGTTTACCTAAATCTAGAAAATTTAAAGTTTAAAAATAACAATCCATAAGTAAAGAATTGAGATATCTATCAAACAATTGGGAGATTTTTGCAAAACATTGAGAGATTCATGCAATTCTACATTGCAAGATTCTCTTAAGATTTGCAAACAAAATTTGAAATTCTTTAAATAGTCTAGATTTAGTAAAATGTGACAATTGATTTGAATTTTTTAGCTTTTGGTACTTTTAGCCATTTAGACAAAAACATAGTCCATGTGTAAACATATTTGTAATTGCTTTGGCATCACATAATATAGCAAAGTAACCATAGGATTGTGAAGAAAGGTTATTTTCTATTTGGTGCACAAAAGCTTAAAAAGAGCCAACAATGCAATCCCAACAATGAAATGATCAAGTTGATCCAAATTGTCCATTCAAGTTGACCAAAAGAAGCAACAATATTAATATCCAAAATTTTCCAAATAGAGTGCCAAAATCTTGGATTTTTTATGTTTAACCCCTAAAGCACTAAACACCATTTTTTGGCAACATAGCAATTTTGGGTAGCTCACTACTACTAGGGCTTTCATTTTTTACTTTGAAATTTTCACACATGGTGTGTCCAAGGAGTAGCTTTAAGGCCCAACAATTTTCATAACTTTTGACTTCATGGTTCAAATGTTATTGCATGATATGTAGTTTTCTTTGCTTGGCGGGCAGCCACAAAACTTCTTTAAAATTTACATTTTTTGAATTTTATTTTTTGAAATTGGCTCTTTAGATTTATATATTCTTGGGAAGCTTTGAATCATTCCCTTTTTATCAATGAGAGGAAAGTTATGAGGAGATTTTGTTTGTAGGTAGTTATGGATTCTCTACTCTAAAACAAACTTTGAAGTCCATTAATTTACTCAATTTTCAACATTTTAGAAAAAAACAAAACCAAAAGATGTAGATTGTTTATCACAACATTACAACCATTTGATTGGAAATTTTCATTTATGTGATTAAGTTCTTGACAATATCACTAGAAGAAAAACAAGGATAAACGACTGCCACAAATTGCAATGACTAGGTCACTAGAATTGCCTTGCAATTGCACAAACAATTGCACAAAAATTGCACAACTAGATTGTAGTTGTGCAAATGTTGTGCAATTGTTTGTGCAGTTGCAAGGCAGTTCTGTTGACTTAGTTGTTGCAATTTGTGGTAGTCGTTTATCCTTGTTTTTCTTCTAGTGTTTAGTGGTTTGAATCATTCTCTACTTTTTACTTACTATTGTTGTTCCATGTGTTTTACAATTCCAAATGATTTGAAAATTTTCAAGTGTGTATGAACTTGTTTTGAAGAACAAATCCAAAAAATGACAACTGTTTTGGAGTTTTTTTCATACAAATATGACCTTGTGAAGTGGAGCTGCCCATAATAGTGCAGAGACAAAAATGGCTTTTTGTCAACTCAAACTCAAATATGTAACAATCTACATGGTGAAAACTCTTGAATTTGTTTTGCACATCTTTTGATACTAATGTAGTACAAGATCGTACGGTTATATTTTTCAAATTCTTTTTTTTTCTAAAATTTGGTCCTTATGCTAGAAATGGCAGTTTTGAAGTGGTTTTGATGAAAAATTGAGCTTAGTGCTTTAGGGGTTAAAAGACTATAAATCTAGCACAAGTCAAATAAATACTAAAGATTTTGAAGCCATATTATATGAGATATTGTCTCCTACTCCCTCTGTCCCAATATAAAACTCCAAATTAGGCATAGTTCTTGTCCCACTAAAAAGCTCCCTTTTGCTAATTTCAATTGCTAAGTAAGCATTTGTCATGTCCAATGATCTCATGGGGTCAAGTTAAGCAATTAAAGAGCATTCCTCACCTAACAAGCTTGGCCTTGCCCATATGAAGTACCATCATTACTACTAATCTTTAAATCATCAATAATGAGGAGCTAGCAACATGTACAAATATGGTACTTTGCACATGGAATTTGGGTGCCCAAACCGCAACATCAAAGCTGGAGATTTTGCATACATTTGGTAGATGGTATATTGATTCTAGAATGCATGTGTCACTAGTACAAAGACTAAAATAATGAGGAGCTGGCAGCCTTCACAAACTATGCACAAGTATGGTACTTTTTGCATGGAATTTGGGTGTCTAAATGGCAACATAAAAACTTGAGATTTTGCAAATATTTGATAGGTGGTATATTGATTCTAGAATGCATTTGTCACTAACATAATAACTAAAAATACAATTATTCCCTCATAGAGAAGTTTTTTGAAGCTTTACAATGGGATAGAGGGATTACATGATAAGGATTTAGGCCACAAAAATGTTTGAGGACTAAGGATAATACTTCCAAGCTTCACAAACTGTGCATCCAAATTTATGTTTGAATTTCACAATTGTTCATGTCATATAGCAATTTTGTTTGTAAATCACACATTCCCAAGAATAATATAATTACCATCTTCACCTAGAACTCTTAGAGCAGGTTGAGCTTCTTTGTTGAAGCAATCAATCCTTCACATAATGTAAGAAAGTAAAAATGTTTCTTTTATTTCCTATGAATACACATAGTATTTTGAAAGAACTTTTGGAGTTAGTTTCCTTGACTAGAATAGTACAAAATAGAAACTATGATCTATGTATGCATTAGAGTTTAAAGGAACTTTTCCATCCTTTTCAAGTAGAACTTTTCATCCTTTTGCATGAGTGTACATTTGTGAAGCATAGAGTGCTACCATTTTTTTGAGCTAAATACCATTAGACTTCAACAATATATTAGTCCAATTACTAGACTCTACAAAAATCTAGGTATGAATTGTAGTTACTTGGTCAAACATGTCATATTTAAGTAATAGACTATTCAAAATTCAATAGTAACAATCACAAAATTGCTTGATTTGCAAATCATTAAAAGAGACTTGCACAAATATGAAGAGATACTTGCCAAAAACTAGTAGATGTACCCATATCAAAAAACATATGTAAAACATTGGAAGATACTTGTAAAATATCAAGAAACATACACAAAACATGATGCAACCTCCACATGTTTGGAGATATAGCAATTCCATAAGTAGTTAAACACATCATACAAAGCTCAAATAAGAATTCCTACAATAATGTTGTATCATGTAATGCCCATATATCATGGTAAAACAATTTGCTTGACTATTCTAATCTTGATTATCCCTTGCATATTTGAGATTGTTTGATTCAGTTTCCACAAATGGAATATTGACATAGATAATGAGGTAGAAGGAACCAAATTTGCCATTTTAGCCATGAAAGGAGTTCCTATACCAATATGCCACATTTAAACAAATCTATACTATTTGTTTAATTTGGAATTGAGCATAATACAACAAGATCTCCTAATGCTCAAACAACAATGAGCAATTTGTCAATGCTTAAGCAAAACATATCAAAATCTTCAAATGCTTTGCATGATATATAAACACAAAGATTTTGGATAAAAATTTATAGACTTTGAATGATTCACATACAATTAAATGTGGCATTGATCATATTTTGAAATGATCATGCTCGTGATCATGTTGGCAAGTAAAAGAACACTCCAATCCACTAGAGAAAGGATTATTCAAATGCCCTATACAAAAGCAAAGAAAACTCAATTTTTTTTTGGATAAATACCCTTTGTTTGATATTTGAAAGTGGCAATTTTGAGGGAAATGCCACTCACAATGGGTGTCCTTGCACTACAAGAAAAATGTGATTGCTTCACAACAATTACAAATGTTCACAATGACTATTAGATGACTCAATCACAAAAATTGTGAACATTTATGATCATTGTGAAATAATCATTTAGAACACATTTATCTTGCAATGTTGCCTTACACAATACTAGTAATGTAAAATTTCTAGTAATGTACAATTTTACCTTTAAGTTTTATTGTTTGTAATGTACCAACACAAAACCTAATTTGTTTATAACTCTAGCTATTTTGTTTATATTCATAATACTCATCTTCAAAATCAGTTCGATCATCATCATCCCGTTTTGTCTCATTGCTCTTTTTCTTCTGTTTATTCTCTTGACACGCACTTTTTGCCACTGCTTGTCTATCCATAAAAACAGTGATGGCTTCATGTGCAAGCCTGGCTGCATGCAAGTTCTTCCTTCTTATGAAAACAAACTTCACACTTCTGAATAACTTCAGTAGCTCTTGAGTGTGGAAGCAGAGGAATGCCATTTTGAAAGTTCGTGTCTTCCACAGTCCCTTAACCTTTAATATAATCATACTAACATGTCATTCAAGTTGGAATTCATAACACTCAAAAGCAACAAGATGGTATATGGTGTAGTGCAAGACACCATAAACCAACAAAATTTTGGTCAATAATGTCAAAATGGTGGCTGACTTTGAATGTCAATAAAATTTTTTTTGACAAACAAAAATTTCAATATGTTTTTGTAACTTCTATCTTAAGATCTTCATGTTTATAGTTATTAAGTGTTTCAATTTATCGAGGAGTGCTATGAATAACTCATATGGTTGTTAGGTATTTGTTGCTTTATGCGGTCTTGTACTGTAGCACCCCTAATAAATTGAAACTCTTTGTACAACTATAAGCAAGAAGGTCTTAGGATAGAAGTTACAAAATCAAATGAAAGTTATCATTTGTAAAAAAAAGTTGTTAGCAATCAATGTCAAACATTATTTTGACATTTTTGGCCAAAACTTTGTTGGTTTATGGTGTCTTGCATTGTAGGTATGAGTAGGGACTTGACTTATCCTTAACAAAGACAAACATTATATTTAAAACACCAATAGAAACATGGGTTGTAGAGATCCAAGTTTCAATGCTGGAGCTTGGTTCTCAAAGACTACTTTTCTACATTGAGTGAATGATTTCATGGTTGTTGCATTGAACCAACCCTAAACCACTTGCCTATCTAGCACTAATGCAAACCAGGTGCAAAAGCAAGTATTTTTTTTTTCCTTTAAGTCAAAACACAAATGCACCCCTGCATTTGCCCCTTGACTTCTCCACCCTAATTTCAGCATGGATAGTCACATTGCTAAGTCCAAACCTCCTTGTTCTTTAATCTAAACTTGCCAAAATAACAACCATGGACGATTTCAAAATATGGACAATTTCAAAAACACAAGGTTGTTAAAAATGACCTGATTATGAACGACACGAGAATCACCGTAACAACAGAGATGGTCGACATTCCAGTTGAGAGCAAGGTGAAGGCCACCAAGTAATCCAACATACTCAGCAACAGGCATGGTTTGGGGACCAATAAATTTAGCAAACTCATCCAAAGTATGGTGCTTCAAGTCTTGCAGAACTGCGCCGGATCCTGAATATTTTTGAGACTTCACAGAAGCGCAGTCGTAGTAAAGTTGCCAAGGAGCTTCAACAGAGCCTCTGACTTCACCCACTGGATGAGTTTTACTGATTGACCCTGATTCATGAGCTATCGATGCAACAATTGTTGATTGTCCTCCTTCCCTTTTATGTTTTTTCACATGTTTTTGAACGAGCTTTTTATGTTTCTTGTGATTTAGTCTTTTATCACGTGGTTTTGGAGTGGATTTTAATCCGTGAAACACATTTTTGTTGTTGAGAATTATCTTTTGCATTGTATGTTCCCAGTCTCTGGAATGGCAGCGACATGTTTCAGAATGGTCTTCTCTATCACCACTTTCATATATTTGCTTGTTTTCCGAGTTGTCATCATCGCTCTTTGTTTTCTTCTTTGTTAGACTTTGTTTGATTTTTCTTCTTATGTTTCTTCTTTGGATTTTGTTGAGGGTTTTATGGTTCTTCTTCACTTTCATTATAAAAATTCAAGACACTCCTCTTTGTCATATGAAATTGTTTGGCCAATAATGAACAAAGAGCTACTTTACTGGAGGCTATTTGCCTCTAGCATTTTGGCTTGCTATTTTTAATAAGACACTTGCTCAAACTTTCCCATGGTAGCTTCTCTTGATGCAAAGCCTCTTTCCTTGCAATTCAAAGTCAATAAATGAAACTTCTATGCTCTTATTTTTGGGGTGGGTCAATTTGATTAGTGTCTTCTTTCTTCTTCCTTTTTTAATACAAGATTGCAATAACCTAATATTGCTCCATTCCGACATCCTCCAAGTTTAGATTTTAAACATGTTATTAACCCCTAAATGCCCAAGGGTGTTTTTCTTGTTTTTAGAAGGTAGTTTTGAAGTTTTTGAATTGTCCTCATAAGATCATCATTAAACATTAAGAAGAAATTGTAACCGTTGAATCTTGAACTTTAAGGTTTCTAAATGGCACTACCCAAAAAGAATCCCAAATGGCCACGCGGATTTTAAGATATTTGTGACTAAATGATGATGAGTATGGAATTTTTTGCTTTTTTTTTAGCTGCCTGAAACTTCTAATGCAAATTGGTAACTCTTAAACACAAAATTGGGAGACAACCACTTAGGATGCTTTAGTGTTTATTGTTGTTATTTCAAAACCAATGGCCCCTCTTCCAAATCCATGACCACAATTTCACAAATGAGTCTGCAATGCACTTATCAAAACACAATCGTCTCATACAAAGAAATTTTCAACTTCAATTATTGACCAAAAATCATTATGAATGAAAGAAAATTCAATGGTGAAAAGATCCTAATTTCTATAACAAAGAAATTCCAAGTGAAATTAGTCCAAAAGCACTTTTAGATTTTGTTAGATGTCAAAATTTCAGTAAAAAGGCCCTTATTGCTCGAGGGAGTGCCCAAGAGAAATCTTCACCTTTTGCTCAACTTGATGCGCGTTTTTTCAATGTGGCAACTTTTCATAGGCTCTTTACACTATTCACAATACTATTCATGACACTATTCACGACACTATTCACAACTGAAAATGTATGCTTGTAGTTAACCTTCCACCAAAAACAAATGGAATAAGATATGAAGGAAATTGAATTTGAACAATGAAACTAACTTCAGAGCGCAACTTTTTTACAAAAAAGACATGAAAACAATAAAATCTGTAACTTCAGCAAGATTTCAGAATTTCCTGAAATTTTTTGGACACCAGAATCTGGTGCCATGGGCATTTAGGGGTTAAGATGCTCTACAATATCATTGGGTGTATGCAATGGACATGACAATTTGAACAAGCATGAATTGCTATTAGCGCTTAAACACAAGCATTGAAATGCAAGAATCAAATACATATTTAACAAAGTATGGATATTGAATTTGTGTAGAACACAACATTTCATGTACAATTTTTAATTAGATCAATTTATTGCAAATTCTCTATTGATTTTTTACAATCTTCACTGTCCGTCGCTTTCATGATTGGTGCAAACCTTCATAATTTGCCTTACTTTCTTATTCATTCATTGTATGTTGTCTTCATTTTAGGGTTTTAGGTGATGGAAGGTCACAAGTGGAAGAAACGATATCAAAAGTTGCACGTGTGATAAGTTTTATAACCCATTCAAAATAGTATGGGTGCACTTGTTTTAGGAATGCCTCTGAATGTTCAAGGTCCAAAGCATCAATTAATTAATAGCGCAAAATGTACCTTTGAAGTAATTTAGAAGGTGGATTTCAAATTTTTGAGAACTTTTAGAAACACTAAATCCATAAAATTTGGTTTATGATTTTAAATATATAAGTAACTATGTGCATAGAGTCACGGACGTGTATAAGATGCATTAGTTTTTGTTTGATAGAACACACTTACACATTTCTATGCATAAATGCACAAAAAATCATACTCCCAAAATAATATTGCTAAAACCACTACAGCATTTAGGTTGCCCCACACTAATTTGTCAACATTTTATAATATATAAACACTTATTGATAGTAATCCCCTTCATTCATTAGTGTAATAAACAAATCTTAAAAACCATGGCAATGCAAAAAACAAAATAGTAGCGTTAAGCATAAATCATATGAAATTCTAGTATTTAAAGAGTTGCATGCTCCTCCATGTGGTCAAAAAATGAGTTATTAGGTAACTTTTAGAATAAGAGAAACTAATTACACTATCTAATGTAGTTAAAAAGCCTAGAATAGCATCCTTGTGAAAGTTGGTTCACAATTTCACATGACTCTGATATGGACAAACTATAGGAATTACTTGTTCTTGATTAGTAATGTGTAAACTTCAAAGAAATCTATGTTCAATATGGTCTTATTGGATAATTTTTCTATGATGGATTTGTAGTGCTAAGATTCAGATTTAAATATGTGTTTGTAGTAGTGCATAAATTGAAATACTATTTTCTTTTGGTTAGTTGCTTACCTTGTTAGACATGATTAGATGTCAAACACAACATCAAAAACACCAAGCCAACCTTGTCCATCGTTTAAAGTCAATTGAACTTCTTGTTCTTACCAATGAGTATTCCCTAGAGTGCTTGGTAAAGTCAATGACATCTTTGACCTTTACAAAGACTATTTTTAGTGAAGGACTTCAAGGATTTTAATACAATAAGATTATTAATATATTACATGTTACTTCTCCACATACATATGCATTTCAAAAGATGAAAGATTGCAAATTTGTAACTTGATAATTTTAGGTTTAGGGCTTGGATCTCATATATAAGGTTTTGAGCTTGACCCAACATTTCACCAATCCAACACATGATGTCAAATGCAACAACAAGATGAGAAATGGTGTACAAGATGACAACCCTATTTCTATTTTTATACTTTCTATGTATTGAATAAATGTCTTGTCATTCTTAAAAAAAAGAAAGAAGAACCTAATTTTAATTCTTTAATTGGAAGCTCAATAATAACTATAAGGATAACAAAATAATAGATAGCAAATGAGTTGTGATTCTCATGAATTAAGGTAGGGACATCCAATGGCGCTCATATGTGTGTGAGGTTTAGATTTCTGACCACATATCCAGGCCCTTTGTAGATGGCTTATTCTCTGAGACTATAGAAGATAAGCCATCTACGGAGGGCTTAGATTTGTGGTCAGAAATCTAAACCTGACACACATGTGAGTGCCATTAGGGACACTCACGCCATTGGGTGTCCCTACTTTAATCCTTTAGGGCAAAGGGTGTAGGCCCTATAGCCTTTAAACCTTAAACCTTCTGGTCATAGGCTTGGCCTTTAGGGGTTCATGCAAGTGACAAAAAATCACGTTTTTTTACAAAGCAATGGACATGAACATATACCCATATTGTGTCATTTTATTTAACCTCTAAAGTTCCATTGTGTTTACATGCTCAAATGGCTCAAAATTGATCTCTCTTAATAAAATGATTAGTAGATCATATTTCTGAATTTTTTTTTTAATATTTTAATTGTAAGATCAATTTTTTCACTTACTTATGTACACCCCTTCATAAGTTCAGACTTAGTAAGGGTATACTTCATTAGATCATAACACTCAAAGTAGGGTCAAATGCTTTTTTGAAGCTTCTCTACGGTGTTGAATTTTTTTGGTCATCCAAAATAATATCTTCACTTTATGAATTTCTTGTGCAATTTGAAATTCTTGTGGAGCATGAAGTTGACTATATGCATCACAAATTTCATGATTACCCAATGCTTAAAACATAGTAAGAGAAATTGGAAGCAAATATTGTTTTGTTGAATATAACATTTAGTAGCACTCAGCAGGCCTGCCCTCCCTTCAATTGAAGAGTGTGGAATATTCCACACCCATCAATAGCTAAGAGGACACTTGGCTGAATTTGTCAGAGAGTTTATGAAAGAGAGGCTTAGTTAAGTGCACATACACGCCAATGTGGGAGCTAGCTGTATCAAAAAAATTATAAAAAAAATAAAAAAAAATAAAAAAACTTTTATTTTTTGTTTTTTTGTCTTTGTGTGTGTGTCATAATGAAGTTCATGGATGATACCTGAAGAGAGGGAAAGGCAGCCTCTCTTCAGGCTACCAAATGTTATGAAACTGTCATTATACTAAGAAAATTTCATGGAAGAGATTCTTATATAGTAATAAATCTCAATTACAAAATCCACATAGTGTAAACATAGAACATCATGTAGAGTATTTGCAAAAGCATTTTCTTTCCAAAAATAAAAATAAAGTAGAAGTTTTTATGTAGTCAAGAAAAGTTGATTGCAAATTTTGCCCATTGACCAAGCCATTGGAAAGTGCTTTAGAACAATTTGTGGGCAATGCCTTTCTTTAAATTCTTTGTTTCTAATGTTTTTAAGGATCTTGAGTGTTAAATAAAAAATGGTACCATATCTCATTCAAAAATTATTCAATTCCAATTTTTTGGGAGGAATGCAAGCTTTTCAATATCAGTACATACACCCTTATTTTCACAATCTTATCTCAAGTATTTACATGAAAAGTGCTTGCCCAAATATCCAAAAAGCCCAAAGTGGGCTTCTTGATCCTTTAGGGGTCAAATACATCTCTTAATATTTTGCAAATCAAAATAACTTTTGAGTTATTATTTATGGATTTTGGATTTTCCATATTTAACCCGTAAACCCTTGAGTGTCCCCTCGGGGGACAAATGGAATTTCTGGCAGGTACCTACAGCCTCAATTTTTGTCCTAATTTTTTGAATTTTTTTTGAAGATAAAAAAACACATTAGCTTTTGGGGTATATAATTTTTATTCCAATCTATGCCCGGGAGAAAAAGTTATGCCTAGATAAGCAAAAATTTATGAAGATTGGGCAACAAAAAAAGATTTACAAAAACTCTTTTTTTTTCATTTTTTCTTCTCATAAATTATAGTTTTTTCTACATCTAGAGCTTTGATTCATTCCATTTGGACTAGTTATGAGAAAGTTATGGACAATCTTGTTTTTTGGGCACCTCAAGCATCTTCTTGAAAAAATAAGTTATAAACTTCATTTTTGAATGCAATTTTAACATTTTTTCAAAAAAAATTGTTGGAAAGGGTGAAGTTTGCTTGCTAGAACAATCTCACCATCAAGATTATTGAGTTTCAATTCCATTGCAAGGTTATTAACAATTTAAGTTTTTGTTCAATCTCATACCTTCTTCTACCTAATGTTTTTTTAAAGAATGAAAATTAAGTATTTATTGTTTTGATTTTTTTCCAAAGATTCTCAACTCAATTTCTCACCATTGAAAAATAAACCCCAAAACTTTGTGGTGCAAAAATTTTAATTTAAAAAAGTTCAAAGCATTAGAAAAAGTATGAACCCTCCACAAGGCCCTTAAGAATGGTCTCTCTAATATTTATTGGGCCTAGAGTGGGTACATTAAAAGTGTGTGTGAAGTGTCTCTACCTTGTATGACATACATCACTAAAACTATGAATAGAAAATGGCAATTTAGTACCATGTCACAATTTCTTAATTATTCTCCTACTATTGTACACAATCATAACTAATGTTACCCTCACAAGTATTAGGTTAAAGGTTTTAATATAGAGAAAAAGGACCATGATAATATGTACATGTAATTGTGACGCTCAATGAAAATTGGACATGATAAAGTGAGCCATGATTGTACTCAAAGGCATAGTAGGGTGTAAGGAATTTATTTTGTCCCAAAGTACAAATTATAACAATTAAGGAGACCCCTTTCAAGGGGTTCTTAGGGGCCTTGTAGAGGGCTCATATTTTCTCTAATGTCAAATAATCTAATCATGCAAGATACAAAAAACTTATTTTTGACACTTTAAACGCAAATATCTTGCAATTTGTGCGGCCAAAGTTTTTGAATTTTTGTTTTCACATTCTTCTACTAGTATAGTACAAGATCCTATGGTTAGATATGCAAAAAGACCAATTTTTGAACTTTTTACTTTTTACAATAGAAATGACAATTTTGAGTGTCTTTGACAAAATAAAGACCCCAAGGATTTAGGGGTTAATATAATCTGGCATATTACTAAATCTCAACAAATATCACATAACTCATTTTAGCAAAAACCGTATTGACCTTTTTTTAAAGACTAAGACTTTACTTTGGATGTATGTCCGTTACCATGGCCTTTGGATAGTTTGGGGCGATTTCAGGCTGAAAGTTATTATTTTGTTTCAAGATGTGGGGTTTCAAATAAACCGTTTCTTAACCCTTTAGGGCCAAGGAAGTCAATTTTGGTCGATTTTAGCACTGTTTTTGAAATAGTTTATAGTTATTGAGGCATGCTACTGTTATAAGTGACATCTAAATGATGTTGAAGGGCACAGGAATTATGGATTGTACAAGCCCATGTATATCGTTATTAAAGGAGTAATGAATCCAGAAGATTGAATCAAAGTGAAGCCACTGGCTCATGTAACAATTAAAATGGAGTGGAAAAATGGATGAAATTGCTAGATCCTAACACAAGTTGACACCAGCTTTGCCAAAATTTAGATGAATGGTACTGATACTAATACATTTGACAGATGAATGTGCACATTTTTTTTTGTTCCTATCCATATTTGTCCAATTTTTCCATACCTACTTGCAATATCAGTCCAAGTTGCGCAACCTATTCAAAAAACCAAGTTTAAGGTGGAGGATTCTATAACCAACAAAAACTCATCTATGTACATAGGTGATAAGCACAACATAATGGCACGCTTAACTAAATAGGGATAATTTATGTGTTTATGGAAACCATGAAATAGAGATGCACTATGCGAAACACTGTGATATTTTTAGGTGTATAAAAACTAAGGCAAAATGTCATGAAGTTTTTGAATTTTAGGCAAAATATTAGGAAGATTGCCGATGTTGAAACACTTTCAGTTTTCAAAGATCTTCCCTAAGCTTCTTCTTGTTGATATTACTTATGGACTTTGTAAAGTACACGTTTAGTCATACATGCAAAAATTGGAAGAAACATATGCAAAATATTAAAAAGAAGGGGAAATTACAAATAGGGGCATGAATATGAAAAATATTACAGATAGGGGCAAAATTTCAAAATAATTTGTGAATTTCTGTAACTTCTTTTGGTTTAGACGTTGGTTGATCTAGGTATATCACATTAAATTGTAGTTAACTTTCAAAAGATTTAAAGATCTCTCCAAAATCAAACCTAAATAGAGAAGTTTTAGTAAAGGGGATGACAAATTTTGGAAAGATCTCCAAGTTTTTTGGGAGTTCCCTAACATTTGATGTGATATATTTAACTCAACCCATTTCCAAGCTAAAAAATATTCAAAAATTTACAAATTATTTTGAAATTGTGCTCCTATCTGTAATATTTTTTGTTTTCATGCCCCTATTTGTAATTTCCCCTAAAAAGAACCTAATGCTCAAACATAGAAATACCACGGTACAATAATAGTTCACAAATAGTTAAATGTGTCATTAAAAGGTTTGTTGTGTTCAAATAACATGTCAGTAGAACAAAGTAAGCCAAACTGTAAAATGAGAATTGGTTGGTAGAGTCGTAGAGATGTAGAAGCAACGTTTGGAGGCAATCAACAGTTTGTGTATATAAGCTGTAAATATGGTATTAGTTAATTTGGGGAAAAAAAGCAATTTTAAGTCTTATGGATTTTATGTTTTAAAGAGCGTTTTGGTGATTTAGAGTGAATTTTAAGATAATTTCTTCAAGATCTTATATCAATGACAAAATATCTTGAAGTGATTATCAAAAAACTCATTATAATCCTAGAAAGATTGCGGCCTTTACTATGCCAAAAGACACTCAAAATTGTCATTTTATGGCAAAGAGTAAAAAATTTTAAAAATTGGTCTTTTTGCATATCCAACCATAGGATTTTGTATTGGACAAGTATAAAAATGTGGTAAAAGCATTTCAAAAACATTGACTACATAGATTGCAAGATATTTGTGTTTAAAGTGTAAAAACAAACTTTTTTGCCAATTTTTTGCACCTTGCACTCAACCTTGCATGACTATATTATTTGACCCTAAAATTTTTTAACTTAAAATTCTTGCATCACAAAGTTTTATTTTTTTGTGGTGGGAAATTGAGTTGAGAATCTCCAAAAAATAATTAATACAAAAAATACTTAATTTTCATTCTAAAAAAATCATTAGGTAGAAGAAGGTATGAGATTGAATAAAAATTTAAATTGTTAATAACTTTGCAATGGAATTGAAACCCAATAATCCCAATGGTAAGATTGTTCTAGCAAGCAAACCTTAGCATTTTTAACAATCTCTTTTGAGAAAATTTTAAATTTGCATTCAAAATTGAACATTATACATTATTTTTTCCTTGGGGTGGTCACTCAATATAATCTTTGGATATCATGTGTAATCAAGTAAAGTTTCTACCCTTTTTTTTACTTTTTAATAAATTTTGATTTAGCTCCAAATTTTTTGGATATTCTCACAAAACCATTTTATCTTTTATGTGAAAATAAAATGGATTCAAATGAATTAAAAAAGATATCCAAACGCTCAATTGAAGATTGCACTAAAATGATTGAATTTTCACTTCAAATTTTTATCAAGATTGCATTTGAATGGCAATTGCATTCAACTTTGGTATACAAAAACTGTAACTAAGCCCTTCATTTATTGGCAATTTAAAAATATTTTTATAATATTTTTTACCATATTATATAGGGGTAAAAAAAAATTCAGCTATATAGTGTATTTATTTTCTTTCAAAATTTGTAAGTAATTATTTAGATCAAAAAAAAATTCAATGGTTCACAATGTAAATTTTCAATACAGAAAAGCATACAATAAATTTTTCAAACTATTTCATTGAATTCTTTACAACCTGAGATATGGGTCAAGAATTTTGATTGCACGTGTATCCAAAACAATGGGGAGTGCACCCCCAAGATTTTTTCAAGAAGATGCTTAAATTGCCCAAAAAACAAGATTGTCCATACCTTTCTTACATCTAGCCCAAATGGAATGAATCAAAGCTTAAGATGTACAAAAAAATGTAATGTATGAGAAAAAAAAATCAAATTTTTATAAAAAAAAAATCTGCCTAGTCACCCTAGATTTGGGCTTATATGGGCATAACTTTTGCTCCCTAGCATAAGGTAGTCTGCTCATGAATGGACCATCTAAGCAAAAGTGCGCTTCTGTGGAAAAATTAGAGCAACTGGGTAAAATGGGAATATTTTTGGTAAAAAGCCAAAGAAGAGACAATTGCGTGGCCATTTATTTTGAAATTTTTGAGTTAGTATGAATTAACCACAATTTATCAAAGCAAAAGTGCATACGGTAGCTATTCTTGATCTTAGGTGTAAGCATTCATGATGCAAAGGTGTCTTGTAAATGGAGCACATGAGTCCTAAAAGCGACCACTACAAAGCCAAGAATGCTCCAATAAGGCTCTTAGAGCATGCAAGCACCCATTCCATATTCTACTACCCAAATCATGATTGAGAACAGGTTTTCATTTATTTAGTATGACGTATATCTGTATTTTATTGAAAGACAAATCTGAACATAGTTATGACCAATAAGCACACACAACAATGGCTCATGTCACTCTCTTAAGTTCCTGAAATGGTGCATGCATAAGTACAATTTCTAAACATATAAAAAATGTGATCCATTTAAAAACCTTTGTGCACTGTTTTTGTGACCCTACGTGGTCCGTTCCAAATGGATGGGCCAAATTTGAGAAGACTAGCTTAGATTGGAACAAAAGTTATATTCACTAAAAGCTACTGTGTTTTTCAATTTACAATAAAAATTCAAAAAATTAGGACAAAAATTGAGGCTGTAGGTGCCCAAAATCCCATTTGTCCCTCAAAGGGGCAATGGTCCTTGGGTTTAGCTATTTTGTGAGCATAAAATGGTGAGCCTGTGAGCGGTGAGCTGCAATTTGGTGAGCGAGAATCAATTTTGAACTCAAAATTAATGAAAAAACTAAAAAAACATCAAGTTTTTCAAAAGATAAGAGTTTAAAATACATAATTAAAGGGCCCTATGTACACGGTTATAGCCTTATAGGTGGAATTGGGTATTTAGATAAAAAATCTAGGCTCATAGCTCACGACTCATGGATCCCCGCTCACAATATAGTATTTCCCAATGGTCCTTTAGGTATTAGCCCTTGAATGGCCCGAAAGCCCTTTGCGGCCGTATGTACGGTCATATGTACAGATGTATTTGAGCTGCTCTATGGGCTTTCCAATTTTTTTTATACACCCACCATCATACAACCCTTCAATATGTATGATTGTAATACTTAATTTCTAGCTAATTCAAACTTTTGAATATTGGTTGGAACCATATTTGGTACAGTATCTCTAGAGCCCAAGGGCCCTTTAGGGGTTAACTCAGTAAAAATCTCTCACAAATGTAATATTCAATGTCCCCAAAATCCCCAAATGTGTTTTATGAAAGTCATTTTCCCAAATTAACAAATATTGTGTTTGTAGTGAAATTGCCAAATCACCAGTTGAACTCTAAAATGCTCACTACAAGGAAACCATGCATGGTCAAATCTACAGAAAAGGTGACAAAGATTGTGACCTAATCTACAGTATACTGTAGATTAAGTCACAATCTTTGTCAAAGATTGTGACCTAATCTACAGTATACTGTAGATTAAGTCACAATCTTTGTCAACTTTTATGTAGATTTAACCATGGTTTTCTTATAGTGGCTGATATTCAAAAATATCTCATTGTCATCAAAATACAAATATAGGCTTGTGCAAAATAGTTTGAAAACGGTAAGTGAAGGATATTAACTATTGGGAACATCTCTAGCGTTACACTTCAAACTTCACACCAAGAGATTACATATTTTTTCAAAGAGTCCATGACACCTTTGCACTTCAAGCATGTCCTTGCACTTCAAACTTGCCTCATAAACACTCAAGTGCCCATTCATCAAGGGGAGTATAAAATGAAGTTCACTAAACTTAGGATGAATAGTGATTTGAAGGATCATGACTTGACACACTAGAATGGAGTGTCATGAGAGAATTTTAGAAGCTTGAAGCATGATTGTTACATTGGACACTAGAAGAAAAACAAGAATAAACGACTGCCACAAATTGCAACGACTAGGTCACCAAAACTGCCTTGCAATTGCACAACAACTCCACAACATTTGCACAACTACAATCTAGTCGTGCAGTTGTTGTGCAGTTGTTTGTGGAGTTGCAAGGCAGTTCTGGTGACTTAGTCATTGTGATTTGTGGAGTCGTTTATCCTTGTTTTTCTTCTAGTGGGACCGCCCATTTGTGTGCTTGCTCATATGCTCAAAGTGATTGATTGAACTGAGGATTGAGCTCATGGTCCAATCAATGTAGTCAACTCATAATTGATTTAAAAAATGATAAAAAATGACAAAATAAACTTACTTTGTATATCACTCAAAAAAAAGAGTGTCCTAAACAACTGGTTCACAATGACTACATTTTGTCCTAAACAACTATACAATGACTCAAGTACAGTCGTTTAGGACATTAGCAATTGTTTAGGACCAATAATTTGTTGCACGCTAGTTTTCTTCTAGTGTAAGTTGGTGACACTCATTGTTGCCAACATGAAGTCAAAACATGGATTTAAATCCATATCAAGTACTAAAAATGAAAAATAATAATTTGGTTCTTCCTATTCTAGGTTAAAAACCCTATAAATATCCTAAAAAAAAAAAGTGGGCAAACATGTTTATTTGTGCTGTCTATTTTGTGCATCGATCTGCATGTGCTGTCCAATAGCCAAGTTTTGCCCAAAATAACAACCATGGCTTGGAGCACTTATCATCCATGCTAGAAGTGTGTCAAAGCCTAGGAAGGCAATGGTGGAGATGCTTTGAAATTTTGAATCTATACAATTTCTCCAAACACTGTAGGGATGCAAATTATAACATCATGAAGGGGGCTAAACTACTATTTGGGGAATTAGTTTGATTTCACCAACTAAAATTTGACATTTCTCATATCCAGTTAATTACTGGATAGCACCGGATATAATCTACATTTATATTATAATATACTAAATTTAGTTTGTGGGTGAAAATTGACCGGTTTTTAGCACGCAGTTTGGTTTTTTTATTTTATTTTTACCATTTGACGTTCTGGCAATACACTAAATGCCGGCTCTCCCCGGACAGTGGGCTGGGCTGGGCATCAGCAGGACAACAGAAATGGAATGAATTGGCAGGCAAATATGCTAATCCATAAGCGGAGGAATTTGTCACCCAGGGCGGAGGCCGTAACGTCGGAGTCAACCCCGCAGCACGGGCAGTTCGGAGAAATTTCGAATTTGGGCAGCAGCAGCGGTGGCAGTGGCAGGCAAAGCATGTCGGCATGGCCGATCACAAATTTTACCAAAGTAGGAGAAAAGGTCAGTCCACTGGTCGAGTCCACAGGGGCTCGGCTTATTTCAGCACATAACTTTACGTCCATGTGGGGCCAGGGTGTAAAGTTTCATCTTTCTATACAAACGAACAGGGGTGAAATGGGGTGAAGGGGGCAAGGGGCTGAGGTTAGGGCCAGTTTTCATGGGGGCTGGAAGGGTCTGATGTGAACGTCCAGCCTTTGATTCTATAAAAGTTAAACTACATTCATGGAGGTTTTACATTCAAAATTGGAGGTTGTTTTCTAAACTCTACCCATTTTGAACATTCTAGGATTTTTTTTTGTTCTGCCCATGTTAACTTGGATGGGCCTCCAATTCCGGCCCCCTCATGGAAACTCGCTCTTAGAGCATCTCTTGCCACTCACCACCTGATGCCGGGACCACACATGCTCAAAACCGGCAATTTGAAATGGATGAAGAGTAACTTGATATTTTGGAAAATTGGGAGACAACCACTTTTCCAAGTTATCATCTACTCTTCAGCTAATGATAACCTCTCCACCATTCTAGGGCAGGAAGTTTGAGACGGCAGTTTGTGAACTCTCAAAATTGACAATTTTGAACAAACCAAAAAAGTGGGCCATTGAAAGTCAAAGAATCTGCTTTTATGTAAATTGGTAAACTTTGCCACTTGGTTTTACAAATTGTTAGTTTGAAACGCTGATTTTGGCTTGTGTGGCCCGGCCTTGATGCCGGGGCATGAGGCCACACAGGCCCAAAACTGGCAGTTTGAAATAGAGGAAGAAGTAACTTGTATTTTTGGAAAATCGAGAGACAATCATTTTTCCAAGTTTTTGTTTACTGTTCACCTAAAGATAACCTTTCCACCATTCTAGGGCAAGAGATTTGAGACGCCGGTTTGCAAACTCTCAAAACTGATAGTTTTGAATAGACCAGAAAAGTGGGCCTTAGAAAGTCTAAGAATCTACTTTTTCATAAATATATAAAATTAGCCACCATTTTTTACAAATTGCTGGTTTGAAACTCTGGTTTTGGCTTGTGTGGCTTGGCCTTGAGCCCTGCGCTCCCTAGCCGTAATGGCTTCCTAGTTTTAAGTCCCCAACAGCACTCTACTTATTGTCATGCAGATGTCGGGCCTTCAGGTTGAGAGCCCCTTCCCTTCAAATTCAAGCTTTCTCCAAGCCTCCTTCATAGTCCCTCCCAAGCATTGGCCATGCATGTGGAAGCCACGATGTCACTTTGTAGCCAGATTTACCCTTGCAATTTGTTGTAACGCGGGTGGAGGCTTTGAGACCTTCCAAGCTACAAGAGAATTTAAAGCCGACCCTTGTAGGTTCATGCCATTGTCCTTGTGAAATCTCATTTGTCCAGGCCTAGCAAAGCGGGTGGCAGGATATGATCATAGATAGCATGCCAAAAATTCTAGCTTTTTTACCTGCCAAAAATTGTGAGCATTTAGGTATATATACCATCAAGAGATTGAATTTGGGAACTCTAAATTCCAATTTGGATTCAAAAACCTTGATTTAGGCTAGAACCTTGGAGGAGGATACTATTGAACAATAACAAAATAGGGGCAAATTATTACTCTTACCTTAGTTTATAAAAACAATGAGATTTTGCCTCTCTCGTCCCATCATATGGAATGCCATCTAACACTAGCTAGGTGAAGGTGATAACGCTATTCAGTCAGGATTTTTTTTTTTTTTTTCCATTTTATGAGGGTAGAGCAACCCGTACACAACACCGCAAGTAGGTAAATGAAAAATTGGACAAAATAGGATAGAATGTGTTTGTTCATCCATAAATTATACTAACATTGGTAAATTTCATCCAAAATCTAGCAAATTTGGTGATGCTTGAGAAGGGATTTGGCAATTTCATCCATTTTTTCACTATATTTTTTCAGTGTTATTGGGGCCAATGGACCATTGAGAATTTGAGGTAAGATTTAGTCAAAAACACCATATTCATTCATTTGGGAAAAACTGTACATTTTGGGAATTTCAAAATTTGAGGTGAAAGTTTTAGGAGGTCTCCTAAAACCTAGCTCGCAACATTTTTTTTGTACACATATCCTCACCTAAGAGGAGGAATTTGCGAGGGAAAAAATCTTAGTGGCTCAAATTGAATTTGATACCTTCAAATCTAATTTAAAGTAACTTTTTGGGTTTAAGGTGGAGTACAAAGTGGGGCACCTGTTTTTCCTTAATTAACAAATATGATGTTCAAATTTCTGCAAGAAAATAATACCCTCATAGTTCAATAGTAAAGTAGGAGCACCCATAACCAACATTGTACTATCATTCTCAACACATGGTAGTCATTCTAGAACTCAAATCTAAGTGCACCATAGATAGCTTATCACTTTGGTCAACATCAATAAGCTATCTATGATGTACCTAGATTTGAGTTTTAAATGACTACCAATGGCATTAGGTGCAATGTTGGTTATGGGTGCTCCTACCTTATCTTCCTCCGTTGTTCTAAACTAAATCAGGGTCTGAATTAGGGTTCGGGAAATATTTGAGATTTTTTGGTAGATTCCCTTCAATTTCTGTATTGAACCAGTTTATCAAGTACAGTAGTGCTTCTTTAAGATGAACCTTTATAAGAAAAAATGCTTAGCTATGATGAAGGAAATGACTGTCCTTGGCAGTTGGGGAGCTACAAAAGATGTGCTTGACTACAATGAATACTTTCCTTACATAAAATGAATATGCTGTCCGGATACCTTCATCTTATTGAGGCACCATTGTAGCTCTTTTGGTTGTTTTCTCTTTTTCAAACTATAAGTAAATATTTTTAAGATTTTTGACCGTTTTTAGCCGAAGTTTATAGAATTGAACTAGCGGTCGCCGGTCGGTTCTTCCCGGACCTTGCTCTGAACCCAAAAGTGAATTCAATTCAAATTTCCCTGACTCAATCTACTGATGGCAAAT
The DNA here is from genome assembly GCA_963920765.1 of Ulota crispa. Classification (NCBI taxonomy): domain Eukaryota; kingdom Viridiplantae; phylum Streptophyta; class Bryopsida; order Orthotrichales; family Orthotrichaceae; genus Ulota; species Ulota crispa. The sequence continues at coordinate 12,037,625 of OY987243.1, forward strand.
ATCCAAATCCTTACATGTTACACCGGGCGAAATATCTGATCTTTTCCATCCTGACCCCACATCGACTTATGTGCAATAAACCGAGCCAATCCAAGGGTGGTGACGAGCACTGCTAGATCGAACGGCGGGGTAGAGAACCCGTCGATACATGCCAAAGATAGAAGGCGCTTCCAGAAGCAGCAAGCTCACCACTACCACCAAGTCTACGAAATGTGCTCGCACTCAAGTACCCCAGGTCCACTGGCGCTACCCAGAATTTGCCTGCCACGTCGGTTACTCAAAATATAAAAGAACGCGTTGCTCGTCACGCTAGCTGTGCGCTTCCATTAGGACCACCGTCAGCCATCGCCTCATCTCTCCAGCTGAATCATGCGCTAGTTTTATTTTCTTATTTTTTTACAATGCACACTGGTGTTTTTTTCCCCTTTCAGTATCGCAGATGAATCATTCTTAGGCATCAATCTGTAGCCAGCCGAACCTATAAGAGGACATGGTGCACACCAGTTGTACGAGCATCAATCTCTTCTTCAAGTCCTGCTCTGACTCCGCCCTCTCACCTACTCGACCCGCATGTATGTCTGTCTGTCTGTCTGTCTGTGTTTCCCTCTCTCCAGTAACATTCGTAACGGCTCATGCAGTTTAGGGTCCTCACTCACATCACCTTAGAATTTTGCGACCCCTGTAGGACGAGCTTGTGGATATTTTAGATGTTTACACGCGCAGGCATGCACTCTAGTACAGTTTGCCAGGTTTGCAGGCGGCTCAGTCGGTTCAGTCGCTTTGGGTTGCATCGATCGGAGCCTGCTTTGTTCACTGGAGCTGGACGGCGTTTTTGGAGTGTCCGCGTTTTGGTTGCCGAAGGAAATGACAGTCTCTGACTTCTCGCATAGCAAGCCGCTAGCGTTGCGTATCGTGCACTGAGTGACTGACTAGTTGTGACGACGGTACTAGAGCATGCATATCTTGAGCCCTGGCTGTGTAGCTTGGGGTGCATGATTGATGTGCTTGCTTGCTGTTGCTAAGCTGCGACTTGACATGCGGGGAGTCAGAGACAGTTGCTTCCTTCGGTGCTCTTGGTGGCCAACTTCTTCTGTTTGACGTTCCATTGCTTGTTACAACAGTATAATTATGTCATGGGAGGTGTGAATTTTGGAGGGAGTGCCGGAGGAAGGGACGGAGCTCGGTCAGGTCGTGCATGGCGTTAGAAATCCTGACTGCTTGTTAGCTGTCTGGTCTTGGTTGCAGCTCCCTAGTTCCTCTTGCAAGCTTGTATACATCTAAGCATTTCATCCTGGTTTAAATCTTTGAAGGTCTGCAATTCGCTCGAAAGTTAGGAGTGTAATATTCACACTTTTGCAGTTCTGAGCTGAAAGTGTAGAATGATCTATAAGCTTGAAGAACTACCTCGTGTCGGTTCTAGTAAAGTCAATTGTGCATACTTCATGACTTCAAACTTTTGAGTTAGGATATTTGAAAGCTCATAAAAATCTACTAACCCCTTAACTCATAACCCAAATCTTCTAACTTGTTGGAATTGTGGTTTTGAAGTTGGTATGTCAATGAGTTGCACTTGAAGGACTTACAAACTTAAAGTGTTTTACATGCACACATAGTTTAATCATGCTTATTTTAAATGTTGAAAAGTGAAGTTTGCACATTATTTATAACAATTAGACAATGTAAATAATCAGATATTTAATTTGCTTCATTAAAAAAAATTTAATTTTTTTAAAATCATGAATTAATTCATACACACGTTTTTAATATTTTAAAAAATAAGTATGATTAACTATGTGTGCAAGTAAGATGCTTCAAGTGGTTACTCAATATGCATCAGGTGTCACTTGTCAATATCGTAAGGGTAACAAATACTAACTTTGACTTTTGATTTGAAGTCTATTCAAATATCTACTTGTATTTGAAATACCATTGATTGCTATACTTGGTGATAGAGTATGTTGTACTGACAGATGTTTATCAATTGCTAACTAAACTCCAATTGGTTAATTTATGATTGTCAGAAGAAATCTAAGCAGATCCATTTGTCAAATAGCTTAGCAGCTGTAAAGAATTTTCAGATTAACGCATCCTGATTCAGACTCACGGCTCTGTGCCCTATGGAGCTAAATGAAAAAAGGATTCGTTGCAAATTTGTAATGTGTGCTTTTGCAGGGACAGCTGGGCAGGAAGTAGTTTGCTACGAATTTTCAGACTTTTCAATAGACTTGGAACTTGCAAGGCGGATGATTGTGCTGTTTTCTATAATCCAATTGCAGGAGACGGCGCAGAGATTATTCATGGATTACATCGCTGTCAACTCCACTAATAGTGGCGCTGGAGCGAGCTGGTGGAGTGGGCCTGATCAACGCGGTCACTGAATTGGCTTTTCACATTGGTTGTACAGAAGTTAAGAATAGAAGCAGGAAAAGGTTATCAGGCGAACCGCTTAGTGCGCCGAGTATATATCTGCGCCGCAGTCACGTAGTGAATCTTAGTGGTTACTAGATTTGTTGAGACAAATGTTTACCGAAATTAAAATTTGTATATTTGGGATCCATGCTTGCCAAATCAAGTCTAGTGCATATTGTTCTTAGTTTATTCGTGTTCTCAACTTGCAGCGTGGTGCATGGTTAACTCGTGGGGCGGAGCACTGTTCAAAAGACTCCTCTAGTATGTTGTATGAATAGGATGTAGCCGAGGTGTACATTTGCGATGGCGGTGTCTCCAGAGCATGGCACTCGTCTCCCATTTCTGAAAAGAGAGTCCCCCACTCCGGAATTTTCTATCTTGGATTCTCGGTGCATGTGGCCCTAGTTAGTAGAACTTCTACTCCTATAGACTCTTTGGCCACATTGGTGTTTGGCTTGACTCTATCACCTTGTACGCCGTACTTTTCTACGGTGTTTGTTTTTTTCTGTTGTCTCATTATGGACAAATCCACTGGAAGAGTCACAAACGCGAACTAATGAACCGAAAGCCCTGGCGAATGAATCTTAAATTTCGGAAATTACTAGGAACGTTTGGGGTCGTGTGATATTTCTACGATTTTGACCTGATTCAATGCATGTTTTGTCACGCCGTGTGGTCAAGTTTCGTCTAAATGACGTATTTCAAAGCACCAAACCATGACTTTCAAAGCCCTAGAAACTGAGGTTGGTGATAGATCAGAGATGCGCAAGTAGACTTTGCTCGTTAGGCGACCTTGATGGTGGACTGGTGAAGGATATTTATTGCACAATGCGAATTCCAAGGCATTAAAAGTACTACAGCTACTTCTTTGGTCGACAGATATAATAAGAGACTCTATCCTACATTGGAGATTTTTGAGTAAGATTCAACTCATCTACAAGAGTCACAGAAGATTCAAATACAACTTGTGCGATCCTTGTGATTCCCAGTGAGCTTGGGGATCCGAGATTCATCATAAGTGAATCTCAAACTATTCTGGAACAAATGTGTACTTCTGCTGTAGAACACGTCGAAAATGGATCATGTAAGGGACGTGAGGACGTCAGCTAGTGGATTGCCACGAGGAATAGGGTCCCACTCATCTTGATTAGGGCAACATTTTCTGATATGGCTCCCCACACTGCATTGTGTTCTAGTGTGGGGACTAGAACAAGCGGACGCTGAGTTCATGCCGGCCTCTGAAAACGGGCCTTCCTGAAATGTACCTGGCAGTGACTTCTGCAGAGAGTGTTGCTGCATAGTCATTTCTACAGCCAAATTAACTTGCTCAAGATAGGCTGGACTCCATACAATATACAAACCTAAGTTTTTCAACCTCCGACCTTCCAGTTCGCATACAGCAGTCAATCGCCCTCACAAAAATCTGTACACGTCGCATACCTCTACTATTCGAATCCCAAGCAACTGACATGCTAGAAGACAAGCGACAATGATCTGAGCTAAGCCGGACGTTTAGGCTGAACGAACGTCTCCAGGCATTTCTCGTCGGCAGGGAGGGGTGTTTTTACACAGAAGTTAGAAAGCCAACGGGGAAAATCGAATTTGTTTAATGTTTAAAACCCAGTAATTCGACAATTAACAATTGAGTTAGTAAAAAAAACCTGCGTTCTGGAAATAACATGTAATGTAAATGGTGGGACGTGGATGTCAAAAGACACTCCAGTTTGAAGGACTTCGGAAAATTATTCACGACTGAGATTCGTTGATTAAAGGAAGCCAATGGGGCCAGTTCAGGTATCCACACTAGTCACAGACTCACAGTACCTGCCGGTAGTGTATTTATCTGATACTCCAAATAGCACACACGACAAACGCGAGTGAGGATAAGCACACGCAGAAATCTCGCCCAAGTTACAACAAAAAAGCAATCAACAATTTGAAACTGGACACAGAAAGTCCGAGCAAGACAGCTTGCTACGCTAGCTTCCTGTGCAGAATGACACCTGCCTTCGCACTAGAATAGCGCCTACAAGCGCGAGTTCCTTGTGGAAGCAGTTATTTTGATTCCCTTCGCTTTTCTTCAGCCGGGCAGCAGCAGGCTATGGTTTACAATATTCTGAAGTTGTTAAAAACGGAATATATCCACTAGTACCGTCGTGTGTTGGCATGGTACGAGGAGGTCAATAGTGCGGAGTTTGGAATCTTGCTCACTTGTTACCAGCTCCATGACCAGTGTCTGTCTAGAAGTCTAGGACTCTAGGCTCAGAGTACGACAAGAGCTGCATCCAAAATTTGAAAGAGCACACGCACGCCACAAGTAGGGGCACATATGGTGACAAACCAGTGGTCCTTTATACGAAGTAGTTGCGGTTTTCAGATTTTCGATGCAGCTTCCCTCCACAGTCCACATGGCCGTCTCCGAAATTCAGGAATCGAAACGCTGCTCGCAATCGCCAGAATGTACGACAGTGTTGGCGAAGAACTCATGCAACAACAAACAATATCCACATAACTTTTGCTCTCTTTTTAGTAATTAAGTGGAGGGAATGTTTATGGTATCTACATTACAACATGCACAGGATGGCTGGGTGGGTGCATGAACACATAAAAGAGGGTCGTGATGCACACTCCAACTACTTGGTCGTGTTGCCAGGAATTCGGTTACATGATGGAAAGTAACCGGAAAGAGGTCTCCTAGCCAATTACTACTCACTACAACCTGTTACTGCGTTAGTTCTTGCTTGTAATGGACCAGCCAGGATGCCCGGCAGGGGAAAAAAGTGAGGGATTGGTTTCGTACTTGGCGGCTTATCTGACCGGAAGAAAAAAAATCTGATGGACTCTTGGGCACCGGCAAGCGACGTAAATGTATGTTACTGACGAGTAGTACTGTTAGTACGAACCTCGGAATGATTCCAAAGAAGAAGTTTGGCGTACTCATTAGACCGCGCCAGGCCGCCACCCGAGATGAGAACGATTCCAAGGATTTTTAGTTTTTACGAAGAGAGCCAGCCAGGCTAGTACATAACGCCACGCACTAGTCGATGAGATCAGTGGGGGATGAGATACATTGGGCATGCAACAAAAGAGACGACTGAAATAGGGGTCCGTAACAGTCGTGCAGACACACCAGGGAGTTGTCAAACCCAATGATAATTTCCCTTCTCGGAGAGCGAGCCACGGTTAGATCAGTACCAGTTTCAGTTACGTGTATTGTATTGCTTCCATCCGACGGCACTGCTGCACCGGCGTAACAATCGAGAGGCTGAAACAAACAACTTCTCTGACTCAGGCGATATGGACAACCTCCCAGACCCCCCGTGCCCACCTCCGGCAATGATTTGCATTTAGTATTCCCGGGAGGGGCGTTGCTCCCAAAGCGCCTTGCAACCGAAACGTAACGGAGCGACCAACTGGATTGCGGAATTGCGGTAACCACGAGAGAAACAGGCCATGTGGGAAATCCAAAATCAGTTCAGTAGGAGAGTCCAGCCACTCCAGCGATTTCCAGCCTGGCTCACCACAGACGAAAAGTTTTGCCCAGTTTTGTCAGTTTTTGGAGGAACAGTTGATCGAGGACTTGATTCCTGGATGGCCAACCCCTTTCGGCAGTAGTACAGAGTGTACTAACCTAAAGCCACTACTTGTTTATTTCCTAGCAATAGACCTCTTGCTTCCCCCAGGCCCCTTTGACTCCCCACCTTTTGTGTATGGATGTGTACCAGCCAGCACTTACGGCCAGTTTAGATCCTGGCCCAAGGAGAGTGTAGAGGTGGAGGAAAAAAATGGAACATTTGCGTAGGTCAATAGTGAACCTTGGCTTAGAGCATCCGCACCCTTGCACACAATCACAGGCGCGCAAAGTGTTTACACTTTTGAACACTTTTGAAGAGCACTCAAAATTTTTTTCCTGCACTCTTGCTCTTCAAATGTACCTTACTTATTAATAATCAATTGACCAATCATCACTTGGAGTATAAGATAGAACTCACTAAATTTAAGGTGGTTAATAATTTCAAGGGTCATTGTCTGACATGTTTGATTTGAGTGTCAAGATAACATTTTGATTTTTGAGGGACATTCAAAACACTAATCAAGTTATCATTTAAGTATTGTGTGTGTCAAATTGTGAACGTGTACTTGTGCGGAGGCTCTTAACTAGTTAGCTTCCCTTTAACCCCTAAATGACCATTGTTCCTATGGGGGACAAATGTGATTTCGAGCAAGTACCTACGGGCTACGGCCTCAAATTTTGTCTTGATTTTTTGAAACTTTTTTTGAAGATAGGAAAACATATTGGCTTTTGGGGAATATAACTTTTATTCCAATTGATGCCAGGGAGCTAAAGTTGTGCCCAAATAAGCACAAATTTGGGGAGTCTGGGCACTTGGGTAGCAAATTTTTTTAAATTTTTTTTCTCACAGACTATATTTTTGTCTACATTTGAAGCTTTTGATTCATTCCATTTGGACTAGTTATGAGAAAGTTGTGGACAATCTTGTTTTTTGGGCAATTCAAGCACCTTCTTGAAAAAATAACTTATAAATGTCAATTTGAATGTAAGTTTAACATTTTTTTAGTTTATTTTTTTATGAAAGGGTGAAGTTTGCTTTCTAGAACAATCTCACTGTTGGGATTATTGCGTTTCAATTCCATTGCATGGTTATTAACAGTTTAAGTTTTTGTTCAATTTCATATCTTCTTCTATCTAATGTTTTTTTTAAGGATGAAAATCACTTATTTTGTGTTTTGATTTTTTTCCCAAGATTCCCAACTCAACTTCCCAGCACAAAAAAATAAAGTTCCAAACTCTATGGTGCAAAAAATTCAAGTCAAAAAAGTATGCAGTTAAATAATCTAATCATGCAAGGTGCAAAAAAGTTTGTTTTTTACACTTTGAATGCAAATATCTTCCAATTTGTGCAATCAAAGTTCTTGAATTTTGTATGGCACATTCTCATACTAGTCTAGTATAAGATCCTACAATCAGATATGCAAAAAGATCAATTTTCAAACTTTTTTACTCTTTACCATAGAAGTGGCAATTTTGAGTTTCTTTTTGACAAATAAAGGCCATGGTCCTTTAGAGGTCCAATAGGGTTCTAAACCCCAAAGAGTGAAATTCTAACATGGCGCTTAAGTGCAAAGGGAAATAGAAAGAAGTTTTTGGCCCAAGGCCAAGATTGAAGTCTAGAACCCTATTAAGAAGGTTTGGTTTTCTTTTTGGCATTGCCCATGGTTATTACATCGGGCAACTTTTGGCTATTGGACGGGAGAGTTGGGTGGGCAAAAAAGACAGGACGGGCGGACGTGTTTGTCCTCTTATAGTTTTATGACCGTTTTAGGGTTTTTGACCTAAAAATGGAAGAATCAAATTATTATTTTTCATTTTTATCACATGATATGGCTTTAAATCCACATTTGGACTTCACATTGGCAACAATGAGTATCACTAGCATGAACAAAGTAAATTTTTTTTAGCATTTTGTACCATTTTTTGAAGTCAACTATGAGTTGACCACATCGGACGGACATGAGCTCAATCAGGCACTTCTGGCGGACAGACGGGCAGGCGAATAGGCGGCCCAATGTAACAACCATGGCATTGTCTCAAGAGATTCATTGATTCAAAGCTCTATTCAGTAGCTTGCACCAACTGCTCTTGTTTGGTTCTGTTTTGATTCGGCTTACTGATTGTGCACTAAGGTAGGAGGGCCGCAAACCAACCATCTAAGGGCTCATCCCCTTTTTCAGGGTCTTCCGTGGATGGGAGGATTTTTAGATCATTTTTTAAACAAAGAAAAAGAGATGTGGAATGTAACACAAGTTGTTTCATATTTTTTGAAACATTTTTGAGTTACTTAGGAATTTTCAAAGGGCCTGTGTCATAGGTCTCTATTTATGAACCTAGACCTTTCAAAAACCGTTCACTTGCAAGCTGTGAAGAGGTTTGGGGAATCAAGAAGGATGATTGGCTCTTACAACTTTTCTTCCATGCTTTCAATGATTGTAAGTGGATGATTTTAGAACCATCTCATTTCCATTTTGATGGAGTCTACATGGGCGGTTCAAAATGACCACATGCAATATGAGCCTTCTACCTTAAGTCAAAGTTTTGTTCCTACCTTCTCCTTTTTGTGAATTAGGGCCCCCTTCCATGTGGAGTCGGGGCCAGTGGTGCTATTTTAAGCCCGCTGGTAAGTAGTGGGATGGGGCTTTGGGAAACCGGAATCCCATCCCACCGATTACCGGTGGGCTTAAAATAGCAACACTGGCCCCCGACTCCACATGGAAGGGGGCCCTTAATATTGTGGGTTTTGAAGTGTTACCCAATTCTACTCAATAACATCAAAGGCACAAAAACAAGAATGGGTTCAGTAACCCAATTCATCCATTTTAACCTGGAGCGTCGCAGTGATATGTTTTTCTCTACACCACTTTATTTTGTGTAGTTGTAGAATTAAAAATAAGAGACATTGATAACGTTCTACTCTAGAATCATTTTAAAACTTAAATGCAAACAAATATCAAATAATATATATATACTTTTATAAATTAGAATAAATATAATTATTGATAAAACAGCGGTATGCCATTAGTTTGCTGCAATTTAGGCCGTTTAGCCTAAATGTCAAATCAATACCATCCTAAATTGTAAACCAAAATTACTCGAGTGTAAAGTGTAAACTGTAAAGATTATATAACTATTTTTTTATGCATGACTATTGTCAATTTAAAAAAATCGAAGATAATAACTTCACTGTTATTTAATGTTAAGAATGCGATATTTGTTAATTTGGGAAAAGAAAATGCAATTTTGGAACTTTTGGATGCCATGCTTTTCAGAGATTTTTGGGTGATTTGGAGTGAATTTTTCAATGATTTTTTTCAAGATCTTGCATCAATGATGAAATATTTTGAAGGAATTATCAAAAAAATCACTTAAACATGTCAAAAAATAAGATAAGTAGGCAGGCAATCCAAACCTCACAAACAAGTAGTTTGATCTAATCTTGTATTTTAGAGTTTTCACCTTAAAAAGTTAGAAACAAATTATTGTGTTTTGCATTTAGTATGTGACATGCCATTTGATTTGGCAACATGGCTTTCCATGTTGGAGCTATGGAACAAACATTAGGATGCAAACTTATGATCAAGTTGTCAAGGCAACCAAAGCCCAACCATGCTAGCTAAAGGCCCAAATAACAACGTGCTTGAATGGGCATAAATGCATGTAGGTAACAATGGTAGGTGGCAGCTTGGCATGGCATAGATGCATGTAAGCAATAATATCAGGTGATAGGGTGCAAAAATTTGTGCGTAGACAACATTTGTGCCTACCTTAGCATTGCCAATTGCCACCTAGATGTAAAGTATCACGTTATTCATTGAATTGGGAAAAAGTGACATTTTGGGACTTTTGAATTTAATGTTTTTTAAAGAGTATTCCATGAATACTTTAAAATAAAAAAATCCAAAAGTCCCAAAATGTCACTTTTTCCCAATTTAATAGATAATGCGTTAGAGTTGGTGCTATGAGTATTGCATCCTTGCCACAACCATATGTTTGCCCCCTTCCACATGAGTTTGCTGCTTGACTTTGTATTCTAGCCATGTGTGTAATCAACATGTTTGGTAAGTACACATTAGCATTTTTTATTGTTTTTTGAAGTTTACTACAAATTGACTACATCAAATAGGCTAGCAAACAAACATTTAGTCCAATATGATAACCTAAGATTGCTCTAGTGAATCCTTGAGAGTGCAAGTGTATAGACAACATGGACAATGAATAATTTGAGATACTTATTGTAGGAGTTGTATGATAAAAATGAAGTATAGTCAAGTATGGATATAAAGTTGTACTGTTTAGTTTTCAACTGCTTCATGCTTTTGTGCAAAACTCTAAACTAAATCAAGTTGAGATGGAAGTAAAATACAACTTGTAGAAATGAATTCTAGTAGAAAATTGCGTTGGAACTCACATTTTCATATCATGTAGTTTTTGTTGAGTTCCTTGTTTCCAACGCAAGTTTCGTGTTGGAAACAAGGTACTTTGCATTGGAAACAAGGAACTTAACAAAAACTACATGATATGAAAACGTGAGTTCCAACACAGTTTTCTACTAGTGAAAGATTATGTTTCTAGAATATTCTTAAGGGGAATTGATATGTGTACCACACCCTTTGAACTACTATGCCACGCCCCTGGAGTAAATTTTAGATTTCTACCATCATAAAGCTAAATTTGAGAATTTTGAATTTAGATTTGGACTTAGAGACCATGATTTAGTTTAGAACCATAAACAAAGTGTTGCAATTCAACAACACCCAATGAAAAAGTTTAGCTAAGAGGAAAAGTGTTACTTTTACTTTTGTTTGTAAAAAAAGATAAGTTTTTTCATTGAGTGTTGTTGACTTACAACACTTTATTTATGATTCTAAACTAAATCATAGTCTCTAAGTCCAAATCTGAATTCAAAATTCTCAAATTCAACTTTATGATGGTAGAAATCTAAAATTTACCCCGGGGGCGTGGTACAATAGTTCAAAGGGTGGTACACATATCAATGCCCATTCTTAAGCTATAATATATATATTTTTAAATCCTCAAATCTAAGTGTTTCACCTCCTTGCACGTTTTAGGGTTGGAGGTTAGCTATAAACGAGCCAAATGTAATAACTGTATCACCCAATGACCGAATCACCCAATGAAGTCCCATTTTTGAAAACAAATTGGATAAAATCATCAAAAACCAATATAATATACAAATGAACTAGTAACTTCTATCCAAAATGCACATGTGCACCCAATATGCCATGTTTAACTAGATTTGAATAGTTCAAAGTCCAAAAATAATAACAAAAAAGGGAAAACTTGGAGATTTGTGCAAAACGTCTAAGATCTATATAAGACATTGGGAGATTTATGCAAAAAAAATTGAAGGTTTATGTCCTTGAACATGGGGAGATGCTCAACACTAACAAACCTCCTAATGTTTTGCAAACATAGTCAAAAATAGTCTAGATTTAGTTAAATATGACATCAATTTCTTTGTGCAAATTTTTGGTAGAATTTTACATCGGTTTCTTCAATTCTAGAAAAATTAGATGAGGAAACTGATGAAATTTCCGTAACCTTCTAAAAGCAACAATAGGGTGTGCCAACATTTGGATGGAAGTTACAAACTTGACCTGATTTTATGGATGAACGTGCCAGTGTGGACGATTCTGTTCATAATTTACATGAACCTCGCCCGCATTCTCAGGTGCCTGTAACTCAACTAAAAAATAAATTAAAGTAAAAGAATAAAAACTCTCGGCATAAAGATACAAACTCGTGGTACCACTTTTAACATTTCTTTTTGCCAATTTAGCAACCCCTGAAACAACTAGGGGTACGTTCTAGGGTGTGTGTTGCTTGACCAATGCGAAAAGACATTGCATGAGAGTACAAGCATGTGGTTTCAACAAAGTATTTATTTTTTGCCAGTAATTGACGTCATTACTAGAACTTCTGGTGGAACAGAATACTTTTTGGTGACACGCATAGCACATTTTGAAAGAAAACGTGAAAAGAACTTTGATATCCTTATTGAAATTTCGTGCAAGTTCTTTTGTCTTTTCTTAATGACATGGAGAGAGGCTCAACAGAAGGGATTCTAAATTGGGAAAACTCTCAAAATCCACCCTCCCCCCTAATTATTCAAAAAATAAGTAAAAGAATAATACTTCAATGACGTGGTTGATTAATCTAAATTTCATGCCTATTTTTTATTTTTCAATCTTTTACACTAAATTTTGCATGTTGGTTGCTCCACATGCCCACATAAGTTTTTCAACATTTTACACTGTATGTTAAATACTTATTGATACTATAATAATTTTCTCAATAATTACTTCAATACACAAATTTTAACAACAATAAGGGCCAGGCAACAACAACATTACTGAAAAACTCATTAGTGTTGTCCAAGTTGTTAACTATGTGAAATTTTTGTATTTAGAGAGTTGTATGCACATACAAGTGGCCAAACAATGAGGCATGACTTAACTTTCATGTGAAAAGCAATTTAATTGTTAAGGCAACCTAAAAGCATCTCCACCCATCTTGCAAAATGCCGTGTTAGGGGCACTCTTGGATGAAAAGAGAGCAATTAATACTTGGACCCACCAAAATATTATCTCTTGCATTGCAAAATTTGCATTTTTCTAATGCACATCAACTCCTTTAAACACTACTTTTCACTTGGTCAATTAATAGGTTGAAACACCATATTAGATAAATTGGGAAAATTGGGGGTCCAATTTGTACGTTACCTAGATCTAGAGAAGTCACCCAAAACCAAATTCAAAGGTATTAGATTTAGTCTGAGCCACTAAGACTTTTTCCCTCGCAAATTCCTCCTCTCAAGTGAGGGCACGTGTACAAAAATAAAAGGCTGAGCGCGGTTGTAGGTGATCATGTACAACCTTCACCTCAAAATTTGAAACGGTCCTAAAATGTACCCTTTTTCCCAATTTACCTAATATGGTGTTTTGAGTAAGCAATGATGGAGGTTCTATCTACTTTTCCAAGCAAGGAGGCTTGTTATTGGTTGAGCATTATTTGGCCTAGTTACATGGGTAGGGAAAATTACATATCAACATGAGAAAGAAAATTTACTGCTTTCCTTGGGATGAGAAACTACCAGTGTGATGGAGATGCTCTAAAAGCATCTCTTGCTTCCTGCCAATTGAGCCCCTTGCATTCCACTTGTAACGGCTTTTGCAATTCAAGTCTCCAATAGCACTGTACTCGTCGATGTGCAGGAGCGGGGCTCTTCAGGTTGAGCCACTTTCATGTCAAATTCAAAGTTTGTTCAGGCCCCTTTCACGATCCCTGCCAAGCATTGTTCACGCACTGTTCATGTTGCGTAGCTAGATGTACCAATGAAATTTGTTGTAACGCAACTGTAGGCCCTGAAACCTTCTGAACTACAAGGGAACTTCACGCCATGTTGCGCTACTTGTTGCTCCTATTCCTCCAAACCTAATTTCCACGGGCTTCATCTAGTGGGTGGCAAGAGCATCTCCTGCAGCACGTTTAAAGAAGTGCCTGGAAACTAGGTTTGGAGAGGATGAGAGCAGCAAGTAGCGCAACAGAGCATGAAGTTCCCCTGCAGTCCGGAAGGTTTGAGGGCTTGCACCTGTGTCACAACAAATCACAAGGGTACGTGTGGCATTGCAGCATGAACAGTGCTTGGTAGGGAACGTGAAGGGGACTTGGAGAAACCTTAAATTTGACGTGAAAGTGGCCAAGCTTGAAAGGCCCCGCTCTTGCACATCGACAAGTACAATACTGTTGGAAACTTAAATCACAGAAGCCATTATGAGTTGAACGCAAAGAGCTATTTCAACTTGCTGCAGGAGATGCTCTAAGTGCACTATTTAGTGTAACAAAAGTCCCGGTCTTGAAACCTCCTCTTGTGGCACTGTGCAGCACACCCTAAAACATGAGAAAAAACAAGGGGATGGGGGCGCAGGGGGGGGGGCAGTGGAGGACACAAATGATTGTCACTTTTTATGATAGTCTTGGGGGAAAGTAAAAGTTTGCAAGAGAGAAGGAGTCGAAGCTGCAAAGAGCGTCACGGCTCACGGCGTGGCCGCATGGCAGGGGAACTGGGGAAAGAGTTCGGGAGTGGGCGGCGGCTTTTGGGGGTGAAAATACAAAATGGAAAAGAGCAAGTGTCGGGCCCGATTGGGAGAATTCCAAAGTTCCAAGTTGCGCTGTGCTACGCGTGCTGCCCTCGATAGCCCCAGCGCGGGTTTTGCCCCCCGGGGATGCTGGCCCCAGACCTGGTCAGCTTCAGTTAACCTTCTTGGGCCGCTTTCCACGCAATGTCTCCGCCATCCACACTTGGGCTGTTGGTGCCAAAATTTCAGTTCGTATGGCCCCCAAGAACAGCCTCATGTACTCATAAATATATATTAACCCTTCAAGGACGGGCCTACAACCATGGATTTTTAATGTCAAAATTATCGTAATTTTTTGAGGCAAATGCTAAAAAAATGTCACATTCATTATAAAATGTATTCAATTAAGCCAATTTTTTTTATCGTGGATGTGAATCATGATGAAGATCATCATGATGGAATTTTTTTTCCCATGTTGGTAAAATTAAAAAAAGCTACCATTTCATGGTAATAGGTACTCAACTTGTGATAGTAATAAAAATTCCAAAACTCAAAAAAATTCAAAATCTTAAAGTATAAGGAGAAATTGTTTTTGGTAAACTTTCTAACGCTAGTTATGCTCAAACTAAAAACACATGATTTTAATAATTCATATTAAGTTTTGGTAAAAGGATCCTCAAAATTCAAAATACACTACATGGTGGTGCATCTTTACTACTCAATTGGCAAGTGGGACCCTTTTGTGAACATTTTGCATGCAAAAGCTATTTATCTACATGCTCTAAATTGTATTCTTCATATCTCAACGGAATCTTGGATGAAAACAATGTTATTCCATTCTCATAGCATTTCTAGTCTTAGCAAGTCACAAAATGGCTGCTGCAATGTTTAAGGGTTAAGGGAAATTACAAATAGGGGCACAACAACAACAAATATTACAAATAGGGGCATACTTTCAAAATAATTACAAGTAGGGGTACAATTTCAAGACCCCTTTACTAAGCTTGATTTGGAAAGGCCTCTTAGTATTTTGGAAGTTGGCTAACATTTAGTGGGATCTTTCTAAATTAATCATTGTCCAAACTTCAAACCAAAACTTTACAAATATTTACAAATCATTTTTTTGAAATTGTGCCCATGTTTGTAATTGTTTTGAAATTGTGCCCTTCTCTAGAATATTTTTCATTTTTGTGCCCTTATTTGTAATTTCTCCTGTACATTATATAAAGGAGAAATCTATGAATACCCCTAAAGTTTGCCATATTTGCATAGATATTCCTAGTTTTTAAAAATTGCACATCCTTGAATTTTCAGGTGTTTGTTTTGTTATGCACACATGTTACTTCCTTCATGACCAATGTTAAAGGAATGCAATAGAATAGAAAAGAAGCAACGTTTGCACTAGGGAGTAAGAAGTGGCATACACAATAAACAAACATTTGAAAATTATGATTTAAGCGTATTTGTGCAATTTCAGAAAAACCAAGATTATCTATCAGGAGTATCCATAAATTTTTCCTTATATGAATATACACTATATATATATATATATACGTATGTAGATTTATGTAGATATAGTAAAGCATCTAGTGTTTGTTTAGCAGTGGAAATTAAAAAGAGAGATTTGGAGGGAGAAAGGGAAGGACAAAAGTTGCAAAAAGGGAAAAAAAAGAGAGTAGGTGACTACCGCACAAAGAGCTAGCAAGGCCGCTAAATATTACAATAAGGGCAGTCATTTATGCTGGTCCAAAAATTGCAAACCTTATAAATGGTAAACAAGTTTGCAATGTAAGTTTATTTGTTGTTTTTGGGTTTTATTTGACGTATGGGTAAACATGGAAGTTTGCTTGCTTGAAGGGTTGTCAAACCTTCAAGAAAATGAAAATTTACAATGGCATCTTTGCTTGTAATATGTATGATAGGAGCACCCATAAACATCAAACTGAGGGTTTTGGACATGATGACTATTAATAAACAGCTAGCAAATTATAAGATCCTATTAGGAATAGAAAAAAAATGAGTTTGCACTTTCGAATGTATTATTTGGATATTGTGAGAATAAGTTGTGAGTTTTTAAAGAGCAAACTGTCATTGCACCCATAACCAACACTAAGGTTTCATGACCTGTTGTACATCCTTGTAATTACGTCTATTCATTTTCACAGATTTTCCAAGATTTCAGAGGTGACGGTTATGGGACACTAACACTTATGGGTAATCCTACCTTATGTAGAATTACAAAATTTTTTACATGGAAAATCCAAAAAGTTTAATGCACCAAACGAGGTGTAGGGAAGGCCGAACATTGCTTTGTTGCGTGAAAGAAAACAAGGAAAACAGCAAGGAACCCGAATGAAAAGCAACGTGAGATCTCGAGAGTTTCTCTAGCAGGAGGTTTCATTACGGCTTAAGTCATCTACTCCCTACTATATTCTCTTAAAGGGATTCTTTTGCCATTGTGGTTAAAACCTTCATAACAGCCTACATGATATTTTGAGGGTGCTTACAAAAAATTATGCCCTTTTTTTCCTAAAAACAATTGTGCTGATTTTTGTTGAAACAAATTACGTTTTCTTAAGAAATATACAAAGCTTGTCTAGTTTTTAAACCTGAATGGGAGGAAGGCTGCAAAGGGAGTTGCTATCTTCCACATAGGAATGCTTGCATCTCTATAGCATGAAACGTAATATGCATTTAGTAGAAAGAATAGTATTTGTATGTAAAGGACTTGTTGGCGGGGGACAGCAAGGGATGAGGTTTTGTATTGAGAGAAGGTATCCAAGGAAGTTTGAATAGGTATCTTACTCAAGAAAAGGAACAAAGTCTCTAATAATGTAGCTGCATATTTTTTTCTGAACTACCGATGATGTATGAAGCTTGAAGCTTTGCAAGCCACACTTGAGTACTCCATGTTTCTCCAAGTTAACATGTGACATTGTATTTGGTGCTGTTTGCTTTGTTTCATACACTTGCAGTAAAATGTGCTTACAACAACTAATCCACGATGATTGTCAGATGACTCAAGTGCAATCATTGTAAATCCAATTTTTGTGTCACTATTACTGGTGTATACCACTAGTAGTATCAAGCATAATCCTATGTTGTTACTCATTACCATACTACGCATTGTAGTTGGAAAGAAAGAGGATATAAAGTCATACTTCATCCTCCCTCTACTGTGGTTTTAAAAGACTGAAATTTTAGATATGATGTAGAGAAGAAATTTATAATTGGGTTTGGAGGACAGGGGGAAAGAATTATGATTCAAGAGCGGTTCATACTCCATTCCATATCCCACATCCCATGTTCCATGTAAATCTCAGAATCTTATTCTTATTGGTTGAGAGCCAAAAGTTGAGACTTGGCACTTCACACACTATATTTCACTTTCCACGTTTCAATTGGTTACATCTGACCAACATGGTAGCACTTTCTGAAAGTTTTTGTTGTTCTGAAGGTGAGATTTCACTCAAGGGTTGGATTAATCCTTTTGCTCAATCTAACTTTTAACCAAAATCCCACAAATATTTTTGCTTGAAACATTCATGACCTTTTCAGTACTTCTATTTGCACCTAATAATTCAGTATAATTCAGCAAAATTGGGACCTTGGTTGAAATGGGACTTGCATAGGTGGAACATGGAACATAATGTGAACCTCCCCTTCCTCTAGAAGAGAAGATTATGATTGGGGAATGCTATACTGTGAGCGGAGATCTGTGAGTTGTGAGCTTGGAATTTTTATTAGAGTACTAAATTTCACCTAGAACTATGTACATTTGGCCTTATAATTATGCATTGTAAGTTTTCATCTTTAAAAGAACTTGCTGTTCTTTTAATACTTCCATTCGTTTTGAACCCTAAATTGATTCCCGCTCACAAATCTTGGTTCACTGCTCATGGCTCACCATTTCACGCTCACAAAATACCATTTTCTGACTATGATCTAGTTTGGAGGAGAGGGTTGTAGTTTGGTTTGGAGGACCTAGTCTTTGTTTAGTCTGGAGGAGAGGGCCTGGATTCAGTGTGGAAGAGAGGGCCTTGATTCAGTGTGGAGGAGAGCGCTGCTTTTCAAAATCTATGCTACTTCACGACCCCCTTACAACTTCTCATACAAGACGGTTTGAAAAGAGACACATTCTGGAACCCAAGAAAAACACCGCTCAGACAGATCACTTCGTAGAATTTCTTTCAACTTATTTTAGCCAAAGAGCACCTCAAATATTTAGCTACGAGGTCAAGGCTGCTGCAATAGGGATGTCTACAGGCAACTTGAATGATCATACGCCCGAGTAGGTCTAGTCAACCACGAAACAAAGACTCATGGCTTTTAAAATGACCATCACCAAGGTCCCTTAGTAGATTCCCTGCAAATCTCACATTTTCATACAAACCTCAACAGTTAGAAGCTTTCTTCTTAAGCATGTGATCTGGACAGATCTTTTATTTAAATATTGATGGGAAAACTGCACATGAGACATTTGTGGTTTTAAGTGAATTCAGTTAGCCATACTGCGAAAAACATAACTCAGATGGGACCTGATCTAACTCCTATAATCAGTAAAGAGCATCGGATGTGATGGTTACAAATAAGCCATACACAAAACATAGTTTCTACACCAGAAAGTCTCCCTGGGCAAGGGATAAAACAAGGGAAAAACGACCCCAGACCTGCTTAAAGTCACCAAACGACCACAACTCAAACCTAAAGAAAACCCTGAAACCATCTTTGGACTTCTTAGCTCCTTTCAGGGTCAACAGGGTCACCAACATTCAAACACCACATATATTCATCAACATGTTTTGATCAGCAGGAAGCTATAAGATTCAGTTCATCACGTTGCTCAGCTCGTCTCTACGTGTCTATAATCGCCATTGCAATCAGCAGAATAAAGAGAACAGAAAAAACAGAGTATTTTTGTCCCGATCTTGAATAAAAAGTCAACCCTAAACTCTAGACCCTAAAATCCTAAACCCTAAACCCTAACCTGTGGCGTTGGTTGAAAATGAGTATTGAGACATGGCATCTCGTCTTGGACAACCAGACAATCCATGGGACACAAAAACTCGTGGATATTACGCCTTAAGGAGATTCTCAGGGCAGATCAATGCAAATGCGTGCCCTGCACTAGTTTGAAATCTGTACAAGTCCACAAACAATGTGGCTGCTCCTGCTTCGTATTCACTCGGCGTGAACATCATAACCGATTGTTGTGGCTTGCCAACATGGCTCACTCTCTTTGGATCTTGAGACCTCTGAAGTTTGCAATTTTTGTACAAATGCCCTGGTGTTTCAGAAACTGCACAAGTATCTTTGATATACTTTCTTAATTGTCAAAGTATTCTTCTCCGCAGTTGTCAAAGGTGCCTACTTTTGGGCATGATTTGTGTTGGGATCAACCTTTCAATTTCTTGGTAAAACAAGGATATGACATATACAATAAAAAAGAGGGAAAATTTTATGGATGTCTCTAAAGTTTGTCATATTTGTATATATGCACATGGTTTTTCAAAAATTGCACAAACACCTTTAGACCATAAATTTTTTAGACGTTTGTTCTATTTGTACATGCCTTTTCTTTGTCCTTTGTGCGCACGTTGCTTCTTTTTTCTCCTATTGCACTCCTTACTTTAACATTGGTCATGAAGAAATCAGTATGGCCAACAAAACAAATGTTTAAAATTATGGTCAAAGGATATTTGTGCAATTTCTGAAAATTCAGGGACATCTATACAAATATGACATATTTGAGGGTATCCATGAAAAAAATCCTAAAAAGATTCTTGTTCTGAGTGTATTTGAGCAATTTTTAAAATACCAGGAGCGTCTATACAAATATTGTAAACTTCGGGGGGTATCAATTAAATCTTCCATTAGAAGAAAATAACCACCTGCAAACAAAAGAGTCATGATTTTGGATCTAAATTAGAACCCATCGCGCTTGACCATGCACATTGTGCCCTACTTTCACTTGGTCGTGCATGCCGGTTCACAGCCAATAACCAATCCAGAAAACCCATTATCCAATCTATACAAACCTTGATCAAGTGCAACTCCAAGCGCAACATCAATCAGCCCAAACTGAAATGTAGGCTTACCTTGCGGCAACTCAGATCAGGGCATGGACAGGGAAATGAACATAGGCTAGGAAAATTCTGCAAAATCGAATACAGAATGACTGACTGGAGATTCACCTCAGAAAGTGACGATACAAGAACCTTGAAGGCATTACTAACTTGCCTTCGTACTACTAATTTGATGTCAATATGCATTGCATACTGTAAAGGAAATCTGTTTGGTTTTAGCCACTGCTATTTTTTGGTTAAAATGTAGTCATTTTGAACTTTTACTGAGCTTATACTGTCATTTGGTTATTTCTGATCTTTCAAATTTTGATGCAGAGAGAATCACTAAATGTGGTACATTAGAGCATCTTCACCACACTGGTCATTTCTCATCCTAGGGAAATGTTGTGATTTTTTTTCCTCTGTTGATTTGTAATTTTCCCCACCTATGCAATTAGGCAAAGTTGTGTTCAACTAATAACACACCTCTTGCTTGAAAAAGTAAATAGAATCTTCATATATGTTACTCAACTTATTAATTGACCAAAAAAAGGTAGTGTTTAGAGGAGTTGCCAAGCACTAAAAAAATACAATTTTGCAATGCAAGAGAGAATATTTTGGTGAGTCCAAGCATTAATTGCTCTCTTTTCATCCAAAAGTGCCCCTAACACAGCATTTTGTAGGAGGGGTGGAGATGCTCTTAGATGGTGATTGGGAGCTGAGAGACTTGAAACCATTAATAGACACAACATAAAGTCTTTTTCCTCAAAGTTTTGTTTTAATCGTAAACGTCTTATTATATGACCATCAATGCACACTAGACATTTACTTATAAACTTCAACACTATTTTCGTCTAGATGCCATTTGAGGAATTCATTTCTCCCTCCCATTTCTTGTATTGTAGTGTATGTTGCTTCAAGCATATTTGCAGAGTTTAGTATGGAACAATACTGAATTTTAAAGTTGTTTAGAAGACAAAAATAATGATCAACATTACCTGCTTCCAAATTTGGGATAGGAGTATCAATATAAGGGTGCACAAGTGGAAAGCTCATTGAGAAGCTCATTGAGAGAAACTCCACCTTCTTTCAATTAGAAGCTGATTTTTTTGTTGTTGCAAGCATGAAGAAGAGGAATCCACAATCACAATCCATGAATGTTGTAACCAATTTGAGGTTTGTTGCAACTTTTAACAAGAGAATTGTCACTAAAAGAAAAACCTTGTTCCCAATTAAACAATGAATGACCTTTGACAAAAACAAGTCATTGCAAACATTTTTCCAATCATTATGAACACAATTTCTCTTATAGTAATGTTTATGTCTTTCGTGTTCATTGTTCTTGAATGATAGAGCTAAATAAACAAAGATTAAAATACTTACAAACAATTGATTGAATATGTTGATTACATTTTAAAATGACTCATAGATTAGCATGTAGAGCGCTGCCTTGTCAAGTGCATAAATATCACTTTGTGTCTTAGTAATTCTAAACTCTTCCCAATTTTCGTATTGGTATACTACTGTTTCCATCATTCTTCTGACTTCACCTAAGCTTTTAGAGGGTTTTTTCAAGTGGCTCAATGCTAATTGCTAACAGTCCCCATTCTATGTGTTAAAAAGTCACCATGTATTGCTTGTAAGAAATGAAATAAATGTGCTTTCGATACCTCTAAACCAAAACCAACCTCCTTGACATACATTCCAATGAGACACTTGTGGTATAAGCATTCCTTAAACTTTGTGACTGATATTGAAGCGCTTCATATTACAAAATTCATGCGGTAGTCGTTGAAAACCCCCAAACAATTCACTTATAGTTCAAAAACCAGAACAATATCCATAGCAAGAAACTATTGATTAACAGCTAATTTCTGAAACTCCTTGGAATTACAAACAATCACATAAATAATTGAGGGTGTGAGTAACATGTAAGTAAAGTCTTTTAATGGGAAATGAATATTGAGCTCCAAGAGTTGCACATGATGTTAATTTGAAATAAATTTAATAAGAAGGGTACAAAATCACAAAATAATTACAAATAGAGACATATTATTGTAAGGAATAACATAAAGAGGTGTAATCATCATATTGCTATAAAACACAACATTTGTTAATTTGGGGGAAATATACTCTTTCAAAATGGATTTTGAGAATACTAAATTTTGCATTTGTGAAAATATTTTGATGATTTTAAGTGAGATTTTTGATAATTCCTTCAAGATATTTAATCATTCATGTAAAGGTCTTGGAGAAATCATCATAAAATTCACTCTGAATAACCCAAAAACTCTGAAAATAAATAAATTAAGAAGTCCCAAAATTAAGGTTTTTTTCCAAATTAACTAATATTGCGTTACAAGCTAGTATGGCAAAAAAAAGTTTGAAAAGTGCAAATAGATTTTTCCCTTGAATTTAGAATAACTTGGAAATTCAGGTTAGCTTCATGCTCTTCTATATTTCTGACTCTTCATGGAAATTTGTTGATCTTCAACTCAAAATAGGTCAAATTTAACAACTTTAGTACTATATCATTTTGTACACTCTAAAAATGGGCTATTTAAAATTGGGAAAAACATGATTGCATAGATGGTGTTGAGTTAAAAAAAAGGTGTGCTGTGTGCTATATACTTATGCTTCTCCTACCTAAATAAATATGGTAATGTGTTAAGATTGAGAGGTCTTCTCTTGAGCTCAAATATTCTCTAATGATTGATTCTAGGATACATTTGTTGCTAGCACAAAGACTAAAAACACAACCAATCTTGCAAGGAAGCTTTTTGGATGTTTTTTGAGGGACATAGGGAGTAGTAAAAATGAAAAATAATAACATGATTTTTTCATTTTGGGGTCGAAAATCCTTAAAAAGACGTGAAAAAACAAGCGAAGATGGACACGTCCGTTTGTGCCATCCCTTGTGCGTCCCCTACACTGCACACAATAGCCAACTCTCACCCAAAATAACAACCATGGTTGCCACTGTCTACATCAGATCCGTTCTGGGAGCTCTGCGTATGCCAACATTGGCTCCGGAATCATGTGCGTCAGGAGCGAGGTCGAGCTGTCACCCAACTGATACGACACCAAAGCAGTTAGTGTATTATTACTTTACGTCAACACTACAACCACCATTGCAGGTATTTTGATCTGATGGAGCCGGCGATCACTTGGACAGCCTCAAGAGCCGATGGGATACAGAGCAGCGCACGTCGCCAGGATTGCGAAGGTGAAGAAAGATATGGCGATGGAGATCGCCGCCTTTCGGCAGAACGCAGGCACGACGTCGCAAGAACCTTCGTCTGCCCACTTAAATTGTGAGTCGGCGGCCGCTGCACTAGCACCCATATCGCTTCTCATCCTTTCGCCATGTTTAGAAGCTGCACCATGGTTGTTACTTCGGGCAAGGGCGAGTTTTGAGCTGTCGGACAACACATGCGGACTAACGAAAAAGAAAGTATGGATAGACATGTCTGCCCGTTAACCCTTAACCCCTCCTCGCTGGCGGATGTCAAAATACATAGGAATTGAGGACATTTCCGTCCGCTTCAGCAAGGAAGGGTTAAACAATCAAGCAACTATAGTACATAGTATGTATGCTGTTGCATAACTAGCATCTGCTACCAACAAAAAGTTTTAATTTGGGATCTTGACTACCTGATTAGAACAACATTGATTTATATTCTAACTTCTTTGCTGATCTCAAATATACTAAAAGTGTGGATGCATTCCAAATACAAGAACACCATATTTGTTAAATTGGGAAAAATAGTACATTTTGGGAGTTCTAAGGTTTTAGGTGATCACCTAAAACCTTAGCTTGCAGCATTTTTTTTGGTACACTTGCCCTCACCTGAGAGGAGGAATTTGCGAGAGAAAAAATCTTGGTGGCTCAGACTAAATCTAATACCTTCAAATTTGGTTTAAGGTAACTTTTTGGGTTTAAGGTGGAGTACAAAATGGTACCTTAGTTTTTCCCAATTTAACAAATATGGTGTTCAAGAAAAACACATTGTGTGGTACTGCTTACTACAAGGTGCTCAAACGTTTAGGGATTAATGTTCCTAGGCCATTTTAAGGAGTTTTAACTTAAAAATGAAAAAATCAATTTATCATGTTTCATTTCTATTATGTATATGACTTTGAATCCACATTTTGATTTCATGTTGACATCTATGACTGAGTGTCATCAACATGTATGGAGTTTTTTTTTTTATCATTTTGTACCATTTTTTAAAATCAACTATGAGTTGACTTCATCAAACTTACCATAATCTCAATCAGGCACTTCAATTGTATGGGCAAGCGAACGGACTGGCGGGTTCAATGTGACAACCATGAGCTGCGCTACAGAAGCAGCACATGCTCGCCGAAGCAAGATCGGGTAAACTGACATTTGCAACGAGGGTTGGCAATGGCGCAGGGGTTTGCTGAGCTTGGACATTATTGTGACTGTCTATGCGATGGTGCAGCTAGTGTTGTGCTTCGTGCAGAAGTTAAGTCTTTAGAGGCCACCAAACTATACTTTGGTTCAGCAGAGTGGTTTTTGGCGTATAAAGTAAAATTGCTCAACAATTTAGAAATTGGTTTTGAAGAATGCTTGTGATCTCAAGAATTTCGCATCCAATCAAAAAAATAACAAAGAAATCAGGCATGTGAGTTGACAAATAATGGTGTTTATACATCATGGCCTCAAAATACGTATCCATGTTTGGTCAAAGATGAATCAAAGCAACAACACAATACATCAAACTTCCAAGAAGAATGCCAAATTTCAATTATGCCGTTCTAAAAAATTTCAGATTGATTAAGAAATACACTTGTATTGGTTTCCTATATGGTAGTAGTATGCACTATTTGAAAATCTAGTGACATGATGCTATCATTTCATCTTAAAAAAATTGTCCTACATTTAAGGCCAATTCTTTATTGTTTTCAACAATAGCATTTATCAAGTTCCTTGTAAAAATATTTTTGGGTAGCAAAGTCAGTGGGATTCTTGACCCTTTTTGTCCACTTAGCTACACCTTGTGATTGCTATTTTTATCCATTTTGTGTGAAACTAGTCTTATTGGAAAGGTGGGAAACCCACCTTTTTAGAAATATAAGGCTCTTCTCAAGCAAAACTTGTATGAAGCAGTAATATCCAAAACCACACAAGCATGAAAACTAGAGAATTCCTGCCTACAACTCAATCATTATAATATTTCATCTCCAACGGTAAATCTAATTGAGATTTTGATGCATTACAGTAAATAAGGTCTACTTTTCATTTGTACAGTTAGATTATTGAAATTGGGTCCATAATTGATTCAAACGCACTTCCAAGTTTACTTCCCCGGTTTCTAATGGATTTTGTGAAAATATGTGTGGTCTTTAAAGGGTTAAGGACTGGGACATTTGTTACTTCCCCAATAACCCTCATTCATCTTTGACACGGTGCTTGCAAGCAAATTTTATGATGATTTCTCTGAAACTATACATCAATGATGCAATACCTTGAAGTTCTCAAAAAGCTTACTTGAAATCACAAAAATATTCTTACAAATGCAAAACTCAATATCCCAAAATCCATTTTGGGAAAAGGTTTTCCCCAATTTAACAAAATGTTGTGTTGGATTACCTAATCCATGAGCATTATTTTAAAATTGCTTTGGTTTGCAATATATTGGGAGAGACTTGCAAAATATCTTGAGATGCTTAACTGTACATTGAGAGATGTCTAAACCTAGAGGCATGCAAAACTTTGGAAACAATATATGCAAAACATTAAAAAGCCTTTGGTGTTTAGAAATACAAAAAGTTAACGATTACTTGAATAGTTATAATTTAATTAAATAACTTACATGTGACATATGTAATGTACCATACTTGTTGGAGGAAATTAGCTTCCAAAATGTACTTCCAATGCTCTATTCATATGTGTGACAAGGACATTGTCAATTTTAAAGAATTAGATTTACTGACTTACAATATTGATCCTTGAATTATTTAGGTCTTGTAATGCATGCTTTCCCTAGTCTCAAATCTTCTCAAATCATGTAAGATTAGTACACTGCTCATTTTGTAATGATTAAAGTCCTATAGTGTCTTTCTTGAACTCTTCAATTTTCATCCCAGCAAGTCTTTTGCAAGTTTTAAGTGTCATTTTTGATTTGAGAGTTTCTATTTCTAACCAAGGTCTTTCATATATATACTTTGAATTTAGAAATTGATATGAAAATGGAAGCAAATAGGAATGATTTGCACAGCAACTTCCACAACAAATGCTCAAAAATGACCACAGAACAATGAAATGGAAAAACTATTTGATCATACACCATATAATATGACAAAAATGAACAACAAAATCTTTTCTACTTTTGGCACCAATCCTTTACGTAAATCTACCGCATGCCATGAATCCATGATTAAGTTTTTCATTCATGTAGAAATAAAGGTGGTCATCTTAAACGTGAGAATGCATGTGGGTGAGACGCTTGGCTTGCATAAAGATCGCTTGAATTTTTTTTGTCAAGTATCCTTTTTGCTAATTAGGCAAGATGACACCAATCCACAATTTTTGGTTACTTCACAAGCATATGTCAACTAAAAATGCAGAGGATTTTGTTCAAGCAATGTATACAGCTTATAGCTCAGCTCACACTCTCATGTACCATATAATTATTTATGGAAGATAAAAAATGGCCATTTTAATCTAACATTGTTGTCATTGTTGTCATTTATTTATTCATACATACACACATACACACATACACACATACACACATACATACACACATACACACACACACACATATATATATATATATATATATATACACACACACATACACATGTAAAAAACACATAAATGTTAGAGCGTCTCTTGCAACCCTCCAAATGTTTAGGCCTCACTCAAATCTATATGAAAAGCAATCAATTCTAGTAGTGTCACCCTCTACATTTATCTTCCCTTTTTAAATATGACTTATTTGAAGGGGTCTCTAAACCCTCTACAAGCTATATTTTCTTGTGGTCATAGTTTACTTTATTACTTTTGAAAGTTTCTTGACTTGTAACTGATTGGCACTATACTTAGCGGATTGCACTGTTAAGAATACAAGTGGCCATTCCCTCTAAATTAGATAGAGAGGAGCTGAAGGGACCTAAAACTTCGGAGGGTGACAGGAGATACTCTTATGTTCCACTGCTGTTGAAAGCACGTCCCCATCAAATAAAATAAAAATAAAATACAAGGCCTGAAATCGGTACCGATATTTTAAATCACTGTCCAGATTGACGGTTACAACGAAGGTGACCCTTGCATTTCGGCACAATCACAGGCCAGTGCGAGCCCTTGGAAGAGAACCAGAGATTTTTTTTATTGTTGATCCACTGTTTTGGCAAGTTGTCACCTTCCCTTCAACCTTTAACCCCTGAGCGCCCAGCGCGAAATCCACAAAATGAGACCAGGAGTGACCATGCTCGTAAAAATTGCACGCTCCAAGTTAGGAACTTAAATTAGGGAGAATTCATCGCTGAAATAGCAAAAGGAGTGCTTGATGCACCCAATTAGAAATTTGCAAAACTTTTAACCTCATTGTTTTGGAGATTATAAAAGTCAAAGTATAGTTGACTATGTGGCAACCGGCTAATTTTGGGGGAGTCCATGGCTATGGATGCAAAAATTCATGCCTTAGAGGAGGCTCCTTTGTATGAAACTTAGACAAGGGGTGCAATTTACAAGTATCTTGCTTGCTGCCAAATCTGGTAATGTTTTGACACCCGCAAGGTGCTTTTTTAGAGGCCCAAAGTTGCAAGGCTCACACGGCATGGTGAACGATAGATGAGGTACGGATACAGTTTTGACCTCCACAAGGGCACAAATCTCAATAGTATAGTTGCAAAACCTTTCTCTAGTCTAAGGCATGTGTGCCAAAACACCCTAATAGTATTAAACCGGCCATAGCCGGTGGTCTTTATCCTAGCACCTAAACCCTAAACCGCTTGGAATGAAGTTTTAGTGTACTATTGTCACAATTGACTTGCACAATCCATGCTTGTACAAGTGGTGAAACCCCCATCGCCCACTTCCCGGCATGAGAGTAGTACCATACCTTTGACCAAGTCACTTTTCTGGGAGGTACAATACAAATTTGAACCAGATTTGAAGGAAAGTTCAATTTGTAGTGGCCATATTCTGGCATGTGGGGCGCTCAAGGGTTAACCTGTAAAGGATTGAGCCATTTTTTCAGTGAAAATCACTCAAAATTGCCACTTTTGAGGGGTTAGTAATAAGGTAATTCTTTTTGAAAATTTGGGAAATCCAGCCGTAGGATCTTGCCCTAGACTAGATTAGGTACTTGTGGAAAAAAAATTAGGTCATTCAAGATGGACTTGAGTGAGATATTTACATCTAAAGTGAAAAGAAAAGTTTTTTTTCATGTTGCTCCAACATTTCAAAAGCCTTTGACCATTCTTACATGAAAATAATTGCTCCACGCAACTTTGCACTTTATTCTTCCCATGTAAGAGATCAAGTTAGCTTGGTGTGGGAGAATTTTCAAATCAATTGGAACTACACAACACATGAGAAAAATCAGTAAGTAAAAAGAAGTAAAGAATGAGTCAAATCACTAAATTGTTAAGAATTTCATTATTAAAATGAAAAATGCAAATCCTAATGGTCAAAATGTTGTGATAAACAATCTACTTCCTTTGGTTTAATTTTTTTTCCAAAATAATGAAAAGTGAGTAAAATAAAGGACTTCAAAGTTTATTTTAGAGTAGAGAATCCGTAACTACCTGCAAACAAAAACTCCTCATAACTTTGATCTCATTGATTGAAATTGAATGATTCAAACCTTCTCACTTATAAAAAAGTCTAAAGAACCAATTTTAATTTTTAATATTTAAAAAGGTTAAGTTTTAAATAAGTTTTTGGGCTGCCCAGGTGGGCAGTCCTCCCCTACTTTTCAGAAATTCTTGCGTAACTTCTTCAATAATTGTCGGAATGAGGAAAAAATTAGATGCTTGCGTAGATCTTTGAATTCCCCACCTTCAATAAAAGTTTCAAAAAATCACACAAAGTAGCTTATCCAAAGGTACATGCCCAAACTCCCACCTGTCCCCCAAAGGGACAACAGTCCTTTTGGGGTTTATCCTTGAACAAGCAAGCTCATGTAAAATACATAGTATGGTAGAGACGCCCATTCCCAACCATTAGGGTGTTTTGGGTCCAACCAACCTATTTCTAAGCCTTGGAATCAGCATTTAAATTTTGTTTTTTCACTGATCGCACGACCGGCACCCACCAACGCCAGCAAGTAAGGAAAATTTGGACAAAAATGGAGAGAATCAACAACAAGCACGCATTTATCCATAAAAATACTAATATTAGTAGTTTTCATCCATATTTTGGTGAATCTAGTTATTGCTCAAGCAGGCACCTAGCAAATTCATCCAATTTCTCACCTTGATTTTCTAGTGTTGTTGTCGCCACTCGCCAAGCAGAAATTTAGGTAAGTTTTTGGGAAAAATTTGCCAAAAATTTAAATGTTGCTTGGATGCAAATTTTTTCCCTTTTTAAGATTAAGACAAATGAAGTCATGACATGTATCTCAAAAGAAGGTAAGAAGTAGTGACGAGAAGTGTTCTAGCTATGATCAGGATTAGGAGAGTCTAGTGATTGGGCATGGGTTCCAAACACTTTAAGTACTTCAAAATTTGTATAAAACTCAATTTTACATGAAAAATTTTGAAAAAATTTGTGTTGCAATATTTTGTATGAAGCCACAAAAGAAAAATTTGCGCCTCATTGTTGCTCTAATGTGTTGTCTTGTAGAAGCTTAAACAAACAAGTATGGGAGGCTTTACCTTATGTACGCTGCTATAACTGGCATTTGCTACCAACAAAAAGTTTTAATTTGGGATCTTGACTACCTCACTAGAATAGCATTGATCTATATTCTAATTTCTTTGTTGATCTCAAATTTAATAAAGGTGTAGATGCACTATATTGGTTGCAAAGGGCTGCTTGGTTGTTCAAGGGTTAAATGCCAAAGAGGACTTTCTTTTTGTCCCTTGGTAAACAAAAGAATACAATGTAGGATGGGGAAAAGTTATTTTTCATCTGATTTTTTTAGGAATGATTATAGATACATAGTCTATCATGGAAGACAAAAAATAGCCTCACCAAATGCACTTACATTTTTGGGTAATCCAAATTGTGAAAAGATTCACAAACATGGTGTTAGGTCTCATGCTATCCTTTTTGCAATTTGCATGAGTGCACCATGCATTGTTGACTTTTACCAACTTTTGGAAATAATACTATAAAGGGTGGTCACTTGCTATACCACTATAGAACACTATAAAACTATTGTAGAGGGATAATCACATTGACCAACCCAAAATTTAGGGGTTGATCCCTATAAGGACCCAAGCCATTTTCATCAAAATTAGGATTTAGGGAGACTTGCAACTTTGATGCATTGTATCTTATTCATTCACATGATTTACAAAAAGTGATTATTGAAAACAATGAGAAACCTACTTAGAAAACAACTTGCAAAATTTAGGAACAATTTGTTGTGGGAGATGGGAGATTATTCCACTTGATTAAACAGTATGCAATGTTAAAAGCTCATTTTTTAGCAAGTTTGTTGCTATTAGTTAATTTTTCCAAAATTCTATAAGCCCTTGATGCACTTAAAATTTTGTAGTAGTAAGATTAGATATAAATGCACACACTTGCAAATTATTGAAAACCATTCTTCTTTAGAAGTTAAATTTTAAGGCTTTGAACTGCTCTTGCATGAAAAATTGAGACCGGCATAATTGGTGAGGGCTACCACAATAAAGGTTTAGAACATGCTTGAACCTTGGAGGCAAATCTCCCACCACCACAAACTACATGCAAGGAAGCTTACGGAGAGTATTGACCACTTGGAGCTTGTAAGACATTCCTTGCCACTTCATTCCGTATGGTATTCCACCTGATCGAGACTCTCAAGGCACTTGTATAACATTTGGCTTGCCTTGCCATTACTCCACTTGCAATAACCATTTTGAATGCCTTAATAATTGGACTTTGTAGCAAGGTCAAAAATGAGCTCCAATGCCTCAAAAAGTCTTAGGAAATCATGTGAGGACACTTTTGGTCCTCTAGGACGTCAAGGATTGATGCAAAAGGTAACAAACATTAGCATAGAATCATCCAAGCATACACTTCCATCCAAAAAATCAACTATTAATACCAACGCTCATCCAAAAATTGGCAAAACTAAAGTTTCTCTAAGTATTGTTTGGACAATCATGAGGACATTTGAGTAAGGACTTTATTTCAAAAGCAAGCCAAAGTGCTACATGGACAAATTTCTTAACACTACCACGGTTCTAAAAATACACTAGAAATTGACCACATTCTAGTCGCCTGGTCATTAACCCCTAAAATTCTTTTGTGTTTAGAGGCCCAAAACTACTTCAAAATACTAGTCCCCAAAGCAAGGTCAAAATTTTCATTGAAACTTACTTTTTAACAAATCCAACTGTAGGATTCTTTGGTTGACTTACACAAGTACATTGTCCCAAAATTTCAAAATGAACATCCCCACCAATTGCAAGATTGATGTGCTTAAACTTTGAAATGTAGGCTTTTCTAGTCCTTCCAAAAGGTGAAGTTTTGTTTTCCAAACTTTTTAGAGAAAAACATGTATGCTGTATTTCTTGTGCAATTTTGGTAGTATGTTGGAAAATGGGTTGAAAGCATATATAAACAAAATTTAACCAAAAAACAAATTGGATTCATTTTTACAAAAATTGTAAAGTGAAAGGTATTGATGAATGAAAGATATAACTAACACGCTAATAAGTTTTAGAAGAATTTGAAAACTATTAATCCTAATGGTGAGAATGCTCTATAGACAATTAGTAACTTTAATTTTCATCTTCATTTGAATTTTTTCAAAATTGAGAGTAAAAGATGACTTTATATGTTTTTTCTACCCTCTTCCTACCTTCATTGCCTGCAAAAATAAAACTCCTTTTAACTCTTACCTCATTACATGGAATTGAGTGATTCAATCTTTTTTGAGTAGGTATCAATCTATACAATTCTATAAATATAAAATAAAAATTTTGAATATATTTTTTGCTGCCTGGTTTGACTTTGACATTGAAATTGAAAAAACCTTCTAACTTTTGCATTACTTATCGGAATGACATGAAATAAAGCTTCACATGTAGATTATAATGAGTAGCATCCATCCTAAAAATTTCATAAAAAATTTCCAAACTATGAAGTCAATAAAACCTGCCCGAGTTCTCACAAAGCCCAAAGTGGGCTCCTCGGCCCTTTAGGGGCTAACTCCTAAGCGCCTCCAGTTTTTTGCCAGGTGGTATAGGTCTACGTGGGTCTTGCCACTTAACATCCACAAACTTTCTCCAAATTTTAATCCAGCAAAATTGACCATTCAAATTCAAAGCTAAGAAGGGCTTGTAGCAGTAGGTAAAAATTTGAGGGGACTTCACGGTTTGGTTCAGTAGGTTATAGGGGTCAAAATTGGGTTGACCAAGGGATTTTTGGCAAATTTTTTGGTGCTCCGGTTTAGGACATGGACATATGGTAGGGAGGGTTGGGTCGTTCATGACGAAAATTTTTCAGGGTATTTGCTGACGTGTTATGGGGGAGCATTTAAATTTGTGGCTCCATTCGGTTAGTAGATGGCCTTCAAGAAAGGAGAATCCGCGTAGTGCCTGGAGCACCAAAAGGTGCAGTGATCGGGGCTGTACCTTGCTTGACTGACACGGTGGCCTCTGTCAGCCGGTACCCTATCATGGGTGTTGCCAGTGAGGATCTCCCACATTGTTGGCGAGTTGATAATTTTAGCTAAACCGTTGCAATTAGGGTTCCAGCTGGGCCACAAACTCGTGAAAATATTTTGGATGAAGTGGCCTTAGCTATTTTTCTAACCAATAAATGATTGAGTAGCAAGGATGGCTACACTTTTTTTTTATAGACGTAAAGTTGTATGGTTTCAATCTTTCATCAAAGCTAAATCTCATGATGGTTTTTTGAAAAATTAGAATATTACACCAGTAGGATGAGGGGACATGAAGTGGAACCTTGAAAATTGGGCTCCTACTCCAAAACTTGTGTATAAAAGTTGGTTAAATATTTTGCATTTAAAAAAAAATACTATAGAACAATTGGGCACATCAATTTTGGTGTAGCAAAAAGCAATAATTAGCACAAAATGTTTTCACTGAGCCTAACTAGTGAAAATCTACCTCAACCCTACCTCAATAAAGGATTTTAATTTCTTATTGTGTTGAGGTAGGTTGAGCTCTACCTCAACCCTACCTCAACACAAGGATGTATTTTCTTCTTGTGTTGAGGTAGGGTTGAGCTCACTCTAAACCCTACCTCAACACAAGAAGAAAATACATCCTTGTGTTGAGGTAGGGTTGAGGTAGAGCTCAACCTACCTCAACACAAGAAGAAATTTTTCCTTGTGTTGAGATAGAGTTTAGGATGAGCTCAACCCTATCTCAACACCACAAAAAATAACAACTTGTGTTCAGGTAGGGTTCAGGTAGAGCTCAACTCACCTCAACACAATAAGAAATT
Organism: Ulota crispa; assembly: GCA_963920765.1. Lineage (NCBI taxonomy): Eukaryota > Viridiplantae > Streptophyta > Bryopsida > Orthotrichales > Orthotrichaceae > Ulota > Ulota crispa. The sequence goes on from OY987243.1 coordinate 12,071,384, forward strand.
AAAATCCTTTATTGAGGTAGGGTTGAGGTAGATTTTCACTAGTTAGGCTTAGTGAAAACATTTTGTGCTAATTATTGCTTTTTGCTACACCAAAATCAATGTGCCCAATTGTTCTATAGTATTTTATTTAAATGCAAAATATTTAACCAACTTTTATACACAAGTTTTGGAGTAGGAGCCCAATTTTCAAGGTTCCACTTCATGTCCCCTCATCCTACTAGTGTAATATTCTAATTTTTCAAAAAACCATCATGAGATTTAGCTTTGATGAAAGATTGAAACCATACAACTTTATGTCTATAAAAAGAAAGTGTAGCCATCCTTGCTACTCAATCATTTATTGCTTAGAAAAATAGCTAAGGCCACTTCATCCAAAATATTTTCACTGTTTTGGACTCAATTTTGGACCCAAAATAGTTGACTGCCCCATTCATTAAAAAAAAAAGGCAATGAGGTGATTTGTCACCTTGGCCGATGGCTGGGTACCAAGGGAGAATTTGTGTAATTACACAAAAAAATAGACTAAAGGCTTCTGAATTATAGAAAAAAGGTGAATAAAAAAACCGGAAGAGTAAGCACTAAAAAATTATAAAGAAAAGTTGCATACATGAAACAGTAGAATGAGAACCCACTATTTCTAAATCAAATTTTTGCTTCCCAAAACAATAGGATAGAAATCTATATACTTGCATAAATAAAACAATAGAATAAGAATCTACCATTTATAAAACACAGTTTAGCTTCCAAAAACAGTAGACTCAAAATTCATATACTTGCATAAATAAAACAATAAAATGAGAACCCACCATCTAGGAAACACATTTTGCATACCAAAAATAGTAGAATAGAAATGCATATACTATGCCTTCACATGGCTAACCAAGGCTTTCAGTTGAAGCTTGGGCTATTTATTCACAGTGCCTAGGAACTCCTTGCCTTGGTCTTTGACGATCAAAAATTGACGGTGCTTGGTTGTCTCGGTAGGCGGGAGAGTAAAACACAAGACCTATCCCCAAGTTTTCCCTAAAATCTCCCAAATGTGGACTCCAGCACACCGTCACCCCACTCAACCCCATCAACATCCTAAACATCTACATGAAATTACTGTCCCTTGCCTAGTACCAGAAAATCCCACCTCATGAGCCCCATTTTAACAATCTGCAGTGACGGGATACCGCCTGTGGGGCGCTCAGGGCTTAAAGGGTTGCCTCTAAACAGAGTAGCTGCTCACTTAGCGGTATGACTAATATGCAGACAATTAGTGTGATGTTAACCGATCAAATCGTGAAATAATCCTAATCAACTTTGAAACTACACGGTAGAAAATCGGTTAGATGTCCCGAAATGACTGATTATTGTGAAAGTAGAGAGAATTTGTGATGCGGGCATGTGAAAAACTATTCGAAGATGGAAAATGACTGATATTAGCTGGGGAAGGTCAAATTTCGTCCTAATCACTGGTTATGTTGAGAATAGGATTTGGCCAAATTCCGGTCCAGAGAATTTAGCTGGTGGAAGAAACATCTGAATGATCCGAACTCCACCGAGTTTAGTCAACGTCCTAATTGGGTTTGCAGCGTGCTGGTCTGACTGTCTGAGGTTCATAATTGATTATCCCGCCCCCCAAATAGCCAACATGACAGGACGCTGCGGTCAGCAAGTGAACTTGTGACGTAGGGATCCTAAATGTGGTATTCAAGTACAGTACAGTAGCTCAAGTTGCCCAAAACCCCGCAAATTGTGCTATAATCTCATATAACCATAACATTGTTTACCTTTGCTGGGGGGACCCTTTTGCTCCCTCAATCTCAGGAAGATACCAGCAAATGGCATGCAATGGCCCTGTCCTTGAAAAATCAGAGTTAAGTATTTATAACCAAACTCTCCTCTCACGTATCTCAAGGAATATGTTGGGGGGAGGTGAGACGCCTGGTTAACAAAGCGTTGAACGGTCAAGCTCTGGGTTTTACAATGTTTCACTTCTGCGAGTACCATGCGCTTTGTTTTGCTGTGTGGGGCTTGTTTCTAAGCATGGGTAATAGTAATAATTTGTCCCCTATTTTAGTATTGTTTACTTATTAGCTGTTTTGAGGTTTTTAAATTAACACATGGTCTCTAAATCCAAATTTGAATTCAAAATTCCAAAATTCAATCTCTAGAAAATAAAATTGAAATCTCATAAGTTTTGAAATGTGAGTACCCTAGCCCCACATTGTGAAACAAGGCACATGGCACTTGCAAGAGCGATATATTGCTCACCAAGCTCAAGCTTTCATTGCTTTTGAAGGGCTTGGTGTACTCCACCAACGTGCTTGTGGAGTGTGGACCAAGGTGAACTGATCCCCTCATTGTCCTAGCCTTGACAAATGGGCCTTGGGGATCTGTCCACTGCACATCCATGTTTTTGAGACAGGGTGGAAAGGTTTTATAATTCATTACAAGCAAAGATAAGTCTAATAATTTGCCTCTTACTTTGACATTGTTTAAATGTATCTTCTTTTAGAGTTTCGGATTAAAGCATGATTTTTGAATCCAAACATGAATTCAAAATTTAAGACTTCAATCTCCTTATGCTGAAATTCCAAAATCTCAAAATTAAAAGGTGAAAAAGGAGGGATTTTTATCTTGGTCCCACAACCTCATAAGATAGTTTATTGAGCTCCTAGCCCCATTTATCTAGGGCAACTGCCTACGCAAGCTGTGGCGCCGGCCTTGCAGTTGGAAAACCAGTCGAGCGCTGTACTGTGCGGATGGTCGTGGATACTCTTGTGAAAATGACAAATTGTCTAAACGCATTTGCAATCTTGCATCACCGAAATGCCTAGATCACCGACGCAACGTCGCCGGTTTCATTCCCTCGAGTGTAAAGATTAGCAAACCACATGCATAAATTACGGCCATGGTCAATGCACACACGCTTCTTGAAGATTCAATGCAGTTGCAAAGGTGGGTTCCAATGGGTTCTTTTTTCTGGCAAATTTTCTCCTAATCTTACCTTAGATTGTGTATGGCGACCAATACACTAAGAAATTTGTAGAAAAAGTGGATGAAATTGCCACATTTTACCTTACTCAAACATTTTATTTGCCAGTTTTTGAATGAAAGTAACTTATATTAGTAAATTAATTGGATGAACTTGCATAAATCATTCATTTGTCCCAATTTTAGGGCCACTTCACACTATGACCGGCCAAGTTGAGAGGTCATCAAATTAAGTGGCCAAATTTTGCTGAGAGGCCAAGAAAATCTACTGAAAATAAATAATACATGTTGAAACTGAAAACAATAAATGCTAAAACTGATGGCCTCTCGCTCATAGTTTGGGTCTCCAATTTTGCTAAACCCAAACTTCCCTTTGAGAGGCCGTTAACCTTAAATGATAAAGTACTGCCATGTGGACAAATGGAGGATGATAGCCTTTGGAGTTTGACCTCAAGTGTGAAGAGTTGAGCGACCGAACTCTTGATTTTGTGCAATCTGATTGGTGCAAACCAACGGCCTCTCAACCTTCTGCCATAGTGTAAACTGTAAAGCCGCCCTTAGCCAAATTTTGCTTACCTGCCTGCATTATGGGGTGCAAGTCGGGCTACCCTGACAAAAACAAAAAACAAAAAAACCCTGCCGCGTTCCACCCAATTCTGAATAGCACCCAGCTAACCTGACACCGCGGTGCCTTACTAACTGTACGAGGCAGACGCGGAGAATACTGGCACGGGCGACGGAGCCATCCTGTAGCCCGTGACCGACGACGGCGATGCCTCAATCCACATGCATTGCATATAAGGCCCACCTCTCCACCTGCCACCTTCGTCAAACCATCAAACCTGCATGTTGCCAGTTGGAGCAGTCTGTACGTCGATCCATCTCATCACGGTGCTCTAACCCATCATCACCAACGCTGGTACTACTAAGCTTATACCACGAGCTCACGGCACCGCTAGCTCACCTCTCAGGCAGTCTGGCCCACTCGTACGCACAGGTTTTGACAAGACAGCCATTCCGGCCTCAAGTTGGTACTTGTAAGCAGCTCGCTCACAAAGTCATCGACCGACGCTGCTGGACCAGGAACAATATATTCCCTGTCAAACTCGCCTCTCCCATCACAGCAACAGCCAGCCAGCCAGCTGCCGAAGATTGTAGTGACTGCAGCATTCTCACTTGTTCGGGGTTTCTCACATATTTATGTGCACACGTGCAAAGTTCAAAGTCCACTTCAAGGGGTGTGGAGCGCTTGCACTGCGAGAGCGAGCTCGGAAGCGCAGGAACTGAAGCAGGGGGCAGTGCGAAGTCAGTCTAAATGGAGGGAGGAGCTTGGCAGTCGGACTTTCACGACAACGGGCGGGACTTCCAGAAGACAAGGACGCCGCAAACGCAAGCAGCGTCGATGGAAGCCGGGACGCCGCCAGCCATGTACAACCCATCAGCGAAGCCCATGGGAAAGGATTCCCGGTTGTTCGGAGTCCTAGTCGTGTCGCTGCGCAGTGCGTTGATTCTGTTCACGCTCATTGCGTTCAGTGTGATGGCGGCCAACAAGGAGTCGTTCTACAATGCGTACACTGGGGTTTACTCCACGTTCTACTACAAAGATACCCTCAAGTTCTCCGCTATCAAGGCTTTTGTGTAAGAATGCCGCACCATTCCACTCGTGCTTCCACTCACTTGCTGGTCTCAATCATCCTTCAAACTGGACTCAGAAAGCAGCACTTTGCTCGTCGAAACGTGACGGGGTTAACCCATAAAGAATGTTGTTGTTTTGTGTACAAACCCCCGTATTGTATACGGATGGGGCATTTGGGTAGCACATTGGAGAGGTAAATTTCAAGCGAAGCCATAGACGTACTGTTGGTCAGCTAGGTTTTTTTGGGGGAATTTTTGGTATTTGTCACAACTGAAGACCATTCCTTCAAGTACTAAATGGTCCTCATACGAATACAGACAACGCAACATCCTTTAGGATTGAACTGACATTTGGAACTGGGGTGTGGCTATGGCGCAGGGGTTTGCTGAGCTTGGACATCATCGTGTGTTTCTACGCAATCGTGCAGCTGGTGCTGTGCTTCGTGCAGGTGGCGAGGACTGGGACATTCGTTTCTTCCCCGACGGCCGGCGGCAGTTTGCTAACGTTCATCTTCGACACGGTGCTGGCGTATGCCCTGATCGCCGCTGCTGGAGCGGCAGCCGACGCACAATCCATTCTGGCAGATAACGACAGCTGTAGCACTGTGCCCGGGTTCTGCCAGAAAGCGCAGGCGTCCATTGCCATATCTTTCTTCGCCTTCGCAGTCCTCGCGGTGTCCGCTGCTCTTTACCCCGTCCGGCTCTTGAGGCAGTCCAAGTGATCCAGCACTACACCGCGCATTCACGGGATTCAGACCTCCCCCATCGGCCTTCCTTCATTAACTTACACTTTTTTTTGTGTGTAGAAGCTCCCTATTGTTGTTGTTGTAGCCACGTTGTAAGCTTAGTTGGAATGCTGGAATTTGAGTAACCATGGAGCTTGCAGAAACACAACAGCAGCTCTTAACGAATACTCATTCATCCACCTTCAAGCCTTCTTTATCATTCATTTAGTTCTCTGCATAGATTGGCCTTTGGCTTACTACTCATTCAATATACTTTCAGTATTCGATGCATGAGTGTATGAGTGTATCTTGTTGTTCACACAGTAGCGACCCCGCTTTTCTGCATGATTTGGAAACTGCGGTCGGCATAGCCATTGACAGCTCCGATTCCTATTGTACGTTTACTTACTGGTAGTGCTAGCTTTTACTGTAATCTCACCCCTTGAAATGACCCTTCTTATTGATGGTGTTGTTGTGGAAAGCATATATACTTTCTTACATGTAAAAAAAACGTTTTTCATGATGAGACATGAGCAGAATTATGAACCGTTTAGATGCCCCCTTCAAACCCATTTCAAAGGACCTCAATAAAAGCCTTGCTTTGTATTTTGAACTATGAAAAATACCTTAAAACCCACTTTTTCAAATCCAAAGTTTTGAGTGCAATGATGGTCAATATCTTTGGTTTCAATGGAAATAAGGCAAGCATTCAATCATGATGATGTACAACATCAAAAAATCATAAAAAAAAGTGTGGTATGGTACTTGATTGTGTCAACTCAAGTTTGGATACCATATTATATCCATGCTTTTGTAACACTTAGTACTTGTTCAGTGGGGGGACAAAAAGATTAGGAAATGGGGAGTTGATCAGCAATCTTTGAACTTGCAAAATTTTGTAGGATTGTCACCAAAGAATTTATGCATCTATATAACCTATGAACTTAGCAATGTTTGGTTTATAATTTTTTTGTTTTTTAGCAATATTTTTACCCACTTGAGCTAAAAGTGAAAATCAAACTTGGGATCACTAGAGTTGAGTATTGGGTGAATACTTCTCAATCTTTTTGTCCCCCCACTATACAATAGGAAAATCATACAAAGTTGGGACACTTCACACACACTTCTAATGCACCCCGACTTAGGCTCAATACATTTTAACAGTCACATATACTGATGAAGGGACAATTGAAGGGACGATTGGAGGGCTCATAATTTTGTTAATGCTTCACCCCTTTATATGACACTTCTTGTTGATTATGTTGTGGAAAGCATAGTTTCTTTCTAGTAAGAAAAATGTTCTACGTGGTTACATTTAGGGGCGGTGCACGCTATGTTTCACGGCCTGACTTTACAAGTCCATATGCAATGCAAATTTCCAACTTTTTGTTGGATTTGCCCTTTACCAAAGTGAATTCTACTAAATAGAAATTCATGTCTGCGATGATTGCAATTGAGTCATTGTGAACATTTTTTACAATCACTATAGACACATTGTTTTTGCGAGTTGGAAGTACTTAGGAAAGAAGAATGAATATTATATGCAAACTTTGCATTGGTTGCATGTTCTCACTATATCTTGATTGGATTCTCAAAATTACGATTTTACATGGTTTGGATGAGTCTAAAAACAACTATTTGTTTTTGAAGTTAATACGTCATTTGACAATGTAAAAACTAAAAAGTAAGTGAGGTCATTTTAATTCCAAGTATCATATTATGCATCAACAAGCAACATTCATCCTGCTAGTTGCCTATAGTTATTGACAAGTCAAGAGGACAAAGGCACTGTAATTTATAAAAAAATTACAAATTAGAGTCTCTGAAGTTGTAAGTTATTGCTCAAGCCACTACTGATAGAAACTTAAAACCAATCATAGGCTTTTTCACCCTTTCAAGGCTAAGAAGGTGGGATCTTTCAATTTGGGACAGTATTGTAGGTGTTGGGCTGTTGGCAGCTAATTGCAGGAATTTTAGCTAGAAACTTAGAGCATCTTTTGCAACCCTCCAAATGTTCAGGCTCCTTTGACATCTTGATGAAAAGCAAACAATTTTAGTGTTTGTTAGAGCATCTTTTGCCACCCGATTAGAGCCTTAGAGGAACCCTGCCAAACAAGATTTTGAGGGGTGGACAATAGCACAAAGTAGCAAGGCAGGGAATGAAGTTCCCTTGCAACCTAGCGTGAAGTCCCTTGCAATAGCACAAGGGAGCCTGCAACCCTAATTCCTTGTTTTGCTTCCAAGTGCGTGACACAGGCCGTGAAGGGGACCTGTACAAAGTTGGAATTTTTTGTGAATGTGGCAGCCTGAAAAGCCTTGCACTTGCACATTGACAAGTACAATGCAGTTGGAGACTTGAAACAAAAAAGCCGCTACGAGTTGAACCTACGCAGCTCATTTAGCAAGTGGTAGGAGATGCTCTTAGCCTCTACATTTACCTTCCCCCTTCTAATAAGCCATATTCGAAGGGGTCTCTAAACTCTCTACAAGTTCTATTTTCTCTTCATCATAACTTACTTAATTGCTCTTGAAAGTTTTTTGACTTGTGATTGGTTAACACTATACTTAAGCCCTGAGCCCCCCATAGCCAAAATTCCATCTCTCAAGATTTCACTGGGCATTTTAGGGGACTGGATCTAGTTTTTTGATTTTGCAATAAACTACAATTATCGAGGTATTCAAGTGGTCCTTGCAAGTGAAGAAAAGGCAAGTCAAGTCAAATATTGTACACTTGGCTAGGGAGTCATGATTGCATGGAACACCATATGTGGCCAGGTGGCAATGAGCATCTTACAGGCTGCAATTGGTCAATATCCTTGGCAAACTTCCTTGCAATGTGTTTTGTGGTGGCAAGGAATTCACTTTAGAGGAAAAATGAGCTCAAAAGAAGGCCTCCCAACCTTGACAAACCACCCTATTTAGTTAGGTAGGAGAAGCATAGGTAAGGCACCTACACAAGTATCTCTACCTTTTGTGAACTACTCAAATGTACCATGGTATCCCTCTGTTTCTAAAAGAAACCCAAATTTGAGAATCTGTAAGGGATTAAGGAATATTAACAACAAATTGTAATTGGAAGTTATTGGATATTAGGCTTAGACCATTCCAAACCTAATTTTAGTTTTTTCTAGAATTAAGGTTTTTTAAAAAGGAGAGAAAACTAGTACCAAAGTTTTGAAATTTCAAGTGTTTTGTTATTGTCACAAATGGTTAGAAAAATGATTGATATGAAGTGTGTCAATGCAATTGTAAGTAAAAATTAAGTTAACCTAGTTGCTCAAGCAGTCCCATTTATAAAAAGACCAAATCTTTTTGTTGATATTTTTGATGATTCTAGCTTAATGATAGGCAAAATTTGCAAACAAAAATCACTAAATCAAGTTTGTAACGCTAATGTTAGCAATCAATGAGCATAAAAAGTCCAAAAAATATTACCAAACATGCTAAGTAGTTAATTTCATTTAGATAAGCTTAGGATTTAAAAAAAAAAAAATCAACTCAAGAGACAAACATGGGTTTCTTTCTGAAATAGAAAAATAGCATGAATCCGGGTTTCTTTCAAAAATAGAGGGAGTACATAACAAAAGGATTGATAATGGAAAACAATATTATAACATGACAATAACAAATGCAAGGACCTTTAGTGGGACACCAGAATAAACTAGGAGTAGAATTCCCAATCAAACAAGGACACTCATCAAACAAAAAGATTATGATATTGTAAAAAGAAATTATTCTCATGAAGCACTTGTAAGCGGGAATAGGGGATAAGTCTCTTTTTACTTGAAAAAGGACATTGCATTTAAATGCTTTTGACCCCTCCAACCACTTCCCATAGGGGCCTTCTCTTGAGCTCATTTTTCTTCTAATGCTAGCAAGGGTTCAAACATGTTATAAACCCTTTTCAAGGTAATTCTCACCAACTCTGCCAAACATTGTTTTCCGGGCCATTACTGTTGGAAGCCCTCAAACTTAGCATTCAAAGAAGTACAATCTTTGATAATTTGCAAGTGTGTGCATTCACATGTGATCTTGCTACTTATAAATTTTGAGATGAATCAAGGGCTTATAGAATTTTGTAAAAATCAATAAATAGCACTTACTTGCCAAAAATTGAGATTTTGCCATCACATGTTGTTTGATCAAATGTTATAATCTCCCATCTCCCACGGTCAATTGTCCCCAAAATTTGCGAGCCCTTTTCCAAGTAGGTGTTCTACTATTTTCAATGGTCACTTTTTGTGAATCATCTAATTGATAGAGATATGATGTATCAAAGATGTAGGTTTCCAAAAACCCTTATTTTGGTGAAAAAACTCTAGGCGCTCAAGAGTTAACAAATTTCACTATTGGGGATATAAGTGAACATCTCCTTTTAAATGGACAAAGAGGAATTAAAGGGACCTCAATAATTGCAAGATTGCAAGAAATGCTCTTAGTTTTGTCATTGGCTACCCCTTCACAGTAAACAAATGCATGCAAGGATGAATGAATTTGCCAAATTTGTCAAAGAGCTGATTTATGGGTGAACGTGCTCACGTGAATGATTTTATCCGTTATAGTCTTACTTGAACACATTCATGGGTGCATGTTTGCAAACATACTCAACGCTTTTGTAAAAATTCCGTAGTCTATTCTTTTCATCCTTATTCGGTGCAAATGTGCATGTGTGGAGAACCTGCATTTAAGGTAGCAACACCCATAACCATCACTGTACCCATAACCATCACCTTTAAAATTTTGGAAAATTTGTGGAAGTGAATAGATGAAATTATAAGGATGTACAACATGTGAACATGAAATCTTAATTTTCATATTAGGTGCAATTGCAATTGATTCTTTACAAAATTCACAACTTATTCTCACAATATCCAAATAATACATTTGAAAGTGCAAACTCATCATTTTTCTCTTGTTAATAGGATCTTATAATTTGTTAGATGTTTATTAATAATCCTCATATTCAAAACCCTTAATTTGACAGTTATGGGTGTTGATATCTTAGTGTATTGTTGGTTCACTTACTTGGTTAATCCCTAAAAGATCAAGCCTTTTTTTTGGTGAAAATCACTGGAAACTCTCACTTTTGGAAGAATGAGTTGAAAACTAGGAAACAATTTTTTTCTTTGAAAATTCAACCATAGGATCCAGCCCTAGACTATGGGAGATTGGGAGGTATTGTGGGAGAAAGATTAGGTAATTTCAAATGGTCAAGAGTGAGATATCAACATTTGAAGTGTAGAAACAAAGTTTTACCCTTGCTGCCCAAAAATTTTAAATGCCTTTGACCACTCTTATAGCAAAAAAATTGCTCTACACAAATTTGAGGTTTATTTTATCCATGTAGAAGACCAAGTTAGGTATGCTTGGGAGAATTTTCAAATGAAATGGAGCTGTAACACATACTTCAAAAAATCTTTGAATGTCAAAAGGTCTTGAAATCTGCAAGTACACTAGGCAAAATTGAAGGATTTATGGAAAATTCAAAAATTTGAATTATATTAATCTAAACTATGAAAGGCAACGGCTCTTAGTCCACTACAATTTGGGAAAAATAAATTAAAAATAAATACATAAACTGCTTAAGAAATGAAAGTACCAAATTTTACAAGTGGCAAAAGTAATGAAGGGTTGGGAGTTTCCCAAGACGGACTCCTTCCACTCCACTCCCCTTTGCCCAAGTGTCTACACCTTGTGCCTAAGGGCTAACCCTCTTTGGAGTCAACACCCACTTACAAAAGATTGGCCTTGCCCAAATTGCCCCTCCTCCACTAGTTTTGATAATTTTTTGCATAACTTCTTCAATAAATGTCGGAATGAAGAAAAAAGTTAGATAGCCACATAGATCTTTGAAATCCCCACCTTCAATAAAAGTTTCAAAAAATCACCCAAAATAGTTCAGTTGTAGGTACATGTTCAAAATCCCATTTGTCCCCCAAGGCACAATGGTCCTTTAGGGGTAAACATGCAAACAGAATTGGTTAAATTGTACAACAACAAAAAAGAGTTCACCATACTTTCAAACAAATTTATAACTATAATATAAACTAGTATAAGCACCCGTTTTTTTGACGAGACATAAAATGAATTCAAACCTAATTACACAAAACATTTTTTCTGCAAGAATTTTTTTTCTTTATATCTACGTAATCTAATTTCAAATTTAATCCATGCCAATAAAATATTTATTTTTGTTTACAAAACATTACCTTGCATTACAACAATTTTTTATTTATACCCATAGAGTATTTTACTCACACAGTAAAAGGATCGCTACTATTTTCTCATGCAAAAACAAATATATTATTCATTTTTTGCCCACTTAATTTTTTACCTACACAATTATCATCCACGCCAATTTTTTTTTTTTTTTGCTTTTTACCCATGCATTTTTTATCCATGTAAGTATTTACCCACGCAAATATTTATCCAAGCAAGTTTTTTGTCACATAGGTTCTTACCCACGCAAGTATTTACGTACAAATATTTCTACTCATGCGGAGTTTTCACCCAGGAGGACTTTTATATTTCCACGTAGGTTTTTATGCTCATAGGTTTAAAAAGATTGTCACATTGGTAAATTGTACTTTTTAATTTTATATATAGACTAGTTGGTAAACTCATTTAGTTAGGCTAAATGAGTAATGGTGACTCCATTTAGCATAGGTAAAGATTTGTATTAAAATAAAACCCATTTAACATCCATTTAACATAGGTAAATCCAAATAGCATCCATTTAACATAAGGAATTCCATCTAGCATCTATTTAGCATAGGTTGAGATTTGTATTAAAAAAAATTCCATTTATAATTTTTGCAATTCTATTTTTGTCCAAATTTCACTTAAGTTAAACTTGTGCTCTACTCTATTTTTAGTTGGAAATCAAACTAAAAATGGATTCATCCAACCGACACACACCACTTTCTAATATATATACTAGTTCACTCACCCGTTGTACCAACGGAGGCAATAAAAATATCCTTGCAATAACAAAAATGTAAAAAGTGCAACCAGAAAACATAAAAGGTGCAACTTGTTAAATAAAGAAAATGTAAAAGGCACAACTTACATGCATGGAATGCAACTCATAGTTGCACTCAAACTCTTTACTTTTCATCCAAAATGAATCCATAGGATTCATTTATAGATATAGACAAGTTTGTAAACCCCTTCAACAAAACTAAATGAGTTTACAAACTTGTATAAAAAATTTCCATTTAGTGTCCATTCAACATTCATGTATTTAGCGTCCATCCATTTAGCATCCATTTAGCATAGGCAAATCCAATGGGCATTCATCATCTACTTTTGTCCAAATTTCACTTGATTAAACTTATACTCCCCTCTACATTTTTTTTTTACTCTAGTTAAACTTGGTTAAACTTGGTTAAACTCTTGCTCTATTCTATTTTAATTTCACTTTGCTTAAACTTCTACTCTACTCTACTCTCTTTTCAATCTTTTTACTTTGGTCTTACTTTGGTTGAATTGTTGCTCTACTTCTACTTTTAGGTGGAAAGCGAGCTAAACTAGATTCATCAAACTGACATACACGCACACACACATGCACCCAAATCTATCGCAAAATGAGTTCACAAACTTGTTCCATTTATAGCTTTTGCACTTTTACTTTTGTCCAAACTCATACTCCACTCTATGTTGAAATTTTTCTACTTGGATCAAACTAGTACTCTACTTCTACTTGTAGGTAAAAAGCAAGCTAAAAGTGGATTCATCAAACCGACACACACGCGCACACACACCCAATTCTTTTGTATAATTCACTCCAAGGGGTGTGAAGCGCTTGCAGTGTGAGAGCGAGCTTGGAAGCGCAGGAAGTGAAGGGTTGCAATTCTGCAGCAGTGGAGCTTGGCAGTGAGATTTTCACGACAACGGGCAGGATTTTCAGAAAAGACGAGCGACGAGCGCCGCCAACACAACAAACCAGTGCCTATGACGCCGCCAGCCATGTTCAACACATCGCCGGCGCCTCTGGACAAAAAATCCCGAGTGTTGGGGGTCCTAGTCGTGTCGCTGCGCAGTGCGTTGATTCTGTTCACGCTCGTCGCGTTCATTGTGATGGCAGCGAACAAGCAGTCGTTCTACTATGCCTACACGGGACAGTACTCCACGACCTATACCGAAGCCACCCTCAAGTTCTCCTCCGTCAAGTCTTTTGTGTAAGAATGCCGCACCATCCCACTCATCTGGCTTCCGCTTACTTCCACTCACTTGCTGTTCTCATCCTTCAAACTGGACTTCGATAGCAGCACTCACTCTGCTCGTCAAATTGTGACGGGGTTAACCCATAAAGAATGTTGTTGTTTTGTATACGTACTCCCATATTGGGGAATGCTAAATCATGAGCAGGGATCCATGAGTCGTGAGCCATGAGTCTAGATTATTTGTCAACATATTAAATTTCACGTATATAAATTTGTACATATTGTCTTATACTTATAATTGTGCATTATAAAGGTTCATCTCTTGAAAAATTTGTTGCTTTTTAAGTTTTTTGTATTGATTTTAAGTTCAAAACTAATTCCCGCTCACAAAATCTTGATTCACCGCTCATAAGATCACGATTTTACGCTCAATAGCGTTGTCCTCCCGTGTTCTGTACGGATCAGGACATTTGGGTAGCACAGTTGTAAATTTCAAGTCAAGTCATAGATGTATTGTTGCTCAAAGTAGATTTTTGGATAGGTTTTTTTTGGAGAATTTTGGGTATTTGTCACAAGGTCATTTCTTCAAATACTAAATGGTCCTCATACGAATACAGACAGCAACATCTTTTAGGGGTGAACTGACAAATTGCAACGGGGGTGAGCTATGGCGCAGGGCTTTGCTGATCTTGGACATCTTCGTATTGTTCGACGCAATCGTGCGGCTGGTGCTGTGCCTCGTGCAGTTGTCGAGGACCGGGGCATTCGTTTCTTCCGTGACGACATTCGAGAGTTTATGGAATTTTATCTTCGACACGGTGCTGGCGTACGCCATGATCGCTGCTGTTGGAGCGGCTGCCGACGCACAATACCTTCTGGCAGATGACGACTACTGTTACGCCGTGCCCGGGTTCTGCCGGAGAGCGCAGGCGTCCATCGTCATGTCGTTCTTCGCCTTCGCCATCCTCGCGGTGTCCGCTGCTCTGTACCCCGTCCGGCTCTTGAGGCTGTCCAAGTGATCCAGCACTAAGGTAGTTGGCTCAAAAACCGACCATGTAAGGGCTCATTCCCTTTTTTCATGGTTTTCCGTGGATGGGAGGATTTTTAGTGCAAGAAATAGATGCGGAATGTAACACAAGTTGTTTCGTATTTTTTGAAGTATTTTTGAGTTATTTATGAATTTTTAAAGTGTAAGTGTCATAGGTTTCTATTTATGACCCTAGACCTTCCAAGAACCGTTTACTTGTAAGTTGTGAAAAGATTTGGGAAAGTGAGGAGAATGATTGGCTCTTGTAATTAAAAACAACATTTTTTTCAAGCATGCAATGACTATAAGAGGACGATCTAAGAACGTTACCACCTCATGTCCATTTCTTCACTATCTACATGAGCGGTTCAAAATGACCAAAATAATGGTTTTAGAACCAACTACCTTACACCGCACATTCACAGGATTCAAACCGCCCCCATCAGCCCTTCCTTGATTACAATTTGTTTTTGTCTAGAAGCTCCCTCTTGTTGTTGTAGTCATGGGGATCAGTGTAGCCATGGGTGTCACATTGGGCAAGATTTGGTTATTCATAAAGACAAGCGGACGTACATACAAAACAAACAACTCATTTGTCCACTTTTGTATTTTAGGATTTTTTTTGTAGGGTTTTAGACCTTATAAAGGAAGAATAAAATTATTATTTTGACATTTTTACTACGTGATGTAGTTTTAAAACAATGTTTTTGACTTTATGTTGACAGCAATGAGTGTCATTAGCATGTATGAAGTAATCTTTTCATCATTTTCTGAAATCAACTATGAGTTAACCACATTGGACGAACATGAACTTAATTGGGCATTTCAAGGGACAAGCAAGCTGATTGACGGTCCCATGTGACAACCATGGTTGTAACCGCATAGGACTAGCAGTTGAGTGGTTTGAATGCTAGAATTGGAGGAACAATAGAGGGCTTCAAACATCAACTTTTTTAGGTGACTCACGTTACGATTCACCTCTATGAATTCACTTGTGAACCGCAAAGTGACTCAACTCTGAACTTCACTCCTAACGTGATGCACATGAAGAGTGAACTTCAGAAAATCATCTTCATGGCTTCTCATGGTTCATGCACTTGCATCCTCAAACCCCAAAACTTCTCTCGCAAACTCACGTGTGTGTTAGACTTTGTGTGTGCAAAGGAACAAAAACAATTCACTAGTGAACGGAGATCTGTGAGGTGAAAAGATCAAAGACCAGATTTTATGTTTGAAGCCCCTTAATGGAGTATGTAGAACATAACAGTAGCATGATAGTTCAACCCCACTTTTCTACATGATTTTGGAAACTGCGGTCGGCATGGCCATAGCTTTCATTCCTATTGTACAGTACGTTAACTTACTGGTAGTGTTGGCCTTGACTGTAACTTCACCCTTTTGAATAACCCTTCTTATTGATCATGTTGTTTGGAAAGCATATTAATTTCTTACAAGTAAAAAACATGATTTCCATATTAAGAATTAGGAGCGGTGCACACTATTGCTTAGTTTTACAATTCCCAATTCAATGCAATTTTAACACTTTTGTTGGATTTTCCTTTTACCAAAATGAATTCCGGTGATAGAAAATCATGTTTGCTATGATTATAAACAAGTCATTGTGGACAACTTTTTCAATCACTATGTACACATTATGGGTCGTCACACTTTTTCCAAGAATGAAACTTGTATGAAGAATGAGAAGTTGTGGAGTGGAAGTACGAGACAAAGGGAGCACTTTTCCATGCAAAAGGTGTGACTCCCCATTTGTGGGTGGTGGAGAGTGGAAGTAGGAGACAAAGGGAGCACTTTTCCATGAAAAAGGTGTGACTCCCCATTTGTGAGTGGTGGAGAGTGGAAAATGGAGAATGAGTTTATCCAAAAAATGTTGATGCCGTAAGAAAGCAAGTTGCATTCGCACACTCAATCAATGTTTCAACTATAAGGAGGGTGAAGGCAAGGAGAGTAAGATGAAAAAGAGACACATATTGGTAAAAACTTCATGTGCTGAGACTTTTTCACACCCATTCTTCTCCTCTAAAGGTGAAGAAAAAACTTTTCAATCTTCTAAGAATGAGACTTTTGCAAATCAAGAAGAGAGAGCCACATCCTCATTCTAGATACAGAATGAGGTGAAACCGTGAAGGTGTGACTACCCCTATTGTTTTTACCAGTTGGAAATACTTAAAATAAGAAATAAATACTTTATGCAAGCATTGCATGTGTTAATTGCATGTTCTCCCTATGTCTTGGTCGCATTGTCAAAATCATGATTTTGCATAGATTGGATGAGTCCAAAAATGACCCTCATAGAAAACAATGTCCAAATTTTGGGCATCTTGATATTGTCTATTTTTTAAAGCAATACAAACACCAAAATCTCCTTGTTCCTTCCTTTGTCACTGGTTTGTAAACACCAAGGTATAAATATGATCCGTATGTCTCCTTATTTTGCCCCGCAAGGATTTTGAAAATTATAAGACACACTTCTATTTAAGAGTTTTTACACATAAAACTACAAGTAAATCCTCCAGAAGCTAAAAGGGTCTTAGTGGTACGTCGAGCTTAGATTTTCACACTTTGCGTCCTAAGTTTTATTTTACAGACATGGATGTACTAGGAAAAATCAAAATTTCACGCTCACCATAGATTCCACAATAACAATGCTACACATGTAACTTATGGCATTTGGTAAGTCACTTCATAAGACGCATGTCAATACTGTAGAACATGTTGACTTATTCAATTTTAGTAGTTGATAATCTACATTATAAAGTACTGGGTGTCTATTTGACATAGAAAATTTGAAGCTCCTTATTGTAAAGCATTGAGTACTTGTTTGTCATTGGAAAGTGTTACATGAAATTTGAAATTCTCTATTACAAAGTTTGCTTAGAACTACATTAACCCCTAAAGGACCAAGTGGTTGTGCAACAGCCACTTGAAAACTTGGGTAGGGTCATATGGAGTTAATTTTTATTTGATTTTCTCAAAATTGTTACACAAGGTGCAGATAAGTATTCCCTAAGTGGAAATGTAAATTTTTCCCCAATTGGATGCTCGGTTCAAAAGATATGTTGCCCAAAAGAAATTGGGTAGCTTGGGCAATTTGGGCATCTTTGGAGAATCTTATGCGTGAGCAAGCGGCTAGCAATTATTAACCCCTAAACGTCGGCACGGACGAAAAACGTCCGTTGCCTTTGAAAAAAAACTCTGTATCCCAAAAAAAGACTAATTTTGATCTGATTTTTTTTCAAAAGTGATCATAAAAGCATAGTGCATCATGGAAGGCAAAAATTTACCTCTTGAGATACATTCATTTTATTTTGTAACCCAAATTGTGATACATGGTGTTAACTCCCGAGCTGCCCTTCTTCCAATTTTCATGAGGGCACCATGCACTGTTGACTTTTCCAACTTTTTGAAGCAATACTACTGGTGGCCATGTGCAAAACACTGTAAAATGCTACAAGCAAGGCAAGCCACGGTGATCCATCCGTCTTTGAAGAGTTAAAATGCAAATGTTGTGACAAACGAAATGTCATTTTGACACATAAGTGATAAACAATCCCAGAAATGACCCATAGATATCAACTGGCAAATGTTGACCCATCATCATCTTTCTAGAATATAGTACTTAAAACCCCCCCGTTTAAAGAAAGTCCGAGAGATAAACAGCAATGAAGAGAACTCAAAAGCTCACCACTTTTTACCATTCTAATCCGTATTGTCTCAGCTTAAGAACTAAACACATCAATCAACTCATCCATGTACAAATTCATCCAAAACCACTAAAACACAAAAGAAGGGATCTCAATGAAGGGGAAACTAAATAGTATGAGAACTCACATATCAAAGGCAAAAGTTTCATCACAATACTAAACATCACAGTGACCTCTGTAATATCACATACCGCCCTCTTTAATATCACATCTCCATATCATACAGTACTACTAAAATCACAAAGATCTCTCTAATATCACACCTGAATTTTATCCTTTGCATTCTATCTTATACATGAAAATTCTAAAAACATTGTAATAGAGAATGCGTAGCACAGCAAGTGCCAACAACTAATTACAAGATAGAAACTCAAGGGAATGTGCAGCTAGGCTTGGAAATACCGCATTGAAAATAGACCTTAACAGCACCTGAAACCGTGCCCTAAGAGAGAACAAGATATACTCCCATGACCGAGACCCTGGAATGAAGGAGGAGGGGTAATAGTCAGTTTCTGAAGAACCGACGTGCTGACAAGACGCTGGTGATGGCCAGAAATAAGAAGGCGATGAAGGCCATGGCCACAGCTGCCGCTGCTTTGTTGCAGAGCCCATTGATGCCCAAGTTGGAGCAGGAGAGGGAACCTTTGAGGCCCGTCACGTTCTCGGCCTTGGTGCTGGCAATCACCGCATTCGCAGCCGCAGCGCCCGCGGCGATCAAAACGTACGCCAAAACCTGAGAACAGGAACAACTGATAGGCATAAGGTGGACAACGCTATTTTGTGAGCTTAAAATGGCGAGCTACTAAGGTAGGCACACCCAAACCCGACCATTTAAGGTTTTGGGGCACCTCAAGGTCTCGGAAAATTCCGGAAAAAAATCTGTAGGGGTTAGTCTTTCAACAAGCTATCAAGGAACATAATTTTTGTGGAAAAACGTATTGTAGAATATTTTATATTAAATGACAAAGTTACAATTCAAAGGATCGTAACAGCAACTCTAGATTACCCTTGAAAGTGCTTGGGTGTGTTCCTATAATGGCATAGGATGGTCCCAATCCCAAGTATCTCAAAGCAGCTTAGCAACTGACATGTGGCAGGATTTGCTTGTGCAAGTGGCATTTAGTGCTCCACTTTGGGTTCAATAGTGGGTGGAGAACAGCCAAAAACTAGAGTGCGGTATTGGGAGGTGGCCGCTAATGGGTGTGCCTACCTTAACCATGAGTCAAGATTTTGTAAGTGGAATCAATCCTAAACTCAAAATCGATGGAAAAGCTACAAAAACAAGTATTTGAATAACAAGTTTTTGAACAAGTTTTTTCAAAAGATGAAAGTTTGAATGCACAATTATAGGAGCGTATGTACATGATTATAGGTGAAATTTAGTATTTTAACAAAAAATCCAAACTCAAAGCTCACAACTCACAAATCCCCACTCAGGATATAACATTCTCCTATTTTTGGTTGGACAACATTATTTTGTGAGCCTATAAGGGTGAACCATGAGCAGGGAGTCAATTCTATAAACGGGAACCTGATTCTAACTTCAAAATCAATGGAAAAACTAAAAATATGGCAATTTTTTCAAGAGATGAAGTTCAAAATGTGCAATTATAAGACCTATGTACACAATTGTAGATGAGATTTAATATTTTAACAAAAAAATCTAAGCTCAAGGTTCACAAATCCCCACTCACGGTATAGCACTCCCGTATTTTTGCTGTCCACATACAATAAAAAAATGTAGAAAAGGGTGAGTTCTCACAACTGCCAAAGAATGCCACACTGCTGAAGGTCAAGCTGAAGGTGAAACCAGTCATGCATATAAAAAATTGGGGTAGAGACGGTGAGGGAATCACCTGATCCAACAGAAACGCAGCCAAAAGCAAAGCTTTGTTGTTAGCTAGGCCCCGGGCGCATAAACCTACGATATCAAGAACCACCATGGCAAGAGAATAGACAGCCACGATGGCACATGCTGCAAGTAAATACCTGCACCAGAAATCATTCGATCACAGCAAATGAGATCCAACTTCGAGTACTAATGATCGGAGCTCAATGACTTCAGATTAACCTAATGTTTGATAACATACTTAACATTTGCTATTTTAAGTTTCTTTTGAAACGAATGCAGGAACCGCTATCGTAACGACGCAACAGGAGGATTGAGGTGCAAAAGCAGGGCTTCTTTTTAACAGTTCGTGTGAGGGGATGGGTTTCACTGAAACTAGCGCAAGTCCAGCTGCCTAACTTCAGATCTACATCAGTTATGACGATTTTGAGAGCTCTGGTCACCTGAACTCTTAGCTCGCTGAATTACACCATTCAACATACATGATCCTATGTGTTGCTAATGTTTAAGTTGAGATGATCACCATGGTTTAAACACAATATTCATTAATTTAGGAAAAAAACTTTCTCAAAATCGATTTTGAGATATTGAATTTTGCATTTGTAAGTTTATTTTGGTAATTTAAAGTGAGTTTTTTTAATAGTTCTTCCAGTTATTTTATCATTAAGGACTTGAAAAAATCATCACAAAATTCACTCTAAATCACTAAAAAATTCTTTAAAATGGAAAATTCGGAAGTCCCAAAATTGGTTTTTTTCCCAAATTAACAAATATCACGTTTTTTTAGTATTTTCGCAGTTAGGTTTCTTTCATGGGTTAACAGGACCACCAGGTCCGAAAGCATCCCCCGTCTCAAGACTACGGAACCAAACGAAGCTAAATGTGTACACATTAACATTCGAGCAGCGACATTGGACATAGCTCGAGCTTTCAACCTTTGAAATAAGTGCAAAAAACTCCTGTAGCGGAGACCCTAAATTCCAAATGTTCAAAGGAGAGACAACAGCTACCCTAAAGATGCACTTACTTGCCGGCGCCCATGACCGAGAACCGGACGGTCCGAATCGTATACTCGCTCGACCCAACTTCGGAGACTCCGAAAGTGCCTTTGCCGGCAATCACGAGAGCCAGCGCGATGAGCGCGAACAGGAACGTGAGCAACCGGAGCGCCAGGGAGACGATGGTGGCGCCGCGCCCCTTGGGCGATGACCGGGCGGAGGTGTTGTACATAGCCGGAGGCGTGGACTGCACCCCCATCGCCGTGGGAAGAGGCGTGTCAGACCCCGACCCCGGCCCCGCCCCTTGCTTGTCGAAGTACTCCGATTGCCATGCCCCTCCGGACGCCATGTTGCACTTGCACTCACTCACACCCAACTCCGAGGCCAAGCTTCAAAACCAACCACCTGCAAAGTCACCAGGGTGTGGCGAAACAAGCGCCATCGGTATACCGACGACTCAAACAACGAGTGCCGTACTCGTAGCCTAGTGCAGGAAGTCTAGATGCGCCGCGGGAAGAGTGTCACGCTTGTTTTACTGGGCATGCTGCGGCAGCGTCGGTACTCGGTATTGCCAAAGGCCCAGTAACGTAACGAAGGTTAGGATGGTGCGCAAAAGATTGATTTGTTTGAGCGAAATGGAGTGGAGAGAGAGGAGAGAATCAGAGAGAAGATGCGAGAATGCAACTTTGGGAGTGGCCGAGGAACAGTCGGTATGTTATGGCGGGTGCGTCGTTGTCGCGGCGCGGAAAGTCGTCAGTGTACTTAATCTGGCCAGTTGGCTAGTGGGCCAGTGGGCCTCAGTTGTCAACGCGGAATTTCAGAAACATACAGGGGAAAATGTTGGAGAAAATTTCATGATACCCTTGAAGTTTGTCATATTTACAGAGATACCCTCGCTTTTTCAAAAATTTCACAAATACCCTTGGACCAAAAATTGAGGCCTTTGAACAACCCCAAAGAACTGCTATCAGTCTAACCCTGAAATGCTGAGATTTCAAAAATGAATGCTTCCACATCTGTAGGAATTGAGATAAATTGTTCAAGTAACTTCATGGGAGCACCCGACGATGAGACAGAATCATATCTTACAATTTTGAAATATGTTGATTTAAGCACCTGCTGTTTTTGATGGTACAATATTTACCCAAAAAAAAAAAAAAAAAATCGCAATTGATTGCTCACATAAAAATTAATCAAGAGAAAATGTCAAGTTAACGCTCACAAACACAAAATGATGCGGTATGAAAAAAACTTCCGACCTGAAAATGCAAAAAACCCCCTGACCCCTTCTTAATTCGCCTCTCGTGACCTCTTCAAATTCAACCTTTTGTGGCCGCAAATTAGCATCTCGCTGGTGCTCCTTGGCTGTCTGACTTCCGACTGAAGCTGCGCTCTGTCATTGCCGAGCTCGTCAAATTGCCCCTTCTTTGGGTAAACTTTGTGCTCCTCTATCTGACTTGTTGACAGAATTCTCTGTTAATCCACATCAGACACATTCCATTCATCACGCACTGGTCATTCATCTGTACATCAGACTTTCATCTGTATAGCAGCTTTGTATATAATCTAACGAGACTCACCACTCGAGCTCTCTT
Organism: Ulota crispa; assembly: GCA_963920765.1. Lineage (NCBI taxonomy): Eukaryota > Viridiplantae > Streptophyta > Bryopsida > Orthotrichales > Orthotrichaceae > Ulota > Ulota crispa. The sequence continues at coordinate 12,094,082 of OY987243.1, forward strand.
TGATCGATCACTTGAACTGTATGAGCATGTATCTTCTCTGTTTGTATCTTGTTGTATCTTCCATTACTGTATGATCGGTATAGTTGTCACATGACTGCCAAACTCTCTCTTCACGAAGTCCATCTCACTAACTTACACAAATAGAAGCGACAATCGCTAGTAATTAAATACGTGCTGCTTTTTATGCAGAACTAGTGCACCCTTGTACCCGCCGTTCCGGCAGAGGGCCATCACAAGAGGGGGTCCTTGCAAAAAAATTAACATGATCTTCCTCATAATTACCTTCTTCAAGCTTCTTCTTTTTTTTGTTGCAATGAGTTTACCTGTACTATGCCTACCTACATGCTTTACCTCCTTCTCCAAGCGGGCACCCCCTATTCCCGTGTATACCCCATCCCAAGGACAATCATAACTGCCATTTCTCTTCTTGGAGGAACACTCAACTACCCAACTAATAGAACTAAGCCTATTATAGAAATAAGATGGACTAAAACCATAAGAAATAATAAAATAAATCGAGTGCCAGTCTCTGGACGTACCAATTTTTTCCCTACGGAGGCTTTTCCAAAATGGAAAAAGTAATTGCCAAAAAGGAAAAAAGAATTTCCAAAATGGAAAAAGTAATTGCCAAAAAGGAAAAAAGAATTTCCAAAATGGAAAAATTAATTGCCAGTCGCAGGTCAGGTATCACTCGGAACCGTCGCCTAAGAGATTCGAACTCTTGCGGGGAAACCCCATGTACTTAGCAGGCACACGCCTTAACCACTCGGCCAAAGCGACTGGGCTAGCTCTGCAGCGGAGCACAAGACCCCGCCACAACCGCAGATGACAATTTAGGTGGACACTTCCTATTTATAGTAACTGGAGCAGCTTTATCGTGGGTATGTACGCTTCTGACTGCTCAGAAAAGACAAAAGCGGCAATGGCCACGTACTCACGTACGTCGTTCCATCCAATAGATAGGTGCAGTGAAAACGTGTTGTGCTAATTATCGCTTTTTTGCTACATCAAAATTGGTGTGGCTAATTGTTCTATAGTATTTTTTGAAAAAATGTAAAATATTTAGCCAACTTTTATACATGATTTTGGGAGTAGGAAACTTGATTTTGGGAGTAGGAACCTTGATTTCAGGGTTCCACTTGATGTTGCCTCATCCTATTAGTGCAAAATTTTAATTTCTCACAAAACCATCATGAGATTCAACTTTGATGAAAGGTTGAAAGCATCCAACTTTACATCTATCAAAAATAAATGTAGCCATCCTTGCTACTCAACCATTATTTGGTTAGAAAAAAAGCTAAGGCCACTTCATCCAAAATGATTTCACTGGATAGGTGTAGGTCCACAAAATATTCTTCATTTGGCCAAAAGAGAATCTTATCTTGACCATATCTTCCTTGAGGCTAGGCTACACCAAAAGCAGGTTTTTATTTTTCATTTTACAAGGGTAGAGCAACCTACATCCAACAATGCAAGAAAGTTAAGGAAAAAATTAACAAAATTGGATAGAATCATTGACATGTGGATGTTCAGCCATAAACTCTACTAATAATAGTGAGCTTCATCCAAAATTTGGGGAATTTAGTTTTGCATTAGGTACAGATTTAGCAATTTCATGCATTTTCCATCATTTAATTAGTGTTACTATAGCCAATGACCATTTGAAGTAAGATTTAGGCAATTTTTTGCTAGAAAAAAAAGCCCTATACCAAAGTAAATTGACGTTTGAAATTGCGACGCTTTGTCCAAAACATGTGATAACTTTTACTTCTTTGCTCAAAAGTAGGCTCTCATTTTTTACACCCACTTTTTTGGTTTGTTCAAAATTGACATTTTTGAGAGCATAGAAATCAACGTCTCAAACCTCCTAAGCTAGAAGAGTGAAGAGGTTACTTTTAATAAAACAGTAATTAATACCTTGAAAAAGCGATTGCATCCAAATTTTCCATAAATAGAAGTTACTTCCTCATCCGTTTCAAATTGGCTGTTTTGGCCAGTGTGGCCCCGGCATCAGTCATCCTGTTCCGGGAGTCTCGAGGTGTTGGCTGAGGCTGGGAGGATAGGACTCTTGTGAGAATGCCAACCTTTCAGTACACATTAGGCCTTAGGGTAAAGTTTGCAATTGCAGCTGCATACTTTAGTTGCTTGTTGCAAACCCTAGAATGAAGTGTCAAAGTCTCAATCTCACAGCAGGTATTTCGAGTCATGTTTTCAATTTGAATCCATTCTCGGAACACAATCTCAATCTCAAAAACTCCTGTAGATTTTCCAAGTTGGTTTGAGGTTGTAGTCAACCATGAAAAGTATGTTACATACCATGCAGATATTTGGACAAGGGAATTGATATGTGTAGCACACCCTTTCAATTACTGTACCACACCCTTTCAATTACTGTATCACACCCCAGAGAAAATTTTAGATTTCTACCATCAAAAAGCTGAATCTGAAAAATTGAAGTTCTGATTTGGACTTAGAGACCACGATTTAGTCTAAAATCACATAAAAAGTTGCAATTCAACAACACCCAATGAAAAAGCTTATCTTTTTTTACAAATAAAAGTAAAAGTAACACTTTTCTCCCTAGCTAAACTTTTTTATTAGGTGCTGTTGAATTGCAACCTTTTTTTTATGATTCTAAACTAAATCAAAGTCTCTAAGTCCAAATTTGAATTCCAAATTCTCAAATTCAGCTTTTCGATGGTAGAAATCTAAAATTTTCTCTAGGGTGTGTGGTACAGTAATTGAAAGGGTGTGGTACACATATCAATTCCCTTTGACAATCATCGCTTTGAAGATATTTATAACAAGTCATTTGATACCAATCTAACGTTTGTATGAGTTACAACATTTGTATATGTTTGAGCAATGGATTTTTGCTTCATACGCTATCAAAAAAATGGAGAAGATGGTACTACCTACCTCCAGAATACTAATAACTTTTGGCTTAAAAAACGTCAGAAATGACTCAATAATGAGGTTTTGGGAGGAAAATCTACTGATCAAATCCACTACTTCTACATTACTAATAAAACAGAAAAATCTTTAGTGGTCGGATGGGAACTGAAAACATCATGATGGTAGAAAATTGCCTAACGAAAGGAAAAAGGTAGAGGAAAAGATAGGACCATCACCTCCAAAGAATAAAACTAGGTTAAGGTCAAATGTGAGCATGAGTAATCCAAAGACCAATTTGTTGGTAAAAATTTCACAAACTTAGGATATGTTCACACCTGGTGTTAGGAGGGATATTAGCAATATGAATGCAATCTAAGGGTGTGTTCAAACGTATCTAATTTCTTTAACTACTACCACTCTTAACACCGCGTGTGAACATACCCTTAGTCCAATACTACAATCCTCAATGATCATAGTTTTCATTAGCTTTTCATTAGCCCAATTGGCAAAAAGAGAATTTGAAAGACACAAAAAATACCCAACTGGAACATCGACACTTGCAGAGACAGGAAAATGGTTTTTGATTCATGTTGTATATAATCCAAGAAAAATTGAAAATTTTCAATTGACAAAAAAACTGATTCTATCCTCAAAGTAGCCGGCTGTAAATCTCAAGCCATGGCCATCACAAGCCATGGCCATCTCAGTCCGAAACAGACGTTGCTTCAACTCTAGCCTTCATGTGGCAGCAAAATTGCTTGTAGGTCAAGGTTTAGGGTTTGGAGGTTTAGGATTGGAGTCCACTGGCGCCAGCGTGGCGCAGCATTCACCCAAGGGTCTCCATAACCAGATGACCGAGTGAAATATTCTACGTTCAGGCAACAAGCAGGGCATTTGCAGCAAAAAAACAAGCATTTGCACTTGCAGGGATGATTTGCGAGAATTGAGATCGAGCGTAGTGCTACAAGGTGGCGAGATTTACTGATTTGGCGATGGCGGCGCCAGCGATGAACGGAATGACGTGATGAGCCGCCCACGTTCTCGCGGCACCAGGTCGGAGCGCACCGAAGTCGTCCCCCTCATTGCTGAGCATGACGCAGCCCACCATGACCGGGGTGACACTCGCCGCTTTCGCAAGCGCGATGGAGAGCTCAGTGTGCCCCGAGCGCGTTCGCAGCCCAGAAGAATTCTCCACGCACAAAAAGATATGACCCGGAGTGTGGAACTCCTCACCGAGCCGCATCGCCGCGTCGTGTTGCGGTGTACCTGCCACAGTCAGAGGAGTTTTTTTAAGCTTAACCGGCCAATATTCTACATTCTCTTGGGCCAACAGGTTGTCTAGAGTATATTTCCGGTTAAGTTAATAAAAATAAATAATACTTTCTTTTTTTTCTCAACGTCTCAGCATGTTGCTCCAATTGATACAATACGGGTTATTTTTCTTGTATTGGAAACGGATCCACACCTTTACTTCATTTGAGACCAATAAAGAAACTGAAGAATAGATCAATATGATTCTAGTGAGCTACTTGAAATCCAAAATTAAAATTTCTTATTGGTAACAAATGACAATTATACGTCAGCATACATACAATACCCTATGGACATTTAAGGGTTAAATGGTCAATTTTTTCTAAACTTTTGAATTCAATTCTGGAATTCTCAAAATCAACCAGCTAGTAAACCTCAGCACTCCCCGTAAGCTGGTACCTGCGGCGTCGATCTCCTGGAACAGCTCCGCCAAGCGCCGGCACGTGAAACTGCGCTCGACGTCGGGCGCGCCGGTTTTGGTGGAGCGGTGATCGAGAGACAGTCCCACGGAGCAGCTGCCCTGGCACATCTCCCCGCTCCCCGCCTTGCCCATGTGCACGAACACCGGGAACTTGGTGGTTACCGATGGTTGCTCTAGCACCTCCCCTATGAATGGCAACCCGAATGCGGACGCGACCTCGTGTCCGACGGAAATGTACAGCTCTCCGCCCGCTTGGGTGCGCAGGAAGCGCAGCGACGCGGGTGACAGGGCCGCCGCGGGGAAGAAGAGGTCCGTCTCGCCTTCGCGGTCCTCGCCGTCTAGCACTGCCACGCACTTGCCCTCGCGAAGCGCGTCCAGCGCCGCATCCCATTCAGGCGCCATTTCTACAGACCCCATCACTCTCAAGCCCACTCTCCAATTCTTCCAACACCCTGCAATGCGGCGCTGACATGATACACGCTCGCAATTCTAGACGAGATTCAGCGTCGTCATGGATCAATCAGTAATGAGTAGCTCGTGGTGAACAACTCAATGTTTTCCTTGAACCGGCGCAGTTTCAGATAACATGATCACAACAAATGAGTTGCACCACAAACCACGAGGCATCAGCATTCAGCATTCCCGACACAGGCTCCATGAGAGTTTTGGAAGTTTGCCCACAAAGGGATCAGGTGATTATTCGTCGTGTTCCGTGGATGGATATGTCGATGACTCTTGACATGCAAGTGGAATCTTTCATCGTTCGTCTAAAGTTTGATCTGAGTGAACTTATCTGAGATATTTCTGGAAGAGGTGAGTGTCCGGAAAAGGATGGACTGGTCAGCTACCATTATCCACTGTACTATATTGTACAGTGCCGAGTGCCGACGTATTCATGGTCGCGTACTCGCGTTCGTGGTCTGTGAAGGATGTGTGCTCGACGCTTCTAATTTCTCATGATGATGAGCAACGAGTTGGCTTGTTAGAAGAAATTTTCCTCCAATAGTGTAGTTTCCGGTAGCATAAAGATTTGGGAAAAGAGAATTTGAGGGAAGGGACAAAAAAATTGAGTACTTTAGAATGTCGTATAGATGTGCCTCCGTTGTTAGGGGTGAGAGCATCTCCAGCGTTGCACTTAAAACTTTGACACTTTAAGAAAGTACATCGCCATGCACTTCAAACATGGCCCTTGCACATTTGGTAATTTCACTAAAGGGGACATACGATACCCTCTGTATGAATAGTATTTTGAAGGGTAATTGCTTTGACACACAGAGTGAAGTGCCATCAGAGAATTTTGAAGGGCATGGAGCACTTTTCATCCATGCTTGAAGTGTGTCAAACCTTATGCAAAGCTGGAGAAGCTTTGAGTAGCACATTAGCAAATCCATCTAAAATTTTTGAGATAAAAATATATTATGGCCTGGGAAGACTCCATAAACAAGATCTTCTTTTATCATCTCTACAGATCTGATATTGGGTATTGCACAAGATCATGGAGTATTCAATGATTAAACTTGGCACAATTGAAAAGTAGACAAAGATCCACATATAGTGGCGATTGCACTCTTAAGGATTAACAAGCAACATCTACAAGTATCCATTACAAAAGCATGAGTTTTGAAACCCATACCTACCTCAAGACAACTTCAAAGGTTGAAGTTAGTTTTGATATGCAGATGAAACCTGCAAGAATGAAAGCAGCTCCGCTACGAGAGGCTCTGTCTCCCTGTAGCATTTTGCTTGCTTTTGAATAATTTGAATCAATTGAAGGATGAATCCTTATCAGACAAGTGAGATCAGCCAGCGTGATCTACAGTGCCATCACAATGCGACTGTTCATGGCCGCATCCACGGTGGCAAGACTCGTGGTCTGTGAAGGATTTGTGTTCGACGCAGCCAGCGGGGCTCATGCAAGTGCCGCTGGGGATGGTCAACTGCGCGCTGGTGATGCGGTACCACTGTGCGCATTTGATGTAGAGGAGGAGATTCAGCGTGCTCATGACGGCGAGCAGCCAGTAGAAGTAGTCCAAGTGGCCGCGGTTGAGGTTCTTCGCCGGAATCCATCCCTCGCGACCTCCCGAGCTCGTGATGTTCGTCACCACCGTGACGATTATCGAGCTCAGGTAGTTCCCGAGCCCGAATGTGGACAGCGCCAACGCGCTTCCGAGTCCGCGGATCCCATCCGGACTCTGCTCGTAGAAAAACTCCAGCTGTCCGATGTACGTGAACACCTCCGACGCTCCTACGAGCGAGTATTGCGGCACTTGCCTGCAAAGACAAAGAAACATCACAGAGTTAGAAGAGACACCTTTCTCGTCTAGATCGTGTTTGTGAACTAAGAGCATCCGCACCCTTGCTCTCAACCTGGAGCATTAAAAAGCAGGTATCCAGGGTGCACCCACTATCACAGGCTTCCTCAACTCTCTGATGCCCTTCAGTCATGGGACCAATTAACAAGTTTTGATTGTTCTCAATTTGGGCATGCTAACAATTCATCAAAACGTTGCAATGTTATTTCAGTGTTTGAGATACAATTGAGCAAGCCCTGGCTTGCATTTGGCATTGGCGTGTCTACTTGGTATTGGCCCGTCTACTGTGAGGCGCGCCAAGCAGAGCGGCCACGCCAAGTGCGTGCTATTGAGGGGCCTGTTTTGCGTACAATGGTGCGGATGCTCCAAGCCCAACTGAATTCGAAAGCAGCTGCATTACGTCAGTTGTTTCTGCATATAATTCAGGTGCTTGTGAAGAGGCAAACATTGTTAATGGAGTGTAGGTTGGTGCATATCCAAAGGTCATCGATTACGGTTAATAATCATGGAGCTTGTGAACAATCCGCAAGCACCTCGTCATTGAGATTTCTCCTAGTGGTCAATTACAAAGTGCTGGCTGGTTTGTCTTGGTAGTGGGGTTTGAAGGGTTTTGAGGTGTCACCAGAAGATGCTCATGGGGACGGCGACGTCGGGTGCGTCCAGGAGGCCATGTATCTTTGCCGCTTTGAGCCGTTCAATCTCGACCACGGCCGCGGCGACCATGGAGAGCGTCATGATGGCGAGGCCGATGCCCATGCGCTGCAGCCCTGTGAACCCGCGCTCGTTCCCGGAGTACCGTCTGGCCATGGGCACCAGCGCCCACTCGTAGACCGGAGCCCAGCAGAGGACGCTGATGAAGTCGAAGAGCGAGATGGATGCCGGGGGAATGTGGTAGCTCCCCAGGCGGGTGTCCATGGTGGCGCCCTGCACGATGAAGATCGTGAGCATCTGCGTGTAGATGGCGGAGAAGATGATGCTGCAGAACCAAATGGGCAGAATTCGTAACAGGAACTTCACTTCCTCCACTTGCGTGACTGTCACCAACCTCCATGGGCTGCAGCTCCTCGGGTCGCCCTGCCTCTCCGCTTCACTCGCGATCGCTGCTTTGTCCAAAAACCTGCACTGAATCAAAGGTCTCGTTCTCATCACCACAAAACGACGTCGGCACACAAACGGAAAACCCTAAAGTCTGGGTTTACCACCATAGATAACGAGGCAGGCAACGACGATGATAACGCCATCAAAGAATTAGGGTTTAGGCACTACTGCCATAGCCACGAAGGCGAAGACTATACAAACTAGAGCTTAGGGCATCATCAATGCATACACCGGGATTGGGACGGGGAATTAGTTGGTCCTGTGTTTCTGAGTGAATTTGCCGCCCCTTTCATTGGACGGATACACTCAACTCTGACGCAACTCCTATCGCAGATTTAAGCATCAAAGAGCAAATTGTTGCCTAGAAGTTGCAAGTTATTGCAAACAACGTTGCAATGAAAACAACGTGTCATTCTAGCAACGTGTCATTCTAGCAACAAACGGCAACAAACGCAGTGAAAGTTCTAGAATTTGCCATCTGAGGAGGTCGTTTTGACAGGGCCATCTACTGATTATGCATTGCCTTGGTTGCAATGGGACCCTAAAAATTCCTCATTGTTTTACACATCTGTCCCCACAGAGAGAAATGCAGTTACAGTCCCATTCCCCGTCTTGGATAGATGATGCTCTTATGATTTATCACCAGAGCCAAAAATCCTACGACGACGACGACGACGACACAGCCACGGGGATTATTGCTTTTAGGATTTACGGTGCACCGCCATAGCCAGCAACTCGACGACTCAAGCAAACGATTATGGTTTAGGGATTACATGAACTCATGGCTGCGTCTGATCTTGCGGCTGCCATGAATGGCCGAGCTACCGTCGGAGTCATCCACCTCGTATAGCATCGAATCATCGCGAGGCGTCACCACCGGCCATTTCCGAACCGCGGCCACCACGACCTGCGCAATGCGAGCCAGCGGGTTCCCCGCGGGAGGGTTGATCCGATACAACCGACTCCCGAGCACCAGCACCAGAGTGCCGACCACCAAAGCGGCGAGGGAGAGTCCAAACCCCCAGTCCCACCCGACATTGGCCTCGACGTAGACCAACACGCTTCCGGAGACGACCACGCCGGCGCACAGGCAGAGGTAGTACACGCTGAAAAAGACTTTCTGGTGCTTGCTCTCTTTCGCGTCCTGCTCGTCGAACTGGTCGGCTCCCAGCGAGGAGAGGCATGGCTGGAACCCTCCTGCGCCGAGCGCCACGGCGTAGATGGCGAAGTAGAAGACACCCGTCTGGGATGCCGGTGGATGTGCACATTGCGACGCGGATGCACATGGTTGAGGTCGCAGGTGCGGCAGCGTCACTGACAGGGTCAGTATCACCATTCCCTGTTACGTACCACATTGCATTCATTATCAGCCACAGGTGCAGGACATTCTTTGCTTTTTTTTCTTGCACCCACTTCAATCAGCTCAATGTACAGCCGTTTTGCAGTGGCGCTCGTGGTCTCTGCTTCCTTTCCATTCTGAAGCATGTTTTGCGATTCAACTGTTGGGGTGGATTGTTCTACACTTTTGGCTGTTTGCAGTTCCTTTCTCTACAGCGCTGATCAGGGTGATCCTTGCTTGCTTTTGGTAATAATGAACTTTGACTGCTTGTCTTTGTGCATCGTTAGGGGGGTGTCAAACCTTGCAAATCCTGCTCCGCGATTTGCAGGTTTGTTAGCAATTTTTTCATAACTGATCCCTTATTTTCGCTTTCTGTTTGGACCCTGTGTTCACTACATCATAGAGTACTATCTTTCGTTCCTCACTGCTGACCTATCACGATCGTAGAATTCTCATTAGGTATCAAGTTTGACCTATATAAGAAAGGGGTTTCATAATCTCATTTGAACATCTACGAAGGGCCTTACGCTTCCAGGAAAGGAGAAATCGTGGTATGCCCAATTTGGCAATATAGGGGTAGTTACACTTCCTTCACCCCCATTCTTAATCTTCAAAGAATGTGAATGTGACACTCTCTCCTTGGTTTGCAATAGCCACATTCTTTGAAGGTTGAGAATTTTTTCTTCAATTATAGAGGAGAAGCATGGGCTTGAAGAAGTTTTAGCATGTGAAGTATTTATTGATGCATATCTCTTTTTCATCTAGCTCTTCTTGCTTTCATTTCACCCTCCTAGTAGTTGGAGACCTCAATTGAGTGTGTGAATGCAACTTGTTTTCTTACCGTATCATCATTTTAAAAGTAAGCTCATTCTCCATTCTCCACCTCCCACAAAATGGGAGTCACACCTTCTCCATGAAGAAGTAGTCCTATTGGCTCCTATTTCCACTCCATAACATCTCATTCTTCTTAGAAATTTCATTCTTGGAGAAGGTGTGACTACCCCTAATTGCCGAATAGAAATCACAAGATTGAGTGCTTCTATTTAGGTCATGCTAGGCAACTTGAATGAAGAGACTGGTTTTTTAGAAACAGGACGTCCTTCACTGCTTGTGCAGAAAAACATGTAGATTTTCTTTTCCAGGCTTTACATTCAAGTTACCTAGCATAGAGCTTGGGGATACCCAGTCATGAAATTCAAGATGGAGAGCGAGAGCGAGAGAGAGAGGGGTGAAGCAAGAGAGGAGCTTACGAAGAGGTTGATGGCGGAGAAGACGATGGCAGTCCTGTAGCGACCCCAGTATGCGTCTCCGAGAAACGCTCCGATTAGCGACGTCAGGTACGACGTCCCCAGCCAGTTGCTGTAGTTTGCTGCTGCCGATGAGTTCCCTTCATGCAACACCTGCGTGAGGTACATCACTAGGTTTGTTGCCACGCCATAATATGCTATCGTTGTCAGGAAATTGTTTCCTGTTCACATGCCCACAGAAAGTGGATTCTCAGACCTCCGTGTTTTTTACTCCACTTCTGGAGGGCAAAGTAAGAGAGGGTCACCTTGACGTCGCCACTCTTGCTATTGACCATAATTCTTTTCATTAGACTAATCAGAATTCTACGTGTGCTGAAGATTCCCACGCACCAAAGAATGCGTAGTTTGAATACCCTGTGTAAAAGTCTCTGAAAGATCAAAGCTTTTGTTTGTGGATTTCAGAACTTGTACCATTTGAACATGTGATCAACTGGAGGCCAATATTTCTCATGGAGCCATGTTTAGAAAGATAGCTCAGAAACCTTGCCTCACCCGAAGTAGTTTAACAATGCCTACATGAGTGGGGTGTCATAGGGCATTCCCTAAATACAAACAAAGGAAGGAAAAACTCTCTCATGTGTGAATGATCTATTTTGACACCTTTTTAGGGAAAATATGTCGGATACCTCTAAAGTGTGCAATATTTGTATTGATGCCTTAAGTTTTTCAGAAGTTGCACAAATATCCTTGGATCGTGATTTTTAGGCGTTTGTTCTGTTGTGAACACTACTTCCTTCATGACCAATGTTGAAGTAGGGAGTGCAACAAACCAAACAAGAAAGAAGCAGCGTGCGCACAAAGGGGGAAGAAAGTGGCGTGTACAACAAAACAAACAACAAAACAACTGACAATCATGATCCGAGGGTATTTGTGCTTTTTTTGGAAAAACCAAGGGAATGTTGCAAACCACAAGGATTTCAATCAAAATTTCCACCTTTTCTTTATTGTTTGGATCTTACAGAAGCAGTGAGCTGATAGTCTTCACAACGTACCGAGAATGTAAGGTGACGTCTTCCAGCCTCCAGGCCAAAAAGCCACAGACTCAGCCTGAGTATGCTGCAAATCCTCTCGTTTCTCGTCCATTATTGTCGCAGCTTCTTCTTCTTCGTGCTTTTCCCCATTCGACCAACGTATGATATGCTTTTCTTGCGTTTCCTACACCCACCATTACCAGACACACACACACACACAGGGAATCAACAACAAATTGGTGAGGCTTGCCACATAAGCGAGTTCTTACAACGAAAAAGGAATGTCACGCAATTCATCGAAAGTTTGTTGAGTGAGGGAGTACTACCATTACCACAGCTGCATTCAAGTTTGTTAGCAGTCTATTCTTCCTCGAGGTTCTATAAGTCTGTAGTGGCAATGGCTAGCTTCTGTAAACTGCACAGAACGATGAACATTTATTGTAAACATGCTCGGAACACAACCTGTTTAGCCAACATGCGAAACTACAGTAGAAAATCAAATATCTGGCCTACAACAGTTTTGGAGAGTTGTGAAAACTGCATCATGCGTTTGGGAGCTTGGTGTGGAGGAGAAGAGTAAGGAGTTGCAAGGCAAGTAAATGGAGCACAATTTTCACGTGAGGAGGTTGCTCTGCAGTGAAGGTCATGAGGGAGTGAGTCCCATGTCCTGGAGTTGTACTGGAGTGAGCTGCTGCAGAGCATGCAGGCAATGGAATGAGGAGCCTGATTTTCATAATACGTTGGCTGCGTCACATGAAGGATGAAGGAGGCCCTCCCACTTGAGCACTCAGCTGTGAGCTTGGCCATGCTTACTGTGTGACGTTGGGGCTGAGTTTGGCACTTTGGCTGGTGTTACGGATTTCTAGTTAAACTGGTTTACGGTTCTCTTGCTTTGCTGGGTGCCACTTCAGCTTCCTAGCACTCATGCAGCCCGCACTCAAGGACTAAATAATGCAACAAAAATGCACTAAATATTGCACCAAAATGGGCTGATTAATGCACAAAAATGGATTAAACAGTGCACCAAAATGAAGAGGTTTAAGAGCATTTTGGACATTAATAAGACATTTTTTCAAACCTTGTAAGAAACCAAAAGAATTTGTGAATATAACAATGTGCGATTTAGTGCAAGGATGGGTTTCCTTGTGAGTAAAACAGGGAACTAGATTTTTTAAAAACCACTATGAGAAATCTAGATGTTTTTCTTTCATAGGGAAAAGGGAACTATGATAGGAGGGGGAAAACAAATTTAGTAAAGAAATGTACCAAGCTTTAAAACAGGCTGAATGGCACGTCATTCCACTCAATCAAGAATGTACAGATCAATATTTGTCCATCAATCAATGTGAGGAGGAAGATTGTGTACCAAACAAGTAATTAAGCTGTGGATTTGCATTTCATCTTGAATTATAGATTTGCACAAGGTTTTTGGATGATCCAAAGATGCAAGCAACTTGTAATATTCTTGACGTAATAATGATCCTTTGAATTTGTGTTCAACCAAAATTGTGCCAAGTCCTGGAGCGAAAGGTTTTGAGCAGTGACTCAGTTGCTTTGAACAGCAGACTTGGCATTTGTGGTAGTGGAAGAACTCAAGTAGCTTATTGATGGTGGGAATCTGATGCCGGGTATTTGGTGTAGTAAAGGGCGGTTCACACTATGTTCCACGTCCCATATTCCATATCCCATGGAAGTCTGAGAATCTGATTGAAATAGAGCCAAAAGTTGGGACTTGGCGGTTCACGTTACAATCTAAACATGTCTTGATTCATTATATTTTGCTTGCATGACAACACTTTTTTTTAATTTTGACCTCAAAGAGGGTGGGACTTCACTCAAAGTTTGGGTGGATTGTTTTGTTTGACCCAGCTTTCAAGTCAAGTCCCTCCAATATTTATATCAATATTTTTGCATAAAACAATATTCATAGCTTTCTTTGCTACTAGTTTTTTTGTATCCCTAAAGGATCATGGCCTTTATTTTCTCAGAAGACACTCAATACTGCCACTTCTATGGCAAAGAGTAAAACAATTTGAAGATTGGTCTTTTGCATATCTAACCGTAGGATCTTATATTAGACTTGTATAAGAATGTGTTATTCAAAACTTATAAACTTTGACCGCACAAAATGCAAGATATTTGCAATTAAAGTGTAAAAAACAAGCTTTCTTGCACCCTGCACAACTAGATTATTTTACTTTGAACTTTTTTAACTTAAAATTTTTGCACCATGGAGTTTTGAGGTTTATATTTTTATGGTGGGGAATTGAGCTGAGAATATTTGGAGAAAAACCAAAACAAAAAATACTTAATTTTCATTCTTAAAAAAACATTAAATAGAAGAAGGGTTTGAGATTGAACAAAATCTTACTTTGATAATAACCTTACAATGATATTGAATCATAATAATTGCAATGGTGAGATCGTTCTAGCAAGCAATCTTCACCCTTTCCAATAGTTTTTTTGCAAAAATGTTAAATTTGCATTCAAAAATGAAGTTTATAAGTTATTTTTTTAGAGCAAAACCACACCTACCTGCAAACTAAAACTTCTCATAACTTTCATCTCATCTATAAGAATTGAATTATTCAAAGCTCCTTGCGTTTATCTAAGTCTAAAGAACCTATTTCAGATTTTTATTTGAAAAAAATGAAAATTTTAAAGAATTTTTGGCTGCCCAGGGAATAGCATTTTCCAAATTTTCATGCATAACTTCTTCAATAAATGTTGGAATGAAGAAAAAATTACATTCCCACATAGATCTTTGAAGTCCTCACCTTCATCAAAAGTTTCAAAAAATCACGCAAAGTAGTTTAGTCATAGATACATGCCCAAAATCCCATTTATCCCCCAAAGGGACAATGGTCCTTTAGGAGTTAATGATCCAATGAAGCTAGGATTTGGCTTTGAGGTGGGATTTGCAAAGTTGGTACGTGGGACATAGTGTGAAGAGCCTGTTAAGTGAAGAATGGCATGCTTTGATAATGGACATGAACTTGAAGTTGGCATTGAATGGCTTGAAAACTTATGATCATCATGTAAAAATGCATAGCTTGCATGAAGTTACTAATAGAAACATGGTCCATGTAGACTAAGCTTTAAGCTCCAAATTTCATTTGACTAGTTACTTATGACATGTTTTATCAAATACAGCAAGTTAAACCAAGTACCAGTTTGAAAATCTAAATGCCACATTCAATTAAATGAGCTCTATCCAAAATCCATGATTGATTACCCTAAACTTGCTTTGATTAACAAATCAGTTTTTGGTATTAACGAGACATTGAAATGTGCTTGCAAATCATGTAGAGGTATGTCAAAAATATTAAAAATGTGCAAAACATTTGGATAAATACATGCAAAAAATGGAAAATCTTTGATACTCAAAAGCACAAAAAGTCCATATTTACATGAATAGTGACATGTTCATTTTATGCAAACCAGGTTTGTACTGCACTAATAATGGTATTTAGTGTTATGGTACTAATAGTGTTATCTGCACTTTAACTTCACTCACTTCAAATCTCAACTAGTTTGCATATAGAGTTGCCTTCTTTTTGTGCATACCACACTTTGTTGCCTCTTTTGAACTATGGGAACTTTGGGAACGTCATAAGGGAACTATGGGAACATCATGTGGGAACTTTGGGAATGTCATATGTGAAATTTGGGAATGTCATTGCGAACTTTGGGAACTTCATAAAGGAACTTTGAGAACTTCATTGGAAACTTTGGGAATGTCATATGGGAACTTTGGGAACTTCATTGGGAACTTTGGAAACATCATATAGGAGCTTTGAGAACTTCATTGGAAACTTTGAGAACATTAGAATATAACACTAAATACAAAATTTAACCTCTCTTTTTTGAAGAAAAAAATTAATACATTTTTTCAAAAATTACAACTTTTTTTTTCTTCAAATCTTTGGATTTTTGGAATTTTTGGATTTTTTTGGATTTAGTTGGATTATTTTGGATTGTTTTTATCATTTTTCATCAATGAACGGTGACAATGATTTTAATCAAATGTACAAACTCAATCCAGCCCAAGTTTGTAGTCTGTGCCAAATAGTTGTCCAGATATCAACTCATGAATTTAATTTATGTTTTTTTGTTGTAATAAAAATGAACCAATTTCTAACACTAAATGTAAACTTGTAAAAAAGATTTACTCCCAAAATTCACAATAGTTGACTAATAGTGTTAGGTTGACATTTAGTGTTGGTAACATTAAGAGAGTTGTTGACATTTAGTGTTGGGGTTCGTAATTAGTGTTGCCAACACTAGATACCATTATCCGTGTAGTGAATTTTGGCATTTGATAGCTATGGCTTGCAAACCGGTTTATTGCTAGTGGTTAGCAACTTTGGGTTTCTTTGGCCTCATGCATGGGCATCCACCTTTTGACAACTTATCAAGTAAAATGATATTTGGTGGAAATGGTGGTAGGAGCAAGGTTTTTAGGAACTGACTTGGGAACACATTTGGATTATATTAAATTGGCTAAACCCACTCTTAACATTGCATCTCATTTAACATATGAAAATTAGAAATCTTAGACTAATAAGAGAAGAGAAATCTAGGGTAGTAACAACACTTCACTCTACATGCAATAATAGGGTGTTTCAAAGTTAGAATTGTTGTTAATGACTTGCTAGATTGGTTTATCTTTATATTGGTGAATCTAGCAAAGACAACAAAGATTTTATTAGAATAAAACTATGTTGTGAAGGTAAAATTGCATGGCAATATAATTATTTGTTTTGAACCTTAGGATAATTATGTGATACATGTTTAGGGTTGATTTTGGATTTCAATGATTTTATGAAGTTTTGTAAAGTTGTCATTTACTTAATGCACAGGTACTCTATGGTTTCATAAAGTAAATATTTAATGTTTATTAAACCAAAATCATGCAGTGTAAAAAAACAATAAGTTGACTGCACAAAAGGAAAAATTGGCAATTCTTCCATGGAATAGTGGTTACCTTAAAGAACTTGTGATGTTAACCCTTAAACACCAGGCTAAGCACTGGGACCAGCCCAGCTACAGTAGTCTACAATGTTTTCATGAGTGCCTAGCAATTATAATATTATTTCGTAGAGTTGCAAGAGTCAACAATGCATGGTACTTTCATGAAAATTGCAAAAAGAGCAACTTCGGACCTAACACCATGTCTCTAAATCTTCCCACAATTTGAATTATCTAAAAGAGAAAGTACACCTAATGAGATAAAATTTTGCCTTCTATGATGGACCATGTGTTTATGATCACTTTTGAAAAAAAATCAAATGAAAAATAGCTTTTCTTTTGCCACACATAACATTTTTTCAGAGCAGAACATTTTTTTGTCCTCCTCAGCATTTAACCCTTGAGCGCCCAAGCAGATCAAAATGGTCCGCAATCTCGTCTTGTTTTGAAAAGTTGGGCGCTGAGGGGTTAAGGGTTAAAGGAGTGTAACAAGCTAGACTCAAGTGACAAACCCTCAAAATTTTAGGTGCTTACTATCAAAAGTTCCCAAAAGGCCAATCTTTGGTTTCCAAAATTTTGCAATATTCCAAGTAAAATCTTAGTTAAGAGAATTCCTCTTTGCATTCAAACTATTATTGATTCTTTAAATACAAAAATTTATGAAGTTATAAGTTTTATTGGTTGTGGTTTGGATTCTCTAGATTAATTATTGTGACAAAAACTTCTATTGTGACGAAGTTCTCTATGTCTCTCAATTCTTATTGACAAAGCTTCAATACCACTCATGATAATATTTTTTGTCAAAACTTGGAAATTCAACAAAATCAATGTCTCATCTTCAGACATCTTCGTTAAAAAATAATCACTCTTCAATAAAACAATCTAAAACAAATTCTACAAGAAACGATACCAAGTAAGCCACTGTTATAAGTCGAGTTAATTTTTCAATGAACATTATGCCACACAATCATTCAACTACGAGTCTTCAACCAAGAAGTTTCAAGGTTAAAGAATCTCAGGCGTGTGGCATGTTGCTCCCATTAAAAAACAGCCAAAAAACCGCAACAAAAACTTTCCATTAGAGTCAAGCAAGGACATATTTCAAAAACGCAAGGAAAGAAGACAAGATAAGCAGAAGAAAAAATGTTTTTACGAGAACAATCAAGTAGTAATGACACAGGAAGAAAAAAAATCATTAATCAGAAAAATAATATTTTGCTATTTGACATTAATGGATGGAACAAACAGTGGCGCATGCACCCCAGGGAAAAGGAGACCCAGGGATCTCAGTTGATAACTTAAGTGGGAGGGTACCAAGGACCCACGGTACCATTGATGTGTCCGTTACCGTGAACACTCATCCCGTTGGCCATGATTGAAGTTGGCATCCCCACGGCGATAGGTGGTGGAGATGCATACATGCCTAAAGGCAGAGGAAGTTGGGAGTGATTTGACATGGGATCCATGTTCACCATGTGCTCCGCACCTCCACCGCCACCACCACCTCGTTGCTGCTGCAGCAAGCGCACCGCTCTGAGGCCTTCGTCGTGAATTCGAGCTAGCGTTTCTAACTCGCTCAGGGAGAGCGTTTCAAGACCTGCTCCGTACAGCGGAGCATGCCTTGACATCTCTTCCTGCAACGAAGCCTCCAGCGTTTGGATGTAATTCTGCACACACACACACACACAAAAAAAATCCAAATGATACAGACTCTTACATGAACTTGGTTGTTTGAATCAGAAAGAACAACACGAGACACCTAGAAAAGACAACAAGGATTTTTCAATAAACTCCAGGAACTTTGAGACTTCATAAAGAGAATCTTTGCTAAAAATCATGGAAAGGTTCCCTATGATCATATCCTTGATGAGGACTTTAACTCTACAGGTGGCAGCTAACCATGGGAGAAACGAGGCTGTGTTAGATTACTTCCCTCATATGCACTTTTTGTTCTAACTCTTAGTTCCTCGGATTATGTAGGAGGCTTTATATATCCATCAAAGGATCATCCAAGATCATACCGTCCTCATTGAGATTATGCTAGGTGACTCAAGTCGACAGCTCCAATGAAGGAAAAAATGCTAGATATTTTCATCTTGTACAGCTCAGAATGGACGTATTTTCACAAACGGGCTCTAGATTTGATTTACCTAGTAAATGAAGATCACAGACAGGCGTCTAAATAATTGCTGTGACCATGGGGAGACCTCCACACGCACTACAAGGAAGATCTTCTTTATGATGTTTAAAAAGTTTCATGAGAATCTGTTCAGATGGTTTTGACATACGAGAATAGAGCAAATCAGTGATGTCTCAGTTCAGATACCTGACAAGCATGCAGTTTTGACTCCATGCCGTCTATGTACGCTTCACAGCGCATGACCTGCTCCTCCTTCTCCCTGAGTCCTCCTTCGGTTTGTCCCACTGTTTGCGTGAGCCGGCGGACCTCATCTTCGAGGGACTGCCGGATTTCTTCCCGAGTTACTGATTCCGTCGCAAAACGCTTGATGTCCTCATCAAACCGCTTCCGAGCAGACTCGGCGGTCTTCAACCTCTCTGCTAATGCGTTTTTTTCCTTCATCACTCTCTGCGTATACGATACGATGTCAGTTTAGTACAAAAGATCCAGATTTAGAGTCTTCAAAGTCTTACTATGCAGAGTCACTTGCAGTGGTACATCTGACAACAAGAATAACAATAGATAAGAAGCAGTAATCCACTACTCGTTTTGTTTGTAATGATTGGAATTTACCTTAAGCTCATCTCGTTTGCGTGATTTGAGCTGTGCCAATTGAGACTCGGTATCTCTCAGACGATCCTGTAGTCCCTTTTTGTCGTTAAGGAGCTTCGCACTTTCCTCCTCTCGCTCAGAGCGTACCCATTCAAGCTGATTCTCAACTTCACGAGTCCGCTCTGCCATGTCTTTCTTTTCGCGGCCTAGTCTATCAATCTCTGCTCTCATATCCGACTGTGCACCCAAACAGATAAAGTTTAACACCGATCCTAAGGAGCTCAATTTATCCCATAATCTGGAAACTAGAAAATGAAGATCAAACAGCAGCCATTTTGATGTTTCGAGCAACTGGAAACTATTCGTTCAAAATGCTAGACAAGCATTCAATTGGTGATTATAGATCTGGACTTGGAATGAGCTATAGAATAATGGGAAAATTTCATGCATACCCCTGAAGTTTGCCACCCCTGCTTTTTCAGAAATTTCTCAAATACACGCTTGAAAATTTTGGTCCAAGGGTATTTGTGATATTTCTGAAAAAGCAGGGGTATCTATGAAATATTGCAAACTTTAGGGGTATCCATAAAATTTTCCCTAGAATAGTACCTTCAATCGACCTTGCGCTATGTCAGCATCAGTAAGTCTTTGAGCCATCGCGGCCTTCTCTCGACATACTCGAGCCGCTTCAGTTTGGCGCTCATTTTTTGCACGTAAGATATCATCTTCTCGAGAACGAAGCTGTTGCCAAAGCACGTTCCGCTCGGCATTAGCTGCTTCTGCTACCTTCCGCATCATACTTAACACGGGACGTGCTGTGCCTTCCTCTTCTCGCACCAAGAACGTCAAGATATCCATTCCTAGCTCCACCTCATGAGAACCACTGGTGCTACTAGTAGCTCGCTCCACTAGACCCCTGAGCATGCGCTCGTGATAACCCTCATCGCCGTACACTTTGAACATGACAGCATACATGGTGGACACGAACTCTCTAACTCTGAGATCGCGGGACAGAGCCAAAGCCTCTGCAAGCTGAAGAACGGCTGGAAAATCGTCATCCTCCTCCGGAGGATGTGAGTAGTCCGTTCCTCCACCAGGAGTACCAGGCATCAAAGGATCTTGGATATGTGATGATGCTGGCGCAGTGGCCGCACTAGCACCCATTCGAGTGCCCAGAATCAGTCTTTGAGATCTCCGCCTCTCAAGCACCATGACTACTGACTGTTCCCCAAAGGCCCCTCGCGCAATTGCTCGCTCGAAGACACGTTGAGCCTCGATTCTCAAGGTCGGCATAGTCAACATCTCAACTAGGAAGTCCACATCTGAGACTCTCCAGCAGGTTGCTGCTACCTGTTCAGCTGCTGCCTGCAATGAATGACCAGGACGCAGTTGAGACAAGACTTTTTTGCATTAAGAAACACGGGGTCTTTTTGCAATTAGCCAATCAAATGCAAGATTTGTTTATAAAAAATCATAAAGTGATACAACTTCCACACATATATATTCTCTCTTAACTTTTACATACACACACACACACACACACACACATATATATATATATATATATATATATATATATATATATATATATGTATATCATAATCATCATAATCATGACCATAATTCATAATAATCTTGTTTTCTTCTCACCTTTTATACTTAATCATATTCATATAATGTTAACTATATTTTTAGTATGTACTGTACACCGTGTTACTACACGACAACGCCGAAACAAGCTAATGTGAGCAATAAAATCAACCAAATGCAAGAAATCCCACATGAAATCGCTAGGATCTTCGCTAGCAACAACCTCAAAGTAAAAAAATGCTGACACCAACCTGAAACTGCGCAGCTGCTCCACCACCGTCCCGATTATCTCCAAACACTAGAGTTACGCCAGCAGGTGAAACATCGGTTTCACTACGATCAGAGTCATTGTCAATGTCACGTAGTAATGCTTCAGCAACGTCCGTATTACTGCTCACAGTGCTTCGCACCACATCCAGCACCCGCGGAGAGACACTTGGGCCCAGCTTCTTGAACCTTCGACGTACTGCCGCAACCTGATCAGTCGTAAAAACATATAAGATTATGAGACAGTAAGATGTTTATTGTTGTAGCTATCATAGATAAAACAACATAGACTCCAAGGCCCAGGGATAATGTGCAGGACATCCACTCAGAGCAGCATACATACCGATCGCAATAACTGTTGGCTCTCAGTAGCAGCCTTGAAGACGAAATTCATCACTGCTGCTAATGGCTCATCCACTAACTCCGGTAGAAAATCTAAAGCCTGCTGGAGAACCTGTTCCCAGATGTCACTGCTGATTTCCAATTGGCTCAATGCTCCCAACATCTGCCACGAAACCACCTATATCAGTACCAATTTACACTGCAAGAGCAATCAAAATTCACGATCATCTATATACCATAGATACTTACAAATCGCCTCTACCAACCAAAAAATATCTAAGAACGTCCTGCACACAGTCCATGAGACCATGACTAGCTCAACAAGCAGCATTCAACCCATATTCATTAGCTCTCAGAATATGCACAAGCTGCTAAATGCAGGGATTTATTCTTGACGGATACACAAGCTTAGATAAAAAACATAAAAGAAATAAGCAGACGAAAAGAAGACCTGCAAATAGAAAAAAGGTGTATATATATAGGACAAAGTAGCAGAGTACCAACCGGTAGTCGCAAAGCTGGCTCTGCATCTGGTCTTTGAAGGCGTTCCAGCAACGAATAAGCCACCAAAGAGTGTTCGGACAAGTCTACCAGCTTTGGCACCAGAGCTATTAAGTCTGGCTGCAAATGCTTCGGAGCCTTTTCCAGTACCACCGCAATCTTCTGCGCTGATTGTGGCCTTCGGCGCGGCTCAGGAACACCTTGAGGTACAGCTCCTTCAAGAGCTCTCAGAGAATTTACTATCAATCCTAACAGCTCATCCGATTGCTCAGGCCACTTCGGCTGCATACAAGTAATCATATCACAGAACACAATCAGGTACAAGCCTTTCAATATTTCAGCTCCAGCATGCCAATCACAGATAATTTAGCAACATTTCTGACCCATGAGATATCAGGCAAAATATAGTAAAATGCCTATAACCCACAGCTCCAGAGGTCACAACACAAAGGAAGTCCCAATATTGCTATACAAAATCCGACCTTCACCAAGCTCCTTCCATACCATGTACCAAAAATAGATGGCTGAAAGCAAAGAGGATGGCTGGAAGCACCTTGTGATTAAGACTTGTGAAATTACTGTTTATAGTATCTGGAACAAAAGAATCTTGACTTGCTGCAGGCTCAGAGTGCAGGGATGACACAGAAAGAGCAGCAGCCCTTCCCACTGGCATGTCTACTGCCAACGAGTCACTGCTTTGCACAGCTTGCGCTCCCGAAACTCCATCTCCTCCTACTTCTAGTCGCTGATCAATTGTGCTTTGTCCACTATCTCTAGTATCAACAGCTGAACCACCGTTTCGCCAATCCACTCCCCCTGCTGCCACGGGCTTAGCAGCCTGCCACCATCAGTCACCAACACAAATAAGTATCCAACAATATCCTGCCAAATTCTTCATTTACGTGCAATACTAAGCAAATAAGCAAGGACCAGTTGAGAGTTATTCCCTAACATGGAACCCAAACATGTAACGAGAAATCCTACTTACATTAGTCGCTTCAAAAGGTACGCCTCGCTTATTCTCCACTGGCGCATCATTACACTTCTTTGCTTCTGATGGTTGACAGCACTCAACCATGATGTCTAACAGCAGATCTACTATAGCTTGTTGTAATACTTTGACCCCCATCAAAAGGTTCATCAGACTAGGTGAAGATGCTTCTCCTCTCCCTGCTGCGTTTTTACATCCAGCTCCACCCGCACTTCCAGGTGAAACCTTAGTCGGCAAAAGCAACCGCTTCACCTTTGCTGGATCGTCTAAGTACACTCTCAAGCCTACAAAGTACATTCCAGAAGTCCCACCTTGTCAGCTCAAATACTGTGCAATAACCTTTATTCATTTTTATCATATTTTGATACGCAAATTCTAAAATCTTCTCAAGACATCATGCAGAACATGCTAAATAACTTCGTCTTATATCGTGATGAGTAAAGCACGTGCGACTACATGCTCATGCTCACTTGACTGACGTGCTCAAGTCACGGAACCATAAAGTTGCAAAAGAGCAACTAAACAGCAGACTAGGGCCATGAACTCTTCGGACTCAACTTACCTGCTAAAAAGGCTGCCACAGCTCCTGCATCCATCAGCAGTTTCTCCCGTAGCGTAACCTGAAGCTGAGATGGATCCAACAAAAGCGGAGGATTGTCCCCATAGCTCAAGTGGAACCCAGCCCGTGCAAGCAGGCTCCTAAAGATATCTTCTTCATCACCACTAATGCCTTCACTGTCGTCAGAGTCCAAGAGTTCGTCTGGATCGGTGGATAGCACATCTTGTTCGTCATCAGATATCAGCACCTGCAAGCAAACAAACAACCTACTATCAGGGCGACCAATCCTAATTCCAAGTGATCTATTTCCCATCACCTCCCTTCCTACATATTGATAAGAGCACACGTATTACATACGCACGTTGAATCTCACACAACTCGTAAATGTTACATAAAGTTTGATACAGAACACGCTAAATGCAATTGTATGTTACCTCAAGGTCAGAAAACTCAAACCATGGGCAGCAGTCCAATATCTCGCAGACAAACACAACAACGTCTCGCACCAAAAAGCCTGCGTCGGCTTCCACCATATCTGAGACCTTCATGAACTGCAAAACAGAGTTGTTCCAGGTTTTGGTGCAGATAGAAGATTCCTTCCAAACTGTACGATCTGCGTGCTTCTGGTTCACAACGGCCATACGATATCTCACCCAAAAGTTTCGGTCTGGATCTGATCCTGTAGACTGGTCACTTTCTAGATATATACAGAGAGTGTCAAAGGACTCATATACACCTGCAACAAGAGCAGCATTACAGAAAAAATCAGAACGACAGGAAGGTTCACCACCATCTAAGAAAATGATAGCCCAAATACCGAAAAAGATTACCAGAGTACCAATTCTCTTCTTGGTCAGAAACATACGAAACCATCACCGTCAAATGCATACTTGCAATGTGCAGGTTAAGACACAGTACAGTGCAGAGTCGGACCCAAATTATTTGATTATTGTACATGTCACCAAGCGACAAGATCCAAAACGCGAGCATTATCGCGGGCACATCTCCCGATTGCTGGTTCATAAAATCTGATACCTAATTCAGAAATGATGATATGATGCATTTTAATCGTTGAAGATACTGATCAACCGCTTGATAGTGGTAACGGCTTACCTATGCGTAACTCACACCCTCCTGCCTGAAAAAATTTGCTAAAAATCTTCCGAGTTTCCATAATCTCCTTGAAAGCCAGAAAATTTTCCACGCGCCATGTAAAGGTTCCGCGATTGAAAATTCTACCCGTGTCAGACCCTCCTACTGCAGCTACTGCCTCAGCCTCAAACTCGGGAAGCTCCAGCATTGTTGAAGTTTCCTTCAGAATCAACACCTCCGCAGAGAAAACAACCATGTCTTGTACGAGAAATCCAGAATCTTGGTCAAACAGGCTAGTTAAGGTGACGAATTCCCGCCAGCCCCAATCCTTCGCAGCCTTTGAATACCGATTCTGGGATTCCTTGGTAACAGATCTTTCATCGGTGCGTTGATTCACAACAGATAAACGATGACTCACAAAGCAGCTCCAATCAGCAGAAGTATTGCGAGGATCTGTCACTTCGAGAAACATCGACAGGTGGCAAGGAGGTTGTGACTGCCCTGTAAAGCGAGTATCCCAACACAAGCGGTCACAAAGAGAACCTTTGAAAGACAACGAACAAGTCGACATGGTAACTGGACTTCTTCTTTTTCAGTTGCAAAATACAAAACATATGAGCAAGATGATAGGTTAGCCACAACCTTCAGGCCACAGCATCAAGCGTGCAGTGACATACTGAACTGAGATCAAGGCATTGGAGAGGTACGATTCCATCCACGGTCAAAAATTGCGGTTTCATACCTCGCGGATACACGATGAGTCGACAATCTCGATTACCAACTTGAAATCTTCGACTCTTAATGCAAAGCCCGGTGATCTTCCTCTTTTTCAACAAATCCTTCAGCCGAGTAAAATTTTCAATCCGCCACATGAATTTTCCCTGATACCCGTCACTCTTCTTCGCATTAGCTCTGGCACTCAACGGTCCGATATTCTTGGAGAATGTGCTCGACTCCTTAATAACATGAAAGGAGGCACTAAACACAGCCGTGTCCTCGATCAAGTACCCCATCTCGGGGGCCACAAAATCCGCCATCTTCATGTAATCATTCCATCCCAGGCTGGTATTGTCACCGCTTTTGTTATCCGCGGCAAACCGTCCGTAGGAATCTCGGTGCATATGATTCATCCCCGCCCGCTGATTCAGCACTGACATTCGAAACAAACACCAGCAACTCCGCTCTGGAACGCTGGATTTCTCGGTGTCCTTGCTCTCCAGACACATGGATAAATAATCTACACCATTGACAGACGACTGATACACACTTAATCGCAAACTACAATCCCCGGCCGGAAACACCGGGCTCATGATTTTCTGCGTTTTGATCATCTCCTTGAACAGCGACAGATTGTGCACTTTCCACGTGAATTTGCCGCTGAGAACTTCGGGCACAGGGCCGCCGGTGGCAGGCAGCTCGTTTTCCCTCGAAAACGAGACTGATTCATTGAGCACTAAAATCTCCGCGGTAATTAGCACCGCCTCGTTTACAACGAACCCGGCCTTAGCATCCAAGACAGTGGAACTCGGTGTGAAATCACACCACCCGTGCGACTTCTTCTTCCCGGAGAACCGATGCCACGAGTCCCGCTGGATAGATTTTGATTCATCCCGTTGGTTGACTACACATAACCTATAGCTGGCAAAGCAATCCCACTTGGACGACGACGATCCACGCGGATCCGTCACCTGCAAATAGATGCTCAAATACCCCGGCAATGCCTGCGAATCGCCCCGGGGGTACACCAGCAAGCGGCAGTCGTACCCGCCTACCTCAAAGTACCGGCTCCACAACGCGCGCGCCTTCACTTTGGCGAACTGGCTGATGGTCCACTTGCAAACCGCGGCGTGCTCGCCCCGCTTCTCCACGATCACCGACTCCTGGCCGCCCTCGCGCGGCTCCCCGTCCGCATTCTCCCCGGCCCGCGCCACACCATTGTTCTGCTTCTCCCCGCGCACGGCCACGACGGAATTCTCCATCGCCCCGCCACTCCCCGCGGCTGCCATCGGGGCGCCCCCGTCCACCGCGGGCCCCGCGGCGCCGTCGTCTGCCAAATTGGACCCGCTCGTCGTCGTCGTCGTCATCGCCCGCTCCCGTCTTCACCATCCCCTGCTGCTAACCCCTAACCCTAACTCCCGAACCCTAATTCCCCCCCGCATTCGCATCCCCTTCCGCTGCTGCTGCTTCCTCCGCCTCATTACCATCCCTGGCGCATTTCCATCCTAATCGCGCCCCTGCCCGCTCTTTTTGCGATGTCCCGGCGTTGGTCCGATGCTCCGATGCTCCGGGACAATCCAGCCGAGGGTACGAGGATGAAGGGGGGATTGGAGAGATGGGAGAGATGGTGAGGGAAGGGAAGGGAAGGGGATGATGAAGGTGGCCTCGTTTGTTGCGGGGAAACGCAGACGACGATAACCGCAGCCCAGCCCTGGGGCGCTGCTGGTGCACGTTGGTTTGGTGGCCTTGGTGGTGGTGCTCTCCCACCACCGCACTTCCTAACTTCCTCACGGCACACCTCTCTCTCCTATATCTCTCTCTCTCCCTCTTCAGTGTTCACTGCCACTCCATCCCCACCTTATTTCCCTGATTTTAGACTGTAAATTATGAATACGAGTAGTCACACCTTCTCCAAGAATGAAACTTTATGAGAACTTTTATGCAGAATGAGAAGCTGTGAAGTGGAAATAGGAGTTAATGGGAGCAATTTTTTATCAGGGCATCTCTTTGAGGGCTTTCATTATTTGTATATGGATGAAATTCATTTGGATATGGAAAAATCCTTCTTCACCAAGAGCTTGTATTTCCAAATATTTAGAGAATTTGGATGTTAGGGAGCCCAAATTTCCTACACATGAGGCCACATGGGAAACCCAAATGCAATAAATTGTATCATGATTTTTCCCAAGAAAGTGCAATTTGTTACCTCCTTTCACCTCTAGCTCCTCTCCCCACCCATCTCTTGCGACCCATCTTAGTATTTGTGAAGTAGAGAAGGTCCTTGATGAGGAAGAACTAGTGGGGCTTGATTGCATATCCCTATTCCCGTCTTTGCTCCCCCTTCATCCAAATGAGGATAGGGATAGAGAAGCCCCTAGTGGAGATGCTCTAACTTCTCCATGGCACAGCTCTACTATATCTCTCTCCCTCTCCCTCTCTCACTTTAGACTGCCACTCCATCTCCTCCTTATTTCTTTGATTTTAGACCTCGACTACAAATACAATGGGGTAGACAGTCACACCTTCTCCAAGAATGAAACTTTTGTGCAAAATGAGAAGTTGTGGAGTGGACATAGGAGTCAATGAGACATGAAAGAATGTGAAAGTCCCCTTCTAGAAGTAGTGGAGAATGGAGAATGAGTTTTTTTCAAAAAAATTGATGTGACAAAAAAACAAAGTTGCATTCATATTGAAATAAGAACAAGAATGGTGAAAGCAAGAAGAGGAAGGTGAAAAAGAGACATACATATATAGGTAAAAACTTCACGTGCTAAAACTTCTTCATGCCCATTCTTCTCCTCTAGAGGTGAAGAAGAAAACTTCTCCATTTTTAAAAGATGAGACTTCTGTAAATCAAGGAGAGAATGCCATGACCCCATTCTTTGAAGATTGAGAATGGAGTGATTAAGGTGTTTCACCCCTAATGTTTCAACTTTCAAGCCCTCTCAAGAAGTATGCATTTTCTAGCACATCCCTCAATCGGGACATTAATCAAACTACCTTGTGTACAAAACGTGCACTCCAAAGAAACCATGGTCAAATTTACAAAAATTGACAAAAATTGTGACCTAATCTACATTATACTATAAACTAGATCACAATCTTTGTCAATTTTGTAGATTTGACCATGGTTTCTTTGTAGTGATGATTATCAACTTTGATCTAAGAAATTCATTTAAAAAATCCACCAATGATTTCTCTAGAATTACTATATAGATTGATTGGTATATATTCCATATCACATTGTTCTAGTGATCTAGTTTTTATTAAATATAGAAATCAACCTTATAATTTTTTGTACACTCTCAAAATAAGGTAAGAATGTCTCACACAAATTAGTAGCAAACTCAATAATCAAAACATGACTAAGAGAGATTCTTGAAATTTGTCCAAAAAGCTCCAAGAGGTATTGGGTAGCACTTGCATCCATGACATCCAATATCAATTTAAGAGATTAGTTGTTGTATGCAAAGTTGTCTTTAGCTTGATGACAATTGTTGTTGTTTATACAAGGAGGAAATCAAACAAACAAAAAATTCACCTATGTTGTAGTGTACTAGTGAACTTGGCTTCCAAGAGTAAGTTGATATGTTTTCATTAAACTTGTGATTACACCCCTATGATCATTTTGGAAAATCAAAAATGAAGCTTCTTACACTTTTGGACTCTATATCAA
This sequence comes from Ulota crispa, assembly GCA_963920765.1. Lineage (NCBI taxonomy): Eukaryota > Viridiplantae > Streptophyta > Bryopsida > Orthotrichales > Orthotrichaceae > Ulota > Ulota crispa. The sequence goes on from OY987243.1 coordinate 12,123,173, forward strand.
GTCAATTCTAATTTAGCATAAGTATTGTTGACCTTAGGACAGCATTAAGCAAGAATTGTATTAGTTAGGCTAATCATTTGTGTGCTTTGACCAGCTATGACCATAGGTAAAAAGCATATGAATTTCAAACTTCAATTTGCTTGCTTGTGAGGCAAGAATAGCAAATATATTGATAAACAAGCAATGGAATCAAATCTATTGCCAATGTAAAAAGCAAAGTTGCTTTGCTTGGCTAACTAATTTTGTAATTCATAGATTGGGTTTCAATTAACTTTCATATGTACTAAGCAACTAGTTTAGTTACTTGGATTAATTAATTAGCTCATTAATTCATGGTTAGCAATATTGGCTCTAACAACTTGTATAAGCCAAGTACTGGAACAATAATTTTTGCAATTGCACATTGAGTAACCGGTTTGATAGTGTAATTGCATATGTAATGAAATTGCCCAAACTCAAATATTGGATCATTAGGCAAGGGTTGAATTGACTTTGCTTTGGCCAATTTTTTGCCTTGACCATTTGTTAGCTTCTTTTCAAAGTTAACTTCCACTAAAGATCACCATAATTAGTAGATTGCTCATCCAACCTAGTTATGGGTGGAAGGATAGGATGGGGATTTAGGATTATAATGTTTATTTTTGAAAGTCTCAACTTGTTTGGATTTTGTGAGAGGCACCTATCATTTAATCTTTTGGTATTGAATACTAGAAATTTATGCTTGTAGGTTAGTAGAGGCTTATACTAGATAATAAATCTTTATAAAAATGAAATAAAAAGTTTGGTTTGGAAGTTAATAAGTACAAAAGAGGAAGAACAAAGCCACTAGAGAGTTGTCATCTTGTTCTATGTCACATTCACCAATTTGTTCAAAGATATTACTAAGATGTTCTCATCGTTTGTTCACACTTCCAAACATAAATGACAAAAATATTGACTAGAGGTGATTGCAAGAAATGCTTGTACTACATTCTGTCCCCTCCCCTTGGACGGAAGGTAATAGGCTTGTATTTTTTGCATAACATGTTCTTTTGAGCTGAAATTTCAGGGTAAGGTGAACTTCAAAGTTATTGACATTTTGTAATTTTCTGGTGTTTTTTAAAACTAATTTTCTATTTACAAGGGGCCCTGATTGCATGTCTACCTTTGTGGATTTGGGGTTTTTAGTACTACATTGGGTCCAAAAAAGAAAATTTGCTGCCACAAATCAGAGTAGTGCTTTAGGAAGCATCATTACACAAATTTGTAGACTAGTTTTACAAAACTCAAAAATCTTTGCCCTCCACATTGTCTCAAAGTGGGCATCCTTTCTCCCTCCATTGGTGAAAGACAAAAACTTTCCTCCAAAAAGTACTTACATTTGTTCAAGCTAATGAGGGATATCAAAAAAGGCAATTTTTTGTTTTATTTTTTTGAATTTTTTCACTATTTTCTAAAAAGCAAAAGGAAAATTGTCTTTTTGTTGGTAATTTCTGTCCCTCTATTTTTGTGCATAGCTTATAGAATATTTTTTTTCTAGGTTTGAATTTTCACAAGTATTCTATTTTAAGTGCTCTACAAATTTTCCATATTTTATTTTATTTTTAAAAAATTATTTCAAAAAGCTCATAGTACTACATAGTATTACCAATTTTAAAGGTGTTTGAGACAAAACTGTGAAGTGTTTCTTGCAACCATCCCAAGGTGACAATTTCTTTACAAGATTTTGTAAACTAATCAAAGAAAAATCTTGAGGCCCATTTACATGCCCACTTTTACTATTTTGAAACCAAAAATAAATAAATAATTATATGTTTGATTTGATTTCTTCTTTTGAGTGTTGTATAGCTATTTTGTTGATATTTTCTTTGAAGCTCTCTTCCACATGAATAAACCAAAAACCTCTCTTTATAATTTCAAACCATAACAGCAAAACTTAGAATTTTCATCTAAGATTAGTGAAAACAAGTTTTCATATACTATCAATTCAAAATTTTGGTTGTTACAATTAGTAAATCATTCTCAAACATCACAATGACTAAAAAATTCAATCCCATATGTTTATAGTATATGTAGAAGTTAACCCCTCAATGTCCAAGGGAATAAGGGCAAAACATAGATGCATTATAAAAGGATATTTTTGTAACTTCAAGGAAGTTTGCTTCAAAAGAGAAAATAAGTATCCTAATATTTAGTATTTAATCCTATGATCATGCATTCAAAAAAATTTGGACTCTTTAAAAAGAAATTAAAACATTTATCATTTAGTATTCATCAAAATTACAAAATTAATTTATAGAATTTAAAATTTGGTATGATTGGTTAGAAGAAAATACATTATCAAATTTCTTTTAAAATTTGAAACACTATATAAAAAATGCCAAATTTTATTCATTTAAAAAAAATAAACAAACTGTTAATTAAAATTAAGGGATTAGACCTTTCTTGTAGAGAACAATGTTGCACTCCTCGGCCTGGCCCTTGGCCATGGCGCAATTTTTGTTAAAGGACTTGTTGCTTCTTATAAACTTGTATAACCAATGCAAGATATTATATTCTAAAATTTAGAAAGGAAATCTTTTAAAAGGAGAGAACATTATTAGTCTCTCAAAATTGCAAATGTTATAATATTAGCAAATATTGAAATGTTTGTTTTTGGAAAGTTTTTATTGGTAGAGTTTAACCCTTTAGAGACCGCCGAACCATGTTTTGGTTTGGAAGGGTAGTTTTTGGCCTATACAGTAAAATCGCTCAACAGTTTGGAAAATGATCTTGACAAGCGCTTGTGATCTCAAGAATTTTGCATCCAACCCAAAAATCAATAATGGAGATAGATATGTGAGTTGATAAATAATGGTGTTTATACATCATGGCCTCAAAATTCGTATCCATATTTGGTCAAAGATGGATCAAAGCAACAACACAATACATCAAACATCCAAGAAGCATGCTGCATTTCAATTGTGCAATCTTTAAAAAATTCAAATTGCTTAAGGAATACACTTGTATTGTTTCTCTACGCGTTAGTAGTACAATTGTAGTATTTGAGAATCCATTGAAATGATACTATCATTTTATTTTTCAAAAAAATCATCCTACATTTAAGGCCAATTCTTGATTGCTTTCATTGATCGGATTTTCCATAACAATTATCAAATTTCTGTGGAACTATTTTAGGGTAGCAAAGGAAGTGGGATTTTTGACCCTTTTTGTCTACTTAACTACATCTTGTGATTACTATTTTTGTTTATCTTGTGTGAAACTAGTCTTGTTGGAAAGGTGGGAAACCTTGCTTTCTAGAAATGTAAGGCTTGTCTCAACCAAAGCTTGCATGAAGCATTAACATTCAAAACCACACAAGCATAAAAAACTAGAGATTTTCCATATACATCTCACTCAATCATTATAATATTTCACCTCCAATGGTAGATCTAGTTGAAATTTTGATGCATTACAATAAACAAGGTGTCCTTCACATTTGTATGGTTGGATTATTCAAATTGGGTCCATATTTGATTCAAATGCACATCTAATTTTATTGCCCTGGTTTCAAGTGGATTTTGGGAAAATGTGTGTGGTCTTTAAAGGGTTAACTTGGATTGACATGATTCAAATTGGGTTGGAAAATACTAAACTTGCTTTCCAGTTTGAAAGTACTTTTTTTTTTAATGTTTTTTTGCATTATATTCAACCTGCAAAAAAGGACAACCAGCCAAAAAATGGTCAATTGAGCGCTTAGGGGGTTAGGAATTATTTAAGAAGGTTGTCAAGCACATAATTGAAAAAAGAATATGTGATTTGGTTAATTGGATAGTAGAGATAAATTTAGATTAAACACTATGGTTTAGTGTTTTCTTCCTAAACAAGTTTTTGTTTTGGAATCAATTGTTGAACCATTTAAAATGAAAATTGAAGCCAATGCATGTATTTAATTTGATTAAGGTAGCTTTGGAGGTTGACGTTATAATCTGTAGGATATGTAAAATGGCATTGTGACAGGGACTTTAGTATTCAAATATTTTTTTGGAATGGACAAGGACCTGTGATGAGACTGTTCATGGGTTTGTAAATTCAATAAAAGGTGAATCTTTTGAGGATTTTGACTAATTCTCAAATACAGATGATGATCATACTCTGTGATTGTGAGTATAATGTTTTTCTTATGTGCATGTAACTTTCAACGTACTTGTGGTTCAAAACCTTTAGAGAAGTTGAAGTTTAGCATCACTTGTATAGATTTTTGTGGCCTTACCAATGAAATTTGAAAACAAAGGTATATTATCATATAAAAAGGTGTCAACTTCAAAATCAAAACCTAGTTCTTTTTTGATAACAAACTATTTCATATTAAAAAATCTACTTGTAAGAAAGCTTGCACTTATCATTTCCTTTGAAGCTTTTCAAGCCTTTGAAAGAGGAGTTTGTAACCCCACAACCAACATTGCAAGCAACCATGTTATAAGTTGTTTGGTCTTATATTGAGGCATTTGAAAGATGCCATCATCCTTGTTTGTTATTATAGTTGTAAATTGAGTTTTTGTTGCATATACATTATTAACTAAAATAGAGTTTATGTAAAATTTTGTAAAAAGTTGAAGATGAAATGTTTTACTAGTTTTCAAAAAAGGATGATAATTGCTTCTATTAGTAAAAACATGAGGTGACAAAATTTTGCAAATTTAATGTTAGTTTTGCTTTTTAAGTGCATCCAACCATGAGAAATTCACATGAAAAAAAAATCGGTATATTTGTAGAATTGAACACATGGTCGTAGCAAATGCTATATCCAACTTATAGAAAATCAAGGAGTGTATCAAGCACATAATAATGCACATGAATTTTTATAGAATGTAATAAATAAATAAAAGTAAACTTATAGTATCAAATTATGGGTTTGTGAGAAGACAAAGAACCTCATTATTTAGCATAATTTGTGCATCAATATATGTTTAATGTTGCCAATATATTAATTATAATGGTCATTCAAGCATGTCAAACATATTGCATTGTATGGAAAATTCTTAATTCCACTATGCTCTTTAAACCAATAAAATTACACTCAACATCTTCAAATTTGTTAGGTTTTTAAAGTTCTCATGAATGTTCAATGCTATTGGAATGGCACTCAAGGAATTTTATAGCATTGTTCAACAATTTTAAATGCACAATTCTAACTCATAGTCTTTAATTGTTAGAACTGTAGTTCAACTCCCATAGTCAAAGTCTCTTGTATTTTTTGTACTTTTATAGTAATGTGAGATCATCTCACTTGTGCTTTGTCTATATCCAATCTAGATTGTCTTGAGTTCTTATTTAACATTTTTGACAAGATGTAATTTGTTGTAAAGTTAGTTTGTACTAGGACACAAGCACACACTTTGAGCTAGTTGGACATGAATGGGTGAAGTAACATTAAACTTCACAAAAAATCAATATTTCACAAATCAATTGGTTTAGAATCTAATCCTTATGTACTCTACACAAAATCAATATTTCACATCTCACACTGATTTAGAATCTAACTTTGATGCACTACCATTTTGGTTCTTTTTTTAAACCAAAAATAGTAATTGTTTTCATCACAATGCTACTCTTTAATTATTTGCTGTGGGGTGCTTGGCATTTTGTTGATTCTCTAACACATGGTTGGAGGGCACTTTGTGATTTATATTTGGGGCATCCTTATTGTTTCAACTTCCACCAAAAAGTTTTAGAAGATTCAGGAAAAAGACATGATTGGAAGGCTCTTGGTATTTTATATCTAGGGCGTTCCTTGTTGCTTCAACTTACACCAAATATTTCTAGAAGGTTCTAGAAAGGGGAGCAAAGTTGAAATCCTCTTGCTTAATAATTAGATGGCATATCTCATCAAATATGAAATATTCAAAATCCATAAGCAATAGCCTAGAAACTACACTAGTACATGGGGAGATATACTCAAATCCAAAAAACATGCATAAATTAGAAAAAATGTATGCAAAACATCCAAAAATCCTTCAAAACTTAGAAACATACAAAGTTTATAATTACATGAATAGTTCATAAACAATCAAACGTGGCATATGTCCATAATACATATATAGTTTTAGAGTTCTATTTAAAATGATTTTAGGATAACCAAAAATCTTGCCATGCTTGAAGTGATAGAAAATTTTGACTTTATAAACATAGCCATAAATATTCAGTTGATGTTGTTTTGTAGAAATTGAGAACTCTTGCAACAAAATGTAAATTGTATCTATGTGGCACAAAACACACCTAAAGTTGTAACTTGGCTAAATTTGAATCTACCAATTAAATGCATGTTCCTTTGAATTTTATATTGAGCACTAAATTTGCCTTTTTAACCCCTTTAGTAAACACTTTGCAGGTCATTTTTTCCACAATGAACAAACTATAGATTTTTCTATGAACCCCAAACAATGAATTTTTCATTTATTAAAGTTTTCCTTTATTTTTATACTACTTGAGTAACATTAAAAAGGAATGGACTTTCAATTCTATTTCCTACTGTTATTTATATGTATAAAAACATAATATGCCACATTCTAAAGCACTCTTTAGTAATTCGAAAACTCGCCACATTAAATAAACATAACAATTTATTTTTGAAGAGTTTTTCATGTATGCAAAAACATTTAATTTTAAAAAATTGTAGTAAATTTAGAAGGCATTTGAATTTTTTTTCAAAAACATCTGCAAAGGATAGCCGCCTAATTAAGGATACTGAATTCAACAGTTGATTATAAACAATGAAGGTTTTTATTTCAGAAAGATATGACTGTGCTCTTGAATTTTTGTAAAAGTTAATCAGAAACACCACACAATAGATTTTGTTTGACTCAACATACACAATTGTAAATTTAACTAAGTATAGATTTTTTTATTGTTATAGGTAATTGATGTTTTTTTTGCCATTATTTTTAGTACTTGTGCTTTTGAAAATATGTACATACACATATGTCTCTACATGTATAGAATTCATCTGACAAATTTAAGAAGTTTAACGCCGATAAAGCAAATCACTTTTTATTGGAGTGGTTAGCTTTTGAAGGTTGCCTTTTGAAAGCTTCATTTTTCTTTGTGATTATGTCCATGTAGACAATGTAATTAGTTTGCAATACTTACAACAAATGCATGACCACGTTTGGGTTAATTTCAAGAAGTTCACAGAAATTTTTTAATTTTCAAATCACAGTTCTCTAATTAGTAAACAACAGAATGTTTGTTAAGTGCACACGTAACAAACATTAACACTTTTTTAATAGAAAAATATGGTTTAGAAAATTCACTTAAAACCACAGTTGCCTTTTTTTCTTAGACAACAAAAAATTCATGCTCTTTTCAAATCCTTTTAACAGGCCATGAGCTTCCGATTTTAAATATTCGTGTGAAGCAAATTGTTTATCATCAAAAATTTGTATTTCAGCCCAAGAATTCTTTGTACTCTCCTTTTGCCATTGGCCTTCACGTAAATTATCACTGCAAATGTACCAAAATAAAATTAGCAAAACTTATTCATGAATATCCAAGCAAAAAGAAAAAAAGAAAAAGAGAAAAAGGTAAAAACATAAGTGTTCACATTTATGTTTACAAAAATACATGTGGGTATATACAATTTAAAAACTATGACCGTCATACTACTAAAATCACAAGAATCTTTGTAGTATCACATTCTAATTTTTGTAATATCATATCTCAAGTCTCTAATACTATAGATATTATCATATTGACTTCTATAATATCACATCCACTTTTTTCTATGCGTTCTATCTAACATATAAAACCCTAATATAATTCTAATGGTGAATGTGTATTGTAGCAAACGTCAATTGCTAATTACATATATGAATAATTGGCTTTGTGGGGATCGGCATGTGCTTGAAAATTGGATGAACAACATTCTTAATTTGCAATTTTATCCTACGCCAAAGCTTATGGAGAGAATCGTGTATTAGAAATCAATGTTTTTTTTTTGAGTTTGAATTATAAGTTGTGGTTAGTTTCAATTTTCTAAGCTCAAAATTTTTTAATAGTAAAAATAGAAGATAAACACCTCAACATCATGATTGAAGGTAAAACATGCCCTCTACTTTGAAAGGTGATTGCTTTCCCTAATTGCCTCATTGTGTTAAAACCAAGTTGGTGTTTGTTGATGTGGATTGAATTCTTCAAGCTTCCAAACCTCAGTATGTCGCTTGGTCCTTTGAATGGCATATATGGTAAAAATTTATCAATTAAAAAATAGTAAAAGACAATGTTTAAGAAGTGATTTGTCGTAGAAGCACAATGTCATGTTAAATTATTGTTTCTAAATCAAAGTATCTTCTAATTACAAACTGATTATACTTTGTAGTCCTTTTGTTTATGTTATTCATTGTAAGATCTTAGAGCTGCTAAAAGGTACAAAAAGTGGTCAACAATAATTTGGTCACTTGTCTAATAACATTAAAATATTTTGAAGCTAAGCTTCACAAGAAAAATTATCTGCAGTGACATGTTCAAATTGACTATAATGTCCAAATTGACAACAAAAATTGACAAAAATATGCTCAAATTGACAAAAAGGTGTTCAAATAAGGGTGACCTAATTGATAAAAAATGTCCAAATTAACACTGCTCACTTGTAATGAAGTTTGAAAACAATACTTGATTCAACAAGGTGGTATAGCTTGGTATGTACAATACTATAGAATATGTTTGAAATTTTAAGACATCAGAAGAAAAAAAAGAATAAACGACTAGGTCACCAAAACTGCCTTGCAACTGCACAACAACTCCTCAACATTTGCACAACTACAATCTAGTTGTGAAGTTGTTGTGCAATTGCAAGGCAGTTCTGGTGACCTAATTGTTGTGATTTGTGGAATCATTTATCCTTGTTTTTCTTCTAGTGAGATGAATTGGCATTTGGCACTTGTTATGCTACCCATTCACCATTAGAATTTATTTAGATTTTCATAAGTTAGATAGATTGCAAAGTAAAAATTTTGGAGAATTTTCAAATTGTATATATGTGAAAATGTCACAAAGATTTGAAAATGTTATATTATACAAAGAAATATGTGATATTACAAAGGTCCTTATGATTTTAGTAGTATGATAATTCTGGTACTGAAGTGAAGAAAACTTCATGAGTTGATCATGCTCCAAGCTTTTTTTTTTTTTGTAGAATTTAAACTTAACGGTGAATTTACATCTAATTGGAATATTTTTGAAAAGACCAATTAGAAACACACAAATGTTAAAAGAATGGAGGGAAAGTATTAATTTGCACACATATTATAACATGTATTAATAAAACTTTTTTTTTCTACATATATATCCTAAGTTGAAACTCTCACAAACCTCTCCTTGTTAAATTCTAATACCATGTAGGTTAGAAGGTTATTTCTAAACATCCTCTGAAGCATAAGATAATTTTCTATGCGTTCTAAATTATTGTATATACGCTAGATATATTCTTGGTATGTTCAAAAAACTTAGATTTCACTGCCTTTGCCATTTTTAATGAAAATTCAGATTTTGTACCATTGTTAATCATGTCACATTTATTCTTTCATACCAAATGGTTTTTGGTAATTGCAATGATGGCTTCTTCAAGTTCAAAGTTTTTGAGATCCAAATTACAAGCAAAATATTTATTTTCATACTCACAACCTTTTAAAATGCTATAAAAATAAATAAAAGCAAAAGCTAGGCTAACCTTTGTAGAAACGTAGTCTAAAGGAGTATTAAAAAGTCCAAGACTTTATTTCTAAAGCATTTTTTAAACTGAGGGTTTTCAACCCCTAATCGGCCAAGGGGTAAGGGCAAAACATAAATGCGTTATAAAATGATATTTATGTAACTTTGATGAAGTTTGCTTCAAAAGAGGAATCATGATGTTTAGTAATTATCCATATAGTCAAACATTCAAAAAAAGTCTTGGATTTTTATTTAATGAATTTGGAAGCATTTACCATTTAATATTCACCAAAATTACAAATTTTATTCATAGATTTTAAAATTTAGTATGATTGGTTAAAAACAGACATTCTATTGTAAACTTCAAAAATTCAATCTTTTCAAAGGAGAGAACATCATTAGTTTCCCAAAATAATAAATTTTATAACACTAGCAAATACTTAAGTGTTTATTTTTGGAAAATTCTCCTTGATGGAGTTTAACTGGGATTGACATGATTCAAGTTGAGTTGGAAAGTAGACTTGAATTTCTATTATAAATTTTTTTGAATTTTTTGAAATTTTTTTCATCTTGGACAACCGCAAAAAAATGTGTAGCGATCAAAAAATGGTCAATTGAGCGCTTAGGGGTTAAATTGATAAAGTCTAGCTTATTTTAAAATAAGCACACAAGAAAGACGTGTGTTTGTGCTTATTTTCAAACTTAATAAAATGTCATGCCAGATTTATTTTGTGCTTGGCTCATGCTTTAACTTTATTCTCACTTTTTGAAACAATGTTTCAACTCCTTGGTATCAAAACTTTCTAAAAGTATTTAAATGAACCATGACTTAGAATTGGATACTTTGTGTGAAGGTGCAGTTCCTAATTTTGAACTCTTGGCAAATCAACCTTCTAGTTCTATTAACACTTTAAGGTCATTACATATAAAAAGTAAGTGCTCTTTGGCCAAACTTGTTGCTTTCAAATTATCATTTCATTTTGTAGTTTTTTATCCCCTATTGATTTAAAAAATATATATCAATATTGTAATTTAAAGCTAATTTCCATCTTTATGTTTCCATAATTACAAAATTTTCAAACAATTCATTGCAACTCTAAGCTATATATGAGAAATTTAATAATCTGAGAAAGCAAATTCTTCTACTTTTGTTTTTAGTTCGAAACATTTTTATAATAATTTACATACCAAAAACAGCATTTTTATATAAACATTTGAAAGTTTACTTAATGTACTCGAGTTTAAATTAATCTTTGTGTATTTTCTTTTCAAATCACAGTTATAATGACCATGATAACTTTTCTGTTCGACCGAATTTTCTCAAAATTATCAAGGTTTCTTTATAAAAACTTCGTTCCATCTAGTGAATTTGTTCATTTTAATTTTTTCAATAAACTTAAGGCTAAATTTAGCATAAATTGGTAACATAACTTCAAAACCTGAGCTAAGGATGTTCAGAGTGAAAAACCTTACACGATTATAAAAAACTATTCTTCATTGCTAAATGTACCTTACGAATATTTTTGGAATTAAATTGGTGATTTTATTAAATTTGGCAGTTTGTTTTCATCTTTGGCTAAGATTTTACTACAGTTTGTTGAAACAAGCTCAGACTTTTAAATTCAAAATTAATATATTGTTTCACCCAGTAATATGATACAATTGATACTTATATAAAATGAAAATGAAAATCCAACTTAAGTGTAGAAATAAAGTTTGATATGTAACTCAAAAGTCGCTAGAGCTAGAAAAAAAAAATTAATGACAATTGTTCTTAGTGGAATTTGAAAGAATGAATAAGCTCCAATCATTATACATTTAGTTGAGTTTTAACTTTCTTAATTGATGGTATTGAGTTAAGATGAAGTCATATAAGTTGTTTTTGGATCTTACATAACAAATTCATAAAAACATAGCAGGTATGCGTAGTATAGTTTTATTAATAATGTTGAAGTTTTGCACAAGGCATTACTTTTGAGGTTCAAAATGACTGTTTTGCTAAGCTAAATTACTAGTAGAAAATTGTGTTGAAGTCATTAACATAAATTACATGATGTTTTCATGCTTCTAACGCAAAATTTTGCGTTAGAAGCATGAAAACATCATGTAATTTATATTAGCTTCAATACAGTTTTCTACTAGTGAATGTTAGGATAATTTTTTAAACTGAAAGCAATAAAAAGAATAGAAGCTTTGTTTGTATAAATTCAATTTACCTTAAAATCTAAAAATATCCTCATAACGGATATATTAAAATGCAATTTGAAGTCAAGAGCCCAAGTGGATAACTTATCACATTTTAGATTTGACATGCAGCATAATATAGAGAGGGGTTTATTCTTGTGAGGTAATAATTATAAAAAAAATTACAACTAAGAAAGGGTTCATTCAAATGAAAAATTGAGTATAAGTAATATAGGCAGGTTTTAAACATACCTCATTACTTTTTTTTACAAGTAATTAAGGGGTTGGTATCCTATGGTCCTACTGTATTTATGGTGGATATAGGGTATCCAATGTTCCAATGAGGGTGCCATGTGTTGGGTGATGAAAAATGAGGGCAACAAATGTGGATGAATGGTTAGGGGTTGTTGCAAGAATGACCTGCCAATTTTGTCTGAAACACCTTTAACACCTAAAGGACCAAAGTCCCCTCGGGGGACAAATGGGATTTTGGGCATGTACTTATGGCTAAATTACTTTGTGTGATTTTTTGAAACTTCTATTGAAGGTGAGGAATTCATAAATTGACATGGGCATCTAATTTTTCTTCATTCCGACATTTATTGAAGAAGTTATGCATGAAAATCCACAAATTCTACTCCTTGGGCAGCCAAAAACTTCTTTAAAAATTTCATTTTTTTCAAATAAGAATCTGAAATAGGTACTTTAGACTTACATAGATGTGGAAAGCTTTGAATCATTCAATTCTAATAGATTAGATGAAAGTTATGAGGAGTTTTTGTTTACGAGCAATTCTAGATTCTCTACTCTAAAATAAACTTTGAAGTCCTTTATTTTACTCAATTTTCATTATTTTGGAACAAAAACAAAACCAAAGGATGTAGGTTGTTTATCACAACATTACAATTGTTGAGATTTGTATTTTTCATTTTGATAATTAAATTCTTAACAATTTAGTGTTTTGATTCATTCTCTACTTCTTTTTACTTACTATTTTTTCCCATGTGTTGTATAGTTGCAATTGATTTGAAAATTCTCGCACACATACCTAACTTGGTCTCCTACATGGGAAAAGTAAACCTTAACTTTGTGTAGAGTAATTTTTTTAATCTAAGAGTGGTCAAAGCCTTCTAAAATTTTTGGGCTGCAGCACAAAAAAAAATTCTGCAATTCAGATGTGAATATCTCACTCATTTTGGTGTAGATTGAACTGATTTTTTTTCCACATGTACCTCATGTAGTCTATTGTAAGATCTTATGGTTGAATTCTTGTAAATTTTTTTTTCTTACCATTGTACTTGCTTACCCAAAAGTGGCAGTTTTCTATGTTTTTTGGAGAAAAAATGGCTTGGTCCTTTAGGGGTTAAAATTGATAGTAATATGTAGCACTATGAGCTCTTGAAATAATTTTTTTTAAAATAAAATAAAACATGGAAAATTTGTAAAGCACTTAAAATAGCATACTTGTGAAATTTCAGACCTAGAATTTTTTTATTCTAAAACTTATGCACAAAACAAAATCACCAACAAAAAAGCCAATTTCTTTCTTGCTTTTTAGAAAATAGTAAAATAATTCAAAAAAAAATAAAAAAATGGCCATTTGAGAACACATTAAATGCATTCACATGGTACAATTGCTTTGCTGAGGAATTTCTTCATATTTTGCCAATGAAGGGAGATAGGATGCCCACTTTGAGACAATGTAGATGCCATGGAATTTATAATTTTGCAAAACCCTTATACAAATGCATGTAAGCATGCTCCATAAACAACATTCTTGATTTATAGCCCTAGAAAAGCTTTTTTGGACCCAAAATAGTACAAAAAACCCCCAAAATGGCAAATGTAGACACACATTTGGAGGTTGCTTAAAAGTAGCAAAATAATTTTTAAAAATACCAAAAAATCATGGAATGTCAATAACTTGCATGTTCACATTACCCTAAAAGGACAAGTCAATATAATTTCTTTTGCAAGAGTTACAAGCAAAAAACAAGATGCAAAAGGTGAGGGGGACAAAATGTAGTACATGTCATTCTTGCAATCACCCTTAGGGTCTACTTCACTTTTGGGTTAGGGTTTTGTTGCTTGGTGTTAGGGTGCACGCTCTAGCCTTCCAAGTTTCAACTTATTTCATTTGGCTTGTGCGCAATAAGGTTTTTTTAATACATACATGTAATCGGAGTTCATTCACATGCTTTGACTCTTAGATGATTTACTCTTGAATTTTTGGAGCGAAGAAGCATTTCTATTTGCATTGTATATTTCCATGAAGGATTTGATCTTTGTCTTGAAATTACTTATGAAAGCATAGTGCATTCATACCCCTAACCCCTAAAGCCTAAATTGTCATATTATTGAACAATTCAAAAATTTCAATTATAAAGAAGATAGCCTAAGAAAAAAAAACTGCTTAGCCCTTATAAGTAATTAAAGAGTGCCCTAAAATTGGTCATTTGACCCACTTATATAATTATAGAGACCCTTTTATTTGGCCCAAGGAACTAAATAGCCCCCTATAAATTACCCCCTGCCACACGTGGGTACCTAACATACAAAGAGTGATCCACCTGAGGTCAAGAGCCTATAACTATGTTTCTGAAAACAAATAATTTTTTTAGAGTGTTTGGTTTGGTTTGCATTGTAATGTTCTATAACATACACATGAATGATGAT